>OX411282.1:0-1200000 GCA_948146005.1 Nomada fucata
CCTAACCCAAACCTAACCCAAACCTAACCCAAACCTAACCCAAACCTAACCCAAACCTAACCCAAACCTAACCCAAACCTAACCCAAACCTAACCCAAACCTAACCCAAACCTAACCCAAACCTAACCCAAACCTAACCCAAACCTAACTCAAACCTAACCAAACCTAACCCAAACCTAACCCAAACCTAACCCAAACCTAACCCAAACCTAACCCAAACCTAACCCAAACCTAACCCAAACCTAACCCAAACCTAACCCAACCTAACCCAAACCTAACCCAAACCTAACCCAAACCTAACCCAAACCTAACCCAAACCTAACCCAAACCTAACCCAAACCTAACCCAAACCTAACCCAAACCTAACCCAAACCTAACCCAAACCTAACCCAAACCTAACCCAAACCTAACCCAAACCTAACCCAAACCTAACCCAAACCTAACCCAAACCTAACCCAAACCTAACCCAACCTAACCCAAACCTAACCCAAACCTAACCCAAACCTAACCCAAACCTAACCCAAACCTAACCCAAACCTAACCCAAACCTAACCCAAACCTAACCCAAACCTAACCCAAACCTAACCCAAACCTAACCCAAACCTAACCCAAACCTAACCCAAACCTAACCCAAACCTAACCCAAACCTAACCCAAACCTAACCCAAACCTAACCCAAACCTAACCCAAACCTAACCCAAACCTAACCCAAACCTAACCCAAACCTAACCCAAACCTAACCCAAACCTAACCCAAACCTAACCCAAACCTAACCCAAACCTAACCCAAACCTAACCCAAACCTAACCCAAACCTAACCCAAACCTAACCCAAACCTAACCCAAACCTAACCCAAACCTAACCCAAACCTAACCCAAACCTAACCCAAACCTAACCCAAACCTAACCCAAACCTAACCCAAACCTAACCCAAACCTAACCCAAACCTAACCCAAACCTAACCCAAACCTAACCCAAACCTAACCCAAACCTAACCCAAACCTAACCCAAACCTAACCCAAACCTAACCCAAACCTAACCCAAACCTAACCCAAACCTAACCCAAACCTAACCCAAACCTAACCCAAACCTAACCCAAACCTAACCCAAACCTAACCCAAACCTAACCCAAACCTAACCCAAACCTAACCCAAACCTAACCCAAACCTAACCCAAACCTAACCCAAACCTAACCCAAACCTAACCCAAACCTAACCCAAACCTAACCCAAACCTAACCCAAACCTAACCCAAACCTAACCCAAACCTAACCCAAACCTAACCCAAACCTAACCCAAACCTAACCCAAACCTAACCCAAACCTAACCCAAACCTAACCCAAACCTAACCCAAACCTAACCCAAACCTAACCCAAACCTAACCCAAACCTAACCCAAACCTAACCCAAACCTAACCCAAACCTAACCCAAACCTAACCCAAACCTAACCCAAACCTAACCCAAACCTAACCCAAACCTAACCCAAACCTAACCCAAACCTAACCCAAACCTAACCCAAACCTAACCCAAACCTAACCCAAACCTAACCCAAACCTAACCCAAACCTAACCCAAACCTAACCCAAACCTAACCCAAACCTAACCCAAACCTAACCCAAACCTAACCCAAACCTAACCCAAACCTAACCCAAACCTAACCCAAACCTAACCCAAACCTAACCCAAACCTAACCCAAACCTAACCCAAACCTAACCCAAACCTAACCCAAACCTAACCCAAACCTAACCCAAACCTAACCCAAACCTAACCCAAACCTAACCCAAACCTAACCCAAACCTAACCCAAACCTAACCCAAACCTAACCCAAACCTAACCCAAACCTAACCCAAACCTAACCCAAACCTAACCCAAACCTAACCCAAACCTAACCCAAACCTAACCCAAACCTAACCCAAACCTAACCCAAACCTAACCCAAACCTAACCCAAACCTAACCCAAACCTAACCCAAACCTAACCCAAACCTAACCCAAACCTAACCCAAACCTAACCCAAACCTAACCCAAACCTAACCCAAACCTAACCCAAACCTAACCCAAACCTAACCCAAACCTAACCCAAACCTAACCCAAACCTAACCCAAACCTAACCCAAACCTAACCCAAACCTAACCCAAACCTAACCCAAACCTAACCCAAACCTAACCCAAACCTAACCCAAACCTAACCCAAACCTAACCCAAACCTAACCCAAACCTAACCCAAACCTAACCCAAACCTAACCCAAACCTAACCCAAACCTAACCCAAACCTAACCCAAACCTAACCCAAACCTAACCCAAACCTAACCCAAACCTAACCCAAACCTAACCCAAACCTAACCCAAACCTAACCCAAACCTAACCCAAACCTAACCCAAACCTAACCCAAACCTAACCCAAACCTAACCCAAACCTAACCCAAACCTAACCCAAACCTAACCCAAACCTAACCCAAACCTAACCCAAACCTAACCCAAACCTAACCCAAACCTAACCCAAACCTAACCCAAACCTAACCCAAACCTAACCCAAACCTAACCCAAACCTAACCCAAACCTAACCCAAACCTAACCCAAACCTAACCCAAACCTAACCCAAACCTAACCCAAACCTAACCCAAACCTAACCCAAACCTAACCCAAACCTAACCCAAACCTAACCCAAACCTAACCCAAACCTAACCCAAACCTAACCCAAACCTAACCCAAACCTAACCCAAACCTAACCCAAACCTAACCCAAACCTAACCCAAACCTAACCCAAACCTAACCCAAACCTAACCCAAACCTAACCCAAACCTAACCCAAACCTAACCCAAACCTAACCCAAACCTAACCCAAACCTAACCCAAACCTAACCCAAACCTAACCCAAACCTAACCCAAACCTAACCCAAACCTAACCCAAACCTAACCCAAACCTAACCCAAACCTAACCCAAACCTAACCCAAACCTAACCCAAACCTAACCCAAACCTAACCCAAACCTAACCCAAACCTAACCCAAACCTAACCCAAACCTAACCCAAACCTAACCCAAACCTAACCCAAACCTAACCCAAACCTAACCCAAACCTAACCCAAACCTAACCCAAACCTAACCCAAACCTAACCCAAACCTAACCCAAACCTAACCCAAACCTAACCCAAACCTAACCCAAACCTAACCCAAACCTAACCCAAACCTAACCCAAACCTAACCCAAACCTAACCCAAACCTAACCCAAACCTAACCCAAACCTAA
This sequence comes from Nomada fucata, assembly GCA_948146005.1. Taxonomy (NCBI): domain Eukaryota; kingdom Metazoa; phylum Arthropoda; class Insecta; order Hymenoptera; family Apidae; genus Nomada; species Nomada fucata. Next base: position 3,237 of record OX411282.1, read on the forward strand.
CCCAAACCTAACCCAAACCTAACCCAAACCTAACCCAAACCTAACCCAAACCTAACCCAAACCTAACCCAAACCTAACCCAAACCTAACCCAAACCTAACCCAAACCTAACCCAAACCTAACCCAAACCTAACCCAAACCTAACCCAAACCTAACCCAAACCTAACCCAAACCTAACCCAAACCTAACCCAAACCTAACCCAAACCTAACCCAAACCTAACCCAAACCTAACCCAAACCTAACCCAAACCTAACCCAAACCTAACCCAAACCTAACCCAAACCTAACCCAAACCTAACCCAAACCTAACCCAAACCTAACCCAAACCTAACCCAAACCTAACCCAAACCTAACCCAAACCTAACCCAAACCTAACCCAAACCTAACCCAAACCTAACCCAAACCTAACCCAAACCTAACCCAAACCTAACCCAAACCTAACCCAAACCTAACCCAAACCTAACCCAAACCTAACCCAAACCTAACCCAAACCTAACCCAAACCTAACCCAAACCTAACCCAAACCTAACCCAAACCTAACCCAAACCTAACCCAAACCTAACCCAAACCTAACCCAAACCTAACCCAAACCTAACCCAAACCTAACCCAAACCTAACCCAAACCTAACCCAAACCTAACCCAAACCTAACCCAAACCTAACCCAAACCTAACCCAAACCTAACCCAAACCTAACCCAAACCTAACCCAAACCTAACCCAAACCTAACCCAAACCTAACCCAAACCTAACCCAAACCTAACCCAAACCTAACCCAAACCTAACCCAAACCTAACCCAAACCTAACCCAAACCTAACCCAAACCTAACCCAAACCTAACCCAAACCTAACCCAAACCTAACCCAAACCTAACCCAAACCTAACCCAAACCTAACCCAAACCTAACCCAAACCTAACCCAAACCTAACCCAAACCTAACCCAAACCTAACCCAAACCTAACCCAAACCTAACCCAAACCTAACCCAAACCTAACCCAAACCTAACCCAAACCTAACCCAAACCTAACCCAAACCTAACCCAAACCTAACCCAAACCTAACCCAAACCTAACCCAAACCTAACCCAAACCTAACCCAAACCTAACCCAAACCTAACCCAAACCTAACCCAAACCTAACCCAAACCTAACCCAAACCTAACCCAAACCTAACCCAAACCTAACCCAAACCTAACCCAAACCTAACCCAAACCTAACCCAAACCTAACCCAAACCTAACCCAAACCTAACCCAAACCTAACCCAAACCTAACCCAAACCTAACCCAAACCTAACCCAAACCTAACCCAAACCTAACCCAAACCTAACCCAAACCTAACCCAAACCTAACCCAAACCTAACCCAAACCTAACCCAAACCTAACCCAAACCTAACCCAAACCTAACCCAAACCTAACCCAAACCTAACCCAAACCTAACCCAAACCTAACCCAAACCTAACCCAAACCTAACCCAAACCTAACCCAAACCTAACCCAAACCTAACCCAAACCTAACCCAAACCTAACCCAAACCTAACCCAAACCTAACCCAAACCTAACCCAAACCTAACCCAAACCTAACCCAAACCTAACCCAAACCTAACCCAAACCTAACCCAAACCTAACCCAAACCTAACCCAAACCTAACCCAAACCTAACCCAAACCTAACCCAAACCTAACCCAAACCTAACCCAAACCTAACCCAAACCTAACCCAAACCTAACCCAAACCTAACCCAAACCTAACCCAAACCTAACCCAAACCTAACCCAAACCTAACCCAAACCTAACCCAAACCTAACCCAAACCTAACCCAAACCTAACCCAAACCTAACCCAAACCTAACCCAAACCTAACCCAAACCTAACCCAAACCTAACCCAAACCTAACCCAAACCTAACCCAAACCTAACCCAAACCTAACCCAAACCTAACCCAAACCTAACCCAAACCTAACCCAAACCTAACCCAAACCTAACCCAAACCTAACCCAAACCTAACCCAAACCTAACCCAAACCTAACCCAAACCTAACCCAAACCTAACCCAAACCTAACCCAAACCTAACCCAAACCTAACCCAAACCTAACCCAAACCTAACCCAAACCTAACCCAAACCTAACCCAAACCTAACCCAAACCTAACCCAAACCTAACCCAAACCTAACCCAAACCTAACCCAAACCTAACCCAAACCTAACCCAAACCTAACCCAAACCTAACCCAAACCTAACCCAAACCTAACCCAAACCTAACCCAAACCTAACCCAAACCTAACCCAAACCTAACCCAAACCTAACCCAAACCTAACCCAAACCTAACCCAAACCTAACCCAAACCTAACCCAAACCTAACCCAAACCTAACCCAAACCTAACCCAAACCTAACCCAAACCTAACCCAAACCTAACCCAAACCTAACCCAAACCTAACCCAAACCTAACCCAAACCTAACCCAAACCTAACCCAAACCTAACCCAAACCTAACCCAAACCTAACCCAAACCTAACCCAAACCTAACCCAAACCTAACCCAAACCTAACCCAAACCTAACCCAAACCTAACCCAAACCTAACCCAAACCTAACCCATTTTTTTTTTTTTTTTTTTTTTTTTTTTTTTTAACGAGGTGGGAATCTTCAAAAGACACCTCCTGCCCTGGGGACGGGCAGGAGGTAGTGTCGGATTCTTACCGACTAAAACCACCTCGGTTACCTCTCCTCTGCGCTTGTCGGGGAGGCCCCGGGAACTCCGGAGATTACATCCGGTGCCTCCCCACGCTCTGGCTGTCGCAGCCCCAGCCCTCGGGAGGGTCCGATGGACCCCCCTTTTCCTACTTCTGCGCTGCGCCGGGGGTAACACCCGACGCAGCCCTCCTCTGAGCCGTTCGTTGGGGCGGCTCGGGTCCCCAACCCGAGCCGCTCACGGCTCCCCGGCGGCCCCGCGCACAGGGAGGGGAAAGCGCGTCCCCCTCACCCCGCGGGCCGACGGTCTCCTTGCCAGCGGTGCGCCATTCCGAGGGGTACAGTGGGGGAACACCACCGCACCCTCGGCCACGTCACCGCTTCACCATCTTCGGATCGGTGGGGGGGGGGATATGGCCCCCCACACATTCCCCGCCACTTAATCCGGCTACTGGGCGACCCTGCGGGGTAACAGGAGGACAAGCGTCCTCCCACAGCAGGGCCACCCATTCGCCGGGCGGTTGCCACGGTCGCCCGAGAGACGAGGAGGGAGTGCCCCCTGTCGCCTCCCGGGCTGACACCGTCTGGCACTACTACTGGAGGGGCGGGGATCTCGCCAGCGGGCGCGCCCGTATACGGCGAGTCCTGCCCCTCCGCCTCTCGCATCGGGCAGGATCGGACAGCTCCCGATCCCGCTCCGCCGCCTCCTTTCTGCGAAGGACTGCTTCGCAGAAGGAGGCCATCGTCTCCCATGCTCTCTCGCTGCCCAGCATCCTGCTGATGATGCTCGGCAGCGAGAGGTCCGGCCCCACGTGCGCACGCAGCACGCGCCGCTCCGCCGCCCATTCCGGGCACTCCTCTAGTGTGTGCTGCGCCGTGTCCAGCGCAGCACCACACTCCCGGCACTCCGCCGTCGTCTCGGCCCGTATCCGACACAGGAACTCACCGAAACATCCGTGTCCAGTGAGCACCTGCGTGACCCGGTAGGTGAGGGTCCCTCTGCCGCGGTCCAGCCATTGGTCCAGGCTGGGCAGGACCGCCCCGACCGCCCGCTGCGCAGCCCCTCTATCGTTGAGCTCCACTCTCCATTTGCTCCGCGCAGACAGCCGGGCCTGGCGTCTTATTCCCACTTCTTCCTCGGCGGACACCATCGCGCCCCCCGCACGGAGTTCGCGGAGACGCTCATAGACGCGAGCGTCCCCCTCCGCCAGTAGGTCGAAGGGCACGGTGCCCGCCAACGTCAGCGCCGCCTCGTGGGATATCGTGCGATACCCCCTGACCACCCTGATGGCCATCCTCCTCTGCACTCGGCGCAGCATAATTTTGCTGCGCCGCTGGGCCATCAGGGCCGACGCCCATATCGGGGCGCCATATAGGGCCATGGACCGCACGATCCCCAGGTATAGGCGGCGCACCCTCTCCTCCGGGCCCCCGACATTGGGGAGTAGGCGGCCAAGGCCGGCCGCCGTCCTCTCCAGCCGGGGGACCAGATTGTCGAAGTGGGGTCCGAAACGCCAGTGGCTGTCCAGGAGGAGACCGAGATAGTTCATACGGTCACCAACCTGGACGTACTCCCCCCCTACCAAGATCCAGGACCGGGGCGCTCCTCCGCTCCGAGGCCCGCCAGCGTGGAACCACATGGCCTCGGTTTTCTGCGGGGAGATCCGCAGCCCCAGTCCCCGGATACCGTCGACGACGGCGGCCAGCCCCATCTCGGCTAGCCGGATGGTCCTCATCCATTCCCTCCCGACGGCCACCAGCAACGTGTCGTCGGCGTAACACGTCAGGGTGACGCCGGTCGGGAGGGATGCCCGCAGCACCGAATCGTATCCGATGTCCCACAGTATGGGGCCCAGGACCGACCCCTGCGGGACACCGCGATCCACCGCCCTCGTGCACAGCCGGCCTCCTCTGCCCGGGTATTCCACCCACCTGTCCCTCAGGTAGTCCCTTAAGACCCTCCTCACGTAGAGGGGCACCCCGTGATGTTCCAGTGCCCCCCCTATTCTGCCCCAGGGGAGAGAGTTAAAGGCGTTGGTGATGTCCAGGCTCACCGCCAACGCCACCCCCCCCCGGGACGTGGCCGAGTCCGAGAGGGACTTCACCCGGCCGACAGCGTCGACCGTGGAACGTCCCCCCCTGAATCCGTACTGGGACTCGGCCAGGTCGGGACCTACCCGGGACAGGTGCCCCGAGAGGCGGGAAGCGACCACCCTCTCGAACAGCTTCCCCACCTCATCGAGGAGACAGATCGGCCGGTACGCCGAGGGCGAATCGGCGGGCCTCCCAAGCTTCCTGATGAGGACCATCCTCCCCCTCTTCCAGCCGGACGGGACTCGCCCCGTCCTCAGGCAAGCGTCAAACAGGCGCCTGAGGCGGGGCCCGAGAACGCGCAGGGCCACAGCCAAGGCCCGGCCCGGCATGCCGTCAGGACCCGGGGCGGTGTTGCGTGCCCCCATCTTCCTGACAGCCACGGCCAGCTCCTCCTCCGTGACCCCCATGTCGTCGGACCAGCTGGTCGGGTCCGACTCTCCGAGCTCCGGTGCCAGTTCCCCCCCCTCGTCTGGGGGGAACAGGGTGTCCACTACCCTGTCTAGGAACTCGGGGTCAAGCGTCTCCGTCACGGGGGGCGCCCACGGACGAATTTTGCCCATCACCGTCCTGTACGGGCGCCCCCAGGGGTCACGGTCCAGGTCGCGGAGGAGCTCCGACCAGGCGTCGGCCTTCGCCCTCCTGATGGCCAGCTGCAGAGCCACCACTTGCTCCCGGTAGCCCTCGTGCAGCTGTCGCTCCCTCGCCAGGTCGCGGTGTCGTCCTCGGCGGGCCCTCTGTAGGAGTCGCCGGGCGCGCGCGCAAGTGTGGCGCATCCGCGCTATCTCCGGCGACCACCAGTACGTTGCCCGCCGTTTTGGCGGGCGGGACCGGGGCATGGCAACGTCGCATATAGCCACCATACCCCTCTGGAGCCGCGCCGCCTCCACCTCAACGTCCACGACCGGCCCGGCCGGGATCTCGGGCCAGGCCACGGCGAGGGACGCCGCCATCAGGGCGTCCTCGTCTAGGCGCTTCAGCGCCCACCTCTTCCCACAGGAGGGGACATCATCAGGGGACCCATACCCCCCACCCCTCCTTCCCCTTCGCGGCGGCCCCCGGCCCCGGGTGGCGCGCACCTCCATAAGGATATAGAGGTGGTCACTGAGCGTTTCCACCTCCTGCGCCACCCTCCAGCCACCCACGCGGCTCACCACCGAGGGGGAAGCCCACGTTAGGTCGACGATGGACTCCCCCTGGTAGCGAACGCAGGTGCTGTCGGACCCCCGATTCAGCAATCGGAGGTCGGAGCCGGCCGCCCAGTCCAGCACCGCCCCGCCCCTCAGGTCCGTCCTGGGCGAACCCCAGGCCTGGGATTTGGAGTTAAAATCCCCCAGGACAATAGCCGGACGGGGCCGATACCGCGAGACGCATCTCGCGACCCCGTCCAGAAGCTCGCCGAAGGACCCGAGGTCCCAGCTAGGCGGTGCGTAGACCCCCACCACCAGCAGGTCTCCCCACTGTGCCGCGACGTAGCCGTCGCCGCTCTCCAGCAGTGAGAACGGCAGCGGCGCCGCAGCCCCCCCTAGGATTATCGCTACCGAGCCACCCGGGTTGCTCACCCAGTTCGGGTGATCCGGGATTCTATGTGGCTCGGCAGCGACCGCCAACTCCGCACCCCACTCGACCATGTGCTGGACGAGCATGTCCTGCGCACAGGCCGAGTGGTTTAGGTTGGCCTGGATCAGCAGGGCCATGGCCCCCTCACTGGCTCTGGTCCATGGCCCCTTCCTCCACGGGCCTCTCCTTCTGCGTCGCGGCTGGGGTCGCCGGTGGTGGCACCGTCTCCTCCGCTTCCTTCCTCTCTGGGGGGGGGCCAGGAGCCCCCGGTGCCGCCGCCCCCGCGGTCCCGAGTCCCGCCAGGTTCAGGGCGGCCAGCCCGGGGGCCAGCCGCGCCGCCGCCGTCATCCCCCGGGCTCCCTGCTGCCTCCTTCCTTTGGTAGGGGGGGGCGCGCACCCCTTCGTCCCCATCCTGTGCCCCGAAGGTCGTCCAAGGTCCGAGCACAGGGGGCATTTCGGTGGACTGCTGCATTGCGCCACCCTGTGCTCGGGACTCCCGCAGTTGTGGCAGCGCCCACTGCGGTCCACGGTGCTGGTACACCGCTGCCTAACGTGGCCCGTTTCCAGGCAGCGGAAGCACTGCAGCGGGCGGTCCGCCAGCGCCTCCACCCGGGCCATGGTCCACCCAACCCGGATCCTCTTAGCGGCCGCTACCTTCCTCGCGGCAGCCAGCGGGCACCTTATCCAGGCAGTGCCCAGGCCCAGCGGAGACGACCGTATCTCCCCGGTCTTCACCTCCGCCGGGCCACATCCTCCGGCCGCCGCAATGGCCGCGGCCACGTCGCCGGATGTGGTAGCCGCCACCAGGTCCCGGATCCTCAGTTCTCCCATTTTGACGGGGCGCGACACGGTGACCCCGTCCTCCGCGCTGAGGACCTCCCGCATCTTCATGGCCAGTGCCTCCGCCTTAGCGGCCCCCTCCGGACCCGGGATCTCGAGGAGGAGCCCCCCAGTAGCCGCCCTCTTCGGTCGCAGCTCCGCGATATTCAGCTCCGCCAGGTCTATCCTGCTGGCGGAGCTCATCGCCTCCGCATAGGTGACCGTCGCCCCTTCCTTGATTGTCAGGGCGACGGCAGCTGTGCGCGGAGGCTTCCTCTGCTGGACCTTGGGAGGGGCGGCCTTGGCTCCCTTCTTCTTTCCCCCCGTCTGCGGCGGCCGCTGTTGCTGCTGCAGCTGCTGCGACTGTCGCTGCCCCTTCGCGTCGGCCCTCCTCGTCTTTCGGCCGGCCACGACAGCCCAGGTATCCTGGCTCCTCTGTGCCTGGGTGACGGGGGTGTGGGAGGGGCCCTGCGTCGGCGCAGGAGGCAGCTCCCGCCGCCGTGCTGCCGCGGTTCCAGCAGGCTCCCCCCGGCCGCTCGCCGCCACCGCCTGTGTCCGCACCTCCCTGATGCGGGCCTCCCCCGACGTCTCGGGCCTCCCTGCCGCCGACGCGGCCCTCCGGGGAGCTTCACTCGCCCCCCCGGCGGACAGCTCCTTCCTGAGGGAGACTAGCCGCCTCTCCACTCGCCCCATGAAGGCGTCAAATAGCGCACCCAAACGCTCCTCCGTGATTGCCGTGGCACTCGCTGTGGTGGAGGGGCGGGCGGTCTTCGCCTTCTCCCCGTTCTGCTTTGACCTACGGAGGGCTCCGGTGTCCTCGTTAGTCCGTGCTGCTGCTGCTGCTGCCTCAGGGACCGCCTTCGCCGCTGCCAGCGCCAACTCTAGGTCGGCCACCCGCCCGCGCAGTCGAAGGTTCTCCTCCTCTATTTGCTGCGCATTGTTGGTGGCCGACCTTTTCGCCATCTCGGTGGCCGCGGCGCTGACGGTGAGCGCGGCCACCTTCAGGTCCCTGACGTAAGTTCCCTTGAGGTGGGAACTCGTCAGGGCCACCTTCCTGACCACCTCCATGTGGTTCAGGATTTTTGCCCCAAGGTTTGGCGTCGGCTGCTCCCTGAGCTCCCGCGCCATCTCCACCTCTGACGGCATCTTCTTTGTTGCGGACGAGCGCCTGGGCGGTGACACATCCTCCTCAGAGCTCACAATCCTCCTCCCCTTGCCGTAGAGCCTCCTTCCTTCCGCCTCTTTTGAGACCCTGGGCCTCTTCCTCCCATTCACGGTCGACCAGCTCGACTCCGTGTCACATTCCTCGTCAGTTATGACGCAGGTCACTTCCTTGACCTGCGCCGCCACTGTCCTCTTCGCAGTACCCCTCGACGGTCCTGGGGTAGCCTGTTTGTCGCCACTGGACCTCGCAGGTTTCCCTGCGGGTGTGTCCCTCCTCGTCGGACTCGCGCTGCGCGAGCGCACTCCCTCCTCTACTCGTGTTTTTGTTTTGTTCGTATTCATATTTGGCAGGTACATATTATAACACTTCGCCCATCATGGGACCCCCACCGCAGTGGGGGCACTTCCGTGTTTAAATTTTTCCCTAATTATGGATGCCGAAGCCGAGAAGCGGTTTTTCAGATGGTCAGTCCTATCGGCACCAGGTGATTCTACAGAAAAATGTTACGGGATAGGCCCGCGCCATAATTGATGCTAAAGGTTTAACGTCACCCCTGTTGAGTGGGCGACACCGGATCCGAGCCGATGCCATACCCAAACTTCGGGCTAGACGTGCTGCGATTTAACCTACGCAGCGTCGGTTATGAGGAAATACTGACCGGGTAATCCTCCATACCTGCGCCCGAATACCCCACTTCAACCCCGTCATAGGCTCCAGACAGTGAACGCGTGAGCGGTTCTTCCACGTTAAACATACGGGTTCACGGGATCTTTGCCATAATTTCAGGACTTACGATTACCCTTATTACTACCGCAGAGGTCAGGTACTAACATCACGCGCCACTCCGGTCGGGGGGCAACTACTCCCCCCTTGGTTAGTCTGCCGGGAATATCCATAGGGCATCGACCGCAGCCCATTCACACACCACGGTGAGCCGCTGCTTAGTTTTCACCGTTCAGCCCAAGCCCTTCCGGCATGGTTGGACCTGCCGGGAATGAAGCTCCCGCCGGCGTGGTCTTGGGCCTCATTACGGCTACTTAAGCCCCTACACCACGTCAAGGTGGCGGCTCCTAGTAGGGGAACCCAAACCTAACCCAAACCTAACCCAAACCTGACCCAAACATGACGCAGACCTGACCCAAACATGACGCAGACCTGACCCAAACATGACGCAGACCTGACCCAAACATGACGCAGACCTGACCCAAACATGACGCAGACCTGACCCAAACATGACGCAGACCTGACCCAAACATGACGCAGACCTGACCCAAACATGACGCAGACCTGACCCAAACATATAATATCTAATATATAATCAATATATAATCAATATATTCAATATAAACATGTATTAAAATACATAAAAACCCTATTCAAATAAGAAAAACATATATAAAATCAATAATCTATTCAAAAAATATTGTATTTAAATACAAATCTTATTTAAATTTCTTAAATTAATGAATATTATGGATAAAAATATATATTTATATTAGATATTCATTATAAAGTTGTATTAAATCACTATTTAAATGCAAATCTTCTTTAAATATCTTAAATTAATGAATATTATGATAAAAATATATATTAATATTACGATATTCAATATAAACTTGTATTAAAATACATAAAAACCCTATTCAAATAAGAAAAACTAATATAAAATCAATAATCTATTCAAAAAATATTGTATTTAAATACAAATCTTATTTAAATATCTTTAATTAATGAATATTATGGATAAAAATATATATTTATATTAGATATTCATTATAAAGTTGTATTAAAACACTATTTAAATGCAAATCTTCATTAAATATCTTAAATTAATGAATATTATGATAAAAATATATATTAATATTACGATATTCAATATAAAGTTGTATTAAAATACATAAAAACCCTATTCAAATAAGAAAAACATATAGAAAATCAATAATCTATTCAAAAAATATTGTATTTAAATACAAATCTTATTTAAATATCTTAAATTAATGAATATTATGGATAAAAATATATATTTATATTAGATACTCATTATAAAGTTGTATTAAAACACTATTTAAATGCAAATCTTCATTAAATATCTTAAATTAATGAATATTATGATAAAAATATATATTAATATTACGATATTCAATATAAACTTGTATTAAAATACATAAAAACCCTATTCAAATAAGAAAAACATATAGAAAATCAATAATCTATTCAAAAAATATTGTATTTAAATACAAATCTTATTTAAATATCTTAAATTAATGAATATTATGGATAAAAATATATATTTATATTAGATATTCATTATAAAGTTGTATTAAAACACTATTTAAATGCAAATCTTCTTTAAATATCTTAAATTAATGAATATTATGATAAAAATATATATTAATATTACGATATTCAATATAAACTTGTATTAAAATACATAAAAACCCTATTCAAATAAGAAAAACATATAGAAAATCAATAATCTATTCAAAAAATATTGTATTTAAATACAAATCTTATTTAAATATCTTAAATTAATGAATATTATGGATAAAAATATATATTTATATTAGATATTCATTATAAAGTTGTATTAAAACACTATTTAAATGCAAATCTTCATTAAATATCTTAAATTAATGAATATTATGATAAAAATATATATTAATATTACGATATTCAATATAAAGTTGTATTAAAATACATAAAAACCCTATTCAAATAAGAAAAACATATATAAAATCAATAATCTATTCAAAAAATATTGTATTTAAATACAAATCTTATTTAAATATCTTAAATTAATGAATATTATGGATAAAAATATATATTTATATTAGATATTCATTATAAAGTTGTATTAAATCACTATTTAAATGCAAATCTTCTTTAAATATCTTAAATTAATGAATATTATGATAAAAATATATATTAATATTACGATATTCAATATAAACTTGTATTAAAATACATAAAAACCCTATTCAAATAAGAAGAACTAATATAAAATCAATAATCTATTCAAAAAATATTGTATTTAAATACAAATCTTATTTAAATATCTTAAATTAATGAATATTATGGATAAAAATATATATTTATATTAGATACTCATTATAAAGTTGTATTAAAACACTATTTAAATGCAAATCTTCATTAAATATCTTAAATTAATGAATATTATGATAAAAATATATATTAATATTACGATATTCAATATAAACTTGTATTAAAATACATAAAAACCCTATTCAAATAAGAAAAACATATATAAAATCAATAATCTATTCAAGAAATATTGTATTTAAATACAAATCTTATTTAAATATCTTAAATTAATGAATATTATGGATAAAAATATATATTTATATTAGATATTCATTATAAAGTTGTATTAAAACACTATTTAAATGCAAATCTTCATTAAATATCTTAAATTAATGAATATTATGATAAAAATATATATTAATATTACGATATTCAATATAAACTTGTATTAAAATACATAAAAACCCTATTCAAATAAGAAAAACATATATAAAATCAATAATCTATTCAAAAAATATTGTATTTAAATACAAATCTTATTTAAATATCTTAAATTAATGAATATTATGGATAAAAATATATATTTATATTAGATATTCATTACAAAGTTGTATTAAAACACTATTTAAATGCAAATCTTCATTAAATATCTTAAATTAATGAATATTATGATAAAAATATATATTAATATTACGATATTCAATATAAACTTGTATTAAAATACATAAAAACCCTATTCAAATAAGAAAAACTAATATAAAATCAATAATCTATACAAAAAATATTGTATTTAAATACAAATCTTATTTAAATATCTTAAATTAATGAATATTATGGATAAAAATATATATTTATATTAGATATTCATTATAAAGTTGTATTAAATCACTATGTAAATGCAAATCTTCTTTAAATATCTTAAATTAATGAATATTATGATAAAAATATATATTAATATTACGGTATTCAATATAAACTTGTATTAAAATACATAAAAACCCTATTCAAATAAGAAAAACTAATATAAAATCAATAATCTATTCAAAAAATATTGTATTTAAATACAAATCTTATTTAAATATCTTAAATTAATGAATATTATGGATAAAAATATATATTTATATTAGATATTCATTATAAAGTTGTATTAAAACACTATTTAAATGCAAATCTTCATTAAATATCTTAAATTAATGAATATTATGATAAAAATATATATTAATATTACGATATTCAATATAAACTTGTATTAAAATACATAAAAACCCTATTCAAATAAGAAAAACATATATAAAATCAATAATCTATTCAAAAAATATTGTATTTAAATACAAATCTTATTTAAATATCTTAAATTAATGAATATTATGGATAAAAATATATATTTATATTAGATATTCATTATAAAGTTGTATTAAAACACTATTTAAATGCAAATCTTCATTAAATATCTTAAATTAATGAATATTATGATAAAAATATATATTAATATTACGATATTCAATATAAAGTTGTATTAAAATACATAAAAACCCTATTCAAATAAGAAAAACTAATATAAAATCAATAATCTATACAAAAAATATTGTATTTAAATACAAATCTTATTTAAATATCTTAAATTAATGAATATTATGGATAAAAATATATATTTATATTAGATATTCATTATAAAGTTGTATTAAATCACTATTTAAATGCAAATCTTCTTTAAATATCTTAAATTAATGAATATTATGATAAAAATATATATTAATATTACGATATTCAATATAAAGTTGTATTAAAATACATAAAAACCCTATTCAAATAAGAAAAACATATAGAAAATCAATAATCTATTCAAAAAATATTGTATTTAAATACAAATCTTATTTAAATATCATAAATTAATGAATATTATGGATAAAAATATATATTTATATTAGATATTCATTATAAAGTTGTATTAAAACACTATTTAAATGCAAATCTTCATTAAATATCTTAAATTAATGAATATTATGATAAAAATATATATTAATATTACGATATTCAATATAAAGTTGTATTAAAATACATAAAAACCCTATTCAAATAAGAAAAACATATATAAAATCAATAATCTATTCAAAAAATATTGTATTTAAATACAAATCTTATTTAAATATCTTAAATTAATGAATATTATGGATAAAAATATATATTTATATTAGATATTCATTATAAAGTTGTATTAAATCACTATGTAAATGCAAATCTTCTTTAAATATCTTAAATTAATGAATATTATGATAAAAATATATATTAATATTACGATATTCAATATAAACTTGTATTAAAATACATAAAAACCCTATTCAAATAAGAAAAACTAATATAAAATCAATAATCTATTCAAAAAATATTGTATTTAAATACAAATCTTATTTAAATATCTTAAATTAATGAATATTATGGATAAAAATATATATTTATATTAGATATTCATTATAAAGTTGTATTAAAACACTATTTAAATGCAAATCTTCTTTAAATATCTTAAATTAATGAATATTATGATAAAAATATATATTAATATTACGATATTCAATATAAAGTTGTATTAAAATACATAAAAACCCTATTCAAATAAGAAAAACATATATAAAATCAATAATCTATTCAAAAAATATTGTATTTAAATACAAATCTTATTTAAATATCTTAAATTAATGAATATTATGGATAAAAATATATATTTATATTAGATATTCATTATAAAGTTGTATTAAAACACTATTTAAATGCAAATCTTCTTTAAATATCTTAAATTAATGAATATTATGGATAAAAATATATATTTATATTAGATATTCATTATAAAGTTGTATTAAATCACTATTTAAATGCAAATCTTCTATAAATATCTTAAATTAATGAATATTATGATAAAAATATATATTAATATTACGATATTCAATATAAAGTTGTATTAAAATACATAAAAACCCTATTCAAATAAGAAAAACTAATATAAAATCAATAATCTATTCAAAAAATATTGTATTTAAATACAAATCTTATTTAAATATCTTAAATTAATGAATATTATGGATAAAAATATATATTTATATTAGATACTCATTATAAAGTTGTATTAAAACACTATTTAAATGCAAATCTTCATTAAATATCTTAAATTAATGAATATTATGATAAAAATATATATTAATATTACGATATTCAATATAAACTTGTATTAAAATACATAAAAACCCTATTCAAATAAGAAAAACATATATAAAATCAATAATCTATTCAAAAAATATTGTATTTAAATACAAATCTTATTTAAATATCTTAAATTAATGAATATTATGGATAAAAATATATATTTATATTAGATATTCATTATAAAGTTGTATTAAAACACTATTTAAATGCAAATCTTCTTTAAATATCTTAAATTAATGAATATTATGATAAAAATATATATTAATATTACGATATTCAATATAAAGTTGTATTAAAATACATAAAAACCCTATTCAAATAAGAAAAACATATAGAAAATCAATAATCTATTCAAAAAATATTGTATTTAAATGCAAATCTTATTTAAATATCTTAAATTAATGAAAATTATGGATAAAAATATATATTTATATTAGATACTCATTATAAAGTTGTATTAAATCACTATTTAAATGCAAATCTTCTATAAATATCTTAAATTAATGAATATTATGATAAAAATATATATTAATATTACGATATTCAATATAAAGTTGTATTAAAATACATAAAAACCCTATTCAAATAAGAAAAACTAATATAAAATCAATAATCTATTCAAAAAATATTGTATTTAAATACAAATCTTATTTAAATATCTTAAATTAATGAATATTATGGATAAAAATATATATTTATATTAGATACTCATTATAAAGTTGTATTAAAACACTATTTAAATGCAAATCTTCATTAAATATCTTAAATTAATGAATATTATGATAAAAATATATATTAATATTACGATATTCAATATAAACTTGTATTAAAATACATAAAAACCCTATTCAAATAAGAAAAACATATATAAAATCAATAATCTATTCAAAAAATATTGTATTTAAATACAAATCTTATTTAAATATCTTAAATTAATGAATATTATGGATAAAAATATATATTTATATTAGATATTCATTATAAAGTTGTATTAAAACACTATTTAAATGCAAATCTTCTTTAAATATCTTAAATTAATGAATATTATGATAAAAATATATATTAATATTACGATATTCAATATAAAGTTGTATTAAAATACATAAAAACCCTATTCAAATAAGAAAAACATATAGAAAATCAATAATCTATTCAAAAAATATTGTATTTAAATACAAATCTTATTTAAATATCTTAAATTAATGAAAATTATGGATAAAAATATATATTTATATTAGATATTCATTATAAAGTTGTATTAAAACACTATTTAAATGCAAATCTTCTTTAAATATCTTAAATTAATGAATATTATGATAAAAATATATATTAATATTACGATATTCAATATAAAGTTGTATTAAAATACATAAAAACCCTATTCAAATAAGAAAAACATATATAAAATCAATAATCTATTCAAAAAATATTGTATTTAAATACAAATCTTATTTAAATATCTTAAATTAATGAATATTATGGATAAAAATATATATTTATATTAGATATTCATTATAAAGTTGTATTAAATCACTATTTAAATGCAAATCTTCTTTAAATATCTTAAATTAATGAATATTATGATAAAAATATATATTAATATTACGATATTCAATATAAAGTTGTATTAAAATACATAAAAACCCTATTCAAATAAGAAAAAACATATATAAAATCAATAATCTATTCAAAAAATATTGTATTTAAATACAAATCTTATTTAAATATCTTAAATTAATGAATATTATGGATAAAAATATATATTTATATTAGATATTCATTATAAAGTTGTATTAAATCACTATTTAAATGCAAATCTTCTTTAAATATCTTAAATTAATGAATATTATGATAAAAATATATATTAATATTACGATATTCAATATAAAGTTGTATTTAAATACATGAAAACCCTATTCAAATTAAAAAAAAAAATATAAAATCAATAATCTATACAAAAAATATTGTATTTAAATACAAATCTTATATAAATATCTTAAATTAATGAATATTATGGATAAAAATATATATTTATATTAGATATTCATTATAAAGTTGTATTAAAACACTATTTAAATGCAAATCTTCTTTAAATATCTTAAATTAATGAATATTATGATAAAAATATATATTAATATTACGATATTCAATATAAAGTTGTATTTAAATACATGAAAACCCTATTCAAATTAAAAAAAAAAATATAAAATCAATAATCTATACAAAAAATATTGTATTTAAATACAAATCTTATTTAAATATCTTAAATTAATGAATATTATGATAAAAATATCTATTAATATTACGATATTCAATATAAAGTTGTATTAAAATACATAAAAACCCTATTCAAATAAGAAAAACATATAGAAAATCAATAATCTATTCAAAAAATATTGTATTTAATTACAAATCTTATTTAAATATCTTAAATTAATGAATATTATGGATAAAAATATATATTTATATTAGATATTCATTATAAAGTTGTATTAAATCACTATTTAAATGCAAATCTTCTTTAAATATCTTAAATTAATGAATATTATGATAAAAATATCTATTAATATTACGATATTCAATATAAACTTGTATTAAAATACATAAAAACCCTATTCAAATAAGAAAAACTAATATAAAATCAATAATCTATACAAAAAATATTGTATTTAAATACAAATCTTATTTAAATATCTTAAATTAATGAATATTATGGATAAAAATATATATTTATATTAGATATTCATTATAAAGTTGTATTAAAACACTATTTAAATGCAAATCTTCTTTAAATATCTTAAATTAATGAATATTATGATAAAAATATATATTAATATTACGATATTCAATATAAACTTGTATTAAAATACATAAAAACCGTATTCAAATAAGAAAAACTAATATAAAATCAATAATCTATACAAAAAATATTGTATTTAAATACAAATCTTATTTAAATATCTTAAATTAATGAATATTATGGATAAAAATATATATTTATATTAGATATTCATTATAAAGTTGTATTAAATCACTATTTAAATGCAAATCTTCTTTAAATATCTTAAATTAATGAATATTATGATAAAAATATATATTAATATTACGATATTCAATATAAAGCTGTATTAAAATACATAAAAACCCTATTCAAATAAGAAAAAACATATATAAAATCAATAATCTATCAAAAAATATTGTATTTAAATACAAATCTTATTTAAATATCTTAAATTAATGAATATTATGGATAAAAATATATATTTATATTAGATATTCATTATAAAGTTGTATTAAAACACTATTTAAATGCAAATCTTCTTTAAATATCTTAAATTAATGAATATTATGATAAAAATATATATTAATATTACGATATTCAATATAAAGTTGTATTAAAATACATAAAAACCCTATTCAAATAAGAAAAACATATATAAAATCAATAATCTATTCAAAAAATATTGTATTTAAATACAAATCTTATTTAAATATCTTAAATTAATGAATATTATGGATAAAAATATATATTTATATTAGATATTCATTATAAAGTTGTATTAAAACACTATTTAAATGCAAATCTTCTTTAAATATCTTAAATTAATGAATATTATGATAAAAATATATATTAATATTACGATATTCAATATAAACATGTATCAAAATACATAAAAACCCTATTCAAATAAGAAAAACTAATATAAAATCAATAATCTATACAAAAAATATTGTATTTAAATACAAATCTTATTTAAATATCTTAAATTAATGAATATTATGGATAAAAATATATATTTATATTAGATATTCATTATAAAGTTGTACTAAAACACTATTTAAATGCAAATCTTCATTAAATATCTTAAATTAATGAATATTATGATAAAAATATATATTAATATTACGATATTCAATATAAACATGTATCAAAATACATAAAAACCCTATTCAAATAAGAAAAACTAATATAAAATCAATAATCTATACAAAAAATATTGTATTTAAATACAAATCTTATTTAAATATCTTAAATTAATGAATATTATGGATAAAAATATATATTTATATTAGATATTCATTATAAAGTTGTACTAAAACACTATTTAAATGCAAATCTTCTTTAAATATCTTAAATTAATGAATATTATGATAAAAATATATATTAATATTACGATATTCAATATAAAGTTGTATTAAAATACATAAAAACCCTATTCAAATAAGAAAAACTAATATAAAATCAATAATCTATACAAAAAATATTGTATTTAAATACAAATCTTATTTAAATATCTTAAATTAATGAATATTATGGATAAAAATATATATTTATATTAGATATTCATTATAAAGTTGTATTAAAACACTATTTAAATGCAAATCTTCTTTAAATATCTTAAATTAATGAATATTATGATAAAAATATATATTAATATTACGATATTCAATATAAAGTTGTATTAAAATACATAAAAACCCTATTCAAATAAGAAAAACTAATATAAAATCAATAATCTATACAAAAAATATTGTATTTAAATACAAATCTTATTTAAATATCTTAAATTAATGAATATTATGGATAAAAATATATATTTATATTAGATATTCATTATAAAGTTGTATTAAAACACTATTTAAATGCAAATCTTCTTTAAATATCTTAAATTAATGAATATTATGATAAAAATATATATTAATATTACGATATTCAATATAAACTTGTATTAAAATACATAAAAACCCTATTCAAATAAGAAAAACTAATATAAAATCAATAATCTATACAAAAAATATTGTATTTAAATACAAATCTTATTTAAATATCTTAAATTAATGAATATTATGGATAAAAATATATATTTATATTAGATATTCATTATAAAGTTGTATTAAAACACTATTTAAATGCAAATCTTCTTTAAATATCTTAAATTAATGAATATTATGATAAAAATATATATTAATATTACGATATTCAATATAAACTTGTATTAAAATACATAAAAACCCTATTCAAATAAGAAAAACTAATATAAAATCAATAATCTATACAAAAAATATTGTATTTAAATACAAATCTTATTTAAATATCTTAAATTAATGAATATTATGGATAAAAATATATATTTATATTAGATATTCATTATAAAGTTGTATTAAATCACTATTTAAATGCAAATCTTCTTTAAATATCTTAAATTAATGAATATTATGATAAAAATATATATTAATATTACGATATTCAATATAAAGTTGTATTAAAATACATAAAAACCCTATTCAAATAAGAAAAACATATAGAAAATCAATAATCTATTCAAAAAATATTGTATTTAAATACAAATCTTATTTAAATATCTTAAATTAATGAATATTATGGATAAAAATATATATTTATATTAGATATTCATTATAAAGTTGTATTAAAACACTATTTAAATGCAAATCTTCTTTAAATATCTTAAATTAATGAATATTATGATAAAAATATATATGAATATTACGATATTCAATATAAAGTTGAATTAAAATACATAAAAACCCTATTCAAATAAGAAAAACATATATAAAATCAATAATCTATTCAAAAAATATTGTATTTAAATACAAATCTTATTTAAATATCTTAAATTAATGAATATTATGGATAAAAATATATATTTATATTAGATATTCATTATAAAGTTGTATTAAATCACTATGTAAATGCAAATCTTCTTTAAATATCTTAAATTAATGAATATTATGATAAAAATATATATTAATATTACGATATTCAATATAAACTTGTATTAAAATACATAAAAACCCTATTCAAATAAGAAAAACTAATATAAAATCAATAATCTATTCAAAAAATATTGTATTTAAATACAAATCTTATTTAAATATCTTAAATTAATGAATATTATGGATAAAAATATATATTTATATTAGATATTCATTATAAAGTTGTATTAAAACACTATTTAAATGCAAATCTTCTTTAAATATCTTAAATTAATGAATATTATGATAAAAATATATATTAATATTACGATATTCAATATAAAGTTGTATTAAAATACATAAAAACCCTATTCAAATAAGAAAAACATATATAAAATCAATAATCTATTCAAAAAATATTGTATTTAAATACAAATCTTATTTAAATATCTTAAATTAATGAATATTATGGATAAAAATATATATTTATATTAGATATTCATTATAAAGTTGTATTAAAACACTATTTAAATGCAAATCTTCTTTAAATATCTTAAATTAATGAATATTATGGATAAAAATATATATTTATATTAGATATTCATTATAAAGTTGTATTAAATCACTATTTAAATGCAAATCTTCTTTAAATATCTTAAATTAATGAATATTATGATAAAAATATATATTAATATTACGATATTCAATATAAAGTTGTATTAAAATACATAAAAACCCTATTCAAATAAGAAAAACTAATACAAAATCAATAATCTATTCAAAAAATATTGTATTTAAATACAAATCTTATTTAAATATCTTAAATTAATGAATATTATGGATAAAAATATATATTTATATTAGATACTCATTATAAAGTTGTATTAAAACACTATTTAAATGCAAATCTTCATTAAATATCTTAAATTAATGAATATTATGATAAAAATATATATTAATATTACGATATTCAATATAAACTTGTATTAAAATACATAAAAACCCTATTCAAATAAGAAAAACATATATAAAATCAATAATCTATTCAAAAAATATTGTATTTAAATACAAATCTTATTTAAATATCTTAAATTAATGAATATTATGGATAAAAATATATATTTATATTAGATATTCATTATAAAGTTGTATTAAAACACTATTTAAATGCAAATCTTCTTTAAATATCTTAAATTAATGAATATTATGATAAAAATATATATTAATATTACGATATTCAATATAAAGTTGTATTAAAATACATAAAAACCCTATTCAAATAAGAAAAACATATAGAAAATCAATAATCTATTCAAAAAATATTGTATTTAAATACAAATCTTATTTAAATATCTTAAATTAATGAAAATTATGGATAAAAATATATATTTATATTAGATATTCATTATAAAGTTGTATTAAAACACTATTTAAATGCAAATCTTCTTTAAATATCTTAAATTAATGAATATTATGATAAAAATATATATTAATATTACGATATTCAATATAAAGTTGTATTAAAATACATAAAAACCCTATTCAAATAAGAAAAACATATATAAAATCAATAATCTATTCAAAAAATATTGTATTTAAATACAAATCTTATTTAAATATCTTAAATTAATGAATATTATGGATAAAAATATATATTTATATTAGATATTCATTATAAAGTTGTATTAAATCACTATTTAAATGCAAATCTTCTTTAAATATCTTAAATTAATGAATATTATGATAAAAATATATATTAATATTACGATATTCAATATAAAGTTGTATTAAAATACATAAAAACCCTATTCAAATAAGAAAAAACATATATAAAATCAATAATCTATTCAAAAAATATTGTATTTAAATACAAATCTTATTTAAATATCTTAAATTAATGAATATTATGGATAAAAATATATATTTATATTAGATATTCATTATAAAGTTGTATTAAATCACTATTTAAATGCAAATCTTCTTTAAATATCTTAAATTAATGAATATTATGATAAAAATATATATTAATATTACGATATTCAATATAAAGTTGTATTTAAATACATGAAAACCCTATTCAAATAAGAAAAACTAATATAAAATCAATAATCTATACAAAAAATATTGTATTTAAATACAAATCTTATTTAAATATCTTAAATTAATGAATATTATGATAAAAATATCTATTAATATTACGATATTCAATATAAAGTTGTATTAAAATACATAAAAACCCTATTCAAATAAGAAAAACATATAGAAAATCAATAATCTATTCAAAAAATATTGTATTTAATTACAAATCTTATTTAAATATCTTAAATTAATGAATATTATGGATAAAAATATATATTTATATTAGATATTCATTATAAAGTTGTATTAAATCACTATTTAAATGCAAATCTTCTTTAAATATCTTAAATTAATGAATATTATGATAAAAATATCTATTAATATTACGATATTCAATATAAACTTGTATTAAAATACATAAAAACCCTATTCAAATAAGAAAAACTAATATAAAATCAATAATCTATACAAAAAATATTGTATTTAAATACAAATCTTATTTAAATATCTTAAATTAATGAATATTATGGATAAAAATATATATTTATATTAGATATTCATTATAAAGTTGTATTAAAACACTATTTAAATGCAAATCTTCTTTAAATATCTTAAATTAATGAATATTATGATAAAAATATATATTAATATTACGATATTCAATATAAACTTGTATTAAAATACATAAAAACCCTATTCAAATAAGAAAAACTAATATAAAATCAATAATCTATACAAAAAATATTGTATTTAAATACAAATCTTATTTAAATATCTTAAATTAATGAATATTATGGATAAAAATATATATTTATATTAGATATTCATTATAAAGTTGTATTAAATCACTATTTAAATGCAAATCTTCTTTAAATATCTTAAATTAATGAATATTATGATAAAAATATATATTAATATTACGATATTCAATATAAAGCTGTATTAAAATACATAAAAACCCTATTCAAATAAGAAAAAACATATATAAAATCAATAATCTATCAAAAAATATTGTATTTAAATACAAATCTTATTTAAATATCTTAAATTAATGAATATTATGGATAAAAATATATATTTATATTAGATATTCATTATAAAGTTGTATTAAAACACTATTTAAATGCAAATCTTCTTTAAATATCTTAAATTAATGAATATTATGATAAAAATATATATTAATATTACGATATTCAATATAAAGTTGTATTAAAATACATAAAAACCCTATTCAAATAAGAAAAACATATATAAAATCAATAATCTATTCAAAAAATATTGTATTTAAATACAAATCTTATTTAAATATCTTAAATTAATGAATATTATGGATAAAAATATATATTTATATTAGATATTCATTATAAAGTTGTATTAAAACACTATTTAAATGCAAATCTTCTTTAAATATCTTAAATTAATGAATATTATGATAAAAATATATATTAATATTACGATATTCAATATAAACATGTATCAAAATACATAAAAACCCTATTCAAATAAGAAAAAATAATATAAAATCAATAATCTATACAAAAAATATTGTATTTAAATACAAATCTTATTTAAATATCTTAAATTAATGAATATTATGGATAAAAATATATATTTATATTAGATATTCATTATAAAGTTGTACTAAAACACTATTTAAATGCAAATCTTCATTAAATATCTTAAATTAATGAATATTATGATAAAAATATATATTAATATTACGATATTCAATATAAACATGTATCAAAATACATAAAAACCCTATTCAAATAAGAAAAACTAATATAAAATCAATAATCTATACAAAAAATATTGTATTTAAATACAAATCTTATTTAAATATCTTAAATTAATGAATATTATGGATAAAAATATATATTTATATTAGATATTCATTATAAAGTTGTACTAAAACACTATTTAAATGCAAATCTTCTTTAAATATCTTAAATTAATGAATATTATGATAAAAATATATATTAATATTACGATATTCAATATAAAGTTGTATTAAAATACATAAAAACCCTATTCAAATAAGAAAAACTAATATAAAATCAATAATCTATACAAAAAATATTGTATTTAAATACAAATCTTATTTAAATATCTTAAATTAATGAATATTATGGATAAAAATATATATTTATATTAGATATTCATTATAAAGTTGTATTAAAACACTATTTAAATGCAAATCTTCTTTAAATATCTTAAATTAATGAATATTATGATAAAAATATATATTAATATTACGATATTCAATATAAAGTTGTATTAAAATACATAAAAACCCTATTCAAATAAGAAAAACTAATATAAAATCAATAATCTATACAAAAAATATTGTATTTAAATACAAATCTTATTTAAATATCTTAAATTAATGAATATTATGGATAAAAATATATATTTATATTAGATATTCATTATAAAGTTGTATTAAAACACTATTTAAATGCAAATCTTCTTTAAATATCTTAAATTAATGAATATTATGATAAAAATATATATTAATATTACGATATTCAATATAAACTTGTATTAAAATACATAAAAACCCTATTCAAATAAGAAAAACTAATATAAAATCAATAATCTATACAAAAAATATTGTATTTAAATACAAATCTTATTTAAATATCTTAAATTAATGAATATTATGGATAAAAATATATATTTATATTAGATATTCATTATAAAGTTGTATTAAAACACTATTTAAATGCAAATCTTCTTTAAATATCTTAAATTAATGAATATTATGATAAAAATATATATTAATATTACGATATTCAATATAAACTTGTATTAAAATACATAAAAACCCTATTCAAATAAGAAAAACTAATATAAAATCAATAATCTATACAAAAAATATTGTATTTAAATACAAATCTTATTTAAATATCTTAAATTAATGAATATTATGGATAAAAATATATATTTATATTAGATATTCATTATAAAGTTGTATTAAATCACTATTTAAATGCAAATCTTCTTTAAATATCTTAAATTAATGAATATTATGATAAAAATATATATTAATATTACGATATTCAATATAAAGTTGTATTAAAATACATAAAAACCCTATTCAAATAAGAAAAACATATAGAAAATCAATAATCTATTCAAAAAATATTGTATTTAAATACAAATCTTATTTAAATATCTTAAATTAATGAATATTATGGATAAAAATATATATTTATATTAGATATTCATTATAAAGTTGTATTAAAACACTATTTAAATGCAAATCTTCTTTAAATATCTTAAATTAATGAATATTATGATAAAAATATATATGAATATTACGATATTCAATATAAAGTTGAATTAAAATACATAAAAACCCTATTCAAATAAGAAAAACATATATAAAATCAATAATCTATTCAAAAAATATTGTATTTAAATACAAATCTTATTTAAATATCTTAAATTAATGAATATTATGGATAAAAATATATATTTATATTAGATATTCATTATAAAGTTGTATTAAATCACTATGTAAATGCAAATCTTCTTTAAATATCTTAAATTAATGAATATTATGATAAAAATATATATTAATATTACGATATTCAATATAAACTTGTATTAAAATACATAAAAACCCTATTCAAATAAGAAAAACTAATATAAAATCAATAATCTATTCAAAAAATATTGTATTTAAATACAAATCTTATTTAAATATCTTAAATTAATGAATATTATGGATAAAAATATATATTTATATTAGATATTCATTATAAAGTTGTATTAAAACACTATTTAAATGCAAATCTTCTTTAAATATCTTAAATTAATGAATATTATGATAAAAATATATATTAATATTACGATATTCAATATAAAGTTGTATTAAAATACATAAAAACCCTATTCAAATAAGAAAAACATATATAAAATCAATAATCTATTCAAAAAATATTGTATTTAAATACAAATCTTATTTAAATATCTTAAATTAATGAATATTATGGATAAAAATATATATTTATATTAGATATTCATTATAAAGTTGTATTAAAACACTATTTAAATGCAAATCTTCTTTAAATATCTTAAATTAATGAATATTATGATAAAAATATATATTAATATTACGATATTCAATATAAACTTGTATTAAAATACATAAAAACCCTATTCAAATAAGAAAAACTAATATAAAATCAATAATCTATACAAAAAATATTGTATTTAAATACAAATCTTATTTAAATATCTTAAATTAATGAATATTATGGATAAAAATATATATTTATATTAGATATTCATTATAAAGTTGTATTAAATCACTATTTAAATGCAAATCTTCTTTAAATATCTTAAATTAATGAATATTATGATAAAAATATATATTAATATTACGATATTCAATATAAAGTTGTATTAAAATACATAAAAACCCTATTCAAATAAGAAAAACATATAGAAAATCAATAATCTATTCAAAAAATATTGTATTTAAATACAAATCTTATTTAAATATCTTAAATTAATGAATATTATGGATAAAAATATATATTTATATTAGATATTCATTATAAAGTTGTATTAAAACACTATTTAAATGCAAATCTTCTTTAAATATCTTAAATTAATGAATATTATGATAAAAATATATATGAATATTACGATATTCAATATAAAGTTGAATTAAAATACATAAAAACCCTATTCAAATAAGAAAAACATATATAAAATCAATAATCTATTCAAAAAATATTGTATTTAAATACAAATCTTATTTAAATATCTTAAATTAATGAATATTATGGATAAAAATATATATTTATATTAGATATTCATTATAAAGTTGTATTAAATCACTATGTAAATGCAAATCTTCTTTAAATATCTTAAATTAATGAATATTATGATAAAAATATATATTAATATTACGATATTCAATATAAACTTGTATTAAAATACATAAAAACCCTATTCAAATAAGAAAAACTAATATAAAATCAATAATCTATTCAAAAAATATTGTATTTAAATACAAATCTTATTTAAATATCTTAAATTAATGAATATTATGGATAAAAATATATATTTATATTAGATATTCATTATAAAGTTGTATTAAAACACTATTTAAATGCATATCTTCTTTAAATATCTTAAATTAATGAATATTATGATAAAAATATATATTAATATTACGATATTCAATATAAAGTTGTATTAAAATACATAAAAACCCTATTCAAATAAGAAAAACATATATAAAATCAATAATCTATTCAAAAAATATTGTATTTAAATACAAATCTTATTTAAATATCTTAAATTAATGAATATTATGGATAAAAATATATATTTATATTAGATATTCATTATAAAGTTGTATTAAAACACTATTTAAATGCAAATCTTCTTTAAATATCTTAAATTAATGAATATTATGGATAAAAATATATATTTATATTAGATATTCATTATAAAGTTGTATTAAATCACTATTTAAATGCAAATCTTCTTTAAATATCTTAAATTAATGAATATTATGATAAAAATATATATTAATATTACGATATTCAATATAAAGTTGTATTAAAATACATAAAAACCCTATTCAAATAAGAAAAACTAATACAAAATCAATAATCTATTCAAAAAATATTGTATTTAAATACAAATCTTATTTAAATATCTTAAATTAATGAATATTATGGATAAAAATATATATTTATATTAGATACTCATTATAAAGTTGTATTAAAACACTATTTAAATGCAAATCTTCATTAAATATCTTAAATTAATGAATATTATGATAAAAATATATATTAATATTACGATATTCAATATAAACTTGTATTAAAATACATAAAAACCCTATTCAAATAAGAAAAACATATATAAAATCAATAATCTATTCAAAAAATATTGTATTTAAATACAAATCTTATTTAAATATCTTAAATTAATGAATATTATGGATAAAAATATATATTTATATTAGATATTCATTATAAAGTTGTATTAAAACACTATTTAAATGCAAATCTTCTTTAAATATCTTAAATTAATGAATATTATGATAAAAATATATATTAATATTACGATATTCAATATAAAGTTGTATTAAAATACATAAAAACCCTATTCAAATAAGAAAAACATATAGAAAATCAATAATCTATTCAAAAAATATTGTATTTAAATACAAATCTTATTTAAATATCTTAAATTAATGAAAATTATGGATAAAAATATATATTTATATTAGATATTCATTATAAAGTTGTATTAAAACACTATTTAAATGCAAATCTTCTTTAAATATCTTAAATTAATGAATATTATGATAAAAATATATATTAATATTACGATATTCAATATAAAGTTGTATTAAAATACATAAAAACCCTATTCAAATAAGAAAAACATATATAAAATCAATAATCTATTCAAAAAATATTGTATTTAAATACAAATCTTATTTAAATATCTTAAATTAATGAATATTATGGATAAAAATATATATTTATATTAGATATTCATTATAAAGTTGTATTAAATCACTATTTAAATGCAAATCTTCTTTAAATATCTTAAATTAATGAATATTATGATAAAAATATATATTAATATTACGATATTCAATATAAAGTTGTATTAAAATACATAAAAACCCTATTCAAATAAGAAAAAACATATATAAAATCAATAATCTATTCAAAAAATATTGTATTTAAATACAAATCTTATTTAAATATCTTAAATTAATGAATATTATGGATAAAAATATATATTTATATTAGATATTCATTATAAAGTTGTATTAAATCACTATTTAAATGCAAATCTTCTTTAAATATCTTAAATTAATGAATATTATGATAAAAATATATATTAATATTACGATATTCAATATAAAGTTGTATTTAAATACATGAAAACCCTATTCAAATTAAAAAAAAAAATATAAAATCAATAATCTATACAAAAAATATTGTATTTAAATACAAATCTTATTTAAATATCTTAAATTAATGAATATTATGGATAAAAATATATATTTATATTAGATATTCATTATAAAGTTGTATTAAAACACTATTTAAATGCAAATCTTCTTTAAATATCTTAAATTAATGAATATTATGATAAAAATATATATTAATATTACGATATTCAATATAAACTTGTATTTAAATACATGAAAACCCTATTCAAATTAAAAAAAAAAATATAAAATCAATAATCTATACAAAAAATATTGTATTTAAATACAAATCTTATTTAAATATCTTAAATTAATGAATATTATGGATAAAAATATATATTTATATTAGATATTCATTATAAAGTTGTATTAAAACACTATTTAAATGCAAATCTTCTTTAAATATCTTAAATTAATGAATATTATGATAAAAATATATATTAATATTACGATATTCAATATAAACTTGTATTAAAATACATAAAAACCCTATTCAAATAAGAAAAACTAATATAAAATCAATAATCTATACAAAAAATATTGTATTTAAATACAAATCTTATTTAAATATCTTAAATTAATGAATATTATGATAAAAATATCTATTAATATTACGATATTCAATATAAAGTTGTATTAAAATACATAAAAACCCTATTCAAATAAGAAAAACATATAGAAAATCAATAATCTATTCAAAAAATATTGTATTTAAATACAAATCTTATTTAAATATCTTAAATTAATGAATATTATGGATAAAAATATATATTTATATTAGATATTCATTATAAAGTTGTATTAAATCACTATTTAAATGCAAATCTTCTTTAAATATCTTAAATTAATGAATATTATGATAAAAATATCTATTAATATTACGATATTCAATATAAAGTTGTATTAAAATACATAAAAACCCTATTCAAATAAGAAAAACATATAGAAAATCAATAATCTATTCAAAAAATATTGTATTTAAATACAAATCTTATTTAAATATCTTAAATTAATGAATATTATGGATAAAAATATATATTTATATTAGATATTCATTATAAAGTTGTATTAAATCACTATTTAAATGCAAATCTTCTTTAAATATCTTAAATTAATGAATATTATGATAAAAATATATATTAATATTACGATATTCAATATAAAGTTGTATTAAAATACATAAAAACCCTATTCAAATAAGAAAAACTAATATAAAATCAATAATCTATACAAAAAATATTGTATTTAAATACAAATCTTATTTAAATATCTTAAATTAATGAATATTATGGATAAAAATATATATTTATATTAGATATTCATTATAAAGTTGTATTAAATCACTATTTAAATGCAAATCTTCTTTAAATATCTTAAATTAATGAATATTATGATAAAAATATATATTAATATTACGATATTCAATATAAAGCTGTATTAAAATACATAAAAACCCTATTCAAATAAGAAAAAACATATATAAAATCAATAATCTATCAAAAAATATTGTATTTAAATACAAATCTTATTTAAATATCTTAAATTAATGAATATTATGGATAAAAATATATATTTATATTAGATATTCATTATAAAGTTGTATTAAAACACTATTTAAATGCAAATCTTCTTTAAATATCTTAAATTAATGAATATTATGATAAAAATATATATTAATATTACGATATTCAATATAAACATGTATTAAAATACATAAAAACCCTATTCAAATAAGAAAAACTAATATAAAGTCAATAATCTATACAAAAAATATTGTATTTAAATACAAATCTTATTTAAATATCTTAAATTAATGAATATTATGGATAAAAATATATATTTATATTAGATATTCATTATAAAGTTGTATTAAAACACTATTTAAATGCAAATCTTCTTTAAATATCTTAAATTAATGAATATTATGATAAAAATATATATTAATATTACGATATTCAATATAAAGTTGTATTAAAATACATAAAAACCCTATTCAAATAAGAAAAACTAATATAAAATCAATAATCTATACAAAAAATATTGTATTTAAATACAAATCTTATTTAAATATCTTAAATTAATGAATATTATGGATAAAAATATATATTTATATTAGATATTCATTATAAAGTTGTATTAAAACACTATTTAAATGCAAATCTTCTTTAAATATCTTAAATTAATGAATATTATGATAAAAATATATATTAATATTACGATATTCAATATAAACTTGTATTAAAATACATAAAAACCCTATTCAAATAAGAAAAACTAATATAAAATCAATAATCTATACAAAAAATATTGTATTTAAATACAAATCTTATTTAAATATCTTAAATTAATGAATATTATGGATAAAAATATATATTTATATTAGATATTCATTATAAAGTTGTATTAAAACACTATTTAAATGCAAATCTTCTTTAAATATCTTAAATTAATGAATATTATGATAAAAATATATATTAATATTACGATATTCAATATAAAGTTGTATTAAAATACATAAAAACCCTATTCAAATAAGAAAAACATATAGAAAATCAATAATCTATTCAAAAAATATTGTATTTAAATACAAATCTTATTTAAATATCTTAAATTAATGAATATTATGGATAAAAATATATATTTATATTAGATATTCATTATAAAGTTGTATTAAATCACTATTTAAATGCAAATCTTCTTTAAATATCTTAAATTAATGAATATTATGATAAAAATATATATTAATATTACGATATTCAATATAAAGTTGTATTAAAATACATAAAAACCCTATTCAAATAAAAAAAATAAATATAAAATCAGTAATCTATACAGAAATATTGTATTTAAATGCAAATCTTATTTAAATATCTTAAATTAATGAATAATAATGGATAAAAATATATATTAATATTAGATAGGGTAACAGCATCCTTTACCTTTATTTCAAGCTGTCGATCATTGTTCTAGCGCCTTCAGAAGCCGAGATAATTGCACTGACCCGGAGTGCATTTTTGCCAATTCTTCAATTATTAATAACTTTTGAACCTACAATGTCATATTGTTCAAACTGCTGCAGAGGATAGATATTGTCGATAGCTTTAAATTAAGACAAGTCCGGTTAAAAAATACGTACTAGAAGCCGAGAAAAACGCAATTGTTTAAATTAACGATGTAATCCAGGATTTCGGTTTTGGCGGAGTGCGAAAGTGCGAGAAAGGCCGCAACCGCGAGATGGCGCCACTTGTACCGTTATCGACATATCGTTACCGACAAAACTTTAAAAAATTATTATCTTGACTCCTGGGGGTTGTTTTTTAATCAATGGGGTATCAAATGAAAGGGTATGGAATGAGCTACACGACAAAAATTACCCCGTTGCTGTACGTATATGCAGTTGGCCGTAATAACCATTTTAATTGTTTAATTGTTTATAACAAATGAACTTCATTTGGAATAATGTTGACACCTATTGTAAATGGTAGCTGGTGTAAGTAGCTTTAATTTATGTGCTTTGGTCATTGTTGTAGCACGCCTGGAAGAGACAGTAATCGCATTTGTTTCTAATTTCTTTAAACAAATTCATTTATCTCGCGTTCTAGTGGGATATTCTTTTGAGAAATCGTTGACTGAAATCGGCCCAGTGGAACGAGTGATAAATGAATTTGTTTAAAGAAATTATAAACAAATACGATTACTGCCTCTTCCAGGCATGCTACAACAAAGACCAAAGGACATAAATTAAAGCTACTTACACCAGCTACCATTTACAATAGGTGTGAACATTACTCCAAATGAAGTTCATTCGTTATAAACAATTAAACAATTAAAATTGTTATTACGGCCAACTGCATATACGTACAGCAACGGGGTAATTTTTGTCGTGTAGCTCATTTCATTCCCTTTCATTTCATACCCCACTGATTAAAAAACAACCCCCAGGAGTCGAGATAATAACTTTTTAAAGTTTTGTCGGTAACGATATGTCGATAACGGCACAAGTGGAGCCATCTCGCGTTTGCGGCCTTTTTCGCACTTTCGCAGTCCGCCAAAACCGAAATCCTGGATTACATCGTTAAATTAAACAATTGCGTTTTTCTCGGCTTCCAGTGCGTATTTTTTAACCTGACTTGTCTTAAATTAAAGCTAGGAACCATAGCTACCTCCTCCTACAGCTTGAACCATATGGCATTGTTGGTTCAAAAGTTATTAATAATTGAAAAATTGGCAAAAATGCACTCCGGGTCAGTGCAATTATCTCGGCTTCTGAAGGCGCTAGATCAATGATCGACAGTTTAAAATAAAGGTAAAGGATGCTGCTACCCGACAAGATACTTGTTAGATCCCCTGGATGCGCTATTTAATTTTCATATATAATTTAACAAGTCGCTTGAGAATTGCATCGGAACTATACTCGAGGTCCTTTGTAAAAGTAAATTCGATGGTTCCTTGATCCGAGAGCTTCAATTTGAGATGTCGTTGAACAAAATCGGCCCAGTAGAAGCCGAGATAATTGAATTTGTTTAAAGAAATTATAAACAAATGCCCAGAACAAATAACCCAGAAACAATCAACTGACCCCAATAAGAAAGACAGTCACGAAGTAACTCAATAAGCCATATATAAGATTAATATAAGACAATTTCTGCGATAAACGTGTCTGCAAACGATTACTCTTCGCATTCGGTCCCGAACGACGTGCACTAATCGAGATTTTATTGAAAATATATAACTCGAAATTTATAATCGGAGCATAATTTATACTCCGATTCGGAGTAGGTCCAAGGATTCTTGGCGATGTCTCACGAGGGAAGACTCTCAACTTGTCGACTCGGATTTTAATGTCCTTTTGCAGATTGATAATACACAGACTCCTGATGATCTACGTAAAATATTAGGTGTAGATATTCAGAAACTTTAAAGATATTAACAATTAAAGTTACATATCTTCTATGTGAGGTCATATCTTCTAGAAATAGGGAAGAATCAACAAGAAGATTGGTAGCCAAGTGAGAATGGTGTATAGCTTGTGCCGTAGAGGCCTCGGGTTCGATTTCCGGTAGTTATAGAAGATATGGCCTCAAATAGAAGGTATGTAACTTTAATTGTTAATATCTTTAAAGTTTCTGAATAACTACACCTAATATTTTACGTAGACCACAGGAGCCTGTGTATTATCAACTTGCAAAAGGATATTAAAATCCGAGTCGACAAGTTGTGAGAGTCTTCCCTCGTAAGTGTAGTGCGCAGTCAATTCGCTCAAATTATTTTCCACATAATTATCAAACGTCTCTTAAACGTTTAATAATCATACAGTAAATAATTGATTGCCCAGGTCTCACCTCGTGGAGGTTACTGCGCCTGGAGACCCACCCTAGCCACGGCCCTTCCACCCTCCAATTTCGGGAAAACTAATTTTAGTATCATTTTTGAGAAAGAAAACTCTCCTATTATCGTCACTTTGTAGAACGTTCATTATCTGATCGTAGCACAAATACGACAACAACAGGAGTACTTAGAAGAATCGCGACCGCGAACTAAATTGAATAACAGTAGGAAACCTGAAAGAAAATCTGCAAGAGGATGCAATATCCTGAAAGAAAACTTTCTAAAAAATACATCCTGAGATCGTAAAAACTAGACAACGAAATATTAGTGCAGTGGTGAACACCGCTGTCTTAAAGACTATGACACAGCTTAAAAATAAATCCTCCCTTATTAAATAGTGGAATAGATTCAAATGTCCCCTACCTGACTAAAGATCTAACTTAAAACTAGTACGACCCTACCCAGTATAACATCTAAGAGTTCAATTGAAAGAACAATTTCAATAATATCCTACCTACATAGGACTCTAATAGATACTTTCCCATACTCATATAGGTATAAGTATACGTATTCTTAATATGGACTAATTGAGGAGGAATTAGTTTCGTGGCCCATTGTGTCCTAGAACAGACTGAATCAATTTTTAGTTTCATGAACCCTGCCTAACTAATCATTTCAATTCGTGTGAAACCTGCCTGTAAAAAGATCTAAGCTTGTGTATTCAAACAAATCCTACCTACATAAGGAGCTAAAAGGAGCTAAAGTATTTTTCGAATTATAATTGGGCCTGCCTAATTAATTGTCTAACACCTTTAATTAGTTAAAAGGTTAGGGGTTAGGGGTTTGGGGCAGGGCTGGGGGTGGGCTGGGGTGGGTTGGGGTGTGGTGTGCGAGGGTGTGGTTATATTATACGTATGTTCATGAGTCCTCTTCTATCCAATGCTTCTGAAACAAACACAAACTCGAAATAGTTAGTAAAGTTTTACCAGAATTAATACTTAAACTCTAAGATGGACGAGGCTGGCTCTTTAATTTTATAGTTTCCAATCGTGTCCGTGATAATATTTCTGGATCGGTTATGTATATATTCCACTTTTGAGCCTCTGGCGTATGTACTTACATTTGTTTAATATATCATATTTGGGTTCATCTGTGAATCTGCAACAATCTGATGCATTGGATTAGTAATATCCCGAAGCCCCTCCATTTTATATTGAAACGAAGCTGCTTTTAATTCGTAATAACCGAACTTTGGCGAAGATAATAAATCCCAATTGATATGAAAAATGCAGCTACTTTTTAACAACAATAGGTAATTGGATCTCGGCCAAGGTGATATATTATTTTCTACTTTTTAGATCAAGCTGAATGGTGGTATCCGTTTCATTAAAAACTCAAAATTGAAGTAGTCACATTTCGCTACAATTGATTCTATTTTGCTTCTACGAAGAAGCGACAAACGATTATTCGGAAGCAAGATATCAAACTTCCACTATCGCCATGCCGAGGACCAACTACGGTTAAGAACATTTTTCGCGCAAGGATTTTTTATTAAACATTTACGGATATCGCGAGTGAATTTCAATTTCTACGAAGCAAGCACGAAACGTTATGAAAATTGACTCTACTAAAACAAAAAGATGAGAATAAAAGTGCCACGGTTAAGAGAAAATATTTAGAAGTTAAACTCCAATAATGAACAGTCACTAGTATTGTCTCTAAATGAATTCCACTATCTGGAGTTATTATAAAATCAAAGATTCTACGAGTTATTTTGTTTTTCATTTCTTATCTCTCTTTTCTTTTTTTCTTTTTTTTCTCATATTTTATTTCGTTTAAGCAGTAGTTTACTACTATGTGTGCAAATTTTTAGCAGTATTTCCATCAACAGACATTCCAGGTAGAATAATTATTAAGAAAAAAAAATAAAAAGAAAGACAAATATAAAACACTGAAAAGAAAAATTACACCATATACAACAAGAATTGATAAAGAATTGGTCAGCCATGATCTTTGGCTGACGATGACGTGCCACCCTCAAGGGTGGCACAGGAACAGGCTTCCAATTGGAAGCAGTTGGGGACTGGTATTCGCAACTCTAATTAAAAACGCGATCTTTAATCAACGCAACGCTAACTGGAACTCGCGACGTAATCATTTCGCAACACTATTTATTAAGACCGATAGAAAGCAAACATTAAATTATTTGCAATATAAAAAAACAAGCAAATTGAAGATCCCCTGAAAAGTTAGCTGAAGGCTCAAGACGCGAAAATAATTTCCGCAACACTAAAAACTTTCTCATACGTAAAATATATTACAAAATACTACAATTCAACTAACAATAAGAACGGCCAAATTGCAAGAACAATCGCGACATCGTTGCGCAACGCTAAATCAATCGCGATTTTCATTTGCTCGCAACACTAATTAAAAACCGCGTGGCATTTAACGCAACTCTAAAGCAACGCGATACTTTTGGGAGGGCTGTATCGTTGGGCCGGAATGTGCGTCGGCCAAGTACAAATAAAAATTCTACGAATGAAAATGCAAGCACAGTGACAAAGTAGTAACAAAGAATGATTCCCCATTCTTAAAAAGAATGGCAAACCATTAGTAGTTGCCCTCTTGAGCGACAGTTTGTCGGGCCTCTTCGGCATATAGCCCCTTCTTTTCGTTGGACCCGAGGGTGAGCTGAAACTTAAACTAGGCTCGAGGCTCTACTCGGAAATCAAGAAAACAACTTATAAAGAGTTTAAATCGCGGAGCTAAATGGAACGCACGCGGCCGAATCACGACCAAATAAAATCGTAAAAATTGTGATTGCGGAAAATCGCAAAGATTACGATTAAAATTGTAATCGTTCTTCGTTCACGCGTGCAGCCTCGAGCATAATGTAATGCGTTTCGTTTCGGAGCCCAAATCGCGACCACGACCGCGAAGGATTCGAAAAATCGATAGGCAAAGCCAGAGGCGAACGCATGTTCGTTCGCGCCACAGCTTCACCGTCGACTTTTCAAATCAGATTTCCAGAAACAGGCTGAACACGCGAAATAGTGCCTACCCGATCAGAGACTGTGTCAACCTGCCCGGCCCTACCTACTTACGTCTATCAATCACACCAGAAAGTATGCTACCTATCCTACCTAGACCTATATTTAAAAAATGGCAAAGCATTCAAACAAACACACGACACTCCACGGTTCTCAGTCAAACACTTGGGCGCAAAAGCCTACACTAGGGAGGCGTCCCGGGACACCCCCGACACCCAAGTGTCGTCACACAACTTGCACACTCTAATGTACGTACCATTTTTCTGAAATCGACTGACAGTGGCTGGGATCTTTGCGTTCACGTGGAAAAAACCACGTCGCGGTTGAGATATTTAATAAAATAATTAAATAGCACCGATAAAAGAGGTACTTGATAGCAATTGATAAGTATATTCGATTCTTTTTGGTATTTGGTCAGAGTAAATACGTTTTAGTACGGAACGACGCAAATCCACAGCCTAACCACACACACAATGCGGATATTACGTCGCGCACGATACACCAAACGCACTGTCAGTCGCCAACAATAAATCATTCAATGGCTTATGAACTAAAGAAATATCGTCGTGCTCTACCACCGTTTTCCCACCCAAGTAGCACCGGGGCACGTGGGTGGGATCCGGGCAGTGAACACGGAAAGGGTTAAACCTGAAAATCCTCGTCTAAAAAGATGATAAAGTCATACTGATTTTCTAACGGGCTAAATATATATTTGTATATGTACCAGATCAATATATGATTCTATTTTATTGAAGACAAAACTCAATGACTCTACTTTAATAGAAAAATTAAGAAATGACTCTACTTTAATAGAAAAATTAAGAAATGACTCTACTTCATTAGAAAAATTATGCAATGACTCTACTTTATTAGAAAAATTATGCAATGACTCTACTTTAATATACTTTGAATTAAATTGAAACATCCTCGGGCGTTCTCGTCATCAAAGCATTGCTTCGAAAATGCAAGGTTGGTTTTAAAGTCGATTGCCTTGATATCGAGATCTACCCGTTCGCGTATTGTCTTCTTGTACGTTCAGGTTTAATTAATGTCTTGTACGGAAGAAGTGAATTTATTGATATCTTTATACGCTAAAGACTAATATGGCTATCGAATAATAAAATTATTCGATAGTTCCCACAAATTGACAAGGTATATCACAGTACCTTTACTTTATATTCAATCAGAGTAGAAAAAAGAAATACTATGTTCTTACTACCAGCAATCATTATGCATTTTATTATAACTGTGCACTAATTGCAATTGACAAATAAACGAAGTCGAAGGGTATTCGACTTCTCCACTACAAACTAGTGCACGTATGATACCGGACGTTACTTTATATTCATTTAATAATTAATAACTATTTAAATATTCGTTTCATACGAATTCAATTAAATACTCTATTATAAAAAGATGCATAGTGATATATTTTATACTGAGTTTCTCTATTAAAATTCTCAAATTAATTTGGAACGCGTTGTACAAGAAGACCTATCCTCGTATAATATGAAACAGTAAAGAAGTTACTACTCATGAGTATATATTTTCATATACTCATGGTCACGGTGCTTGCAATAAAAATCTACGTAATTACAACCGATCACTCGTGTCGGTTCGGACCTTTCGTCCTGCGACATGATTGAGTGACCAGAGGAACTTTAAAGCATGCGACTCACCGGTTGCAGACTCGCCAGGGGCGCGGTCAGGCTCGTCGTCGTCGAAGCCGTGGAAGCTGCTGAAACATTCGAGAAGAGCAGAGAACATTAAAACCTTTGTATTTTCAGTACTATTCGAATGAGTTAATTATGAAAAAATATTGCGATACCAGATTAAAGAAAGAAAGGGATACTTACTCGTCAA
Source organism: Nomada fucata (assembly GCA_948146005.1). Lineage (NCBI taxonomy): Eukaryota > Metazoa > Arthropoda > Insecta > Hymenoptera > Apidae > Nomada > Nomada fucata. The sequence continues at coordinate 42,800 of OX411282.1, forward strand.
GTTGATGGACGAAGCCCGAACTCGCCGAACAGGACACTGACTCTAATGGAACACTTATGATTCGCAAACAAAGTGATTCTAATCACGCGGGAGTATTATTTCGGAGCAAACACTGACTCTAATTTCGCGGCTCTTTACTGTCATTTATGTTTAATTATTATTATGAGCGGTTGCGCTCCAAAAATAATAGAAAGAACTTTGGCCGAACAAGCACTGACTCTACAGACCGCATTGCGCGCGGCCAACAATATCTTTATGGTGACGCCATCGTGCCCAAGGCACCTTCTGAAACATTCAAAAGAGCAGACAACATTGAAATCTTTGCATTTTCAGTAATTTTCGAACACGATAATAATCAAAGACCATTGCAATATAAGATTAAAGAAATACAGAGATACTTACTCTTCGAGTTGACGGATGAAAGCCCGAACTCGCCGAACAGCATAGGTGATGACTCTAATACCGGAACATTTGATACGAAAAAAAAAAGAAAGAAAAGAAAAAGGGACTACTATCGCGCGCGTTTTATAATTGTGGACGACGAACAAAGTGACTCTAATTTCGCGAGAGCAATATTTCGAAGCAAACACCGACTCTAGTTTCGCGTCTCTTTACTACTATTTATATTTAATTATAATTATTAAGAGCGGTTGCGCTCAAAAAACAATAAAAAGAACTGTAACGGAACAAGCACTGACTCTACCGACCGCATTGCGCGCGGTCATCAAAAGTTTTTCTGAAAGAAAATCTGTACAAGTTAGTAAATAGGATGAGGAGAATAAATCTGCCTCTTTATTATTTCTTCATCATGTTGAATGTTTGTTGAGGAAATACTGCTCTTTGTTTTAATAAAGTACTACCATATTAATATTCAGATTCAATTACTGTTAATGGTTTGCAAGATATACTATTATATATTAATACCGATTTATCAAAAGCGTACTATGACTGTTGCTTTGTCGGAGTTTTAAAGGTAATCATGAAGCTAGTAAGTAAACAATATCGCGATCGTTTATAAATTCTCGTAACTGCTTGTAGAAATCAAGACTCGAAACTATTTATCATGCCTCAAGGGCATAGCAACAAGAAACGTAGGAACGCGGGCAACCCCTACCCCGACAATACAATTTGACCGTACTTGGGCCTAGGTCACAGAGACAATACAAGTTTATAAACACTAGTGAAGCTATAATACAAATCGCGACCCAAATGCAGCGAAACATGAACGTATTCCAATTTTTCGTTTAGAATTAGGAAAATTGACTAAGTACAGTTTCAATCGTGAATATTGTAAGTTCTATGCGAAATGTTTTTGTTACTTAATGAACGTGGACATACGAATTGAGAGAAGAAAGAATTGAAATCTACTTACAATAATCAAAGGGTTTAATATATTTCAACGGAAGGAAATGAAATTGAGCCGAATACCAATCGCCAGATAACAGGACATATACATGAACCGTTCAAATTATAAGTTAAATGTTACCAGTTCTTCGTCAAAAGTCGTCAGACTAATTGTTAAGCGTCGTAGTAATTGTACCTCAATACTCTATTCCTGCAGCCTCAATATATTATTCTCAATCCACCAAACATTCATTGGACCTGCAACAAAAAGAAAAGCAACGTGATAAACCTGTGCTAAAATCAGAATCGAAATCGGTAGGTAATTGCAAACAAAGAAGCGCAACCTTAACACCGCATCGAATCCGAATAATCGTGTAACGGAATATAATAATGATTCAAAGAACCGTTCAAACTAATTAATTAATCAACTCGATATTTTAATAAACGACTAGTTACATAGTACCGGGCAACCGGTCAAGCGTCCAGCAAGAGAGACTCGATAGAGACTTTAAAGTACATCCGCGATAGTCAAACGATTGTTAAATAAACGCGTATTAATTAATAGAAGCTAATAGTGAAGCGTATGCAGTGGTAAAGTAGACTCTGAGATATTATTGTATTGTACGATGATGTATGTCGCTAACCTCCGACAACGCAGACAACCCGACCGCTGCGGCGCTTGAACTCGTACTGACACCGCGCACCGCGCAGCAATCATCCCCACCACGCGACCCGCCGGCCCGACGGCAACGCTCGGCAGTATTCGCACTACTATACGAAGATCATATGTACTCAACGTTTGCGGCTTCTGACCAACTTTGAGCTGGATCTACGACTCCGGGCTACTACCTCCTGGACTTCTGCGGGTTCTGACCGACTTATAGTTAAACCTACGATCCTATTGGCCGTGATAATTGAATTTGTTTAAAGAAATTATAAACAAATACGATTACTGCCTCTTCCAGGCGTGCTACAACAATGACCAAACGACATAAATTAAAGCTACTTACACCAGCTACCATTTACAATAGGTGTGAACATTACTCCAAATGAAGTTCATTCGTTATAAACAATTAAACAATTAAAATTGTTATTACGGCCAACTGCATATACGTACAGCAACGGGGTAATTTTTGTCGTGTAGCTCATTTCATTCCCTTTCATTTGATACCCCACTGATTAAAAAACAACCCCCAGGAGTCGAGATAATAATTTTTTAAAGTTTTGTCGGTAACGATATGTCGATAACGGCACAAGTGGAGCCATCTCGCGTTTGCGGCCTTTTTCGCACTTTCGCAGTCCGCCAAAACCGAAATCCTGGATTACATCGTTAAATTAAACAATTGCGTTTTTCTCGGCTTCTAGTGCGTATTTTTTAACCGGAATTGTCTTACATTAAAGCTAGGAACCATAGCTACCTCCTGCTACAGCTTGAACCATATGGCATTGTTGGTTCAAAAGTTATTAATAATTGAAAAATTGGCAAAAATGCACTCCGGGTCAGTGCAATTATCTCGGCTTCTGAAGGCGCTAGATCAATGATCGACAGCTTAAAATAAAGGTAAAGGATGCTGCTACCCGACAAGATACTTGTTACATCCCCTGGATGCGCAATTTAATTTTCATAAACAATTTAATAATTCGCATGAGAATTGCATCGGAACTATACTCGAGGTCCTTTGTAAAAGTAAATTCGATGGTTCCTTGATCCGAGAGCTTCAATTTGAGATGTCGTTGACCAAAATCGGCCCAGTAGAAGCCGAGATAATTGAATTTGTTTAAAGAAATTATAAACAAATACGATTACTGCCTCTTCCAGGCATGCTACAACAATGACCAAACGACATAAATTAAAGCTACTTACACCAGCTACCATTTACAATAGGTGTGAACATTACTCCAAATGAAGTTCATTCGTTATAAACAATTAAACAATTAAAATTGTTATTACGGCCAACTGCATATACGTACAGCAACGGGGTAATTTTTGTCGTGTAGCTCATTTCATTCCCTTTCATTTCATACCCCACTGATTAAAAAACAACCCCCAGGAGTCGAGATAATAATTTTTTAAAGTTTTGTCGGTAACGATATGTCGATAACGGCACAAGTGGCGCCATCTCGCGTTTGCGGCCTTTTTCGCACTTTCGCACTCCGCCAAAACCGAAATCCCGGATTACATCGTTAAATTAAACAATTGCGTTTTTCTCGGCTTCCAGTGCGTATTTCTTAACCTGACTTGTCTTAAATTAAAGCTAGGAACCATAGCTACCTCCTCCTACAGCTTGAACCATATGGCATTGTTGGTTCAAAAGTTATTAATAATTGAAAAATTGGCAAAAATGCACTCCGGGTCAGTGCAATTATCTCGGCTTCTGAAGGCGCTAGATCAATGATCGACAGCTTAAAATAAAGGTAAAGGATGCTGCTACCCGACAAGATACTTGTTACATCCCCTGGATGCGCAATTTAATTTTCATAAACAATTTAATAATTCGCATGAGAATTGCATCGGAACTATACTCGAGGTCCTTTGTAAAAGTAAAGTCGATGGTTCATTGATCCGAGAGCTTCAATTTGAGATGTCGTTGACCAAAATCGGCCCAGTAGAAGCCGAGATAATTGAATTTGTTTAAAGAAATTATAAACAAATACGATTACTGCCTCTTCCAGGCATGCTACAACAATGACTAACTGACATAAATTAAAGCTACTTACACCAGCTACCATTTACAATAGGTGTGAACATTACTCCAAATGAAGTTCATTCGTTATAAACAATTAAACAATTAAAATTGTTATTACGGCCAACTGCATATACGTACAGCAACGGGGTAATTTTTGTCGTGTAGCTCATTTCATTCCCTTTCATTTGATACCCCACTGATTAAAAAACAACCCCCAGGAGTCGAGATAATAACTTTTTAAAGTTTTGTCGGTAACGATATGTCGATAACGGCACAAGTGGCGCCATCTCGCGTTTGCGGCCTTTTTCGCACTTTCGCACTCCGCCAAAACCGAAATCCTGGATTACATCGTTAAATTAAACAATTGCGTTTTTCTCGGCTTCCAGTGCGTATTTTTTAACCGGACTTGTCTTAAATTAAAGCTAGGAACCATAGCTACCTCCTCCTACAGCTTGAACCATATGGCATTGTTGGTTCAAAAGTTATTAATAATTGAAGAATTGGCAAAAATGCACTCCGGGTCACTGCAATTATCTCGGCTTCTGAAGGCGCTAGATCAATGATCGACAGCTTAAAATAAAGGTAAAGGATGCTGCTACCCGACAAGATACTTGTTACATCCCCTGGATGCGCAATTTAATTTTCATAAACAATTTAATAATTCGCATGAGAATTGCATCGGAACTATACTCGAGGTCCTTTGTAAAAGTAAATTCGATGGTTCCTTGATCCGAGAGCTTCAATTTGAGATGTCGTTGACCAAAATCGGCCCAGTAGAAGCCGAGATAATTGAATTTGTTTAAAGAAATTATAAACAAATACGATTACTGCCTCTTCCAGGCATGCTACAACAATGACCAAAGGACATAAATTAAAGCTACTTACACCAGCTACCATTTACAATAGGTGTGAACATTACTCCAAATGAAGTTCATTCGTTATAAACAATTAAACAATTAAAATTGTTATTACGGCCAACTGCATATACGTACAGCAACGGGGTAATTTTTGTCGTGTAGCTCATTTCATTCCCTTTCAATTGATACCCCACTGATTAAAAAACAACCCCCAGGAGTCGAGATAATAATTTTTTAAAGTTTTGTCGGTAACGATATGTCGATAACGGCACAAGTGGCGCCATCTCGCGTTTGCGGCCTTTTTCGCACTTTCGCACTCCGCCAAAACCGAAATCCTGGATTACATCGTTAAATTAAACAATTGCGTTTTTCTCGGCTTCCAGTGCGTATTTTTTAACCTGACTTGTCTTAAATTAAAGCTAGGAACCATAGCTACCTCCTCCTACAGCTTGAACCATATGGCATTGTTGGTTCAAAAGTTATTAATAATTGAAAAATTGGCAAAAATGCACTCCGGGTCAGTGCAATTATCTCGGCTTCTGAAGGCGCTAGATCAATGATCGACAGCTTAAAATAAAGGTAAAGGATGCTGCTACCCGACAAGATACTTGTTACATCCCCTGGATGCGCAATTTAATTTTCATAAACAATTTAATAATTCGCATGAGAATTGCATCGGAACTATACTCGAGGTCCTTTGTAAAAGTAAATTCGATGGTTCATTGATCCGAGAGCTTCAATTTGAGATGTCGTTGACCAAAATCGGCCCAGTAGAAGCCGAGATAATTGAATTTGTTTAAAGAAATTATAAACAAATACGATTACTGCCTCTTCCAGGCATGCTACAACAAAGACCAAAGGACATAAATTAAAGCTACTTACACCAGCTACCATTTACAATAGGTGTGAACATTACTCCAAATGAAGTTCATTCGTTATAAACAATTAAACAATTAAAATTGTTATTACGGCCAACTGCATATACGTACAGCAACGGGGTAATTTTTGTCGTGTAGCTCATTTCATTCCCTTTCATTTCATACCCCACTGATTAAAAAACAACCCCCAGGAGTCGAGATAATAACTTTTTAAAGTTTTGTCGGTAACGATATGTCGATAACGGCACAAGTGGAGCCATCTCGCGTTTGCGGCCTTTTTCGCACTTTCGCAGTCCGCCAAAACCGAAATCCTGGATTACATCGTTAAATTAAACAATTGCGTTTTTCTCGGCTTCCAGTGCGTATTTTTTAACCTGACTTGTCTTAAATTAAAGCTAGGAACCATAGCTACCTCCTCCTACAGCTTGAACCATATGGCATTGTTGGTTCAAAAGTTATTAATAATTGAAAAATTGGCAAAAATGCACTCCGGGTCAGTGCAATTATCTCGGCTTCTGAAGGCGCTAGATCAATGATCGACAGTTTAAAATAAAGGTAAAGGATGCTGCTACCCGACAAGATACTTGTTAGATCCCCTGGATGCGCTATTTAATTTTCATATATAATTTAACAAGTCGCTTGAGAATTGCATCGGAACTATACTCGAGGTCCTTTGTAAAAGTAAATTCGATGGTTCCTTGATCCGAGAGCTTCAATTTGAGATGTCGTTGAACAAAATCGGCCCAGTAGAAGCCGAGATAATTGAATTTGTTTAAAGAAATTATAAACAAATGCCCAGAACAAATAACCCAGAAACAATCAACTGACCCCAATAAGAAAGACAGTCACGAAGTAACTCAATAAGCCATATATAAGATTAATATAAGACAATTTCTGCGATAAACGTGTCTGCAAACGATTACTCTTCGCATTCGGTCCCGAACGACGTGCACTAATCGAGATTTTATTGAAAATATATAACTCGAAATTTATAATCGGAGCATAATTTATACTCCGATTCGGAGTAGGTCCAAGGATTCTTGGCGATGTCTCACGAGGGAAGACTCTCAACTTGTCGACTCGGATTTTAATGTCCTTTTGCAGATTGATAATACACAGACTCCTGATGATCTACGTAAAATATTAGGTGTAGATATTCAGAAACTTTAAAGATATTAACAATTAAAGTTACATATCTTCTATGTGAGGTCATATCTTCTAGAAATAGGGAAGAATCAACAAGAAGATTGGTAGCCAAGTGAGAATGGTGTATAGCTTGTGCCGTAGAGGCCTCGGGTTCGATTTCCGGTAGTTATAGAAGATATGGCCTCAAATAGAAGGTATGTAACTTTAATTGTTAATATCTTTAAAGTTTCTGAATAACTACACCTAATATTTTACGTAGACCACAGGAGCCTGTGTATTATCAACTTGCAAAAGGATATTAAAATCCGAGTCGACAAGTTGTGAGAGTCTTCCCTCGTAAGTGTAGTGCGCAGTCAATTCGCTCAAATTATTTTCCACATAATTATCAAACGTCTCTTAAACGTTTAATAATCATACAGTAAATAATTGATTGCCCAGGTCTCACCTCGTGGAGGTTACTGCGCCTGGAGACCCACCCTAGCCACGGCCCTTCCACCCTCCAATTTCGGGAAAACTAATTTTAGTATCATTTTTGAGAAAGAAAACTCTCCTATTATCGTCACTTTGTAGAACGTTCATTATCTGATCGTAGCACAAATACGACAACAACAGGAGTACTTAGAAGAATCGCGACCGCGAACTAAATTGAATAACAGTAGGAAACCTGAAAGAAAATCTGCAAGAGGATGCAATATCCTGAAAGAAAACTTTCTAAAAAATACATCCTGAGATCGTAAAAACTAGACAACGAAATATTAGTGCAGTGGTGAACACCGCTGTCTTAAAGACTATGACACAGCTTAAAAATAAATCCTCCCTTATTAAATAGTGGAATAGATTCAAATGTCCCCTACCTGACTAAAGATCTAACTTAAAACTAGTACGACCCTACCCAGTATAACATCTAAGAGTTCAATTGAAAGAACAATTTCAATAATATCCTACCTACATAGGACTCTAATAGATACTTTCCCATACTCATATAGGTATAAGTATACGTATTCTTAATATGGACTAATTGAGGAGGAATTAGTTTCGTGGCCCATTGTGTCCTAGAACAGACTGAATCAATTTTTAGTTTCATGAACCCTGCCTAACTAATCATTTCAATTCGTGTGAAACCTGCCTGTAAAAAGATCTAAGCTTGTGTATTCAAACAAATCCTACCTACATAAGGAGCTAAAAGGAGCTAAAGTATTTTTCGAATTATAATTGGGCCTGCCTAATTAATTGTCTAACACCTTTAATTAGTTAAAAGGTTAGGGGTTAGGGGTTTGGGGCAGGGCTGGGGGTGGGCTGGGGTGGGTTGGGGTGTGGTGTGCGAGGGTGTGGTTATATTATACGTATGTTCATGAGTCCTCTTCTATCCAATGCTTCTGAAACAAACACAAACTCGAAATAGTTAGTAAAGTTTTACCAGAATTAATACTTAAACTCTAAGATGGACGAGGCTGGCTCTTTAATTTTATAGTTTCCAATCGTGTCCGTGATAATATTTCTGGATCGGTTATGTATATATTCCACTTTTGAGCCTCTGGCGTATGTACTTACATTTGTTTAATATATCATATTTGGGTTCATCTGTGAATCTGCAACAATCTGATGCATTGGATTAGTAATATCCCGAAGCCCCTCCATTTTATATTGAAACGAAGCTGCTTTTAATTCGTAATAACCGAACTTTGGCGAAGATAATAAATCCCAATTGATATGAAAAATGCAGCTACTTTTTAACAACAATAGGTAATTGGATCTCGGCCAAGGTGATATATTATTTTCTACTTTTTAGATCAAGCTGAATGGTGGTATCCGTTTCATTAAAAACTCAAAATTGAAGTAGTCACATTTCGCTACAATTGATTCTATTTTGCTTCTACGAAGAAGCGACAAACGATTATTCGGAAGCAAGATATCAAACTTCCACTATCGCCATGCCGAGGACCAACTACGGTTAAGAACATTTTTCGCGCAAGGATTTTTTATTAAACATTTACGGATATCGCGAGTGAATTTCAATTTCTACGAAGCAAGCACGAAACGTTATGAAAATTGACTCTACTAAAACAAAAAGATGAGAATAAAAGTGCCACGGTTAAGAGAAAATATTTAGAAGTTAAACTCCAATAATGAACAGTCACTAGTATTGTCTCTAAATGAATTCCACTATCTGGAGTTATTATAAAATCAAAGATTCTACGAGTTATTTTGTTTTTCATTTCTTATCTCTCTTTTCTTTTTTTCTTTTTTTTCTCATATTTTATTTCGTTTAAGCAGTAGTTTACTACTATGTGTGCAAATTTTTAGCAGTATTTCCATCAACAGACATTCCAGGTAGAATAATTATTAAGAAAAAAAAATAAAAAGAAAGACAAATATAAAACACTGAAAAGAAAAATTACACCATATACAACAAGAATTGATAAAGAATTGGTCAGCCATGATCTTTGGCTGACGATGACGTGCCACCCTCAAGGGTGGCACAGGAACAGGCTTCCAATTGGAAGCAGTTGGGGACTGGTATTCGCAACTCTAATTAAAAACGCGATCTTTAATCAACGCAACGCTAACTGGAACTCGCGACGTAATCATTTCGCAACACTATTTATTAAGACCGATAGAAAGCAAACATTAAATTATTTGCAATATAAAAAAACAAGCAAATTGAAGATCCCCTGAAAAGTTAGCTGAAGGCTCAAGACGCGAAAATAATTTCCGCAACACTAAAAACTTTCTCATACGTAAAATATATTACAAAATACTACAATTCAACTAACAATAAGAACGGCCAAATTGCAAGAACAATCGCGACATCGTTGCGCAACGCTAAATCAATCGCGATTTTCATTTGCTCGCAACACTAATTAAAAACCGCGTGGCATTTAACGCAACTCTAAAGCAACGCGATACTTTTGGGAGGGCTGTATCGTTGGGCCGGAATGTGCGTCGGCCAAGTACAAATAAAAATTCTACGAATGAAAATGCAAGCACAGTGACAAAGTAGTAACAAAGAATGATTCCCCATTCTTAAAAAGAATGGCAAACCATTAGTAGTTGCCCTCTTGAGCGACAGTTTGTCGGGCCTCTTCGGCATATAGCCCCTTCTTTTCGTTGGACCCGAGGGTGAGCTGAAACTTAAACTAGGCTCGAGGCTCTACTCGGAAATCAAGAAAACAACTTATAAAGAGTTTAAATCGCGGAGCTAAATGGAACGCACGCGGCCGAATCACGACCAAATAAAATCGTAAAAATTGTGATTGCGGAAAATCGCAAAGATTACGATTAAAATTGTAATCGTTCTTCGTTCACGCGTGCAGCCTCGAGCATAATGTAATGCGTTTCGTTTCGGAGCCCAAATCGCGACCACGACCGCGAAGGATTCGAAAAATCGATAGGCAAAGCCAGAGGCGAACGCATGTTCGTTCGCGCCACAGCTTCACCGTCGACTTTTCAAATCAGATTTCCAGAAACAGGCTGAACACGCGAAATAGTGCCTACCCGATCAGAGACTGTGTCAACCTGCCCGGCCCTACCTACTTACGTCTATCAATCACACCAGAAAGTATGCTACCTATCCTACCTAGACCTATATTTAAAAAATGGCAAAGCATTCAAACAAACACACGACACTCCACGGTTCTCAGTCAAACACTTGGGCGCAAAAGCCTACACTAGGGAGGCGTCCCGGGACACCCCCGACACCCAAGTGTCGTCACACAACTTGCACACTCTAATGTACGTACCATTTTTCTGAAATCGACTGACAGTGGCTGGGATCTTTGCGTTCACGTGGAAAAAACCACGTCGCGGTTGAGATATTTAATAAAATAATTAAATAGCACCGATAAAAGAGGTACTTGATAGCAATTGATAAGTATATTCGATTCTTTTTGGTATTTGGTCAGAGTAAATACGTTTTAGTACGGAACGACGCAAATCCACAGCCTAACCACACACACAATGCGGATATTACGTCGCGCACGATACACCAAACGCACTGTCAGTCGCCAACAATAAATCATTCAATGGCTTATGAACTAAAGAAATATCGTCGTGCTCTACCACCGTTTTCCCACCCAAGTAGCACCGGGGCACGTGGGTGGGATCCGGGCAGTGAACACGGAAAGGGTTAAACCTGAAAATCCTCGTCTAAAAAGATGATAAAGTCATACTGATTTTCTAACGGGCTAAATATATATTTGTATATGTACCAGATCAATATATGATTCTATTTTATTGAAGACAAAACTCAATGACTCTACTTTAATAGAAAAATTAAGAAATGACTCTACTTTAATAGAAAAATTAAGAAATGACTCTACTTCATTAGAAAAATTATGCAATGACTCTACTTTATTAGAAAAATTATGCAATGACTCTACTTTAATATACTTTGAATTAAATTGAAACATCCTCGGGCGTTCTCGTCATCAAAGCATTGCTTCGAAAATGCAAGGTTGGTTTTAAAGTCGATTGCCTTGATATCGAGATCTACCCGTTCGCGTATTGTCTTCTTGTACGTTCAGGTTTAATTAATGTCTTGTACGGAAGAAGTGAATTTATTGATATCTTTATACGCTAAAGACTAATATGGCTATCGAATAATAAAATTATTCGATAGTTCCCACAAATTGACAAGGTATATCACAGTACCTTTACTTTATATTCAATCAGAGTAGAAAAAAGAAATACTATGTTCTTACTACCAGCAATCATTATGCATTTTATTATAACTGTGCACTAATTGCAATTGACAAATAAACGAAGTCGAAGGGTATTCGACTTCTCCACTACAAACTAGTGCACGTATGATACCGGACGTTACTTTATATTCATTTAATAATTAATAACTATTTAAATATTCGTTTCATACGAATTCAATTAAATACTCTATTATAAAAAGATGCATAGTGATATATTTTATACTGAGTTTCTCTATTAAAATTCTCAAATTAATTTGGAACGCGTTGTACAAGAAGACCTATCCTCGTATAATATGAAACAGTAAAGAAGTTACTACTCATGAGTATATATTTTCATATACTCATGGTCACGGTGCTTGCAATAAAAATCTACGTAATTACAACCGATCACTCGTGTCGGTTCGGACCTTTCGTCCTGCGACATGATTGAGTGACCAGAGGAACTTTAAAGCATGCGACTCACCGGTTGCAGACTCGCCAGGGGCGCGGTCAGGCTCGTCGTCGTCGAAGCCGTGGAAGCTGCTGAAACATTCGAGAAGAGCAGAGAACATTAAAACCTTTGTATTTTCAGTACTATTCGAATGAGTTAATTATGAAAAGTTATTGCGATACCAGATTAAAGAAAGAAAGGGATACTTACTCGTCAAGTTGATGGACGAAGCCCGAACTCGCCGAACAGGACACTGACTCTAATGGAACACTTATGATTCGCAAACAAAGTGATTCTAATCACGCGGGAGTATTATTTCGGAGCAAACACTGACTCTAATTTCGCGGCTCTTTACTGTCATTTATGTTTAATTATTATTATGAGCGGTTGCGCTCCAAAAATAATAGAAAGAACTTTGGCCGAACAAGCACTGACTCTACAGACCGCATTGCGCGCGGCCAACAATATCTTTATGGTGACGCCATCGTGCAGAAGGCACCTTCTGAAACATTCAAAAAAGCAGACAACATTGAAATCTTTTCATTTTCAGTAATTTTCGAACACGATAATAATCAAAGACCATTGCAATATAAGATTAAAGAAATACAGAGATACTTACTCTTCGAGTTGACGGATGAAAGCCCGAACTCGCCGAACAGCATAGGTGATGACTCTAATACCGGAATATTTGTTACGAAAAAAAAGAAAAAAAAAGAAAAGAAAAAGGGACTACTATCGCGCGCGTTTTATAATTGTGGACGACGAACAAAGTGACTCTAATTTCGCGAGAGCAATATTTCGAAGCAAACACTGACTCTAGTTTCGCGTCTCTTTACTACTATTTATATTTAATTATAATTATTAAGAGCGGTTGCGCTCAAAAAACAATAAAAAGAACTGTAACGGAACAAGCACTGACTCTACCGACCGCATTGCGCGCGGTCATCAAAAGTTTTTCTGAAAGAAAATCTGTACAAGTTAGTAAATAGGATGAGGAGAATAAATCTGCCTCTTTATTATTTCTTCATCATGTTGAATGTTTGTTGAGGAAATACTGCTCTTTGTTTTAATAAAGTACTACCATATTAATATTCAGATTCAATTACTATTAATGGTTTGCAACATGTACTATTATATATTAATACCGATTTATCAAAGGCGTACTATGACTGTTGCTTTGTCGGAGTTTTAAAGGTGATCATGATGCTAGTAAGTAAACAATATAGCGATCGTTTATAAATTCTCGTAACTGCTTGTAGAAATCAAGACTCGAAACTATTTATCATGCCTCAAGGGCATAACAACAAGAAACGTAGGAACGCGGGCAACCCCTACCCCGACAATACAATTTGACCGTACTTGTGCCTAGGTCACAGAGCCAATACAAATTTATAAACACTATTGAAGCTATAATACAAATCGCGACCGAAATGCAGCGAAACATGAACGTATTCCAATTTTTCGTTTAGAATTAGGAAAATAGACTAAGTACAGTTTCAATCGTGAATATTGTAAGTTCTATGCGAAATGTTTTTGTTACTTAATGAACGTGGACATACGAATTGAGAGAAGAAAGAATTGAAATCTACTTAGAATAATCAAAGGGTTTAATATATTTCAACAGAAGGAAATGAAATTGAGCCGAATACCAATCGCCAGATAACAAGAGATATACATGAACCGTTAAAATTATAAGTTAAATGTTACCAGTTCTTCGTCAAAAGTCGTCAGACTAATTGTTAAGCGTCGTAGTAATTGTACCTCAATACTCTATTATTGCAGCCTCAATATATTATTCTCAATCCACCAAACATTCATTGGACCTGCAACAAAAAGAAAAGCAACGTGATAAACCTGTGCTAAAATCAGAATCGAAATCGGTATGTAAGTGTCATTGCAAACAAAATAAGCGCAACCTTAACACCGCATCGAATCCGAATAATCGTGTAACGGAATATAATAATGATTCAAAGAACCGTTCAAACTAATTAATTAATCAACTCGATATTTTAATAAACGACTAGTTACATAGTACCGGACAACCGGTCAAGCGTCCAGCAAGAGAGACTCGATAGAGACTTTAAAGTACATCCGCGATAGTCAAACGATTGTTAAATAAACGCGTATTAATTAATAGAAGCTAATAGTGAAGCGTATGCAGTGGTAAAGTAGACTCTGAGATATTATTGTATTGTACGGTGATGTATGTCGCTGACCTCCGACAACGCAGACGACCCGCACGCTGCGGCGCTTGAACTCGTACTGACACCGCGCACCGCGCACCGAGCATCCCCACCCCGCGACCCGCCGGCGGGTCGGAAGCGCTCGGCGGTATTCGCACTACTATACGAATATCATATGTACTCAACTTTTGCGGCTTCTGACCAACTTATAGTTCCTATTGGCCGTGATAACAATTTAAATTGTTTAATTGTTTATAACAAATGAACCGCACATGGAATAATGTCCACACCTGTTGCAGATGTTAGCAGATCCTGCTAGCTTCAATTTATGTCCACTGGTCACTGCTGTACCTAGCCTGCAAGGTGTAACAATGGCATTTGTTTATAAATTCTTTAAACCAATTCAATTATCTCGCGTTTTGCTGGGCCGATCTTAATCAACCACGTCTTAGAATAAAGCTTTGTCATATACGTACTGATATATTTTTTGTGTGTGCAGGTTTCGCAGGCAAAGAGACGAAGAGCATTGACCGGCACTTCTCATTGTGCATAAGAGCAAGGAAGAATATAGAAGACGTTTGGCCACATATTTTAGTTATCTTTTAGTTATAGTAAATTGGCTCATAAAAATAGTTTGTAATTATTTGCTCGGAAGTTTATTTTAGACACTTGTGTAATTAATTGTTATGTATATCTATTATATACTTTATTTTATATTCAGTTTATTCGGTAGATCTTATGTAAACTTTAACGTTACGTTTGCTACAAGTTCTACTGAATGGGCTAAGTATAAAATGAATGGTATAATAAATAGTTTACATATGCACAAGTTGCACAACTGCTGTAATTTAAAATAAACTACTGCGTATAAAGTACTGAGATATTAGTATAAGCTTTATTTGTAAGATGTATTGTAAGTATTAGCTTGTAAATTTGAACTACAACAAATGTGTAACTTGTATCTTCCTCGTAATAAGATTCCTTAATAAGCCAAATCTGACCAAAAAACCGAGAAAAGACGAATAGCCAAACCTGACCAAAACCAACAAAGAAGACAGAGAAAGGCCAAGAGCGAAAGCGAAAGAAAGAAAGAAAGGTCGGGTCCGTGGGTTCGCCAAACCCAAAGGACTGCCGGTGTACATCCGCCCAATGACGACCTGTACCTTTGCAGCCCACCCCCGCCCCCCTTGCGGTATTACGACTTCAGCCCGCGTACACAGCGTCGCAAGAACGATTTTGCGAATGATATCCTATCGTAGGCAGCATCGCATAAAAGACATTGGGTTGCAAGAGATCTCGTCCAAAGCATGCAATGAACGAAATCGCGCGACGAGATATCTCGTTCTCCGATGGGAAGTGGTTAATATTGCCGCCCGCGTAAAGTAGTAGATCTCAATTGTTGACCCATTGCGAGCCAAAGGTTGTTGAGCACTGAATTAAGCCATTAAAATATCTCGTCCGTCCGAAAGGGTGTCACCATGGAAATAATTTTATTTCCGCGTACCTTCGTGCTTTAAAAAGGAAAATACGCTTGTGGCAGTAAATGGAAGCCGGGTATTTTCTGCACAATATCTTATTATACTTATTATACAGTTCTTATTTAAATATCTTAAATTAAAGAAGATTATGGATACAAATATGTATTAATATTAGGTATTCAATATAAAGTTAAAGAAATTATAAACAAATGCGATTACTGCCACTTCCCGGCGAGATACAGCAATGACCAAAGAACATAAATTAAAGCAAGCAGTATCAGCTACCATATCCAATAGGTGCGAAGATTATGCGATGTGTATTTCATCTGTTATAAGCAATTAAACAATTAAAATTGTTATTACGGCCAACTGCGTATACGTAAACTAACGGGATATTTTTTGTCGTGTCTCGGAAGGCATTTTTTGCGATTTTTCAATTATTAATAACTTTTAAACCAACAATGCCATATTGTTTAAACTCTTGGAGCGGAGAGCTAAGATTCGCACCTTTAATTGAAGACAGGTCCGATTAAAAAATGCGCACTAGAAGCCGAGATAAACGCAATCGTTTAAATTAACGATGTAATCCAGGAATTCGGTTTTGGCGGAGTGGGAAAGTGCGTAAAAGGCCGCAAACCCGAGATGGCGCCACTTGTACCGTTATCGACATATGGTTACCGACAAAATTTAAAAAAATTATTATCCCGGCTCCTGGGCGTTGTTTTTTATTTGTTATTTGTGCTCGAGTTACTAAAAAATTCGTCTATTAACTATAAAATAGTAATCAATGAAACAGTAAGGAAGAAAGCTATGTGCTTCATTTTCATGTTTTCAGGAAAAACTATTTAAATAAAATTAGAAAATTAAAAAAATTTATTTCTTCTATACGCTTATTTGATCTCCGTTCTGAACCCCTAAGAATCATAACCAGACTGCGGAAGCTGATGGAATTACGATCCACGATAAATATGCAGAGTATATGCAAGATGTATGGAAAGTATATATACGGAAAATTTGATAAATATACACTAAGTGGCAGGCGAAGACGCGAGTTGACGGACGCCCGATACGTAGGAAAATTAGTAGAATTTTTTTGCGCACGAGGTCCTCCATGGATGGGTTTTGTCCCCAACACTACTTCAGTAAATAATAGTTCCTCAACTGATCACTGTTCATGAGCAGTGTCGTATTTCCGAGTCGGTATGGCAGTCAAGCTGAGCCAGGTAAGTCCATACGGTGATTGGAGTATTGATGCATCTCGTCTGTGTCGATGTCGACAGACCGGCAGAGAAGGCGCTGTTCAGAAAAAGTAGCGGCACCTTTTATCAACATTCGATGCAAGCAATGGTGCCAATAACGATCGGGATCGCTGTGCTCCGATCGATGTCCGAAATTGAGTGAAATTTATGTTTCCCTTTATTATTCATCTGCTTTTCTTTAGCCTGATATTAAGCCTATGCAATGTGGTATATCTTGTCAGATAAAACAGTTTAAGCCCTCAGTGATAACCGAGAAACGTTAGTACGTACACCCTGCTTAGTGCCGCCATTAAAGTAAATATAACATCTTTCGTTCGAAGTAATTGTCTTCCACGATCGAAGGTTATCAAAGATGCCACAATGACTGATGCATTGTAATGCCAATGCCTTTGCAATATTTGATGGGATCCGTGGTTTTCAAGGTAACGCGGACCTTGTACCGTAAAAGCAGCGAGGTGTGGGAAAGGTGATCAATAACCGTCAATATGCAAGACGACGTTTTAATAAGAGCGTAAGCCTGAG
Organism: Nomada fucata; assembly: GCA_948146005.1. Lineage (NCBI taxonomy): Eukaryota > Metazoa > Arthropoda > Insecta > Hymenoptera > Apidae > Nomada > Nomada fucata. The sequence continues at coordinate 60,284 of OX411282.1, forward strand.
ATCCTGGGGCCCAGTTTATGACTCGGCGACACAGGACGTCACTTCGACGCTCTTACTGCCTGCTCTTTATTACCATCTCTCACTGTCCCTTTTCTTTCTCCTATCTCTTCTCACTCCATCTCTCTCTCTCTCTCTCTCTCTCTCTCTCTCTCTCTCTCTCTCTCTCTCTCTCTCTCTCACTCCCTCCCTGCCTCTCACGCTCTCCACCCACGGCATAGTACTCCATTCCACCCCGGCCCGCCTTTCTTCTCTCCTTTGCAGTAGTTACCTCCTTTTCTTCCGTGCCATCTTTGTCCTCGCGGTTGTTTCCACGCGAATTTATTATTTATAAAGTCGAAGGAGCCTGTGCCTCGTCGGGCATGTTCTAACTTGACTGTCGGACTTTGAGCTACGCAGCAAAACTCTGGTGGTCTCCGTTCGGCTGGTCTCGCGACGAGTCACGACCCCCTATCGTTTCTTTTCGTGAAAATATAGTGTCGCGACATCGCGAAAAACTGTCGTCCCGGATATCGGTAGAAGATTATTAACGAACAAGAGCGAAATAATCGCAACGGACAGATGTATCCGCGCGGGAGTTGGGTTTATCTTTAAAAGCCAGGCCGAAATGCATTTAACCGTGGTATTCTAAATGTATGTATGTATTTCTCGTTTCACGATGCTGATTAGATTAATGTAAAAGCTTTGGATTATCTGAAGTGGCGACATATGTTCGACATTTCCGGAAGTCATCGTCGACGCGGCTCTGGTTCGAGTGGCTCGCACGCGGCCCACTATACGGATGTTAATTTTTATCGGCAACTTCGGTAGGCCGAGCGGATCGTGTAACTCGCGTAACGAGAGAAGTTAAAGGGAGTACGAGCAACCCGGTTCTTGTAAACGTATGCATTCGCCAGGAAGCTGGCGCGTCGGCGAGATGCGCCTGCGAACCCAAACTCCCGGCTTTCTGTTCCGGTAAACAACGTTTTAATCCTATCGAGATTGCTCGTTACAGGGCGCGAGGCTATATCCAAGTTTCAGACAGCAACATAGCCAGATCAGAACGCGTGCATCGATTCTCGGGGCATCGTCTTCTCTAGCAGCCCGACTTCTCGATAGATGAAATGTCTTGGCAAAGCTCTGCGGCTAGATTTCAGTTTGTCTCGAGTATTCGAGACCGAAGCGAAGTGGACCGAAGAGTGTCAAGCGCCAGCCAGATGTCGGGGCGGTCCGGAAGGAAAGTTGGGTGGTTGGGGGTTAGGTGGCTCGGGTGGGGTGGAATTGTGGGAAGTGAAGGGAAGGGAAGGGAAGGGAAGGGAAGGGAAGGGAAGGGAAGGAAAGGAAAGGAAAGACAGGGGGGCTGCGAGGAAAATCGAGTCGAAGGAGAACGCGAAGCAACGTGCATGCGTTTAATCGATAATCACCATACGGGCAAGTGGTCCCGCTCGAAAAGGGTGCGGAGGTTACATCTGCGAGGTATCATCAGCGCCCGGCTAGAAAACGGCGATCCATCATCTCTGGGCAGTCGAAATCCGAAATTGCCCGGCCATTTCCTCGGGCTACGCGTGCGGCTATAATAGGGATTATGGCCGATGTAAATAAATTTCGAATAGCAAGTAATCCTATCTCTTTAAGCTTTGCGGCGTTCGCGGAGTCCAAAGCCCCCGGAGGATCGCGACCGGCCGTGTCCTCCTCTTTTATTTAAGCTTGTCGTGGATAATTCTGCGGGCGGGAAAGAAAAGCAATCGACAATAGGGTAGAAGGATTCTTCGTTGGGAGTATATTATTTATACGTATCATCGGTTCTGTGTAGATCGAACAGAAGGAAGCAACCGGTAGCCATCGCCAAGAGCGCGAGCGCGAGCGCCGAGCTGAATATTTAGGCGTGCCAAAGGGGCTCGAGCTACCAGCTGATAACGAGCAACGAGAAGTGACAGGGAGTTGGTTCGTTTCTGTTTCACGTCGGAAACAGAACCGTCGAGCCGTTCGTCGGTTGTCTTCTGGCGCACCGTTGCTGAAATAGTATTGTTACGCTGCTCATTGAACACGAGGCACGCCAGATTGTCAGCCGTAGATAGAGGGACAACCTTCGTCGGGTAATAATAGATATGCTGTCAACGGGATGTTTCAACATTCGATCGCAAACTTTTGCCTCTTACCTGGTTAGGACGCCGACGACGGAACGGCAAGTTCCGCGAGGAGGGAACGAGCGGTTTCGACGGGACGGCGGAGGTTTTAGGCAACGCTGGCGAGAGTTGGCTGCGGCAGAAGAAAAAGGGACGCGGAGGAAGATGGAAAGGATTACGGTGCGTCAGGAGAGATGAGTGAACGGCCCGTAATCGCTGCGCCGGTCTAATATTTCGAATAGTTCGCATTTACAATGGGCTTTATTGGCGGGAAAACTGAGGAGCAGGAGGAGGATGAGGAGGAGTGGTGGTGGTGGGGGGGGGGGGGGGGTTGTGTGTGTATTTTGAGCAGGCAGGACATCCATCACTGGGTGTCAACGTGATTGTCTTGCGCCGCGTTCACCGTGGAAAGGTATTGACGCAGGGAGGGCTGGCGAAACGGGCGACCAGCGATCTACAACGGTTGCGAACGAAACGAATGTTTAGGTACCGCGACAGGCAAAATGGAAGTACCCCACACTGCCAGTCGTCTCGCAGGGAAGTATGGAAACTGTTTCACCGCTGTATCAACGGTGGCGATAGATTTCGAACGACGCTCGTCGCATTCTACAGCGATCGGCTCTAGTCATCGTCTTCCGAAGGACGCACAGTGTTTCGAAAAATTGTCACTCGAGCAGCTTTAAATATGCTTTACTTCTCTTTGTAATGGATACTTTCCAGGGGGAAACGTACGTATCCCCGTTTCGTCGAGCAGTTTCAAAGGGAGCAGAGAATCGAGAGCGTCGTAACGAATAAAAGTGATCGGCGTTGTCGCCGGCGTGCGGATTAAAGTCGACGAGAAATAAAAGCTGGTCGTTCGTTGGGAAAACAGTACGGGTGGCCAGAGAGTAGGTACATACGCTCACGGGAGGCGTCGATGCATAATCGGAGCGCACCCTCCCGTGGCTATCCGTTTTATTTATCCGATAACACGCCATTATGGGCGAATCGCGGATGCGGCTGTGTCGGTAACGATTGGCTATTTATAATAATACGTGGCATATGGGTAATTAGTTGCGCGTAAGCCGCGCTGAAAAACCGAACGGTGGCGTACGTGTCCAGAAAAATTACCGTCGTTTTTCATACCGCCACAAAATCCATTATTTTAGCTCCTGATTTTTCTTTCGCTCCGCTCTCGCTCTGCTCTCGCTCTGCTCTCGCTCTGCTCTCGCTCGGCTCTCGCTCCGCGGCCTCTCCAACGGCGTCATATAAACTGTTCGCAATTAACGTTTTGCAAAATCTCGCACTTTCGTGACTCTCGATTGACTTTGATGCTCGTTTCACCGCGACGGGCGCGTATGTATCTCGCACGAACAAGTAATTACGTTAATTCGATCGATGTTCCCTTTTGCCTTTGCTATACCGGCGACGAATCGACGAGGATACACGTGGAGCGGACGCGATAAATTCAAGGAACATGGAAAGGCGATCGCGAGTATCGGAGCGGAAACGCGTCGAGCAAAGAGAATCGAAGCGGCAGACAAGGTGGCAATTGCAGACTGCGCGACCGGTACTAGTCGGTCGATGATAAACGCCAGTCTATTAACTCTTTCCTCCGTGCATCCTCTCTATCTGCTGCGCAAATTTCAACACCGACGGCCAACGACGACAGGATAACGGGGGGAAAATAAAAGAAATCGGGGAGAAAAATTCGTGTCGCAGACGCGGTAAACGGAAGGTCGCGTCGGGCAAAGAAACGGAGAAGAGCTACGCTTCCGGTGGAGTGGAGCCCCTCTGACACGCGTCCGGTCGGTTCCGTGCAAGCTCTCGACAAAAATTCACGCTTTTTTCCCTCTCTCGTCCAAAGTTAGACGTACCCTCCTTTTTGCCGTACGCTCTGTTACAGTCCTGTGACGACGACGCGACGCGCAAACAATGACGAGGGTTACGTAATAGCTATGCACGAGAGAGGCAACGTTCTCCGCTTGCCCTTCGCACGGTTCTCCCGTGCAGGGTGGCCAATGAGCAGTAAGAGGAACGCTGCTAGCGAACTGCACTCCCGTGAACGCTCGAACAATGCGCGTCGCACTCGCTCAACCGATTTGCCTGAAAATCCGTCCGGGATCGATGAACTCGAGCGCCGCCGAGCGGTCTACGATCCGTTGTCCGAGAGATTTCCTCGATTACACAATTTCAAGGGACACGGTAAAAGTAAATAGAGCGGCGTTTCGTGCCTAGCTTTCCAACGATTCGATCGGACGAGGGAGAGAAATATTGTCTACGACGAAGCGGTGCCGCAGGGCCAGCCAGAACGATACGCGTTCAAAGTCGCCACCTCGTCGCAACTTGCGGATATTTTCTCGTGACCGCGAAGCAAGAGGAGGCAGCGGTTGCTTGGACGAGCGAATGCATCGGGCTGGTTCGACCGATGAGATTGTCCTTCATTACGCACGAAGGAAAGTGCAGTCATCGACGTGCATACCCGTAGGTATGCACACAGAGGCATTAGCTCCCCCAAAGCCAACCGGTATTAATTCCACTAATTGGACGTGGTTTGGTTCGTGGCAAACATCGGTCCCCTACCGATCCTCGACCTTCCTCGGTCGAGGGGCTTGGATCTCGCGATCGATCGCCTTCTCGTCGCCGACTCTCTTGCGTCCTTCTACGACGAATCACGAATGTTTATTTTTCATTTTTTTTTTTTTTTTAATTTAAACATTTTTTTTCCCCGGTCACCCTGAAGCCAGAACACGACCCAATCCGAGGAGGGACCGTCGACGGTACGAGGGCACTTTGACGGACGTTGATCGATTTCGTGGTACACTTTGGATCGAAGGGGGGACGCCGGGAGGTAAGGACGAGAGAAGCTTTCGTCGGAAAATTGGAACGGCAAGACGATTGGCCCCCGCTCGTCCGCGCGGCGATGGTCAATGAACGTTAGGCCCAGGGGGTCTCGCGTCGTTTGGGGTTGCGCGAGGTCAAGGGATCAGCTGCGGTGGTGGAATACGCGCGGAAGCCCGTTACGTACATGTGCGTACACGCGCGCCCGTACGCACGCGTACACGTAGACACGCGTGAATATACTCGTAACAAACGCGGAGGGTCTTTTCTCGCGAATCTGGGTCATCGGGCTGACGAGGACTGATCGGGGGTTGACCGCCAGGAAAAGGGCAAACGATGCTCTTCCTCTCAGCGTTCTTTCTCGCCCATTTCGACGTCCTTCGAAAGTTCTGGCCCGTGACAGGATAATCGAACGCATCGATCCCCCTTTAATTTCGCGCAACTGAGAGCCGACTCGGAGCGGTCTGGCCCGTTTTCTCCTTTTCCGCTTCCGCTTCTTCTTCTTTTTCTTCCGGGCAACAATTTCCCAGGACGCAAGCTAATCGAAAAAAAGACGAGAGAGGACTCGGTTTTCTCTTCTTCGGCGAAGCGAAAGAAGCGGGGAATGGTTGCAGGAATCGGCGACGGACGAGTGGCTGGCTCGAAGGAAAAGTTCGGACGGAAGAAGCATCGACGGAGACGGACGCTTCGGATATGGCACAAAGATATTAAGCGCTCGTACTCGGATCTTACCGAGAGCCGCGGAGAGTGGCAGGTATTGTATATCGCGTACACCGCGGAAGAGGGAGCGGAGGAAAGGTGGTAGCGCCGCGGATCGCCGCGGATCGCCGCGGAGCGACGAGGGCGGAGAATAGAGTGGGCAGCGGCGAAAGCGGGTTGCCGAGACGCGGAGAGAGATCGCGAGGAAGCGGAGTTGCCTACAGAAGAAATAAGTGCGCTCGTGTAATGCTGATGGCGAATATGGCAGAGGAGATCCGAGGGAACGGCGAAGAAGAAGGCGGCAGGGAGGACAGGGTCTCTTCACGGGGGCGGGCAGGGCTCGGGGGGGGACGGAGGAGGGACCCCCCGCACTCGCGGAGACCGACCGATCGATTCGAACGCCGGCGACATTCTTCGTTGTGCGGACAGAGAACCGAGGAACAGGGTGAAGCCGACAGAGACGACTTGGGACGACGCGACGGGACAAAGAAGGGGTAAGAGAGGCGCGAGAATAGGACCGGGGCGAAAGAGGAAACGAGGTGACGACTACCGAGGCGACGGTCGCGCGAGCGAGGGCGAGCGAGCGCGAGCGAGCGCGGGAGAGCGTGTAAGCCGTGCGGCACGGTGGGAGGCGTTGGCGGCTGAAGAAGTAGGAGGGAGGTACGAAGAGGCAGGTGAAGAGAGAAGGAGCGATGGTTGGATTCGTTCGTGGCCGGGAGACGGCGAGTGCGTGCGAAGGCGAGCGATAGAAAGGGGTATAGGGGGTAGACAGGTGAAGAAGAGAGCGGAGAAAGGAAAGGTGGCGAATAGGAGGGCTCGGGGCAGGGGTTAGCGAAGGGAAGAAAAGGAAGCGGAAAGAAAGAGATCGAGGGAATAGTCGAAGACTGGCGAGAGGTGGATAAAGGGAAGAGAGTCGAATGGAAGAATCGTGTACGGAAGAGAAAAAGGAACGGGAGGGGTATTCGAGCGGAAGAAAGCAAAAACGGGGCAGAGAAGAAAGGAGAAACAACGGAGAGGAGAAGGGAAGTACCGAAACGCGACAAGGAGCGGTGGGGTGGATCGCGAGGGAGGTTCTGGTAGGGGTTAGGTTTAGGTGAAGTTCGAGGAAGAGCACCGGGGGTCGGGGTGCGAGAGGGTGCGCGCGGCGGACGCGGCGAGGCGCGGCGCGGAGAGGCGAGAGAGCAAAGGGCGGTCGAGGAAGAGGGAGCGTGGGGGGAGAGAAAGAGAGAGAGAGAGAGAGAGAGAGAGAGGGAGGGACAGTTGGAGAGGGGCGAGAGAGGTCGCGAGGAAAAAGAAGAAATCCCCACTCGTAGCGCGTAGATCGGCGGTAGGTTCGAATCGTACTGTCTTGTCGAGACTCGCGTCTGCGTCTGGATGTCTCCGTGTGTTAGTCGCCCCCGGAATCGTCCCGGTCGGCATCGTCGGTGCGGGTCGTCGGTGGCAGAGGGTGCTCCGCAGTGGGGAACGCTCGCTTGTCCCGCCACCAGCCGAGGGAAGGTTCGAAAGGCGTCGACGGTACGAGGTTACCGTCCAATAGCGAGAACTGCCACCCCGGTGGCTCCGCCAACCGGATAGTCGGTTGCGCGCACAGAACGCCCATCCTCCCCGTTTCTCGAGCTCCCACTGATGTTTTTATTTATTACATCTGTGACTGGGTAGGGAAATACTCCCGACTCGACCGAGAGAGCGTTTGCCACTTTGAGAACGAGCGACGCGCGTCCCTGCGAGTTACCGCCGCAGCCGCAGCCGTTTTCGTCGTCGCCGCCGCCGCCGCCGCCGCCGCCGCCGCCGCAGCCGTCACCGTCGCCGTCGCCGTCGCCGTCGCCGTCGTAGTCGCCGTCGTAGTCCAAGTGTTAGTTGTAATCGTCGTCGTTATCGCGGTTGCTGTCATCGGGACAGCACACCGTCGCCGATCTCGGTGTATTCGCGGTGCACGTCGCGGTCGCGCGCGTCTCGCGTCGCCCCCGTTCTGCTCGCCGTCCTCGTCGTCAGCGGCGATCCCGCGGTCCACGCGTTCCTCGAGGCGGCAATCCCGGTCGCGATACCGTGTCGTCCGGTCGTCCGGTCGTAACCGCGTCAGCCAGTTTCGTCAGTGAGAGCAGCAGCCCGGCGCGTCTCGAAGGAAAAATCGTGGGTGGCGGACCGTTGAACGGGGGGCAGCTCGGCTGCTCCTCGAGCGAAGCCGGGCAGCGTCGCGCGGAGCGCTGAGGCAGTTCGCGGGGAGAACGAACCCCGGGGTCGCAGGCCGTATCGAGTGACATTAACCAACGCCGATGTTACGGACACGGTTCTCCAGTGGTTGTGCACAGTGAAGTTGTTCGCCACGTACACGGGCCAACGTACTCCGTAGTCGTGGGAGGCGTCGATTTCTACGAGTGACAGTGACGCTTTTGGGGCGCCGATTCGCGCGATCGATCCTGGCTCGACGCGAGAATCCTCCTCGGGTAGAACAGACGAGTCTAGCATGCCGTGACTCGCGCCGGTACGCCGAGTTCCTCGTATCTCGTGGTGTCCACGTGGCGAGAGTCGAGGCGAGGAGCGAGAAGCCGCGAGATCGAAGAAGGGGTTCCGGCAAAGGGGTAGAAAAAATCGTAAATAACGTGGTCGATAACGGGCGACAAACGCGTGCCACTTGGAGCGTCGATGGATCACGGAGCGATGGATAGCGGGTCCGATCACAGCAGCCGCGCCAGTCCTATAACCGGCAGTCCGAAGCATCCGCATAGCCCGTCGGCTCAGCAAGGTCAGCAACAGCTCCACGGATCCCAGCATCAACCACCGCCGTCGCATCAGCAGCCCCACCCGCGGGACCAGCTCCGGGAGCAACAATCGCAGCAGCAGCAGCAACAGCAACAGCAACAGCAACAGCATCGCGGGGTTCCCACGCCGGGTTCGCCGACCAGAGGCTCTCCGCCTCAAGGGCTTCCATTGAGTCCGCCGCCCCTTTCCGCCGGAGGAGCACCCGGTGCACCGCCAGGCATGGTGCCGCGTATGCCAGGCTTACCGCCCCCGGGTCTAGGATTGCTAGGACAACTCGGTGGCATGCTCAGCGGTCATCATGGATCTCCGCTCGAGCTGATGGCCGCCCATCACGCCGTTCTGCCCCCGAGATCGTACAACAGCCCGCCGCCGATCAGCACCAGCGATCCCACCGCGAACGAATGCAAGTTGGTCGATTATCGCGGGCAGAAGGTGGCTGCCTTCATCATCGCCGGGGACACGATGCTCTGTCTGCCGCAGGCGTTCGAACTGTTTCTCAAGCACCTCGTCGGTGGTCTGCACACCGTCTACACGAAACTCAAGAGGCTCGATATAGTGCCGTTGGTGTGCAACGTCGAACAGGTTCGGATTCTACGCGGACTAGGAGCCATCCAGCCTGGTGTGAATCGATGCAAGCTGCTTAGCTGCAAGGACTTCGACATACTCTACAGGGACTGCACCACGGCCAGGTAAGCGGAAACTCGCCAGGGTAAATCCCGTTGATTCTTCCGAAAGTCTCGACGCCTCGATTGAGACTCGCGACGATAACTGCGATCGAACGGTTTTTGTAGCTCCCGCTGCCGAGAACGGAAGCCGCGATCCCCGTGTGTATTAATAACGCCCGGTGTCGCCTCTGGGCAGCACTTAATCTTCGGCCAGCTACGTTCCTTACCGTGCTACCGGTCGACCGAAAGATATTTTAATCGCGCGGTGCCTTCTCGACGCGTGCACCGTTTCCTTCCGAACGACAAGCGAAATGAAGGGTGACTCGACTTCAACGCCCCTACCCTATTCGTCGATTACTCGCGATTCGCGCGTCTCCCGATCGTCGTCGTCGTCGTCGTCGTCGTCGTCGTCGTCCTCGTCCTCGTCCACGGAAAGGTGGTTCGAGCGAAGGCACGTGCCCTTGTATCTGGAATTGTCAACGGGCCTCCGTGCCAACAGGTGTCCCTTTCACGGCAGTTTCTCTGAATGAATCGTCCCCACCGACGAGACAGAGAGAAGTGGCTGTAGTACAAGCTTACCCCACCCACGAGTCAGACGGCAGACGAAACGGAATGGTAAACGGAACGAGGGGATCCGGTGTTATCGGGGAAATTATTGTCCCCGACTTTGGAGCAGCCCGGCGCGCCTTCCACCCTGCCAATATTTTTCCCGACCGCCGTCCGACGTCCGACGTTGCTTTTCACCGGACGTAGTAATCGTTCTTTGAAATTTCCACTCGTCGAGGCCGTCCGAACTCCGACTAGAATCGATCCAGTGGGAATTGGCCGGTTCGTAGGACAATAGCAAAGCGGCGAGCAGCGCGCAGTGGCAGTCGCAAGGGAAACGGATTCAGCGCGACACAGAGAGGGCGAAGGAGAAAGAGGTCCGAGGGATGTCGAACAGTGGGAACGGAGACGGGAAACATTGGTCCCGGGAGAGAAAGAGAAGACGGGAGGAAAGAGAGAGCTGTAAGGATAGGGATCCGAATAATCCAACTGGCAGTCACAGATCAGAGTTGGCCGAGCCGTCGCGTCGGCTCGTGCGCGACCCGTCGACCCTTTGCCGCGCGTCCTTGCGGCCTCGACGAATGCGCACTCTCCAGATGTACTAAACACTGATTACGACATTCGTATCGTTGGGTCGCTCGCTACCTGCCGATGTCCCAAAATCTCGGAAACACCGCCGCTCGGCCAAGAAATTGGCGAGAAAACGACAGCCCGCACTTTTTCGTATCGATCGACGGGCATGAGGGCGCGGGGAACGATCGAGGGGGTGAGAGAACAGGGAGGATGGGCGGTGAGAGAGGATCGCCAGGAAAAATCGGATGATTAAGAGACCGCGGGATGGTTCTCGTGTGTGCGGTCCGGTCTGGTCGCGTGTACCGCTGACGTCGTTACATTCTGATAATGCACGGCGGTGGTAACACCGGCTACAGCTGCACACCTTGCATCGCCTCCACGGACGCGGATCCGCGCGCACAGTTACACGGTCGTCCAGCCGTGGCTGCCGTGCTTCTATCGGCATCGATGCAACAGCATGCACCGGGAACCGCACCGATAATTCAGGGGGATTTTTCTTGCGGTTTATAGCTCGGCGCCGCGCGGACGCGCGGACGCGCGGACGCGCCGGCTGCGTTCGAAAGCTCGGTTCCTCCTCGCGTCTACTCGCCGTTTCCGGACCGTCCGCCTCGGATCTCGGATCAAGGGCGGAAAGTTCGTTCGATCGACGCCCACGCGAGAATCGTCCACGTATTGTTCGCGATTTCGTAGGGGGAAGGGACGCGATCGGTTCGCGTCTTATTCTCCGTTCTTGGATACGCTTAATTGACGCGGCATGCGTTCGCTAACGAGACGAGGCCAATTATCCCCGACGGTGTCCTCGATTCGGGCCGAACGCCCGAGCGGAGTGGCTCGCCGCGACTCGTCCGCGCGTCCGCGGCGGAAGAAGCGGAGAGAGCGCGGCCGGATCGCGATAAGAATACGCGCGCTCGATCGAGATCTCCTTGCTTCTGCCTCCCTCCTTTCTCTTAAATGTCTTTCCCGCCGTGGACGCGTAACCCACGAACGCGGCAGGATACGTGGGAGTGCGCACGGCCCTGGACTATAATTCTATGCGCTATTAGCCGTTTAATTATAAAATTGTGCATAGATTAATTGGCTCCCGTAATGGCACTAACAATGCACAGACGCGCACTCCGAGACTAACGGAGAGAAAGAGCGAAGGTGCATCGGGGCAGAAGGGGGAGGAAGGAGGTACGCGAGTGGGAGTTGGGGTGGAGGAGGAGGAGGACAGATTGAAAGAGTATATGCAGAGTGCGCGGGAGAAAGAGACAAAGGCTCCTCCACCATCCGGAGGGGCTGGGGGAGGGCTCGGGAAGGAGGCAGCATCGTTATTAATATTTATTTCCTTGGCTCGTTCCTCCCAACTCCTCTCGTTGTTGCCGTGCGCTTATGCGCAATCGTGTCCCGAGTCTAGGTGCGCGGCGCGGTTAAGCGGGTACGCGCGTTCGAGTTAAGCGAGCGCACAAGCGTGAGATGCGCACTCGCGAATCGCCTCGTATGGAAAGTAGTACAATTTCCAAATCAAAGCGGGAAGGGAAGGAAAGGAAAGGAAAGGAAAGGAAAGGAAAGGAAAGGAAAGGAACGGAAAGAAGAGGAAAGAAGAGGAAAGAAACGAGGGAAGAAGAGCGGGATCGATCATGAAATCGTGTTTTCCCATGATCGAGCCTCGATGCTTTCATTTATCTTCCGCAGCGAAAAACTTATATACACGCTCGGCGATTGTATCGGATGCGGCAGCTGGCTCCGGGGCTTTTTTTTCCATTCTGGTTTCATAACCCACGCGGGCTCAACTGGCCCGCTAGGCAGCTTTGCGTTTTTAAGGGCTTCTATTATTGTCGGGAACTGCCTCTAACACAGATAGGCGTACGATGTACACGTACGTCGTTCTATGCTCCATGCTTTTTCTTCTCCATCTTGCGCCCGATTAGAGTATCGCGGCGCCGCCGATCAGAGTTACGTTTCAGCTTCAGCTCTCGTTGAGGCGAGCGGACTTACGATCCTTACGATTCTTCGGGCCGCTGTCGCAAGCGCAACGGTTTCGACGCTTTCTTTTCGAACGTTCGCGCTACCCTTCGCGACGTCGAACCCCGGCCAACCAAGTACCGCTGGTAATTCTCCGTAATTAATAATCCGCGACAAGCAATAATCGAGGCAGTAATCCGGTCGGCGGGCCGCGACAGCCAGCGTTCTTAATTCTAGATAATTAACGTAAAGACAAACAAGAAGGATTAACCGAACCTTCTGCCTCTTTCCTTATTTTCCTACCAGCCCTCTCTTCCTCCTCTCCTCTCGACGATTTCCCTTTCTGCTTAATACAACTTTCCCCCAGCGCCCCAGGGCACCTCCTCTTTACCATTCTTTCCCTCCGTTTAAATCGTTGCTACGAGAGGACGTTTCCACGAGCGATGGGTCCGACTTCTTGCCCCGGAAAAAGTAGCGGAGTGGTAGCGAATTAGGAGCGCCGCCCGCAAAGGCTAATAACGGGCGCGGCGGACGATGAAATCGAGGCCTGTGAAGAACGAGAATGCTTGGCACGACTCTTGCACGTCGCAGTAGTGGAAAAGCTAGAGGCTAGATGGAAGTGAAACGTATACTACAAGCGCCTATGGGCAGGATCGCCGATTCCTCTCTCGATACAGATGCAAGTCATCTAGGGTCGGCATTGTATCGCAACGCTGCGGCGCCAACCTCCCGTACCGTGACTCCTTGTCTTTCTTCCGTTCGTGCCGCACCGATCACTCGCGATATCGCCACGCATCGATTCCCGTATTTTCCTCTATCGAGTCGTTTCGATGGCTGCGGGAATGACGATGCCGTTGGTTCTGAATGGGCCTTCATCTGAAACGTGTAAAGTACGTAAATCCATCGGTAAAGTGCGCTCGCCACAGGCACGCGGCGAGTCGTCGAAGGAAGCGCGACGCGAATTAATTTCGTTACACCTAGAGCGACGGTATCGCGCGAAATATCATTGCGCGTTGACTTTTATACGCGTGGAGCGCACATACACGCGTACGATCAAGTTGCTGTTACGAAGCGCTAACGGGAGGACTGTTTAATTCAACTCGAAACAGTTGAACGAAAAAGTAGATCGAACGCGCGCTCGAAGGTGCGGAGCGATGGAACGCGTTCGGCGAATACCTCATTGGTGGGAAGAAAAATTGGATCCTCGAAAAGTGGGATTCGATCGAGTCGTGGGATACGCAAACGGTGATCTCGCGAGCAAGCGTTTTATAAATGAGGCAGCGGAAATGAAAGATAATCCCTGACGCGTATGGCCAGCTAGGAACGGGGCTTGCAATTATAAACCTGACGGAAAGCTATCGGAAATTGGGAGTCCTTTCGCCACCATACGGTGCCAAAACGAACGCTGCTTCTGTTCTACTCCCGACTTTTTTATCGGGTCAGCGAGTTCGCTGGAACTTGGTGTTCTTGGAGCGACGCGGGTTACGCCTACCGCATAAATATGTATTTACTTTGCCGTGTGCACGTAGTTCAGTTTACGTCCCGTAGCAGCAGGAGAAGCGTGTACATCAGAATTGCCATGCCCGAGTAAAAACGAGTCGTCTCCGTTTTACAGGAGGACGGGAATTTCGTTCGCTTTATTCGTCGTGCAACCCCTTCCCCGCATCAATGATAAGGGGGTCCGGTCCGGGTATCGTTGAAATCGCGACATCGACACCAGCCATCTGTTTGACGCGACCCCGTATTTTTCGGCATTGTTCGCGCGAGCATAAATCATGGCGAAACGGGAGGCGACGGAATATTTAGCGCGAGATCACTGGCTTCTTTCAACGTCTCCCGATGCTATCGTTGCTCGCGTAGATCGTATCGGCGATAGGTCGACGAAAAGTGGACGAACGTTCGGGTGATCGATCGAGGGTGCGATGGCAGTGGACGGCTATCGTCGATGTGCAGCCAGCTGGCCGAAAAAGTGTTTCGCCAGGTTGCTCGTGGCCTCGCGCGGCGTTGGCGAGAGGGAGGAACGAAGGGAAGAACGACGCGAACGTACACGTTTAATTCGCAGCTAGGCGGAAATCGATCGTTTCGTAGGAACTGGTGACCCACATTAAAACAGCTGACTGCTGGGAGACGCCGGGGTATCTCGTTCTATCCCCTGGTCCTCCACCCTCGACGTATCAACGAGGCCTACCCTTCGGGCCGACCCTTTCCCGAAAGACAATCTTCAGCTACCGTTGCGTCCCTCTCCGCATTTTTCTCGTCCTCCGATCGTAGTTGCTCGGCGCGAAGATTCGTCCTTCGATCTGGTACGCGCGTATCGTTAATAGCTTTGGTCGAGGGTGAAGGAAACGCGGAAGCAAAAGTGGCAACGGTCGGCACATTCGCAAGGGCGAAGACCGCCCCACCATTCGGTTTTGTAATTGCAACGATTATCTGGCGGATTGAAACGGTGTTTGGTACGCGTATGAAAAAGCTGGCCGGTTGGATAAGGCGGAGCGAGGGTCCGCGTTGTAGGGTGAGACAGGAGGAAGGTTGGAAAGGGGTGGTATAGAGAGCGAGAGACACGGGGAGGGGTGTGGGTCGCAACGATACTCGGTAATTTCGAGTGATTCGTGGACGACGTCAGCGAACATATCGCACCCCTTTCTCGAGAGGGGTTTCGTGCGCACGGCAGCCACTCGAACTCGTTACACGCGGTAATTAAACGACGCACGAGACCTCCCCGGTATACACGCGTCCGTTCGGTATCTTAAGCCACTGTTAGAACTCGATGCTATCGTCGACTGCGAAACGCGGCCGATTAAAGTCCTAGTCGCATCGTGAGAGAGGATTCGCAAAGAGGAGGGCTCGTCCATGTCCGCGACCGATGGCTTCGAGACGGTGAATCGAGAATCGAGAATCGAGAATCGAGGCAGAAATTGTCGAGCAATTGTCGAGAGATTGTCGAGAGGAATCGGAATTTCATAGGGCACATGGCGCGCATAGCGCACGGCGGATCACGCCGATCTTGCTCGAAGCTATTCGTTCGAAGGAACGTTTCGACCGGCGACTGTAATCTGGTAGCGGGCACGGGACGATAGTCGCCACTTACGATCCCCGCGGTTTCCCGTACTCTGCTCCGCGTTCAGAATTCTCTCCGCGACTCGCGGATCAAACGATCGCGTCCGTACTAGACTCTATCTCTATCGCGTCCCGGGGTCGGCGGAATTGTTTGCCAGTTACGGATAGAGGATAGAGGCGAAATCGCTACCAATCGAGACCGTTTGCTCGGCTCGCGTGCCGTTGAGTTTGGCGCAACGTCGGGCGTCAATCAACGCGAGCCCTCTCACGGCCTCCCGCGCGTAACGATGCCTGCACTCGACGTCGGCCCGATCTTTCGTACATAGACGGCAGTCTTGATACGCCCCGACATACGTACAGCTTTGAAGGGTAGCCTCGTTCCGAGTCGACACACAGTCTGCGAGTCCAAGACGAAGCCAAAGTCGGAGAATAGTTGGAGTCGAAGCCGACGCCGACGCCGACGCCGACGCCGACGTTTGCTGGCTCGTCAAACGCGTCCGAAGGAGCCATCTTTACACGCGTGCGGTCAGCTCGCGTGTTGCGCGTTGCACGCACGTCTCTGATCCTCGTTCCGCCTCTTTATCCCTCGATTCCTTCTACTTTCTTCGCAACGTTACCCTGCTCTCTGCTCCCTACGAATCGATGGCGATCGAGTAGCCGGGCTAGCTGAAAACATTGCAAGAGCCGATCGATCTTGGCGAACTTCGAACGGCGAATGTTTTCACGAAACCGACCGTGCTCTATGATACGAGCAATCGAGATACTGGCTGGCGACGTATAATTATATCATTGTACCGAATTACCTGGCGGCGTTCACGATCGTCGTTACGGTTCTGGGTCCCGAGGAACGAGGCTACGAGGTGTTATTAAGCGCCGACGTTGATACATCTAGTCCCGGCTGGAAACAGGACGGAATACGTCTCGTATCGACGGCGCACATTTTTCTTTCTCGATCAAGACGGAGCGTCCGCGCGCGAGTTTGCAGACGATAGCTCGTAGATAGATTGCGGCATGCCCCGCGCGGCCCATAGATTTTGCAGAATATTCGTCCCGGATCGAACACGTAGAGAATGGCACACGTTTAATAAAGGAGAACGCAACTCCGATCGCGGCAGTCGTCGGGACATTTACCGATTGCCAGACAGCGGTTACGAGAGGTGCGATCGGCAGTGGGCATAGACGTGTAATTACGAAGGGTTCGAGTTCTCGAAGCGGCCCGCTATTTATCAACGTCGCTCGTTACCGCGTCCCCGAACTCTTCCGTTTAACCGAAAGAAATTGCGGCCGATCTGTGCTCGAGGCCGGCCGAATTTCGCGCTGCTCCGCTCTAGCCGGAACTTGCTCTCTGCGAGGCAGCGAATTCAATCGGAGATATATTTTTTCGAGTAAAAAGCGTCGGTGCCGTTATCGCGAACACATTGTATAATAAATTCGTAAGGGAGAGAGATTCCTGTAGCGGCCGCTATCGGCCGACACCTATCATAAAGTACATTTTAATTCGAGCAGACCGCGACAGATAAAGCACGAACGAGCTCCGCGAACCGGCGGAGTAAGAGCACGGGTCGCACGTAGGGACAATCAGACTTGCAAAAGCGGAACCTAATTGGCCTCTTAACCGAGCAGGACGATGATTAATTGGCCCAGAACCGGCCGCGAACCTCTCGCGCGAACTCTCCCCGCGACTCGGACGAATTACCCCAAGCGCAGCGGTCGAATCTGCCGTCGCGTATTCGAATCGCCGTGAAATGTCCACGGGACGCCACGAGAGTTAGTCCTCTCCCCGCTGTTCGGTAGCTCGAACGGTTTCCAGGAGCCGCGGACAAAGGAGCGAGGTAAGCCCGAGTCCGACGATCGTTTTCCTCCACGATAATTTCTTTGAAAATTCATACCTTTCGCCGCGGCTAGCGTACCGAACCTTCGGTACTTACCTACGCGGCGAAGGAAAAGCAGTCCTCGAGCGGATTCACCGGCCTCCTTTCGTATTCGATTCGTATTCGATTCGTATTCGATTCGTATTCGATTCGTATTCGATTCGTATTCGAATCGACGCGACGTCCATCTAGGGCGCGTACATTTGTCGCGTCGATGAAACTTATCCCTCGGCCAACAGTCGGATCTAGAAGAGGAAACTGAACGTCGGGCGAGAGTGGGCTGCACGGGAGACTCGAGGACCGATGGCTAGGACAGGCGGAGCGTATTCTTGCTCCTTGCGAGAGTTCGCAAACGAGTTGCCGTTAATGAGGAGATATTTCAGTTTTTGAATAACTGACCTAGCCTGGTCCAGACACACGTCGAACCGGTTTCAAGAAGAATCACGACTCTGTCTACCCGCAGAAACATACGTCTCGCCACCTTCTTCCCTCGGTTGTCAAGAGTTTTCCACACTTTATCCCGATATTATCGGGCAACTCTTTAACTCGTCGCGATACGGATCGTAGACGGGCAACGATATTGGCAATGGCGCTTTCGAAATAATTATTTTCTCGACGCCTCTTTCGAGCAGACGTCCATCTCCCGGTTGCTCCGTTCGCCGAGTCATCGCGGTGGAAGTAGTGGTATCCGGAGGTCGGAGCCCGCGAACGGCGATCAAGGATGAGAGAATCGCAAAGACGGGAGGATACGCGAACGGATGGGGGAAGAGATACGCGAGAACTGATCGGACGTATCGACGAATCGAAATGAAAAGCAAACAAGTCCTCCCCCCGTGGCTCGCGTCTATCCGTTTCTCGCCAATAATTGATAGAATAAATTAAATCATTTGTCTTGGCGGGAAATTAAAAAGGTAATTTATATACGGGGATGGCTGGGGCGTACCTGGCCGAGTCCCGGCTTCGGCGGAGCGAGAGATACCGAAAAGGTAGAGGACGGCGAGACGGTTGCGTACACCTACGCGTTGTCTCGCTTTCCGTCGAGGAATCGGACACGAAGAAACGGGTCCCAGGATGCATCGTGTAGGATTACCCCGCGAGAACGACGAAAGGTTGGGAATAGAGACGCAAGGGGATGGCGGCGAGGAGAACGAAACGTACGCGCGGTGTGCTGGCTCGTTTTGTTTTTGGCCCGTCTTTCGATTTATTCCACGCTGATGAATCAGGTGTGGCGCTCAGCTTCTCCGTCTCTGTTGCCCCTGCGTCGCCGAGTACGGGGTCGAGATTACTTTTGTGGGCGGGACGCTTTCTGTCAGTGCCTCCGAGGGTATATTCAGGTATAGAAACTCTTCTCGTACGTTCCACTCGGCCGTGCATACCTCTTGCTCCTGTGACTCGTTCGGGAACCCGGAGCACACGTTCCTCCTTCTCCCGTCCGATGCCCGCCACCAATCCCCCGTTTAAATTTCAACGCGAAACGCAAACCTCGAATACCACCGTCCGCCGTGGACGTGGAAGCGTCTCGGCGGCTCCCCCACGTGTTTGAAATTTGCAATAAATATCGGTCAGGCCGATCGGATACGATGTTTTGACAGATGAAGCGGCGCGTCGCGCGACGGGCCACTTGTAATCGCGGCCATACTCTCGCTACAGCGAACAGACCGCTCGAACAACTCGCGCCGACATTCGCGGCGCCGCTAACGATATTGGTTTAGGTGCGCAGTTGGTGGTTCGTTGTCAATAAATAACACCGAGCATCGGAGACGCCAGCGTATTCGAAATATTTCCACGGTGATTCCTTTCTTTCCGGAATCGGAATTGGAATCGGAATCGGAATCGGAATCGGAATCGGAATCGGAATCGGAATCGGTATCGGAATCGGAAATTGTGGCGCTTCGGTGGTTCGTGGTGAAAAAAGTTTCAATTGTAGTCGGTGGTTGAAACAGAAGAACGGTAGGGGGTGGAGGAGGCAATGAGGAATCGACAAGCGGAGAGAAAGGAGAAACAAAGCAAAGGTCTCTCGGCGGCAGCGTTGGACGATTTGTTCGCGCCGCGGGAGTTCGGCTTAACGAAAATAAGCGAACTTCTCGCATAACTCACTGGGGACTCGGCTCTGGGCCTCGGCGTACCCTCCGTCTCGTTGCTAAACGAACCAACAAACGAACACAAATAGAAATCATTAATGGTTTTGTTTCACGGGTCTAGGCTTTAGAGGAGTGGGCACGATAATGATTCGTTAATGATTCCCAGGTTAGCTGGTCGGGCCTGGAAGTTCGGTTGCTCGTCGGTATGGGAACGTTCCTTTATTCTCTCGGCGAATATCGGCGGCCCGCGGTATCAATGGAACGGAACGAAGCAGATTTTCACGCGGGCTGGTAAACGATTCGTTGAAACTTGAAACAGTGGAACGGCGTGGCCGATTTGAAACGGAAATCCGCAGGTAGCCGATTCATCGCGGGGTGATTTGCTCGCTCGTTATTCGCGGCTTCGTTCGAATCTCGACGAGACGGATCGGATTCGGAAAGGGCGAGAGGCAACGTCGAACGGGCGGGGACGCTTTAGATTGGCGCGAGCTTTTTCCCACTGGAGGTTAAGCGGGAAAGCGGGAAAGCGGGAAAGCGGGAAAGCGGTAAAGCGGCGTCGGATCGATCAATGACACGAGCGTTTCGAACAATGCAACCCCGTTTCTCTATTACGGTCATCAGTCATTCGGTATAAATATTAAATTCGCTAAAAAACTGGTCGACGCTGGGGTCGAAGTTGCACCGTCAGCCGAGTATACAAAAGGCGGGGCCAGCTGATCGACATCGTCGATCGAAGGGTCCCGCTCACGGGAGGATCTCTGCGTTCCTAGAATCGATCTCGTGCAATTCTCGTTCGCTTGCTTCGATTCGCCGAACGCGAACAATCTTTTTTTTTTCCTTCGCAGACCATCTTCAACATCTGTCCCTCGCCGCGACGAACGAAAAGCGAACACTCCGTGCGTCCGTTCCCCCCTGCGACAACGCGACGAAGAACCGCGGCTACGTTTTTCCTTCGAGCAGCCACCCGACCAAATACGTCTCTCTAGGTCTCATTGTCGGGCCGACAAAACTAATTTCACCAAAGTGGTCTGGGAGGGGGATGGTATTGTCGGTTCGCAGAAACCGGCGTTCAGCGCTCGATAATGAAGCGCGTACAATATCTCGGCAGGGACAGGAAGATCGAGCGCGTCCGAGCTGCGCGCACCGAGCACTCACCTCGAGAAGAGGTTCGAGGGTCCTCGAATCGGAGGATCGAGCCGGACGACCGGTCGAGAAGAACCGCGTCGGCCCCCTTCTCGTAACACAATGCGTCCGATTATTGTAACGCGTCGCAATTAAAGATTAAAGAGAGCTCTCCGTCTCCGTATCCGTATCCGTCTCCGTCTTCTCTCTCTGTTTTCGCGCGAGCTGTTGCTTTTCCCTTCGGTTCCTCGAGCTCGCTAGACGATGGTTCCTCCCGCGACGGAAAGGCGAACAGGAAGCTAGATGCAGGATCGAAGCGCGTTAGCGTCTGACTCGTTGGTGGTAGTCGGCGAGTAATCGCTTCTGCGGGCATACGCGAGCACAATGAGACTCGGCATTAATTAACGAGGAAATTAGCATTGCCGGGGTTAGCGAACGGCAGTGATTACGTTTTAATGATACTAACCGTCAGCGGTAGGAACATCCACAGACACCGGTAACAACGCGACTACGATTCCTCGGGTTGTTGGCTGCGCGTCGAGCCACTCGGATATATCTTACATCTATTCGTATTTTTCGCGCTCTGCCTTCTTCCTTCGCGCCTTCCCTCGGCTTTATCTCTCCGCGAGCTACACGATTCCCTCAATTACAATCAGCTTGTTTTCACTCTCCCCCGTTTCTTCTTTCGTCCGCTCGTATCGCGCGCGGCCGGATGTCGGAAGGAGAATCGATACCCGAACGGCTGGATTTCTTTGGGAGGTTGGCAAATTGAATCCCTCCTCGCAAAATCTCGAGTCAAGCGCCATCCACCTGGAAGGTCGGAGAGAGAAATCTGCCGGTGTTCTTAATTAACTTCCTCCGTTAAAGGGGAACCTAGTAGCGCGTCTCGGTCCGCGTTGCCTCGCGCGCTCCCGCGCTCGTGCGCTCATTAATACTCGAGGAGGCGAGGAATATGTTAACGCGAATGCCGTTCCAATTCAAGCCCGCTCCATTCAGCAATGACAAACGTTCCCCTCCCGTTTTATGCGAATGTTTCCGCGAATCCCGCTACGCCCGTTTACCCTTCGTTGCCTTTCGTTTTCGCTGCCTATGATTGCGCGCCGTTATAATTTAATTTCCTCCCAACCGACTTGCAGCAAACTGAACGAAACGTTTCAGCTAAGAGTAATAATAATCGACGATCGCGCCATCGGAAGAGGAGGCCTGGACTCGGAAATTCGGCGCGCGAGCGGCACGCTCGAATGTTGCTCCGCCGCAAGAGGGAACCGGAACGGTCGTAAGACAAAGGGAAACGAATTAAACAATAGACAGCCAAGTTGGATCCCACGGGGAATGGTCGCGGAGGACCGTTACGCATGGCGTGCCGCCGATCGGCGCTCCGATCCTGTTGCGCACCTATCTGTTCCTCTTGCGCTCCCGTTCGCGTACAATTCGTTCCGCGTGTTTTATTTAGACGGCAGATAATCGTTACCCGGCAATTAACGATTACACTGCCCCGCTCCAGCACTCTTTGTCTCGGATAAGACCGGCCACACGCTCGTACATTTTCCGCTCGAGCCGCAAGATGGAACGCGCGGAGAGCCGTGCGTAACGAATCGCATGCTGGAAACTTGTTTGTCACCGTGTCGCGGAGGAGACCGGAACCGCGTGTCACCGATACTCCACATTTCGCATACATTATGCATGAGTCCTCCGCCACCCTCTCTGCGCTCCTCTTCTTTTAGCGGTCGTTGTCTCCATCGCCGCCTCGTCTACCTTGCCTACCTTGTCTACCTTGTCTACGGGTTACGCGCCGGCCAATTTTCCGCTCCCTTTCCGCGTGGACGCCCGCGTTCGTTCGATCCTTGCTCGCGTTTCTTCTCTTTAATCCGATATTCGTTACGTCCCGGTGTTGTCCCTGGTGCAGAATTTTTTTTCTTGCGCCACGCATTACGCTCGGCGCTCCACGCTCCACGCTCCACGCTCCACGCTCCACGCTCCACGCTCGAACGTACCTGAATGATCGCATCGTATAATCTCGCCGCGGGTGTCGCTCCGCGTCCCCATCCCCGAGAGGTGCCCAATTTCTCGCCCCCGTCGATCGCGCGACGGGTGGCAGACTCTTTGCTTTGCAACAAACGTTACCGCCACCGGCAACTGTCGCGAACAAATGCCCCCCGAATGTCCCGCGAGTGTCTCTATTTCGCCCGTGTCCCGGCTCTCTCGCCCTGCGAAATCGCTCACGCCCCGATTATCGCGACAAATAGGGCCAGCTTGGATTTTACGCATCCCCGAATTATTTCAGACACGTTTGCGCGAGTAAAAGAGGAGGCGAGCGGTGTTTCCCTTCGCCCCTTTGTTTCCTCGCTTCCCAGGGAAGCGGGACTTTGTCGCATAATCGCGACGCTCGCAATTTCCCGCGGCTCTTGAGCCTCCCCGCCCTTTTTCTTCGTTTCGCTGGGAAACGAAATGGAAATGCAATAAAAAGTTGTAATCGAGCCGCGTCGCGGGGCGACGAAACGATACCTGTTTCCAGCTCTCCATCCCGCACCTCGTTACTCGAACCGGAGAAATTCTCGAGTCGTTCGAAGGGACGGAATTTAATGCGAGTTCGTCGCGCCGAATCGACGCCGGGAACTTTCGTCTTTAACGAGAGAGGCGTTCAACAGTCGCGGACGGAAACTCGAATTGCGTCGGGACAAGAAGAAGGCGGCGAAACGAGTCGATCGGACGGCCCCGGAATCGAGGGCATCCTCCGGCTGGCAAAGACATCGTCGCGTCACAACTATGTAGGTATAACGCGAGGTTGCATCAACGAGCCGGCGCGGCATTTTCGCCGGGCTGTAAATTATTCGAGACCACCGTGTAATTAGCGGGCAGCCCCGGAGTGTAATATCCCCACTCGCTGGTCGCGTTCCCGGAATTCCATTTATCACAAATCAGCAGCTGCCTGTGAAAACTCGTGGTCCGGCCACGGTGCGGCAAGCTCCGCTTTAAATCGGCATTCGTCGCTTCGGAGGTGGAGGCCGCGGAACTGAACGACGCGCTCCATTTTTTCTCGCGATTTAATTTTACCCTTCGGAGCGGACCGAATAATTGGGGGCAATTTTTCTGGCTCCGCGGCTGTCAAAAATACGCCGCATAACCATTATCGGTTATTTGTCGGAGGAATATAAAACGAGAGTAAATCGTCCGACGAATCCGGATGGCGCGGTGGCCGACGCGCGACAATCGTCGGCGAGAGCAATCGAGCGAATGCCTCCAATTTCCTCCTCCCCCTTCGTTTCTCTGTTTCTCTCTTTGTCAGGGCTGTAGAGGGCGCAACGGAGCAACAGGTGTCCGCGGGGACATTCGCAGAAACGCGGAGGGTGCGAGAGACGGTGGAACGACGCAGAGGGTGAAGGCCAAAGGGTGGTTCGAGAGCAGGGCGAGAGAATTCCTCCTCTTTATTTATGAGCTTTTTTATTCGACTTGTTGAACGCCTTCCTGCTCTCCTTTCCCTTTCTCGCACTCCACTTTATCCTGTCTCCCTCTCCGTTTCCATTTCGTCCGCGGTCCTCGACTGCTCGCTAATTCCACGCAAGTCGGAGCAACGCGTTTCCAACGGTGTCGTCGACGGAAAACACCTCCTCGTCGGCTCGGACGCGGTAGCCCGATGGTGTTTCGGCCCCTCTTCCGTTCCAGGTAGACGCCGCGGCTTGGAAAGAGACGTACGGACCGGATAGATACGATTTGGGCGTAATCCGTCAAAGAGTTCTTTCAACGTCCGTCGGTCCGATTTATCTGCGATCTCCATTAAAGTTCAGTTAACGCCCTCCTGCTTCTCTTCTTTCCTTCTGCCCTCTTTTCTTCCCGCCGCTCTGTCGGTTTTTTTCTATCGCGCGAGCACTCTCGCGGAGCCACGTCTGAAACGATTCCCCCACCCCCCTCCGGCCCTCACGTCTGCACCGAGGCTTTCTCGAATTTTTCTGCAGCTCCCGGCCCCCGACGTGGAAAAGCGTCAATTACGTTCGCGCTTCCGTTGCTTCGGTCAAAGATCGTCCGATCGCTCCGCCGAGATCCTGCTCGCGGTCCTCTTGGTTCGAAGTTTCGAGTACTTGGACGGGCGCGGTTCACGCACCGGCGAATCGCATTTTTCGCCGGCGACGACGCGTCTCAACCTTCTTCCCCTCCGGATCGCTCCCACGAGAGCGACGGCGGCGGGGACGTTAACGCAACGTCCGAGCGATCCTTTCCAAGATAGCGAAGTGTGTGCCGCGCGCTCGCGGATATCGTGTAACATTGCGTTCATTAAAGGCGGATGAGAACGCGTGTACGCCGCTCCTCTTATTTGGGGGGATACATCTCTCGCAACCCTTCGTTCTTACGTTAGACGTAAGCCCCCTCGAAAGCCTCGGCGTTTCTCCTGCCACCCTTTCTGCCCGCCTACTCGGAACGGTATCGAGTTACTCTCGACATAATTCCGTTAATTATGATTTCGTAGGACGATTTTACCTCCACGCTCGAATACGCGTTCCTGCGAGTTTCGGGTTTGCTTCGCGATATTCTATTGTACCTTGCCGCTCTCGCGAGAGTCGCCGCGCGTATTCGTTACCTCGGGGGGTCGGTTACGGAAGGGCCGGGGGCTGTTGGTAACGCGAGGTGATACCAATAAGACGGTAGGCGGTGGCAATTTGAACCTCGTAAGGTCTGCGAACCGTTGTAGACGGTGGCGGACGTCTTCGCGGTCTCCTTCGTTGCTGGCGTCTACAACGCGGAGGTAATTTGCATTGATATTTATGCCGTGTCATAACCGGAGCTTCGCCGCCCGCTACGGAACGGATTGGTATCGCTAATCCCCCGTCGTGCCGGGGGGTTGTTTTAATTGAAATCTTACTCGGTGCGCCGACGATTCTCGCCGGGCCGGGGGTAAGAAGGGTGGACGCGTTGCTCGCATTCGCGTGCGTCGAAGGGGTTAACGAGGGAACGTTACACGTGCCGCGGGATTCCTCGAGATAGACCGAAGCGTTGGGCTTCTGGGACCGGAGGTCGAACAAGAGCGACGAGAGGCCGCCGCTAGGAATCGAGGCGAGATCGTTTCTCGAAGGCACGCAGGCGCGTGCGTAATTCGTAATTCGCGAGGCTCGGGGCGAAAATTATTCTTGCCGGGGTTGTCCCGACCGGCTGCGCATTTTTCGGAACGACAAAAGTTGCGCAATTCCGCGAGATGGTCGCGCGAGCTGGAATGTCAACCGCGAGACCACTAAAACGGCAGAAACTTTTAATTCGTTCATTTCGCCGGGCTCAAAGGGTCGGCGAATGAGACTTATTAAAATTTATACAAGCCCGCCGCCACCTTATCTCGATCCCTTCCACCTTTCGTCCTTTTCCACCGTACGATGAAACGCGCAAGCTACTTTGTCCGTTTTCATTTCGCCTATTAGGCTGTACAAGTCGATGAAATGAAGTTTAACGTTCAAGGAATCGCGTTTTATCTTTCATAAACGTTTCGCTCTTTAATCTGCTGTCTCCGCCAGACCTCCGCGGCGAGAAGAAAAAAATGTTAAGGGTCTCGTGGTGCGTTCTCGGGACGTCGGACGTTCATCCCTTAATTCTTGAGACAATAGCCGGCCAGGGAGGGAGAAAGAAGGAAACGCGTTCATCGTTAAAGGGTTGCGAGCTCCCGACAACCCCCGAACGTTCGTCTCATCTGCGCTTTCTCCTTTCTCTCTCGCTGCTCTTCCTGGCCGTGCTAATATTTTCCGAAGGGTTGAAATCTAATTTTTTTCCAACCCCTGAAATAATTCCCGGTCGCGGCCCGCGTTCGTCTTCCTCGTGCTCGCCGCTCCTCGCCGTATACCCCTCCCTGGCGAGGAAAGAAAATTCTGCAAACTCCGTTCGCTCCCAATAGACATAATAAAAACGCCATCTGAAATATGCATCCCTTAATAAAACTGTCCAATTAGGCGAAAATGGAATTAAGTATTAAGGGGGTGTCGGTAAAGACTTTTCCACTGGGTTCTCAGGTGCTCCTGGAAACCCTTTCGCGAAAAGATTAGGTTCTCAGACCTCCCCTTTGACCGTACGCCGAAGAACCGAGCGACGGCAGGCGGTGGAGGGTGGCGGAGGTGACGGTTGTCGTGGTTGGGGTGGAAGCAGGAAAGAAGAATATCTAGAATCTCTAAGCAGTGGGGAGAGAGAGAGAGAGAGAGAGAGAGAGAGAGAGAGCGAGAGGGGGGGGGGGAAAGAGGCACTAGCCCGCTGTCGGACGGGACTTGAATTATTTATGGAAACGAAATTCTTCCGACGCTTTTCCTAGCGTCCCTGTCCTCGACTTCGATTTATCGTCGCAGTTTCCTCCGCTTTATTCGCCGCAGGCACGTCGACTAATTTGCTCGGCGTTGCCGCGGTTTCCGCGGCGAGACATCGCTCGACTGCAAATCGATTTTCGAAAGAACGTTGAAACTTCTTCTTCGTGTCCGTGGTTCGACGTATTTATTTCGGTCCGTCTCGAAAGCGAGAGAGGTACAGCAAAGTACAAGGGGCAAGATCGATGGAGTGGCTGGCCCGAGTGGCCGTGGCAGGGACAGCTTGGTCATTTATAAAATTAAATCCCTCGAATATTTCAGTAGTACAAATCCTGGGTTGGCAGCGGACGAGGGGCTGGCAGCCAGGCAATCGTAAAAATTCCACGAGGTCTGAACGCATTGGAAATCCGCGTAATTAACCGAAGGAATTCCGGGGTATACGCCGGGGGGTCGATTAAAAACGCGAGAAACGCCTACAATGAAACGAGGGGGGAAATTTTATTTTTCGCCCGCGCCGCCACGATCGCTTTCGCCATATTTCCCGCTCCTTCCTCATTTCCTTCATTTTTTTTTCGCTGTTTCTCGCGTACTCCATCGGCGGATCGAGCAAAATATTTCCTATCGCTCCTCCCCGTCCTGGAGGGGTTTTTTTCCGGCAGGATCGGACATACAATTGTTTGTCCCCCCAAAATGGAAACTTGTTGACGTCTGTGCAAATCCAAGGACACGTTTCCAATATACGTATACGTATATGTATATGTATACGGGGAAGCACGGTCGGCACAACGCCACTTCCATTAATTTCGGGCCGCGGAATAGCTCCGAGCCGAGCGTAATTAATACAAATCGTTGGCATATCGTCGGCATATCGTTGGCACGCCGTTGGCACGGGCGCGCAACCGCGAAGAAAACGGCCGGAGACGAAGAAGAACGACGAGGAAGTGGGTTCCCGAAGCGGTTCTGTCCATGGCGTGGCGGGAACGAATCTAACGTTCCCGAGGAAATTTATACGACTAATAGACGGGTCTCGGGGGTCTTAATATCCAACGGGCGTGCGATGAAAATAGGCGAGTTTAAAAAGTGCAATATCACGGAATACATAAATGCGAGATGAGGCCATTTGAATGAAAAGCAAATAAATTTCGTCGGCGACTCCTCGTTCTCTGCCCCGTTCGTGTAACCAATTTTCCTTTCGCGCTGGTTTCATTTATTTTATCCGCTCTGTCGCGCGTCTTTCGTCTCAATTCCTGCATGGAAGGACCTCGAAACGCGACGAGGGGACGCGACCCACCGATCCTGGCCCCGGAGGTCGTTAGGCTGCTTCCAACTATTCGTCCACCACCTTCTCTCGTTCGCGCTGCATCTGCACGTGCTGCCGGCAGTGAACGCGGGCCGAGTGTCGGG
Source organism: Nomada fucata (assembly GCA_948146005.1). NCBI lineage: Eukaryota > Metazoa > Arthropoda > Insecta > Hymenoptera > Apidae > Nomada > Nomada fucata. Next base: position 88,194 of record OX411282.1, read on the forward strand.
TAGAAGCGAGGGATCGCCGAGCGCTAATCGGAAGGTGTACACACCGGCGAGGATTTCGTAGATTCGCCAGATTCCGCGTTACACCCGACGAACCCCTCGGATCGCGCGAGCGTGCTACTTTCGATGGATGCTCACTCGATACGGCGAGATACGAGTATTACGGGGATCGAGATAAAAGAACCGAGTGGGTAGAACGTGACGAGACAATGGATCACCGGTCCACTAGCCATAATACAATCGCATCAGCATCTCGCCGTATTGTTTGCCTTGCTTTGATATCAGCCCCGAGCTCTCGATTCTTTTCCCGGCGTCCGTGCTCTCCTTCTTACTCCAAGATCAATCCCTCTCCCTGTCGTTCCTCTTCCTCTTTTCGATCGTCGACAGCCGACAGCCGACAGCCGACAGCCGACAGCCGACAGCCAAGAGTCGATATCCGACAGCTAGACTCGCTTCCCGTTCTTCGTCCTCGCCTCTCGCGCGTACTTACTCCTGCGCGTCGCGTGTATACTTTTAATCCATTCCCCCAGCCGCGCCGTCAATGGGCGCCTGAATGTCATCCTGGACGCGGCAGCGTTTCTTCGGGTAGTCGACCGTGTAGTCGCGGGAGCGAAACGAGTGCAAGCAGATAGCGATAGGGGAACGGAGGTGTCGCAAGAAAGTAGCGGAACGGGATGGAGAGAGGACGTCGGACGATTAACGCTTCTCGCCGGGCACGAATCGGGGCGATGATAAGGGCCCCTAAATTCGTAACGCGGGATCGTCGTCGCACTCTTTCCTTTCGCGGCAGAGATCGAAGGATGACTTGCCCCGAAGCAGCCGAATTTTTGGTGAAAACCGGGGGGGGGGGGGTCCGGAGAGATCAAACGAGCGAAGAAAGGCTCGTTTCTCACGGTAGGCTGCTTCCTATCGCGGCCGTCTTGCGATTTCGCGATCGAATCCGCTCCTCCCGGTCTCTCTCGTGGCTCCTCGCGTTCATCGCGCTCCCTTCGGGACGAAAGGAACAGCCCTGCCGGAGATTAAACGATAGAATTCCGTGCCTCCCTCCAGCGACGTTTTCGCGAGATCGCTGGTGGCTCTCGACAAATTAGTACAATTAGAATCCCTCAAAGAAAATTGATAAATTCCTTCGGAACAATTTCTCGACTCATTTCACCCAGTGCACCCTTCGACGTTCCACGGATGTTCCACGGATGTTCCACGGATGTTCCTCGTATCCCCGAAGCCACTCGCGCGAGAACGCCGATCGGATTTATTTTTCCATTTGCCGGTCACGTGTACGCGGAAGGGTTTTAATTTGCTGCCTGCCGAACGGTTCAGTGGCGCATTGTGTTGCAGCTACTCGAGCGGCCGCAGGAAAATTCAAGGCAAGGCAAGGCAAGGGAAGGAAATGCATTCTCTCCCGTGATATTTTCGTAGCTTCTCCGAACAGAGGCGTCGGATCCTTCTTAATTACTTGTATACGATTGTGCTCTGCCGTGTTATTCCTGTTTCAGTGGGGAGGCAGGCGAAACAAAGGTCTTTGTTCCTCTCGGCGTGAAAGTTTCTTTATCGCGGTAACGCGATTTACACGGTCGGGCGCGTATCGCGGTGTAACAACATTCGGGAGCAGATTCGGGGGCAGATTCGGGAGCAGATTCCCGAGTTTCTCGATAATCGATGGGAGCAGTTGAAAAAAAAAAAGAAAAAAAAAAAGTGCCTCGCGTTCTCCCGGTGGATCCGGAATAATGCGCGCGTGCATCTATCGCTAGAAATTCGCAGGTTCGCACCCACGAGATTCGCGGCGATTAATTGTAATACCGTTTCCGAGAGCGTGCGAAGTAACGAGTTCTTTGCCTACCGTGCGAATGCACCGTAATGCAGCAGACTCTTATCCAAACGAGATCGTCGGCGGTACGTGGGGCGGGCGCGGGGGCGTGAGGGGGTTCGGGGGGTTCGGGGGGGTTCGGGGGAAAGAGGAATTAAAAGAAACATCCGACACACAATCGTCGCCGCAGCGAGTGCGAGCACGCATTCGTGCCTCCTTTCTCGCGGAACAGGCGATCAACGAGTCGTAACCGGCCTCGTTACCGCCGTGCATTCGTACAAAAGTCTCGGCCGTTTCTCTCAATCGACGACTCGGAGCGGACGCGAGATGTTCTCGGGAAAATTGTCCGGAACGGACCGGCAAACGGGGAAGGAAAGCTCTCGGCCCCTTCGAAAACCCTTCGCGCACTCTAGCTTTCTCCCGTTACTCCCTCCGCGTAGCTTTCTTCGCCCTGCTTTTACCCCTTTCTGCCTCTCCTTCGCGTCGACTGACTAGTCTCGTTGTTCGGCCGACCTCGCTTCCGCGAGCCACCGGCAAGCATTAAGAGCTCCTAGATTTATTTATAACTACATTTACGCGCATGCCACGCTCGCGCAACCCCTTCGAGCGCTGCGAATTATTGCGTTTATGCGAACGGAATAGGGTGGGCCGCCCTCGCGTTCTCGAGCCGTTTCCCCTTCGGCCGAACAACTCGTCGAAGAAGCCCGTCTTCGAGGAGAATAACACTGACGAACTTTCACCGTTTCCACCCGTTCGATTCCATTTGCCGGCTCAAGTTCCCGCAGAATTCAATATCGAAGAATTTCGCTTACGCCCGGGCAATTTCGGTGTCGCGACTCCGTCGGACCAAACTCGTCGGCTCGTCCCAACGTCGAAATTCCGAGTGGCGCGCGAGACGAACGCGCGTGTACCGTGTGCCCTGTCTCGCGGGTCGGATGAACGTTAAACAACGTTACCTCTACCGCGTCGCGTGTATTTGCCCGAATAAACTTTCCACTTGACAAACTGTGGCTGGCTCACCGTTGATATATACGTACGCGTACGTACGTTCCCTGCTCGTAGAATCAGCCTGCCCTCGAGTGAGTCCCGCGTACCTACGGCATACCATCCTTTCGTCGAGAATTATTCGGGCTTTACGTCAAGCCTTACGACGTCCCTCGAGCTAAGGAATCTAATTTGAGCGATGTACGACTATACGAGCCCAACGCACCTCCCGTTAAGTCCTTTCTCTCCCCCGTATCCCACCTTCTACACACCCCTTCGGAATCTACGTGCTCGTTTAGCGAACGCTGAGCTCGGTATTCGCGTCGGAAACATAGCTCGTTTGTTCTTTTTTGCGATTCGCGGCTGGTTCGAAGGAAATTGTCGACGGAGAAAAACTCGCGCCCTTCAGTTTCGGCTGGTCAACTACTCGCTGGAAGATAGGATCGCTCGGCTCGGCTCGTTCGCTGCTCTTCTCGCAAGACGGCTGAATCGAATTTGCAAACTTGCAGATTGGATTCCAACTTGCCTATTATAGGGTGCGTCTGTTCCGGTTAAAAGCAGGGGGCAAGGGAATTAATGTCGATACGCCAAGGAAGGCCGGAGGATTACTCCAAAGGCCCGTATCTCATTGTCTTAGATGTTGCTTCCTGCCCTCTAACCTTCGCTCTTCGATCTCCACCCCCTTCTATCGGCGCGCCAGCACCGCGTTCCGTTCCGTTCCGTTCCGTTCTCGACTGTCGTCATAGTTGGTCGAGTTTGTTCTCGTTTCGAGGGCAAAGCTTCGAAACGTTCGATGCGGCCTCGGCGCGATTAATTTCCATCGCGTACGCCTTCGAGCAGCAGGAGATTCCATTTTCACCGGTCGCGACGAGAACGTCGTTCTTTAAACGCGTTCCGAGGCTCGCGAAAGATTCGATTACAGCCGTCATATTCACGGGACGCGAGGTCGGCCCCTTCCCTTCGTGGAATAGAACTCCACCCTTTCCGGTTCTCTTTTCCTCCGTTTCGAGGGCTCTCGAGGCTGATGCATTTCCAAGCACAGCCGCCGTCTGGATGTTCCTTCCCGGGCAGCCGTGTCTTTCTCCGAGACCGAGGCTCGGCAACTTTGTAATGCATTTTATTTATTCACAAAGGCAAATACTCATTTACCGTGGCGGCACGGGTAAATGTCCGCGAGACCGCGGCACGGTGGTTTCCCTTTTTCCAGCTTTCCCTGTCCACCCTCCGGAGCCGACGCGGAGCGTCGTCACCGCAGCGTCATTAGCTTTCGTCGCCACTTCACCCTTGGCCGCGCAGAGTCGCGGCGCCTCCGGAGTTCCAGCTGAACTTTGAAGAGCGCAACGCGCCGCGCGGGATCCCTTTGATGGAGTTTCTGTAAATGGAACGGCGCGACGGTGGGATCGGTCTGCGAGCCAAGGGTGAGCCGGCCCTCCCTTCTACCGATGCCCCTTTCAAACGCCCCGGAACCTTTCAAAACCGCGGGCATTTTTAATTTTCGAGGATTACCGCGGTGGACGGAGTAGCAGCGGCGATTCCCCGCGACCGTGGCTCGCCTCGCTCTCGTCCCTTCTTCGAGCCTATTCGCGACTCGACTTTTTATGCCTCCCGATAATCTTTCCCCGCGCAGCTCGGCGCCGGCCCATCTAGAAGAGATTCGCGGTCGTCCTGCAAATGGTCGCGGCAAATGGACCGGGGGCAAAGTTTGCCTCGAAACGAAACGGACGTCCCAGCGCTCCCGGTTGAGAGGCACTGACGCGGTCTCGGTGATAGCCTTTCATCGGGTCTTCATTAGGCCGCGGTAAATGTATTATGACTTCTGATTGAGTGGCACCGTAGCGTTACACGTGTACGCACGGGGATCCATGGGGAGCAGGCGAGCAGGCGAGCAGGCGAGCAGGCGAGCGATACCACGCGCCACGCAGCTTCGACGCGAACCGTCCTCTCCGCGCCAGGAGGAGCGTTCGTTCTCCCTTTTTGTCTGGAATCGTCGCGCGGCGACACAATTCCGACGACCTTTCAGCTTTTTGCGGGCAGCGCGGCACCCGCGCGACGATCGATCGCGAACGAAACACGCAACGCGGAAGCGTAGGTGGTCGAGGCTGCGCGGCACAGAAAGGGAAACCGTTTGCACCGGGAAAGTCAAATTTGTCTCGGTAGCACGAATACGTGGTTTTGCGATATTTTGCCCAACGGATGGGCGCCGCGGTGGCAAAATTGGGGCGGGCGAGAGGGTATCGTTGACACACGCCATGCGCGCGTATATAATAATTAATGGTACTCTCGCGTAGGTGTGGGAGCGCCATGTGCCGGTATCGAGAGAGAGAACGCGACGTATATCTGCACGGGCAAAGATGCGTAATTGGGTTACCCATCGAATTCAGTTATACCGGCATGGCGAGTCTGATGCATAAAATGACGGGGCCAAATTCAGTTATAGTTCGCTTCACAAAGCGAATACGGTCGCGTCGTTAATATCGCGCCGTTCCGGACCAGTGTGATATCGTTACGACGGAATTTCCGTCATCGACGGGGAACGGGAGAGTCATCGGGAGAAACGCAGGACAGAGGCGCGAGCCGCGCCGGGAATCGTTCGCCGGTAGGTAGGTGCTCGGCCTCTGGCATCCCCGGGGCAGATACGTCTCGGGGTAATTTCGTCGTCGGCTCGCCGGTGTTCGGCTTGCTTCTTTTTTCGTTTATATCCAAGTTGTAGCGAGCAGGAAGGGCGTGCAAGCGGGGGCGGTCGAGGGGTAAGGGAGACGTTGGCAAGGGCCAGGGATAGCGGAACGGGTATAGCGGGAAAGGGGGAAAGGGAGAAAGAGAGAAAGACCGATTCGCTTTTGCTCTTATTTTTCCAGGAGCTCGCGACTTAATTAATCGCATAACACCGGGCCTAATGAAATCAGAGCTCCTACCCCATCCCCGAGTCTATTCTCGCCCCCTCGTTGGCCTCCAGCCCCGCGCCACCGGCGAAAAAACGGAAATATTTACCGGGAGTACTTTTTCGCCGCCGCCTCCTCCTCCTCCTCAACCTCCTCCCCTCGCCGTTTATTTCAGCGCAGCACCGCCGCGGAAATCGACGGTCCCGAGAAACTGCCGCGAGTATCGATCCACCGTTTCGACCAATTTTTCTCCGGACGGAATTTTCAACCCTGCGAGTCGCGAATCGATTTTCGACCTTGGACGATATTAGCCCGCAACTCGCGGCCAATCGCGGTTCAGCGACGGAACTTAATCACGGGGGCATCCCTCGGTTCTCGGAGCGCGAGAGATTCGCGTGGAGGTCGAGGAATGCCGGGTACTCGGTGGAGCGTGCACGAGAAGCCAGGCAGCAGCTAGGATGTCTCGAGTTCCTTCGGGAATGAGGGGTGGGAGGCTTCCCGATTCGTTTGCCGATTGCTTCGCTGGTTCGCGGCCTCTCCGTATCGAGGGCAACGTAATTTCTTCGACGAGAAAGTCTGGATTGCTGAACGAGATCTTCCACCTCTCTCTCTCTCTCTTTCTCCCTCTCTCGGGGATTAATTAAAATCTCGAGCGTGCCGCCGATTAATCAACGCTGCTCGATGCGCCCAACAGCTTCGTAACAGCGATTAATAATGTATACTACTTGCGGCAGCTTACTCGCGCGAGCGAACGGCTCCTGCTCTCGTTTCCCTGTCGCCGAAATCGCCCGTCCCCTTTTCGAGACCGATCTCTAACTTTCCGCCAGCCAACGTTTGCCCAGCGCGAGCAGCGAGAAGAAACGGAACGGTGAGGACGATTCCGTGCCCAATGAAATCGCCTAATCGCGGAATTGATTAAGAGTGGGGGACGCTCGAGGGAAGGCTTGGGAACGGCGAGGCAACGCGGGACGACGCGCTTTCCAACCAGCTGACTCGTTCGCACGGCGCGTTTAACACTCGGTATTAGTTTGACACCTACCGACAGGTATTCAACGTGCCCCGCTTAAAATACTAAACGCCGGGCGGCAGGCGTCGCAGGAACGGCCCGATAGCCTTCGGGAACTATCGGACCGGGGTGTATCGCGCGATCAATTTCCCCGGCTCTTTCCGGATTTAGGGATCCGCGCGACTCGCAACCTTCGGCTACGATCGATCCGCCTGGCGGGTCGATGGCGATTCCGTGCGTATCGAGGGGCTCGAGGTTCGCCGCGATTTCGACGCTTCGATTCGCGAGGACGGCCGTATGGAAAGAGGAGCAAGGCGAACCGAACGGCCGTAACACCGGTGTTAATTCGACTTATCTACAGATTCGTTAACGCGATAGGTGCGTAGCGGCGTATGTTACAGGTGTCGCGAGAGATCGACAACGGACGATACCCCGGTCGATGCGGCTGCAACTGCGAGGAAAAGAATTGCCGATGCGCTCTGCGCATAACTTGTCGCACGTGTATATTCAGGGCTGTTCCCGGCGCTCTGCCGTTCGCCGTTTTAGACTCGGCCGATTAGCGGCCGATAAACCGCACATTCGCGTGTTTGCCCTCGTCTCAGCCGCTTCGCGTCGATTGATTCCAGTCGAATAATAACAGACGATAAGTGTCCCCTCGTTGCTGGCTTTACCTGGCCTGCCGTCCGCACCTGGACGTTCGCATCGGCTTCTTTCTCCGATTGGTCGAAACCGTGTTCTCGCCGCACCGAGAATATTACGTTTGCCGAGCGCAACGGGTTAGCGGAAATCGTATCCGAAACTTGCTTTTACGACGCGTCCAGTTAATCTATTGGTCAGCGATTCGAAGGAACCAGTAAACAATTCAATCGAGTTCTTTCCGAGCCGTTTCCCGCGATGCCGATTACGTTAGCCTAGCCGCGCGAGAAACAATTTGCGCGAAACGACGCGAATCGAAGCGCGATTCGAGTGGCCGAACATCCAGTCGTTTAAAGTTTAAAGCGTGTACACCGTACACGCGCTCGTTTGTTCCTGCACGCGTCTCGATAGCTCGCGAGCGGGTGCGTGCGTGCGTGCGTGCGTGCGTGTCCAGCCGTTCGGGCTGGTTGACTCCCGGTGCTCCGCTCGCAGCGAGCCGCGCAACAGGAATGACATTTCGCCGCGGCGCGCGTGCAAGCTTTCGCGTAATCGCACCTGCCTGCGAGCTGCGAACTCGTTTTCCTTCGGTTTCGGCTACGCCGCGAGGCGTGCACGCGTACTCGGCTTAATTTCTGCAAGGTCGACGAAGCTGGACGATCCCTAGGAGGACGAGACGTCGAAGAGAGAGGGGCAGGGGAATCGATAACACGCGCCTTTGATAGTCGCTCTCTCGCACGAGATTTTATCGGGCAACGCAGGGCCCTCCAAAGGTTCCTCGAGTTTAATCGGGATATCGGAGGAGCGAGCGAATCGCGAGCAATTTTCTCTCACTTAACAACCAGGGAAATACATTCGATCGGTCTATTTTCATCTCACGCCGGCGGAGTATTACGAGGGCGCGTTAATCCGGTATTCCGACAGGACTCGCGCGTTCGCGGACGCGGAGCCTTTTCCAATCCCGACACACTGATTGTTCGGATTCAATGCTCAGTGGCATTTGGCAGTTGGCAGTTCAGGAGGTGGGCAGACTGGTGGAATAAGCTGTCAGAGTGTTGTACGGCCGATGAAAACTCTGCGAGCGAGGAAACGCTTCGCCGATTCCCTCGCCCATTCTCCACCCTCGTCTCTCTCTCTCTCTCTCCCCCCCCCCTCCCTCTCTCACCCTCTCTCTGCCTCCGCCGACCTGTCTCCGAGCTCGTTCTCTCTTCCTCGTCGCTTCGTTTGTTGCCATTTTTGCGCATTTTATTTTCATCTGGATTCGTTTTGACGTCATTTTTATTGGACGACGCGTCGACAGCAGGTGGAATAATAAGCGCGAAACGGCTGACGAGCACGACACGCGGAAAGGCAATTTTTCCATCGCGGTCCAAACACCGGGCACCTTCGTGCAACTAACTGGCGAACGCGGCGACGGTATCACCGGGAGTGCCGCGAGTGGGACGCGATCGTGCAACGACCTTCCGCTTTCCTCGGGCAGAAAGAAAAGCGATAGAGCCTAGGATTATCTTGGATCCCGCGTGGGAGAAAGGGGCGGGGGATTGCCGGACACACGAGCTACCGGAGAAGTTTAATTACCGCACTTGAGCAAAGTAATTACAATCAGACACCCTTGTACAGGGTCGACGCGTACCGCTCCAACCGGGCGACAGTAGCGCGCGAGAGGAAAGAGGAGTCGAGTGCCAAGGGAACCGGGATTCGTGGTCTATGATTAGCCGGAGGTGACCAACGGAAACTAGCCGCCCGTGTCCGCTCCCCGTTGCAGCGTCGCGCGGACGCTGTCCAGGAGGAGGGCTCTTTCGATTAATTACCCTGTCGTCGCGTTAGTTAACTCGAGATTCATCGAGAACCCCGCGCGAAGAACCCGATAGTTAAGCGGAATTCGGAGAAGGGACGCGATTACAGCGTTACGAAACGTAGTTAGCACGGTTGTGTGCTCCGATATCGCGGTATCGATCGATACCGATTCGCGTTCCGTGCGAACGAAGCTGGCATCTTCCGAGCAGCGCGTCAAAGGTTTCGAGAAGACAGTCGGCCGTCGGCACTTTGTTGCGGCCTTTCTCGTCGCGCGTTCCCCCGTTCCCCCGTTCCACCGTTCTCCCGAGTATCCTGCCGCAATTATTATCGTGGAAGAGTGCGAGTCGGAGCGGCGTTCGTTCGGCACGAGCGCGAACACGACCGCAGATCGGACAGATAGAGCTGCTCCGCGGCCACCCTTTATCACTCTTTTTCGCTCCTCGCTTTTGCCTACACTTTCGCTTTTATTACCGAGTAGCCGAGTATTCATGGTCCGCGATTCCAAAGGGTATATCGCTCGTCGTAAATGCCGAGCGCCCCGCTGCTGGCCGTTCTCGTTGAAAAAAGTTTCGTCGACCCCCGACTTGATCGCGGCGCGTCGCATCGGTCCTAACGACGACGCGAAAGGACGACGACGACGACTCGCTCGAGGTGCGCGACGCGCGGCAATAAAGTCGTCGGCGTTGTAATATTATTAGCGCAAAACGGCTCGGCTTACAGGTAATTTAAATCGCGTCGAGAAATAAAGGTTCGCCACGTACGTCGGTACGTACGTACGTACGTACGTACGTACGTGCGATCAGATTACTCGGCCGAAGCGAGGCTGTATTTGCATAAGTCAGCTTGTCAGTCAGACTGCGTGGCAACTGCGCGACCCTCTTGGCCTCTCTTGCCCCTGAAACAACCCCGTGTGCCGGGCACGCGGACAGGAAACGGTCCGAGCATGCTGCGCCGTGCTTTCCGACCGATCCCTCGAATTTGTTCGCCTTCGTTTCGCTCGGCGAAGCTAATCGAAATGGTTCGCGAGTTGCTAACCGCGCGGCCGAAAAATACGAAACGGCGTTGCATCGGGCGCGTCGGCGTGGACAGATCGACCGAACGCCCGTCCACCGGGGACGCGTCGAGGAGATCCGCTCTCGTTTCGTGAGAATCGACGGAGATTCGGCGGGACAGGCTGGGGAGCGGAGACGAGAACTGGTGGGCAAACGAGAGGCAAGCATGGTCGATTAATCATACTTTCGTAGGAATTACCCCCGTACGTACGCGCGTATACGTGGCGGCGTTCGCGAGGTCGAAGGGCAATCCCGGTTCCCTTTCCCGGCGTGCAATCCTCGATTCACCCCGGCCGGGTCGGGCCGGGTCGGGCCGGGCCACGTCGCGGTAACTCTTGCAGTCGATCGGGTTCCGCACACGCGAGCACGATCACGGCAGACACGTGAATTACGTAAGGGGTCCGCGGACGTGTACGGTACGGAGATTACGATATTCTCCGATTGGAGTGGCTTGACGCGAGTTCAAGAGGCAGCGCTGACGGCGGGCACGCACGCATGCACGCATGCACGCACCTGACCGATTCACCGGCGCGGCAACTTCTCTTTTTCCTTCTCACCTCGCCGACGCGCGACGTCGATCCGCGGGCTCCGATCGCGCGGTTACTCGAGGCCGATACGGGCCGCTGCGCCGGGTCAAACGAATCGTCCGGGAACAGAGACGCGTCGCGCGTGTACCTCGTACAATCGAACTATTTCCGTGGCAAACGTTTCCTCGTTCCCGCTGCTCTCCGCGCTGTTTGAACGCGAAATGGACAACATATGTAACGGCCGGCCGCGCGGCTGACCGATCGCCACGGGGACTTGTCCCTCCGCGGAGGGAAGCGGAGATGTTTGCCCGCTCGACGAGCCTCGATCGTCGCGTCGTTCGTCCTCCTCTGCCGTCCTCGTCTCCGGCGACGCGGTGTTCGGGGAAGCACTCGCGAATGGAATTCGTGCAGTTCAGGGAAGAAGCGACAGCGGTTTTGCGGTCGAAACCTCGGGGTCTCCGCTGCGAACCGGCTATCTCTGGAACGGACGCAGCGTTCAGCTCCGTTCCTCGACTGGACGAAGGAAATTCCGAGTCGCCCCTAAATTTCGGATACCATCGGCAGGGTGTCGGCAGTTACGCGCAGCGTTCGGTGATTCGTACGTCGGAGCAAAGCTGGGTCAAGTGGCGCGGCGGCGAGAGGAAGAAGCGATGTAGCACGTGTGACAGAGGGGGGAACGACGTGAAAGTGGGAGGGTGGTTAGAGTCGAAGGGAGCGCGAAATCCAGCAAAGCTACCCCGAGATACGACACCAATAACAAAAATCATAAACACTCGGACCGTTGATTAAGTCCTTTCGCGAGGATCTTCGAAGCTCTTTCCCCGTCGAGATGAGGATCGTATCGTAGCGGGGCTAGCGGCGGACCATCTTCCCGGCTTCATTTCGCGTAATACTCTCGGGACACGGGCGGCACGGCTATATGGGAAGAGAACGCCTAGCGGGCGTCCATCGCGGCTTTACGTCGCTTCGATTGCCGTCTGTAATTCCAACGTTACGAGCTCGATCGCGTTGATACACCGTCTCCTCTTTCCCGTATCTCCTCGATGCCTCCTCCTTTCATCCTTGTCGCGGTCGGTGTCGCGGTCGGTGTCGAGCGACGCGAATTTTTTCGGAATCTTCTTGGTCGATCCGCTCGCCCTCTCGCCGTTGTTCGGGGGCCGGCAAGTGGAAGCAAGTGGCAGGGATTCTCGCGGGCCAGGCCGCATGCCAGAAGCACTCGGGTCTCTGTAGAGCGGACGACTCTCGGAGTAGGCAAGCTACAACGCGGAAACAACGGAGTACATTGTCGCGTGTACCAGCCTGTGCGTTACAACGGCGCGGCGCGGCGCGGCGCGGCACCGAGAGGACTCTCGCCGGCTTTTCCGTATTCGGTTCTCATGTCGCGGCAGCTTTGCCGACCGTGACGAGATAGATTGGACGGGACGATGGACAAACTTGGAAATATTTGCCGCAGCCAGCTCCCGTACTCCTTTCGTTGTCTGGCTGTGTGCGGACCGGCTCCGCTGGCAGCTCGAGTGCAGCACACGCATCGGCCGAGCGCAACGACGCGTTCCGCTGGTCGCGTCGCGTCGCGTACACGCGTACAGAACGTACGCGCATAACGAATGCAACGTACGGTACCGCGTGTCGAGGATAATTACATCGGTCGAAAGAGTGATACGGAATCGCGCGACGCCCCGATCCCACCGGCCAGATAACCGCTGCGATGAATTTCATGCCGTGGAAAATAGCAGCGCCCCGGGATCATTTTCCTTCCTTCCCCTTTCCGTAGAATCGCGCGAGATCGTTCTCATAGGTTGGCTAAGGACGGAGAGGGCGCTCTCTCGTTTCTCTGGCTCGTTTCAACGAAAGACGGGTTCCCCGTGAACTTTGGGGACGGGGAGCCCCTTCGTAAAGGATACCGCTATCGCGAAGGGCCTGCATCGTTTTCGACAGGGAGACGGCCCCTAGTCTCTGGACCAGAGGCTCGAGTGGCGCCGACCTCTTTCGATGACGATGCACGCGTATAACGCGGGGGCCCCGAGGAGACCAGAAGTCATCTCGGTGCAATGCTTTTCGAGGACAAGAAGCAGATACGGATGTCGACGGTCGGCTGCTCGAAGATCTCGAAGATCTCGAAGATCTCGAAGGGCATAAATAGAGAAGCAGCTATTGAATTTTCCGGCAGCTGTCCGTCCGTAAGTGGTGTTCGCGAGAAGACGAGATTTTATTGGATACAGCCAGAAGGCCGATGATAAATAAAAAGTCGAGCAGGATGGAAATAAGGGGAGCAGAAGAGCAAATCGTTATGGACGGGTGTGCGTGCGACTTTGGCTGGACGGACGTGCGAGTGTGCCAGACTACGAGTACAAAGCCGTCTCGCAATGGTGGGATCACTGTGCGATATCCCGGCTGTGTTTCCGTTCAAATAGACCTCTTCGCGCGGCCCGAGTTCGTTCTCGAGGCGCAGGTGTCAACCCTGTCGCGCTTCCGGGCCAGATTTCTGTCGTTTCCTGCTCGCGGCCGCGGATAACAAGCTGGCTTTCTGCTGACTGCGAGCCAGACGCGATAAGGGAATCGCTCGGATGCGGACGAACGAGGTCGCCTTCGTTCGCGGAGATCTGTGAAACTGCACGACTAACGAAAGACCGAAGGAAAGAAGAAGAACGCAAGTGGAACGCAGATAGCGGAGCGTTGACGAGGGCGGGAATACGTAATTCCGGAAATCGAGCCGAGCGTCCCGATTCTGGAAACGATGCAGAAGAGAAGAAAAACGTTGGAGAAAGAACATTCTGTTCGTCGAGAAGCCGCGATTCCCCTGCTCGACTCGAGTGGCCGGATCCGAGGTACGAGTGGCAGCCAGAGAACACAGTGTCAATACTATCCTCCGGAGAGCGAGTTAACACCGTGGCTTTTAACCTTCCCCGTAGAGAGTCCGGCTCGATTGCCGATCTAGCTTTTACGATTCATAACTCAAATATAGCTAGGCGAAGGAAGAGAGAACCGGGGAGAGGAAGGATCGTCCAGACCCCGGACATAAACCGTTTATTTATATGTTCTACATAATGTTCGTTCGCCACCCCACGGAATTTATTTATTACGGCTGCTCGGTAGCGACGGGCTCGAGCAACCTCGAGTTCGATCAATTCTGACCGGATCGTTCGGCGCAGTCCAACTTGATCCGTACTCGGATCTTTTCGGGCAAATCTATAGGTCGGTCGAAGGGTGCGAAGGAAGCCCGCTCTCTATGACGAGGAATATTAATTTCCGCGGCGACAGAGGAGGAACTGGTCGATCGGGCCAAGCATTGTCCTCGGGACGAGCAAGTCGAACGAGGACATCGAGGCTACCGGGAACGCGCGGGTTCGTAGATAGCATTACGCAATGAAATCTAGTTGTCCAGCCAATGGATCCGCATCCTCTGCCGGAGCAGAGCGGAGTAGATTCACGCATCGAAGCTGATTGCGGCGCGTGATTCGACCTAACCGCTCCAACGTCTGTCACCGACGGCTAACCGTCTCCTCTCGTTTAACGACGTCCACTTAACGCTAATAATTATTTTCATTGGGGGCCTCGTGTACACGGGACTCCCCCATCCTACGGGGCCAACTTCCTGCACGAACGGATATAAAAATAGAGCTCGTACCGCTCGGACATTCTAACGGGGCAGACACTTGAAACGATTTGTTTTGCCGAGCCATTTACACTGTCTTATAGAGGAGCATCGATCTCGAGAGATCCCCCCGGGTCTATTTAACAGTCGATCGTTTTTTTCCTTCTCTCTACGCTCCGGAGAACAGAGGAGGAGTGCTCGAACAATTCTCGAAACAGCGAAACGATGACGCGGCGTGGACGAAGGAAAGCCAACGATGACGGGGCGGGGGATGGTGGGTGAAAAAGAGGGCGCGGGGTAGGCTCGTAAATTATTTAGGAGCTCGGACCTAGGTGTCGGAGCTCGTCGCCCCGATTGGCCCTCGCTGCCCAATCCGGGAGAAAATTAAATAACAACAAAACGATAAAAGACAATTGTTTCTAAGTTTTATGGCCCTGGTTCTCGCGGCCTGTCCGACAGCGCGACGAGACGAAGGGAGTTTTATTGCCGCTCGGGGTCTTTCGGACCGGGCACCGACCACCCTTGATCCATGGTCACTTTATTTAGGAGGGAAACGATGGGGTGACTCGACACCCGCCTGGATTTTTCCTTTCCTATCGTTCTTTCGTTCGCGAAGCGAGCGCGGAATTTCTACCCGGATTCGTTTGCCCCGACCAACGATAGACGCGATCCAAGTTTATCGATGATTCGCGGGTGTGAAACGCGTGGAGATTTACGCCGATTAGCCACAATTGTAAAGAAACCGGAGGGAAAGAAAAATTAGATGGCACGAGTTCTCATCTCGTTCTCTCTCTCTCTCTCTCTCTCTCCCACCCTCTCTCACCTTTCTTTCCACGCGCGACGCGACGATTGGTGTGCGAGCACGGAATACACGGCCGAGCCTCTCTATCATCGCAGCCGTGGCAATAAGAGAGGGCTTACGGTTCTCGCCATATATTGCGACCACATTTTTATTTTGACACTAATAGCCACGTGGTATCGACCACGAGCATGACTCGAGTCTGTCCGATCGTGCTAATCCCGACTCGATATTGCCCGTATAAATCGCCGAGTCTCGCAGGACGCGCACATACACCCAAGAACACGTACGTTTCTGGGAACAAGAGCGGCACAAAGGGAAGCGATAGGAAAGAGATCGCGGATCCAATAGCTAGTGGCGCCTAATGCTATCCTGATTTATCGATCCCGCCGCGCTAACATCGCGCGCCTCTCCGAGACGCTCCGAGACGCTCCGAAACGCTCCGAGAGAGCCGAAGAATAGTTGGAGTTAGAGGAACCTGTTCCACAAATCAAACGCCCTCTCCTCTACCCTGCTTCCATTGTTTCTCTTGTTTCGACGTAATCTCGCGCGTGCTGCTTCTTTTCTTTGCCGTCCCCGAGCGTACCGCACGGGAACAGAAACGTAGCGGCGATATTTCTTAATAAGTGACAAGAAAAGGAAATACTTGTACGTCACCCGCTCACCTGTCTTCCCCTTTTCTGTTTCAGGTATGTATCGGATTGGATTCGCCGGTGTTCTCAGCCGGAAGGCGACGTTTCGAGAACGCATGGTTCGCGCGAAGCGAAACCGGAGACCAGGCAAACGTTTGTCAGTCACGCGATTGCACGGCAAGTGGTTTTCTTGTATTCAATGTTTCGCCAGGTGAACGGGTTTCGATCCTGCACGATCGCCCGCGAAACGCAGAAACGGATCTTCGACTAGGACGATCGCGCGAACGCGACGAAAATCGAAACGGGAAACGCGACAAATGGTCGGGCAGCTAGGAAACTGGATGGCGGAGAGGGTACCGTCGAAATTATTCCGCAAAGCGAACGCCGATTCCCAGATTACCCGTGCACGCGAAGGAGGGACATCGCGGAGGGAATTGAAGACGTTTAATGCTTCATAACTCGGGACGAGGACGGACAATCGGCCGTTACGATTTCGGCTGCTATTTTCACTGCCCCGATCACGGTGGGTGGCCAACCGACAACAGAACGCTACCAGAAATATGCTACCTCGTAAACGCGAGACCCTACGTCGCGGCCGCGTTGCTAACATTTCTCTTCCGCTCCGTTGTGTCCCTGCGCGACGACGTACCACGCGATTCCAACGAAATACATGTACCCGTTCGTCGTCGTCGTCGTCGTCGTCGTCGTCGTCGTCGTCGGTGTCTAGCCTAAAACGCGTAGGTTCCTACTCTAGGAAAAGATCGTCGGCCATAGACACGGGGCAGTGTTCTCTCGATTAGTTTCAGTCGATTAGTCGGTGTACTTACTCGTGTCGATCGATGGACGCGTTCCCCAGAGAACAGAGGACTTTTCTCCCTTCGCCTTCGTAATAAATTTGTTGGAGGCAGTCTCGAAATCGTTGCGTAATAGCTATCGATCTCTCCCGTCCGGCGAATATTGTTGTCCGCGCGACAACGGACACGGACGCTTTTTGTCTCGCTGGCAATCAGACGATGGAAAGAGTTCGTGCAGGAGGAAAACGCCGACCCTTTTAACGGTCGACTCTTTCCGTCCGATAATTGCGACAACCCCGTTCGTTTTAGCTCCACGCGAATGTTATTCAAGCCCGTGCAAACGTTTGGATCGGAGCCGACGGAATTTACGTAGCTACCGATCGGCCTAGAAAATATTTACCGAGGTGGATATCGGAGGGTAGCAACCATTGGAGCCTGTGTACCGTGTACAATGCTCTGTATTGGGAAGACGAAAGGACGAAAGGACGAAAGGACGAACGGCCGATCGCCGCGGACGCTTAAACCCGGCTGTCAATTTTCCAGCGGAACGTTGGCGATTAACGCTTGGATTTACACGGATACGACGTCGCTAAATCATCGGTTAACGTTCGCGCGTAATGCCGCCGCGAGGGCCAGTGACACGCCTCAGACATAAAGGGCGACCCACGGTATCGAGGAAGGTTCCCTCTCCGTCGAGTGACGCGGAACGGGGAAAGAGCGACTATCGTAGATGTAACGAAATTCGTGTAAAACTAAACGCCGAAAGGTCGCGTCGCGAAAAGAAGTTTCGCTCGCAGAAGAGAGCAGTCTCCTTGGCGTTGCTGGAGACGCGGCCGCGAAGGAGATACCTCCGAGATACACAACTCGAAGGTATATACTCGGGCGCGCAGAAAGTAGAAAAAAGTAGGAAAAAGTAGAAAGAGCTTTATCTAAATGTTAATACGAAGCGCTCGTCGAGTCGATCGTCACGCACGGAATTCCCAGCGTATCGTCGGAGGATAGGGCCGACGCGACTGTTCCTCTC
Organism: Nomada fucata; assembly: GCA_948146005.1. Lineage (NCBI taxonomy): Eukaryota > Metazoa > Arthropoda > Insecta > Hymenoptera > Apidae > Nomada > Nomada fucata. Next base: position 105,717 of record OX411282.1, read on the forward strand.
TTTCTCTATTCTTCGTCCCTTGCGTTTGTCGTTGGCCGAGGGTTGAACGGGCTGCGGCGCGCCGTGCCGCGGGCTCGAAAACGAACGCTTAAAAATGTAATAGCGAGGAGCCCCGGAATCGTCGGACGCGAAAACGACGACGCCGGGCCTCTTTATTTTCCCCATTATTCAAATATAAATGTAAATGTTGATACAAACGGATAGGTAAATGGAAAGAGAGAATTCAATTGTTCGACATTGAGCGCGCCGACAGCAGGGAAGCGCTCGGCACGAAATTAGTTTATAAGGAAGCGAGCGGCGACGGGGGTAAAAAATGTACGCTCGAAGGGAGAGAGAGGGAGAGAGAGGGAGAGAGAGAGAGAGAGAGAGAGAGAGAGAGAGAGAGAGAGAGAGGAAGAGGAAGGTAGACAGAGGGAACGGAGATGGACGGGGATGCCGTCGTCGCGAGAGAACACCCTAGGGCGGCACAGCCCTCCGGGCTTTTCGAATTTTCGCTGTTCCGAGCTTTCCCGTAACGCGAGGGACAATCGTTCGCTTTGGCAACAATTGGCTGGCGTCGCAGAAAAAGTGTGCGATCTTCCAGTACCTGCGCAGTAATAGATAGGCGTAGACGCTATCAATCGTTCGATCGTCGGCTCGCACGATCCGAACAGCGAGGAAGGAACACGGGAAAAGTGGGTTGGAGGAAGGGGACTCGTCGAGCGAGCTGGGCCGCGGTATCGGAAGAGGGCAAGTCGAAATCGCGTCGGTTGTCCGACGACGCATTCCGCGAGACTCTTGGCGGGCAAAGGGGGTTCGGTAATATCGTCGGGTGTACGCGTGGTTCTCGTGTTACCCCCAACGTGCATTGTTCTCGCCCTTCGGGCCGGCATTGTGCCACGGTGGCGTAGTTCGTGGAACAGCACGAGTTGGGGTTGCACCGACGCAGGGTGCATATGCGCTGATAGCTCGTAATGCCATCTCTAATTCCATGCAAGAGCCGATTTGATTTTGGCATTAAGATAAAGCGACTCGACTCTCTTTGCCCCCGCTAGCCCATCCTCGCCCCAATACACCCCCTCCGTTTCTATACCAACGATCGCTTTCGGAACTCGAAATAATACGAGGGAGGATTCCGAACTTGAAACGCGATATCGACGGCTGCAATAACCGCGTTACCGCTTAACCCCATCGGGACTGGAGTTCGCCGTCTCGCGATATACGCGCTCGGTGTGTCGGGTGGCCGAAGGGAAGGAAAAGGTCCGGCCGTTTGGGGACCGAGGGGACGGTGACCGCGGCGACGTGGCGACGCGTTCGGCTAATTCGGCTCGATCGCGTGCCTCGCGGGGGCGCGAAAATCCGCCGCGGGATCCTCTCTTCCGCTTGGTCTGCCCTGGACACGACTCTGCCCCTCGCGCGATCGACCGCGAACGAAACGCGCGACGTCCGTTCTCATTGTTTCGTCGATCGAACGCCTCCGCGTACCCGTCGCCGAACCGTCCGCTCGGCGTTTCGTTTCCATCCGCGCGGTCCCGTCGCGTTCGCGACGGATTCGAGGAAAGGTGCGCGCATCGCGATCCGGAGGACCTCCCCGGAAGATTCGGGAGGGTTCTTAGAGGTCGCGTCGACATCGTTATTGGCGATGCGGTAGCCCGGGTGTGCCGCGACCGCAGAGGTATCGGAGTGTGGCACGGCACGGGTCAACCGCAAACCGACAACGTCCACGCGCTCTCTCGGTCGTCCGCGTTCCGCGGCTCTTCGACGGCTGCCCGAGGTCGCTCACTAGCAAGCACATGCTCCGCGATACGCCTAGTGCACGCGCTCGTCGCCCCAGCCAGCGATTTCGACCCGAGTATACATCGTGCCCGGTTCTACCACTCGATAATCAACGGAAGCTCGTGAATCAAAGGATAAGGCGAATAAGACGCATAGCTTGGTAATTCCTTGTGGCCAGGAACACGCATCCGTGCACCCCGGACGAGCGGCCAACCGGTTTGCGTTGCGCAAAATTCGTCGGCCACTCCGGACGGAAGCGAGCGAGGCAGGTGCAACCCGGTAATTGCAATCGTTTGATATTTAATTACGATCTAGAGGAGAGCGTGGCGGGGGCTGGGCCGGGAGAAGACCCTCGTCGCGGTTCGGCGGGATCTCGAGATCCTCTTGGAAACAAACTACATTGTAATTCCCTAATTATTGTTGCCGCAGCCGGGCGACGCGGTGCTTAATTCGACCTCGTTGCGGAGCAACCCCGGTGTCGAAAGTGGTTATCCTTCCGCGGGACTCTATCCGGTGGCTCGGACGCGACGCCACTTTTAACGAGTCAATAAGAAGACCGAGAGGCGTCCGAGATCGAAACGGTTTTCGTGGCCCGCTCTCGACAAGTTTCTCGCCTCGTCCCGCGGGAGGGTCGGGGTCGTAAGTCGGCGCGAGTTTATGCATCGCGCGCGAGAAAAACCCCCGGCGCACGCGGCTGTCCCGCTTATTATTTCGATCGGACGCGCGCACGAACGCGCTCGTAAACGCCGGACTAGACCGAGTAAAAGGGAACTGCTGCGAGAGATACGTCGGACGGCGGCTGTATTATTTATTCCGTTGTTGGTCGTAAAAGGGCCGGGGTGCGGATTTATCGTAGAAATATTGAAATGAGAGACACTGCTTTCGGCGTACCTCTCCGGGCCCCCTTGTTCGCCTCCACCGACAAAAAACTGACCACCGCCGACGCTTTACGAGTCGATATATTTTATTCGAACCGAGTGGCGCGTAGGTCTCCTGCCACCCCCGCGACGCGCACCGCCGGCGCGTCCCGACGAGAGGAACGGGGCAGAGCAACAGCCGTGGAATCCGACTCCGACGTTGCGTGGAAAGAATTCGCGAGCGCGTCGCCGAAAAAGAAAGTTCCTCGATCGAGCGGGTCCCCCGGCCTCCTCCGACTGCTCCGCTCTCCTTGGATAATCCGCGGTCTAAATTGGCAGGATTACTCGCGCCGAAGACTGGGCCGCGTCCTCGAGATTGCCGGGATTACGCGGTCGTAACGCGCGTCGAGCGCGCCTCGCGTTTCGCCTGCCACGTACAAATACAGGTATTATCGGGTATTACAGCGAGTACGTATCGCGTGCGCGAAGAAACGTCTCGACTGGATCGTTCGTACGTAGGCTCAGGGCCAGAACCACCCTCCGCTCGCGCCACCCGAGGATCGTCCTTCGGATACGCGTCTTTCGACGTTCCGTCTCCGACGCTGCGCACGCTGATTCGGACGAAAGGAAATCGACCGAGAGCGCGAGGCCGGTATCGCGTGTCGGAACTAGCGCAGCCAGCGGTAATAAAGTTGCTCGGTACCTTCACGAGGGTCCGAAATTGAAACTGGCGCACGAGCCAGGCGCGAACAGCCTCGAAATAAATATCGCTCCGTCCTGAACGAGCCCTCGAGTTATCTGCCCCGCGCGCTTACGCGCGTCGCCCCTGGGTCGATCGCGTATTCGCGTGGATGCTCCTTCTCCTTCGTGGCTTTTATTTTCCCGTCGTTCGTACGCGTTCCCTCGAATAAGAGGGAGCAATAGGGGACAAGGGGGACGCTCGCGAGACTCAGCCCCCTTCCGGGAGTCAGGTGCCACGACGATTCGGCCAACTTCCTCGCCACCCCCGCGGAGGCTTGCTCGAACCGGCGGCCCAATAAGCGGACCGCCTAACCTCGAAACGTACATAAATAAGCGAACCGCGCTGAAATCGTAACGTTCCCCAACGCGGCGTAGCATCGAAATTAAAATTAGCCTCGAAGATGGGTCTACCCGCCCGGGGGGGGGGGGGGGACGCCGGGAGGAGCAACGGGGATAGGGAGCGCACGGGAAAGAGAGAGAGACGACCGACCCCGAAACGAATATTATGCAAAGCCGCGAGCAATAAAAATAACGTATTGCGACCGAGAGAAGCATAAGTTTTAATCCAATATTACTAAGATAAGTCTCCCGAAGCCCCTCGCGGTCGGAAGAGAAAGATTTCTTTTGTGTAACGCACCCCAACTTTGCATCGCGGTTATTAGAAAATGCTCTCTCCCGATGCTGGCTCGTCGCGAGGGGGCAAGTTTTTCCTTCTCCACCTCGCTTAATAGCCCCGCGCAAGGATCGCGGGACACGCTACAAGGAAATTTCCTTCGAATCGCCGCGGAGCGGATAGCCCGTCGAGTCCTTTCTCTTCTATCGCTTTCTTGCAAATTGCCGACATTTTTCCAGCAGCTCCGTACGCTTTCTCGGCAGGCATTCGATGCCACTGTTTCCGTACCACTTCGCAATTACGAGCGTCGCGCTCTCGGCGAAATCCACGCGCCCGAAGAAACGAATCCCAACTTATGATCCATGGCGCTGTCTCGACATTCTTATTACGCTATTTCACGCAACTTTCTCGATAGACTGTATATTCCGGGCGTTCCATCCGGGGCGAGAGGGGAAGCAGTAAACCGGCTGATTCTTTGTTTCTCGGTCGAGGAACGAGAACGAGCGTGAAAAGGAATAATATCGAGGGTGGTTGGGTGACGGAGAGGGCTCGGGCACGGGATCGGGCGAGGGAGAGAGAGGGAGACCCTAGCACGTTCTTTTCCACTCTGGGCGCGAAATCGGACAAATCCAATCTGACTGACGGGATTGCCGCGATCCACGGAGGGTGGGAGAATAGCGGACGGGGGTTCGACTCGGTGAAAAGGAAATAATAGAGGGAAAGAGAGAAACGCTTGCGTTCCGCCCGCGTCGACTCGGCGCGGCACGGCGCGGCACGGCGCGGGCCCTCGTAAAAATTTATAATTTGGAAAATGCTGCTTGCCGTTCTTCTTGGACTTTGGCCGGGCAATCGAGTTTATAAAGCGAGAAATCGAAAAGGGCCGACCAGCGCGGGAGCTGGCGAGAAATGCGGCAGCGTTGGCGGCGACGACGGTAACGTCGAAAGACTTTTGACGAAAATTGAGGTCGTTGTTGTGACGGGAATTGCGCCCGACGACGCTTTACGGGTGGGACGTTCCCGTCGAGGCTCGGCACTTTTCGAAAAAGATCCGGGGTGTGAGGGCCTGCGCGCGGAGAGAGGTACGCGCGGTGCCGTTCGAAGGGATAGGAAAGATGCGACGGGAGAGGGATACGGCTCGGCGCTGCCCGGAAAATCGGGGAGACGCGAAAGGACGAAACTAACGATTAGAAGCCGAGCCACGAACGCTCGTATTATTCGTTATATCGGTTTACGACTCTGCGTTCGCTGCTTGCCGCGGCGCGTTAAGCGGTTTATAGTTTTTTTTAATTGCCCAAGGGTAGTACCGTGTCACAAGTAGAGTATCGCACGACTGTGCAGAAAATCCGAGTTGCTCGAACAGGCGGTGCGTGACGGGAACGTGCGAATGGAGGTGCGATGTTCAATCGTACAAGTTAAGTCGCAGATGCGTTGCGCGATAGAAGAACGAAGATACGATCGGTCTTGCCGTTTCCAATTAGCTAATGAATGACTGTAACAGCGGCGGGTCGAATGTTTCCTCCGCAACGAAATATTTCTCTCTGACGCGCTACTCGCGATTCCGCGAGCACTCACCGCCCTTCCGGGTGATGTTCCCGCAGAGGTTCCGGGGGAGAGGGATGCAGGCCTGTACTTGATATTCGCGCAACGCGCGCGGGGCGATCGATGCACCGGTCGAACGCGCGTCCACGCGGCCGTCCCGTCGCGCGACGTCCCTCGGTGGCTCGCGGGAAGACAATGGGCGAAGCGCGACTACCCGGTGCAACCGTGCGATCGAGCCAACGTTTCGGTAAAAAGATCTCACGGACGAGAATGCTGCCTCGCTTGTTCTCGTTCCCGCGTTTTCGGGCAGAGTGTTTGAACGGGGCAGAACGGTAGCAGGATGCGATAACGCTCGGGCGTCGTAATTCAAAGATAGCGCGTTGTTTAACGAGCAGCACAGTGGCTGCTTTGTCGACGCGAGCGCTGCTCGGATCGTGAAACGACCCGCTCGACGAATTCCGCGCCGCGACGCAGCGGAGGCCAGGAAAATCCGGAAGCGGAAAAGCGGCGGAGGGATGGAAGGCGAGCAGCCAGCGGCCGTTCCGCTCGCTGTCCGGTCCACGCTCGATTCTTGCGAGTTTAACCCACGCGCGGACGCGTCCGTGCACGCGCGACGACAACTGCTGCAGCAACGCGACATCAGAGAGCATTTAATCTCGGAATGCCGAATGCGAGAGAGCGGATCGCCGGCCCCGAGCGATAGATTTGGCCAGTACGCGAAAACGGGGTTGCAACCCTCCGCGCGAAGTGCACCCTATCCCTCGCTGGCCCATTAATAATATACCCATATTGGACACAATTCACCTTGAAATTAACCGGCAGCCGATTGGTAAGCCCGGGCAAATTGACTTCGAAATTGACAATTTATGGTCGCTCGATTCTACCCCTGTCTCTCCTCTCTCTCTCCTCCCCACCCATCTCCTCGCCCCCCTATTCCCACGACTGTAACGCTCTCCGGCTCTTTCGAGACGTTTCCTTCGGTGCGCGACCGAGTTCTCGAATTGTCAGCAGGACGTCGAGATTGCCCGACGGATTCGACGCGTCGCGCAGCTCTCCTTCTCGTCCCTTCGGGGCACCGAGCGGATAATTTCGTAACGAATGGGAACGCTCGATGCGTTTATCGTTGGTGACTTTTTTACCGACTGGACTGGACTGGATCCTGGACTGGATCCAGGGGACGAAATTGTTCGGTCTTTAAACGGTTCATCGCGTAAGAATGGGTTGCAACTGTTCCCCAACGGCACGGCGGACTTAGTGTTTCTTCGGTTTGCTCTGCTTTTTCAAGTTGAACGAATTCCTTCGTGCAGGCTCGTCCCATCAGAGACCGGACGTTTCTGCGGTACAGCGATCATTAAGGCGGGGAATGATCGGATCAAAGCATAGCACCTGGCTCGATCATCGCGAATTCTACACGCGATACTCGGCCGGACGCCGATTGAAAGTTGCATCTAATCGATGCGGCCGGATCTTCCGTCTAGTAGTCTATCCATAGGTCGAGGAGAATGCTCAAAGTCGGAGATGGCTTTTCAATTATCGGTGACTAACGATAAGAGGAGAGCGGAGAAAGTGTCGAGGAAACTGCAGGATACTTATCGATCCAGCAGCTGAACCGTTCGCGGCAATTACAAACAGCTAATATCGTTTATCCGCGAGACGCGGTAATCTTACGGTAGCTGTTTCACCTCGCTGCAATGCTCGCTCGAAAGTTTCGCGTATCGGAACTCAACTGTTGACGCAACCACTATTATATATTACAGCCGCGGAATTTCTCTGTTTCTGCCGGTTTTTGCCGCGGGTGCAGCAGCCTGTCAGCGATAGCTATCTAGATTCCGTCGGCGCGCGGTGGAAAAGGTGGAAAAGGTGGCGCCAACAGGCGCAATCAATGCGTCAAAGTATCCCGCCTCGTTTCCCTGCCCGAGAACGAAAATACATAACTCTGTCGAGTAGCAAGCAAGTCGGCTAGTCCTTTTTCTCTTTAACGGCTCGACAACTCTTTCCCTCCGCATCCTCTTTTTCGCAACCGACTCGAAGCTCCTCCGTTTCGGAGCTCGCGTTTTCGAAAGATTTGCTCGGCCGGGGAGCGGATTCCGCGGCGTGGCTTTTCTTGTATCGCCGGTAGACTTGTACGCAAACAAGTACACGTATACGTATTATGCGGGCCTAAGCGTCCGAGAGTGCGTTTTTGTTTTCGGTGTAACCCGAAGCTAAGCGGTTTAAGAGATCAACGCCGTATAAACCGGCCGTCTGAGAATCGTCTGGAGATCTCGTGCGTGAAAGGAGGCGGCGAGACGGATAGGCCAGGCGATCGGCCTGCGGATCGAAAGAAACGGAGAGAGAAGGACGAGCCAGGAGGAAGGAATGGGAGGAAATCGGAGTGGGAGGGCGCCAGGGAAACGGAGAACGAAGATCGAGAGATCGAAAGATTGTTGAATGAAGAGAGCAGGAAGCGTTCAGCTGGTGGTAGAGGGGAAAAGAGGGAGGGTTGGTTGGATGGAGAGTTAAACGGAGGACGAGAAGACCGTGAGCAGCGCGAAGAGGCAAAGCGAGAGGGCAGGCAAAGAGACGGGATGAAAAATTAGATTTACAAATCTGTCCTGACTACTATGAGATTGCTCGCTTACCGAGCAGAGATGCTCAACCGGCGTCCCTGCCGTCACGGTGGATATAAATATCGAGAGAACTGGTCCTCTTCGATTCTCGTTCGTTCTCTTTTGCTCCATTTTCGTCGCTGTCCGTTCGACGACGTCATTCGCGTCGAACAAAATCGTTTCGCCTCTGTCCATGGTGAATTAAATGCCCGTAAAGCATCCAGCGAGTCGAGGGAGATTATTGGTTAAATCTGAAACAGATTCAACCTTATATTTAGACGGAGCAACGAGCGCAGCAACGAGCGCAGCAACGAGCGCAGCAACGAGCGCAGCAACGAGCGAGCGATGCGATGGAAGGATTAGTCACTGGGAAGCGCCAGGGGAAGATCCCTCGGACGTTTCCTTGGCGAGAGCAAACGGTCGAATGCCGCGTGCGTACATGGAAGCTTATGAGAAATGAACGGCCCTACCAGCCGCAGAATCTTCTTCCTTCCTTCCTTCCTTCCTTCCTGCCTGCCTGCCGCGCGGCGGGCACCTTGGCGAAGGTGCGCGCTCTCGATAATAATTCGACTCGCTCCGTTTTACGGGGAACCGTGATAGCGAGAATGGATTCGTCGGCGAGGCAGAACTCGAGAACGATAAGTTATGCAAATGCGAGCTATTTGGATCGTTTTGTCGCCCCACGCGCACCTTTCGCTTCCCCTCTATTAGGTTTATCGCGACAGCGTCACTACTTATTAGCCGGCGGTATCTCGTAACTCGTAGCGCGATCGTTAGCGAGGAAGGTGAATTTCATTCGAAGCCTGCAGTCTCCGGAGAACCAGTTCTCGAAACGTATGCGCGTACCAGATAGAGACTAATCGACGATTGCAGCGGTTAGAACTTGCCGTTAGTCATCGGCTCCGTTCGAGCGTTTCCTCTCTTCCCTCGAGACCGTTCCGTATCGAGATCGGAGCCGGGGACCGAGCATGATTTACCCGTACTCCGTGCACGCGAAGAATAATAATGCTCGAGACGTCTCTTCCCGCGGCCGCGGAACTTGCGACTGTCGTCGTAAGCGAACGATCGGGGTAAAACGCTACCTCGATGACAGGTGTCTCTAACCACAGTAACTCTCTACCACTGTACAGCTCCAGGCCAGGAAGACCACCGAAGAGAGCTTCCGTCACTCTGAGCCTCGCAGCTAGCCACCTGGCCGCGGCGGCCGGCCACCACCCCCAACATTCCCTCAAGAAGCACAGGATGGACAACGGGGACTACTACGAGAACGGACATTTGGGTAAGTGTCGCCGCGCTCCGTTCCGTCGACATCCTCGCACAGAGCGCGAGCTTCCCCGAGCTCGCGACCGTGCGAACCAATTTTTAACCACACTAGTGTTCCGGACTTTTCGCAAACTCCTCTTCGCGAGAAACGGTACGCGCTGCAGTCCGACTCTTGGAGCGGCCGTTGCGTCCGAACAAGGAATGGTCGAATCGGTACGGTGGAAGCGGTGGAAGCGGTGGAAGCGGCGAAAAGACGACGGACAAGCGTTGGTCGGTTGCTCGTAGGTAAAGTGGACTGTCGCGTAGATACGTAACCCTGGTACCAGGGGCATACACTTGATTACCGCCATCCGTATACGCGCCGTACCACGGTAACCCTACCGATCAATTAATTAGGGGAATCAAACACACTTGGAGTGAGCAAATTAACTGCAACTGCACCGTCGCGTTGCGGCCAGGGTTCTGGCGGTTCCCAATACCGAAATACCGAAATACCGAAATACCGAAATACCGAAATACCGACACCGATATACACCCGTCGCGCCGCTTCTCGCCATTACTCTTTGTCCTGAATCTTATCGGACGTCCGCCAATCGATAATCCATTTATCCAGCAGCTTTTAATCTTCGTCTTCCTTTCTCATAAACGCGCGCTGTCATTCGCAAGACCTTTATCACGCGGCGTTAATTAACGGATTTAAAGTAGCGTGGTATTTTGCGAGGGACGCCATTCGTTCTTCGGAAGCAGTAAAGTCGAGGGAAAGGCGGCTCGTAAAATCGCGTGGAACCGCGTCGACGATCGCCGTTCGGAAATTGGTTAAGCAAATAATCGCGAATATGCCGGCCGTTCAATTTTACGGGCAAATACGTTTGACGGGGCAACGTTAATGAATTAATGCCGCATGGACGAGAGCGTGAGCGGAGAGTTGCGGAGCTGCAGAGCCGCGCGATTGCAGTCGGGGTAAACGTTGAAGCGGCGAGCAATTAATTACGAGTCCGCGGTAATTGTATAATTGTTTTACGATTCTATCCCCTTTCTGGTACGATTGATCGGCGACCTCTCGCCGACGCGACGTGCCTCTATACCTCGCGTTTCTCGGGAAAAGACACGCGGCGCCGAACGCCTGCGAAACGCTGGACATATTTCGTTTCGACGAAAGACTAGGAAAGGGAGAAACTATCGGGGACGGATAGGACGAGTGGAACGCGCGTTCAGTTTTCGTCGGGGGATCGATGAATCGTATCGAATCGTATTCGTAATTGGATAAAACTCCTGGAACACGGCTGCGAGCCGCGACGAGTTATCTTCCACGAGTCTCTCCTCGCGATATCGCGTTATCGCTGGGGGGTTTCGCTGAAGAAGTTCCCACAGCGTCCTCTATCCTGGACTCGGCGCGGCGCAGCGGAAGGAACGTCGCGGGTCCACCTGGAAAAAGGTAGAGTGGTTGGCGGAGTGGTGGGTAAGGGGAGACGAAGAGGCGAAAGCGACGCGTAACGTTGCGCGCGGCGTGGTCCGCGTGCACGGGATTTTTTTCAATTTGGACCGGTAGGCGAGCGGCACTTGCCATAACGCAATTAATAAACTCAACGAGCGAGATCCGATCCCGATAGCGGTGGCGTAACATCCATTCGGGCCGTAGCGGACACAATGGCCGGCACAATGGACGCGTATACGTGTACGCGGCAGCACGGCCGCGGCCGTCCGATACGCATCTATGTTGTCTCTAGAAAATTAAAACCGATGAGAAAAATAAATAGCCCGGGGGGACGATCGAGGGGACGATCGAGGGGACGATCGAGGGGGCGATCGAGGGGGGAGAAGAAGAACCGGCTGGCATCGCGCGGGGGTTGCTCAGCTCTTGACCTATCGGGGTGGCGCGGCACGCGTATACGTGTACGGAGCACGCGGGATGGATTACCTCTCTTCGCGGACAGGTAGCCGCGTAGCGCGTAGCGCGTACCTCGCGTCTTCCGGTCAGCTTCGTGGATTTACGATCCCTCGCGCTCTCGGCTCGGTGCGATCGTTTTTCGATGAAACTATTCCGGAGCTGGAACTACGGGGCTGCGCCGCGTAATAAACTAATGACTATCGGGTAACGTCGGGTCGCTCGCGCGAGTTACCTTCGCCGTGTGCCCCGTAATTATTTAATGCATCGATTACCGAAATAGCATTAATCAAATTGCCCGGCCGCAATTTATATTATATGACCTAATGCACAGGGAATCTTGTATTAATGCGCAAACTAAATAAATTATCCAAGCATCCGCGTTTACGCGCGAACTTTCCGAGAAATTTGCCGGCGTTCGGTTCGACGGTGTGGCAGGAAATCGGTTCTCGACGATTCGAAAGGACGGACGCGTTTCGCGAATCGGTAAACGCGAGAGCGCGCTCGACCGGCGGCGGTTGTCCGGGCGGATACAAGAGAGGGGCGGCGTCCCCGAGTGGGTGGCTGGGGTGGTTCGGCTGGTCGCGGCTGGTCGCGGCTGCAACGACGCTGTACCGGCGAGCGAATGCTCATAAAAGCATTGATTAACCGTTGCCGGTCGTAGGTCGGCCAACGCGGCTGGCTCGTGTACCAATAAAACCCGGTTAATGGGGGGGCCCTAGCCGCTTCGATATCGCGGCATCGACCGTTCCGAAACCTCTTTCGGCCGCGACAATTTTCACGCTTTCCACGGGCGATCGGTGCGATCGGTGCGATCGGTGCGATCGGTGCGCTCGACGGGGCAGCCGTAATCGCGTGCTCGGGAGCGAAGAGCTGGCGGAAACCACGAATTTGCGGTCGAAACGGTGAACCGGCTCGGGTGTCCGCGCCGCGTAATTAACGAATCGCGGTAAGGGATGAACCCGGGGAGGAAAAGCGGAGGACAGGGGCGCGAGGGCGGTTCTTGCGGGATAGGTTGAAACGATAGGTTTAAAGGTGCAGGTCGCGGGGTGGGGGCGAACGACGAATGCTCGGCGAGAACCACTGGCTTACATGGAATTTTCAGCCTGCGGTCAGAAATTACGCGCGGGCAGCGGAGGGTCGCGGAAACGAGGGACGCGAAACCGTGCGGTCCGGAGATTTGACGCGAAAGTGAAATAATCCTCGCGATTAAAGCGATAATAACGTCCGTCGAGATTATTACGGGGCCGAGTTACATCGACGCGATCGTCCGGTGTTTTCGCTTCGCTGTGCAGCGAGGTATACTTTTTTCAACTCTTTCTTGTATTCGTCCTGGACGATTATTTTTCCCGCCTGCAGCGGAGGCGAGATTCGGTACGAAGACGAGCCTCGCGGAGTGGGAGAAGCGGGTTTCGCGAGGGCAGAGTAACGAAACGCCACGCCGGTGAATTAAACCCGTTCGTTGCAGCAACATCGTTCTGCGTGGCACACCGTCGTAAATCAGTCGGGCAAGGAATTTTCGCGTTTCGCCGGTTTTTGCCTCGCAACGAAACACTCGCATGCTCCGGCCAAATGAAGACGTTAAGCGGCGACGCGGCTGAAAAACTAGGCTCGGCCTCGCTGCAGGGAGTTTACCGGACGACCCGTGTTTGCTTTAACGCGGCGAACATGCGACCAGCCGTACCAGCGTACGGTCTAACTAGAAAAACGACCGATCCTCCCCGATTACAACGTTTCGGCCGTATCGAAACGGGTTTCGGGACGAGCTCGTGCATAAAAGATCGTCCCCTTCGGCCCTCCCTAGGAGCGGGCCGGCGGGACGCGACGCCATTCCTAGGTGTCGCGGGAGAACGCAACCAGTTTTACCTCGACTTAATTACCGCGTTCCCCGCGTCGCTTCGTTTCACCGAAATCCCGCGAATTCCCGAAGGATGTTGCTCGAGGATCGAGCATGAAAGCATGTATACCGGAATGCTCGCGCGACGGGGGTGGCAAACGGAACGAACGAACGAACGAACGAACGTGCACGGAGGAGGACGATTCGCGCGGCACGGCCCGCTCCGAAGCAGAGAAGAGCGCTCTCGGGCTTTTTAGGCGAGTGACGGCAATTTCCTGCGGTTAAAACCGGGGCTAATTGCTTCAAAAATCTGTACTAATTTGCCGGCCATTCCGCCGCGGCGATTCAAGGGGGTTCGGGGGCGAGAGAAGAAGAGGGGGCTGGCTGGCTGGCTGGCTGGCTGGAACGGTGTTCACCCGGCACCGGCTACGGTGGTAGTCAACAATTTACTCGTTAGCGGCCGCCGAGTGCCGCGCCGCTCAATTAACTCGCGAATCAACGAGCGGGCCGCTTTGTCCGCGATAGTGGGCTCTAGCTCGCTCCCGAGTATTTTTATAATTTGCACGGGCCCCGTGCCGGCCCTCGTGACCAACAAACACGCGGAACTGCGCGAAACAACAGCCGCGCGCTGGGCTGGAGGAATAAAAAAACAGACGCGCGAAACACGGCGGAGGGTGGAGAGTAACGCGAAAAAAAGTGCGAGGGAAATGAAAACCGACACCACGGATCGTGGCTTGCTTTCTGCCGGTGAAACCACCCCTCGTCGGGGGTAAATGACTACTTTCGGGGGCGGTTGACCGGCCCGATTGCTCGTTTACACGGGCACATGTCAAAGGTCCTGGTTACGCGTGTACCCGCGCAAACGAGCCGCGGTTTTTTGCCACGCTATTTATTTTCCTTTCATTTCCGATCTCGTTCGGGCTGAAAGCACCGTGTAGTCGTTGCGAGCGCCACCGCCGCTCGCTCGCTCGTTCTGCTACAACCGAGACACGGATGCCTTTAAATCGCTCGACACTCGATATTCGTGGCGCAGCTGGCCTGCCGAGTTGGAAGTTTGTTAAGTTCGCGTTCGGCTACGGATCGGAAACTACGGAGTCTAGCTTCCTCGTCTAACAGCGCGGGGCGTTCTCGTTTCGAGCGGAAACGTTCGGGCTCGAAAGCCAAGTCGTCGCTGCTTTTCTAAACAGACCCGCGGATAATAAAAATACCAGTCGGTCGGTTTTTAGCCGTTTCGATCTATTCAGAAACCGCTCTCCCCTCCTATTCTGCCCGAGCAGAGGCAACGGGAGGCTTACCTTCGGCGATACACAAAAGTGGCCCGGCCGAGCTTCTGGGCCCAGCCAGTCGGAAGATATTAATAACAAAATATGATATAATGGGAGCATCCCCGGCGAAATACAATACAATGTTTATGCACCGGATTAACCGATGTTGCGAGCACGTGAAAAAGTATCGACCGCGGCGTAACGGGAGGATCGCCGGTCCGAGCGGACTATTGCAGCGCTGGTTCGTTCGGGGCCCGGCCAACGCAACGGGCAGATGTGCCTGCGAGACGCACGGGACCCGGCCTCGATCCTCGGCTTCGATTAGCCCGCGGGAAAGATTTACCTTCGAGATTAGCACCGACATCGATTTTTCGACGGCCACGGCCGATCGGCCAAACATCTGCGACGATTGGAATTATACGTAAACGGTTGCACCGATGGTATTGCGCGGTCGGAATCTAATTTGGTGCACGGCTGATTGACGGCGATGCACGGCGAGTGGTAGCAGCAGTAACCGGGGGAATGTTCCGAGACGAGGGAGGTCGACTCGGCGTCGCTGTTCGTGATCCGGATGAAATGGATTCCCATAAACGGCTGAGAAAGATAAAACCGAAGGTTGTCGGCGAGGATAGGCGGTGGAAGGTTTCGTGCGTATCATCATCATTTTCGGAATAAAATATGCGCCCCTTACCCTTCGGCTGGAGCATCGTCGAGTTGCGTGCCGAAACCGTGGACGCGAAACGCGAAATCCGAAATCCGTGCCGGCGGCCATGCGATCGCGCGTACGCCTGCCTCGCTCGGAATAGATAATTTCGCGAGGGGACGCAGCCCGCGATCGTATCTAATTTGATAAATTTTCGTTACCTCGGACCGTCCGGAGGAGAGGCGAGATCCGGAGGAAGGTGGAACGTATCGAAGGTGATCGAACAGGAAGGGAAAAAGTTAGCGACGGAGAAACGAGCGGAGTGGACGGCGGCGGGGGAGGAACGGGGACCAAGTTGCGAGACAACCGACTACGAACCGCGAAGAGTGTAAATAATGCTAAGGCTGATTGTGGGCGTGGCTGACAGAACTCTAAAAACCTTCGACTATATATCAAAAGGTTTACTGCCCTCGGATGATGCTCGCATCCGAGGAGTCCCTGAAAGAACAAACATTGGACTGCTCTTTCGCGGGGAGACGCGTGGTTGGCAGTCGGTTCGCGAACGGAGAGACGAAGAGGGTAGTAGCGAAGGGAGGAAGAAGGGCAGAGGAGAGAGAGTCTCGGGTCCGCGCTATCGGCCTTATGGCGCTCCGCAAGAATAATCGGCCGTAGCTTATGCTTCTCCACCCTCTTTCCGTTGCTCGTAAGGTAGCTACGTCTCAATATTCTAGCGCGAGTTTCCGTCGCGTCGGCACCGTTCGATTCCACGCTCCCGTTTTTTTCTCGGCCGGAGACCGATCGATTCGAAGCGGATCGATCGATCTGACGCGTCGGGCGAACGAGCTCGTCGAGAGACGACGAAAGAACGGAACCCGACCACCGCTGCACCGTTCTCCTCGCGAGAAATCGACGAAAGAAGAGCACCGACGGAAGGAGGAGCGAGGAGGAGGTGTACACAGCCGCTCTCTCCTCGGTTCTGTCCAGACTGGACGCAGGGAGCTACCTCGATGGCTGCCCGCCTGCCTGTCTGCCTGCCTGCCTGCCTGCCTGCTCGCTTGCCTGCTAGCCCGGCTTCGAGTCTCTCGATTACTTGAAAAACCGGATTCCTCCTGCGCGAAACTGTGTTTCCCGTCTCGTGTTTATGTACCAACACAGGTCGGGGCGCGATGTTGGACGGGACGATGCACGTGCACGAGCCGGCTAACGGCGTTGCTCCTCGCGTGTGCGCCGCGATGCCGCTCCCGATCGGGATTGGGAATCGACGACGCGAGTCTTGGACGCCTCGGGGACGGATCGGCGGTTCGCGACTCTGTTCTTCTGGAGGAAAAGGCGGACGAGGGCAGCGGGGAAGGGGTGGCGCGGATGGCGCTCGAAGGGCCACGATGTCATCGGCCGTAGCCGGAGGGTCGGTGTTCGAGGGTTAAATCCAAGGGTTTCGAGGGAGTCGGTGTCGAGGGTAAACATATACGTACCTAAGCGCAAATAACGCCCGATACCGTGCTCGAGCGTCGACTCCGGAAAGAAAAAGGGAGCCGGTCGATTTCTTCGTCGTTTGGCAAGAACAATGGCGGGGAGCTTCGGAATTCGCGGACAGAGGGCAAATTTTCCGAATAATTTCGCGTAGTCTCGTCCCGTCCCGTCTCGGTGGCCGCTCGAGCGAAGGGGAGTCCGGCCCGTTTCTTCGGCCGCGCGGTCACCGACGGTGGGCGAAAAAGGTACGAAGATCCCTCCCTTCCGGTCGGCATCGCGATTCGACACGATGCCGCGCTTTCTACTTTCGAACAGCTCGGCCGAACGATCGAGATACCGCGAGACGCGCAACAAATTCCACCTGCGCGTTCATCTGTCCGTTCATCTGTCCGCGTTGGCCCGCGGACGGCCGGAGGAAGGAACAGACGTGACGAGGCCGGGACTGATTGCGAAGGAGGGTAGGAGGGAGGGAGAGCGGGCGGGAGAGAGACGCCAGGCACTCATTTAGCTCGGCAATTTATTCCCGCATTTTGTAATTAACACCAGAAAAGAAGTAGCGCAGTCGTCCTTCTCCTACGGGCACGAGACGAGCGGCACGAGGGTGGAGACCTTTCGGCTCCCTTTCCCCCCCGTTCGCCGAGTCCGACTGCTGATTTCGCTTCTCCACCTCCGCGTCGAGCGTTGCCCATGCGAAGAATACACGCGTATCGTTATTAAGCGGCAGGCGAGTCAAAGTCTGCGTAGCGGGCCGGCGCGGCGGATCGACCCGTGGATGAGAAACCGTGCGGACGAGAGGAGGAAAGGGGGAGGCGGACGCGGAACGGCGACGGGCGGAGAAGAAGGATAAAGGGTAACGAGAGAAAAAGCGAGATCCGGAGATACGGAGGAGAGGATAGCGAGGGAGGAAGGAAGAAGGACTTGGCGCGGGAGGGACTGCGCGCGGTCGGAAGGGCTCCGGAGGACCAACGCGAAGAGAAGTTGAACGTAGAAGAAGAAAGAGGAAAAAGGACGATGGGGAGGGGTGGATGATGGAGGCCTCTCCTCCGCATGCCACTGCAGTCAGGCCAGACAGAAAGCGGTCTGTATAATTATGGGTTGTCACCTCATCAGCTACGCGAGGGGCAAGGAGATGGCAGTATACGTCCACATGCGGACGCAGGGGTGGGAAGTTATGGGTGCGCGGTCTTTAGCTTAAATTGTGTTTTATCGTTCCTCGCATTCGACTTTGGGCGGTCGATCTCGGTCGATCTCGGTCGATCTCGGTCGTCGCGGCGATCGCGATTTTGCCCGATTCGTCTCCGACGATTATTCGGCTGTTCGTTGCCGTTCGGAGGACGCGCGCCTGCTTCCGACGCGTCGGGCCGAAACGTCTTCATCGATCGTCGCGTTACGACGGCGAACGTATCGCGACCGGCGGCGAGTACCTATTGTCGGGGTTATAAAATCGGGAAACGCGCGTCCTAAGTATCCCCGGCGATCGGAACGTGCCACTCTGCTGCTCTCCGACCGTTCCCTTCGTTCGCGACCCACCCGAACCTAACCCTTGCTTCTCTCTTCACCCCGTTCCCATCTGCGATAGTTTTCTCGCTCCGCGGCTGAGCTACGCGGCTGAGCTCCGCGGCTCTCTCCCCAGAAACCCCGATCGGCTTCTCTCTGTTGGTACACACGTAGCAATCTGCGAAGGAGCGCATACATACCGAGCGGGGGGGGGGGGAGGAGGAGGAGAGGAGAAAAAATAAGGGTACCGCGCGAGAAGGTACTGAGGCTAAGTGGAGAGTTTAGAGGGATTTCATTAAATCATATGGATTGGGGATAATGTATGTTATTGAGCGGTGCGTTCAAATCGCGCTCTATAAGTTGTAATAAGTCCAATTTTAGGGCCGGTCATGGGCTGGGTCCCACAGTGGTTGTCAAACGATCCGTGGGACTGTTTCATCGGCAGTCGCGAATCGCGCAGCAGTCCGCGGCATCGACAGTCACTGTCCAGCGAACCCGCCACTTACTCGTCAAACGGCCAGCCGGTCCGCCGAAATCACTGCCATTTAGATAATTTGTAATGAATAGGCACCGCTCATTTTCTACCCCTCTCCTTCTAGCCTCCCTCTCTCTCCCTCTCTCTCTCCCTCTCCCTCCCCCCCTCTTCTTGACCCTCCCTCACTCGCTCACTCTCTCTCTATACCACTCGTTCGCCACCCTTCTCCTGTTGCATCGGGCGCGGCGCCCCGTTTCTACCACCCCTTCGCCGCGAGATCCTCCCAATTCTCGCCCCGCAATAGTATCGTCTTCCACGTCATCTTTGCGCGAGTGGAATCTGAAAACGGTACCGGCCGTTCGATAAATGCCGGGCCGCGGCGGCCTCGGATGTTCGTACAAAGTTGCCGTTGATAAACGGAGAATCGACCTCCGTCACGACGCAGTAGTTTGGTCGCGATGGGCCCCGACGTCGTTATCATCGTCGTCCCTTAACCGAGATCGTGACGCGTGCACGCTGACGAAGATATACGACCGGCTCGGAAAGCTCGAAATACAGAATCCTACCCTGCGAATCCCCCGGCAAATATGCCCACGGTATTTGTAGGGATATCGGCGGACATCCCCCGGTGTTTGCCGCTATTCCATAGGCTGGCAAGGCTAACACAGTTCCCTCGATTCTGCTTACAGACGTGCCCAGGATGGAGAAGTCGCCGCTGCTGGCGAACGGCTACAATCACCCACCCACGCATCTCAGTCACATGCAGTTCATGCAACTAGGCGGACATCCAGGTGCAGGACACACGGCCATCCTCTCGCCGGCCAGCTTGCCGCATCACTTGCAAGCGCAAGCCCAGGCGCGCGCCGAGCAGGGCCTGAAAGTCAACCCGAACATGTCGAACATGGAAGCGCTCGCGAGGTAAGCCCGAAAAACGCTGTTTCCCATTCGCGTCGTCCACCGCGAACCAGCCGAGTCGAATCGTCGGCCGTTCGGAACGAGGATAACGATAAGAGTGCCGGTGCTCCGGATCGAGATTTTCGGAGATTCGATCGACGCGCACGCGTGTCTCGGAGTAGGTGCAACGAAGGGCCGGCGAGGCCAAAAGAATACAACTTTAAGAGGATTTGAAGAGACGGCGAAGCCGTGGAAATCCGAGGGGTCTCGACACTGCTTGATCTTTCCTTCCCTCTTCCACCTTCGCCTCTCGAAGGTGGTCTACCGTTCAAAGTCCGTTTCCTTGGCTGCTTTCAGTTCCTTCTAGGTCGTTTACTTGGCTCGTGTTACCCGCCCGACCTCAACCGACTCGCCCTTCTCCTTCCGTGTGCTGTGACACGACCCCGTCGTCGAACTCTTCGATCGCCGGCTTTCCGTCCAAAATTTCCACGACTCTGCGTACCGCGCCGTCGTTCCTGGTTCGGTATTCCCTTTCGGGACGCCGAGGCGCCACGAGCGGCGGAGCAGGGCCGGTAAATCCTCGAGGCGTTGCGGTCCCGAGACGTATATCGCGGATTACGCGAGCCCGTTTAGTGTTTCGCGCGGGGAACACGAACAGGGAGATGGAGAGGCGAGCGCGACGCCGGCTACGGGGACTCTATCGAAGGCGAATCCAGATTCCGGAGAGAGGCTAATCCGGGCATTTGTTAACGCGTTTCTAATAGATGCTGCTGGTGGTGCGCGTCCCGCGGTTCGGTTCCCTCGATCTTTGCCGCTGCCACGATGGCTTTCCTGGACTCTCGTGGATACGAAACCGTAATTAGCCTTCTTCTTCGTCCCCTGTTTCCATTCTCCGTCGCCGTGCCGCGGCCGGTCTGCTTCGAATCGTGTTCGATCTTGTCTCGGAAATGGAAACTCTTGGAAATGTTCGGAAGCGAAAGAATCGCGGAACCATCCGTCCGGAGCGCAGGGGCCGGTGTCGAGAGCTCGTCCTTCCGAGACTGCGCGTATAATGACGCGACGAAGGCGGCGCCGCACGTTTCGCATTATGATTTCAGCGCTTTGCTTTTAATTAAAATGCAAATCTATCGTGGCAGAGGAGCGAGAGAGATCGGGAGGTAAGACGGATTACGTCTGGGGGCGGCACGACAAACACCGGAATATGATTAATTCAACGCAACCCCATCCTAGCGCACAGTGCCGTCACCGCGCCGTCACCGCGCCGTTGCCCTCTATCGCCACCCTCTAATTCAGTCCCGAGCCCTTGCTCCTTGTCGCGGCGACCTCCTCGACCTCCTCGACCTCCTCGACCGCTTCGCACGAATCCTGGCCCACCTTTCGCGACTGGAACTTCCTTCCGGCCAGACGGCCGCGCGGCCGCGCGGCAAACTTTCCTCCTCGCGTCAATCGGTCTTGGCATGCGACGTCCTTCGATTACCTCCCCGTCTTATTTTTTCCTTTCGGTCTACCAGTTTCTCCGTTGGCCCGTGCACGGATTCTCGACGCTCGATATCTCGGGCAAATTAGCCGAACTCGGGGGTCGGCGACGTCTTTTTTAA
Source organism: Nomada fucata (assembly GCA_948146005.1). NCBI lineage: Eukaryota > Metazoa > Arthropoda > Insecta > Hymenoptera > Apidae > Nomada > Nomada fucata. Next base: position 126,637 of record OX411282.1, read on the forward strand.
TCAACGACTTCAAAGCGTGTTCGTTTCGAGGCCGAGACAGCCGCGATCGAATCAAAGGACAAACGAAAGACGAGACGGAACGAGGAGGACTCTTAATCAACCCCGCGGATCCACTTTCCTCGAGGATATCCCGTGGCAGGCTTCTAATTAACCGATTCGCTTATCAACTCGGGCCCCCCGTTACGTCCCAGCCTCCTCTCGAGCGCGAGAACGCCTTTCCTTCCACGGTTTTTTCCTTTCCTCCCGCGACCGAAGCGACGTTTCGGCCTTTGCGTCTTTCTTTCACCCCCGTATCTCAAGTGTCGCTTGTTTTGTGATCCACAGGTCCGGGACGGTTTGGGAAAACTGCCGAACTGCCTACGAAGATATTATCAGACATCTCGAAAGGTAGGATGAAAAATGCACGTGTACACTTGGGGCAAGTTTGCGCCCTGACCTCTACGTACCTAGTTCGCTGCGCCGAATCGTTCCGGTAGAAAAATGAGCCGCGAGGCGGGAAACGCGTGGCCGTTTCGCGTCCGATAAATCAGCATTACCGTCGCGCGACAGGTTGAGTCCAGGCGTGACGCTGTAATGCCCGCATGATTTGTACGGTGCGAGCGTCGTACCCTCCTGCCCGCCGTCCTCAAATCCATCCGCCGGTAGCCCGATCCCGTCACCGACGCGACACCGACGCGACACCGACGCGACACCGACGCGACCACCGGCGGTCACCCTCTAACCCGGTGTGCACCGGCCACCGTCATCCGCCACCGAGGTTTCCCCGTGATCCTAACCACTTGTCACTTCACGGAACGCAGATCATCGTCGCGACGTGCCCGTCCATCATTCGGGGATTAAATCATTCGACTGACTGCGAAATACTCGCGCGACCCAACAGCCTCGTTCCTTTCGCGCGAGGCGCCCCGGGGGAGCTTTAGCCGCGTGAAAGCGGGATCGAACTTTCCTCCCCCGTGGATGGTGCGTCTCCGTGGGACGACTAGTTGCGCCAAGTTCCGGCGCGTTCCGCCGGTTAGTCCGGCAGCGATCGAGGATCGAGACGAACGACGATGCACGCGCAAGGTGCGAACCCTCGGGCTGGAGCTGTTAACGCGGGGGCGAAAATCGACACTCGACCGGTCGAAACGTAATTTCCAATTCAAAGCCAATGACCACTGCCTCGCATCTCCTCGCAGCTCCCTTCGCTTCGCTCGCACGCGTCGCCCCGCGTCGCCCCGCGTCGAACAGCGTTTCTCTCTCCCTCTCCCGTCCCGTCTCCTTCTATTTGCTTTAGCGGCACCCGGTCGAGTCGACTTCGTCAACCGGACAAACGCGTATTGTGATTTCAGCCTTTGACTGGTAGCCGTTCGATGGATATCGCAGGGGGTGGCAAATGGTCGCGGAGCCGTGCGGAGCGTTGCAGAGCAGCGCGGAGGGAAGCGGTGGGAAGCGGTGGGAAGCGGAGGGTGGCGGAGGGTGGCGGAGGTTAGCGGGGGTGGCGAAGGGCAGAAAACGGGGTGGGGGTGGGGGTGGGGGGGGGGGGGGTCGAATTGGCGCGCATGGAGACTGGAAGGGACGGACGGGCGAGCACCGTGAATATTCATGCCGAGAACCCTAGACGAATTCGGACTTGTTGCGACTGACACTGATGTAAACCTTTGTTTATCCTGTGTGCACCGTACCCTCGACCGTATCCCTTCCGCGCCATGGATGGCTACGCGTTTCGCTCGCTCCCACCCACCCTCCGCCCTCCAGGCCCGTCGAGTATTTAACTGCGAGTTAAACTCTGATTAATCGTCGGTACCGGGGTTATTAATTGTTTGTCCTTTTGATTTTACAAGCTCACGGAGCTCACGCCCGTGGATATCTCCTTCGCCCTCTGCCCCGAATCCACGCTCCTCTCTCTCCCTTTCCGGCTTCTTTCGAGAGTCGGCAAAAGCCACTCGCGCGCCGCGTTTCTAATCCCAATGATTCGTTGCCGGTAATCCGGCCGAGTCCCGTCGCATCGAACACCCGAGGAATACCGCCGTGGAAGTCTCGCTCGTCTCGTTTGCCTTTCCGCCAATCCCGACAATTAAATCTCGTAAGCCAGAAATCGTGGTCCTCGAAAAAGTCGGATCCGCCGCTCTTTCGGACCTCCGTGTCTCGCGTTCCCTATCGGGGCAGAAGGGGCGAGAGCTCGCCGGCCTCAGCCGTAAACTAACTAATATTAATGGTCCGGCCGATGGCAGAAGGCGCGGCGGCATCGATGCGCTAATGCTGCCTTCCTGCCCTTAAAACTACCCCGTCATTTCGGGATTATTCTCGCGCAATGCCGTTTCCCACCCGGCCACGCAAATTTCGCCCCGAGGCTTCCTTATCGCCGGCTCGTCCGGACCGAGTTGCCTCGGAAATTCTCCGCCTCCTCCGGAGCCTTTCTTCTCCTTTCCGTGAATTCGCCGACCTCCCCCGAAGACGTCATTAATTACAACGACGACGACAACGTCGACGAGCCTCTATCGCCGGGGACATCTGCTGGAAAATAATATTCATAAAGTTGAGCCCCGCCGTTACGAGCGTCGTTTTCGATCCATCTTCGCCCGCTCCTCGCTCCTCGCTCCTCGCTCGCTCTTCGCCCCTCTAATTCCGATACGCGGTGACCTATCCAATTTTCCTCGCCTTTCGCGCACTAAACAAATTCGACGCGAAACTGAAGAAACATTTGCGCAAAAGGATACGTTTCATCCTTCGTCGCGAAGCGCCCCGACTTTTCGGCTTTAATTCGAGACGAATCCTCTCGCTACCGGGAGAGCTTCGCCCCTCGGTGACGATTCGCGTCGACGCGGGGGGGATAGACGAGGATTAAAAAGAAGCGCAAAGGACTCCTCGAGTCCCTATCCTCGAGTGGAAGCGCAGTGGACCGTTTCGCGAGAGCGGAACGGCGCGGCGCGACGAAACGGTTAATTCGATTCGACGATCGTTCTCCGCGATAGCAAACCTCGACCCGACAACTATCAAGCGGCGCGCTAATTGCGTTCAAACGAACTGTCAGCGCGTCGACACGCACGCGCGCATCTAAGCCGCGTTTCGCGTGCAAATACGTGCATTACGATTAATACCGTCACACGCGGCTCTAGGCGTCGGCTTGTCAGCGGCCCGCAATCTGGGGGATACGCTAATTACGCTCTCCATTCCGCTCCTCTCTCCCGAGAGTCTTTTCGTGATTCGTCCGAATGGCAAAAACGAAATTAATAATAGCGGGTTGGCCGACGATTTCCCCGAGCATCGGTCGCGCCGTTCCTTTCCTCTTCGTTAGTACGAACGCGATCGTTGAGTCGATCGTCTTCCCGTTCGCGGACGTTTCTACGGTTCAGCTCCTCCGGCCATCCCATAATAGCACTCGCGTGGGTGGGGATCGTTCCACGGAACCATCGAATCGCTTATTCGTCGAAGAATGCCGAATCGAAAAAGTGGGCTCGGGGTCTAGACGAAAATCGTCGATGGGACGCGACAAAGATTCGTTCCTCGAATCGGCCGCTCGTGCCAAACTTGCCGACCCGAAAGCGAAACCCTCTAACGACCCTGTTGCGAAACGACGACGAAGGATCCCCAGGCTGGATAGGACTCGAGGATCGTGCGAATTGCCCTCGGCCTTTCGCGCTTCGATCCAGGCAAATCGTTCTATCGGACCGAATCGTCTTCTCTGTCCCTCGACGAAAGCGGATACCGAGAGAGCTCGAACGGAGGACGACAGGAGAGGAGAACTCGTAAAGTCTCTCGACTCGTAAAGCTCGCGCAAGCGAGCAGGAGTCAACGACTCGCGACAGGGTGCCTTCTCGAGATCGCGAAAAAGAGTCGTCACCTCCGAACGACCGCCTCCGGAGCGTTTATTTTATTAACTCGGCAACGAATCACTTATCGCCCCCTCTCGATAGCTCGGCAAAGTGAGCAATTTCGACCCATAATTACCGTTACGAAATTAACGACGCGCTTTTTACTCTCGCCGCGCTCGTTTCCTATCGTACCGTATTTTTAGGGGGCAAAGAACGGTTCGCGGAACTCGGCGATGCTGATAGTTTCCGGGTCATTTGCGCCGCGGCGAACCCCGAGCCACGATTATTTCGATAGCCGTCGTCGAGTCGACGGAAGATAACGAGGAAGAAGCCGGCTGTTTCTTAGGGGCGTGTACTTGGTCGCGTCGGTTGGACGGGCAGAGCGTTATTAGGGCGCGCGTCGTCGTCCGGTAACGAGTAACGAGTAACGAGTAACGAGTAACGAGTAACGAGTAACGAGCACGGCCGTGTAAACTTTGCTCGCGCGACAAAACCCGATGATTAATTGAAAAACATAATTAGTCGTGGTGTTTGGAACACCGGTATCCACCCACGAGCCGCTAATGTGCCGTAAAATTGTCAACCGTCTTGTTTCCTTTTCCTCGAATTTTTTACTCCACCGACGCGATCTCGTTAAAGACGTCAACGTCTTCGCGGGCGAATCAAAGTTCCGGACTAACGAGCTGCCGACTAATTTGTCTCATCGGCGTCGCGTCGGGTCGTCGACGACGCGGATCCGTGGTGCCGCCAAGGGTAGTGGCCAGGAGCGAGGAACGGAAGACCGCGTTAATCCGATGGAATACCGATTCTAATGGTGAAATATCATTCCTGTCGCATGGCAGGATTCCCTTCTTTGTCCTTATTTCCACGCGGCTCTCGTGTACCTTCGCGACGGCCAAGATATATTGTTATTAAATGGTCTCCCTTCGGCGGTGCGCACACGCCAGTATATTACGTAGCGGGGCTTCTCCGTTGCCCTCGCGCACGCACGAACAGCGGACAGCCCGCACGCAGTGCCTAACCTTCTACGCGTGGATCCGTACTCTTATTTACGGTCGACTAGCATGCGATTCTGCCGTGCACTTCCGCTCGACCGTCGCGACGATCCGCCGCGAGTCGCCGCGAGTCGCCAGGGCTTTCGATTGATATTCGTCGCGAGAAGAGAATGGAAAAAGCTCCGAGCGGAATTGTCCAGCGGACGAAACGAGGAAGAGAGCGACGCCTAGAAGCGCGAGCGGAAGAAACGATGGGGAGGCTGATTGAAAAGCAGCGGAAGGGTGTCGTTGAATAAACCGCGCACGAACGTTCCTGCGGTTCCGCGGCGCTATGGATCGCAGGCCCGGTTTCACCGGCACTTTTGGTAATGAACTAATATTTGCAGTGTCCATCCGGAAGGTGGTTTCCGTGCGTGTACGCACCGCGTGGCTTACCTTTTGCCCTCGACGATCCTCGTGGGCCAGAGCGCGCGACGAAGGGTGCGCTCGCCCCGGAGAGGTCAGCCCTGGACAAATACGCGACCCTCGCTGCGCGGCCACGCAGCCACGTAGCGGGACTCGAAAGGTTATGGAACGATCGGAAATTCAATCATCTCGCGGCGAGGAAGCTGCTCCGCCCGGTTATTCGAAACGAGCAGCGCTGCAGCGCGGTGGCGACGAATCGGCCACCGATTCGATAATACGCCGAGAGAGCGGGGCGGAAAAGAGGCTCGGAAACGTCGATGACAAACGAGCCGAAAACGGTCACTCGAGGAGGAGGGTAATCGTTTCCCAATTGAAATCCAATAGCAAACGACATCCAGACGTCGGCCGTTCCTCGCCCCTCGAGAAGGACCGAACGCTTTCCCCCGATTCTATCCATTGATCATCGGTTTAAAGTGTTTCTGACACGAATTATGCGGAAGGAGGCGGAGAAAAACTGTCGCCTGACAGAAGCGGCCGCGGACCGCACGCGTGTCCGAGCAGACTTGCCTGCCACTCCGGGAAGCACTTCCACTCGCGGTGGAATTTGCCAGAATTTAAATAATATCCTTTTATATTATCGAGGCTGCGCTGAAAGTAGCAGCAGCGACGGGGCCGTTGGTTCTCGCGGCGGCTATCATAAATCCGGTGGCTGCGCTGCCAGAGCTGCCGGAGCTGCCGGAGCTGCCGGAGCTGCCAGCGCTGCCAGCGCTGCCAGCGCAGCGGAGAGAGAGAAAATCTACAATTCTAAAGCTTTCCATAAAACACTCGACAAAACGCTTCGCCCGCGGTTTTCGAGTGGCTGCCGAGCCCTCTCGCTCGTCTCCCTCTCCACTTTTCCTGCGTCTTCCCTGCCGCATCCCTTGCCCCCGCGAATCTGTTGAAATATGTAAAACCGTGTAACCTCTTCAATTTACATAGCAACGCGTGGGCGCGTTGCTCCCCCGGATGAAAAGTGGCCGATCCTCCTCTTATTAATTGATCGTCCGAAATCCGCCGATCCACTTTCTCCCCTTCCGTGAAAAACCCTTTCGCCCGGCGAGGACGATCACCCCCTCGGAAACAACTGCTCGTCGTGGCTCTTCGATATATTCTCCCGCGGCGGACAGAGGGCTGGCGGAACGACGATCCAGTTCGGTCGCGAGGAATTTCGGAGACGGAGAGAGCGATTCGGAACTATGTACGCGTATGTGTATGCATGGGAAGCGGGATCGTTGTCTCGCGTGATAGACGTCCATCGTCGGGCACGACGAAAGCCTTGGCGCGGTGGTCGCGACACGCAAATACACGCGTGTACCGTCGTTGATACGAGCATCATTTTTTCCCCCTGGCGCGCCGCGTCGACGGTAATTGCAGTCGCTCCGCCGCCTCCTTCGCCCTCTCTTTCTTTATCTCGTCTCTGTGCTCTGTGCTCTGTGCTCTGTACTCTATACAACCGTCGCGTTCTCTCGCCGCCCGGTACGAGCCCGGTACGAGCCCGGTATGAGCCCGGTACGATCCGGGGCGACGGCACGCCGTTGCCACTGGTATTTCGAAACTCGCTGAACAAACAAGCGCCGATAAAAGTACCGCGGTATATAGTACATCTGGAAGTAGGGACCATCAGTCACGGCGCATCTGCGAACCACTTTCCTTCCCGTCCCCGCCGCCTCCGCACGCCTCCGCACGCCTCCGCACGCCGCCGCGCGTTCTCCCTCGCGCTCCGGCGGCCCCTCCGGGAGTGCAGCGGGTGTCCCGAACTTCTCCTATCCACCCACAGCGCCGCTAAAAACCATTTGTCATCGGCCGCGTAAATATGTTCTCGAGCGAAACGTGCGTTCGACTTTTTTTTTTTTCTCTCTCTCTCTCTCCTCTCGCCTACGGTGTTGCGCTTCGATCCGTTCACGGAGAATTCGAGTTCCCGGCGAACGATGGACGATGGACGATGGACGATGGACGATGGACGATCGCGACGTGACTATTCGTTTCCCGGACACGTTTCTAGTCTGGCTGTTAATCCTAAGAGTGTATACTTTAAGGGATTTTCTTTGATCGCTGTACACTCGCAACATCTGGAAACGATGGCAGAGCTTTTGGTTGTTGAACGTCGCGCCGACGAAACGTCGACTCGCTGCAAAGTACCCGATCCCTTGTATACTTTCCCATGCTTTCACAGCCAAATTACCCTATGTAATAGTTCTCTGGCATTGTACCAAAATTGCTTGTCCCGTTTATCCTGGACACGAGTAAATAAGCAAGCACGGCTTGAGATCAACCGAGAGCGGGAATGGAACGAGCTGGCAGAGTTTATCTTTATTTCGACGCGGGCACCGCGCCTTCGCCGGGGGAGTAGCTTAAAAAGTTGGTCTAATAAAACCCCGAGCCATTTGTCAAGGGGGTGTTGTAGCCGGCTCCCAGAGGCTGCTGCGAAATGTATGTAAAACACATCTCGGTCGGTTCGCGGAGTCGTAACGGTGCGAGCAGCTCTGATGGGCCGACATCTAAAATAATAAAAGTTGCCTCCGTCATTTGTCAACGCTTCCTCTAAGGAGCGACTACTTCCACAGCCACCTCGTAATTTCGCGATGTCGCAGCTGCTGCCCCCCCCACCCCCGCCCCGCCCCCGGCCCTCTTCACTTCTCGTCGCTTCTTGTCCCTCGAAGATGTTACGCGATTCCGTTCTACCGGCGCGATCGGGGGCTTCCTTGATTTTACCAACACCCGTTGCTTCTTTTCCTCGGCAGCACGATTTATTCGAAAAGCCACGCGGGGGAGAATAATCGAACGTCGGGTTCCAAATGCGTTCTCGAGGTCGACCGTACCTCTCGCCGTTCATTTTAGCTTGCGAAATTCTTCCTCTGGTTTCGAACGATTCGAAACATTTTGGCTGGCAAGTTTAATTAAAAGCAAGCGTGTGGGTGTGGTTGACGGGAAAGCAAAGGGGTACACCGGCTCGCTGGACGGTCGCATTCAAAGGTGAGGCGAAACGGCGCTCCTGTTCTTTATGCGAATCCGCCTTAATCCTTCGTCGAACGAAGACGCGTCTTAAACTGAAATAATAAATAAAATAATACGTCGGTGTCGGCTCGCGCTCCCGGCAATAATCTACGGGAACGTATGTTCCAGACGACTTTTATGAAACGTGGGCCCCCTCGCAGCCCTTTTACGCGTTTGAAAAATAAAATCCTAACCCTTTCTCGGTGAACACCGAGAGAGGGGCAAGGCGGAGGCGACGGGATGAAACCTTAAATACGACCGCTGAACACCGGGGGCCGACAATAAAATTCTCGTAAACCATTCGGCCGAGTAATGCACCTGCTTGACCGTTACTCGCCGAGCCCGCTCCGCGCGATTTGACAATGCACGCTCGCGAATCTCCTCAGCCGCGCTGCGAGACGCGCCCGCGGGACTAAATAGAAATGTACCTTCGATCCCGACTGCCCTCCACCGATTCTAAAATCGGCGGGGGCCCCTTTTATTCCGCTGCGAGCTGAAAATCTCGCAGAGTTGCGCGATGGAGCGACGCTCCCGTATCGAAAGAATGATCGAGCACCCGGACCGGGATAAGCGATCCCTCGCGCTCCGTTCTTCTACTTTATTTTCCGAGGTAACCCTTCGCATTGCGCTAATGTATTTCTCCGAAACCGCTATTCACGGCGTCGACGTTTCAATCCGGTCCATTCAACGTCCTCCAGCCGTTTCCCGACTAAAACACTCAGCCGATCGATCTAACCACCGCCGTCTATCAGGAATTTTCACACGACTTAATCCGCGCGCTTCTCCTTCACCCCCGGTGACTCGACCTTTCCGTTCTTCTTTCTTTCCCACCTCTTTCTCCGCGACTCTGGATCGCCACCGGCTTCTCCCCGCGTTTCGACGACGCTTCGCGTTCTCCTCTCGCGGCAGAATCGATCCCGGGTGTAGTCGAGGAAAAGTCGATCGAACGGCTGCCACTGTCCGTGTGCGATCGTCGTCGTGGAAAGGACGGGACGACGGGACGCGCAGCGCTCTACGCTCGACGGTCGACGGTCGACGCGCGACGCGCGACGCGCGGCGACAAGGGGTTAGCGAATTCCGGCTCGATTCGATGGCTAACGGGTCGCCGACAAAGGGAATAGGGAGGTGGGCCCCGTTTGAGCCCCCAGGATCGCTAAATATTTCATTTCGTATCCCTCGAAACGTTTAATCTCGGCTCAGGTGCGCGCAGCTCGCGATCGCGTTGCACGCGCCGCGTTTGTTCGTGCGCCGCCGATGCCGACTACCCGACTTTCCAGATGCTTCGAACGATCATGTCGACTCTCTCCTTCGCGTACTTATTTTTGGGGCGGTTTTATTTTCTCGGCAGCCCTCTCGCGGGAAAGCGTGCCGTCGCGTTTATATCGCTTAGCTAGTTACGCCGTGGGGCTCGGGGATCGGGAACTTTCATTATCCGACTGTGCGCGAGCTCTCGCCCTTCCCATTGCCATCTTCGTTTACATTTATGATTTAATATGATCGTCTATTGTTGCGTCCCCTTTGATTCCATCCGCCCCTCTATCCGCGGTCCCGGCAAATATCTCTTTCTCTCGGTTCCCGTTACGCGTGTAATTCGAACGCGAACACTCCGCCCGCTTTTCCTTTTGTCGTTTCCTTTGCTCCGGTGGGATCGTCGCCGGGCGAAATACAGTTTCGCGAAATCGAGCCACGATACAGCGACGCGGGGGAGAAAAGGAGAAAAGAATCTCAATTTTCCGGGATCGCGAGCAACGCGGACGATATACCTATACGTTCCTCGGTGCACTCGTTTCTCGGAGAGTGCTTTCTACGGTAGGGTTCGGGAAAGTTCACCTGGAATCTTGGCGACACGAAGACGCGAACGCGAAGATCTCGGCGAAGAGGCACAAAGGGCGGTCGTGCGCGGAATATTAAATTCGCGCAGAATTCGAGCAACTTTTCAGCGAAGCATTATGGGCCGGCTATCTGGATGATGTAGCACCGAACTTGGGAAGACTCGACCGAGTGAAAGCCTCCTGACTCTTGCCGTTCCACCGTTCCACCGTTCCACAGTTTCTCCGCCGCGCGCGCGTGTCTTTTCTCCCTCCTTCGATGGTCGTTTTCCACTCCCTTGTCTCTAGCCTCGTCTCTCCCTTTAACCGGCTCTCTCCCTCCCGACCTAGGCATTGCTTCCAGGGTAGCAATCTTTTATTATTAGCGCAGGCTTTACCAGACAATGAAACGAAAGGAACGGAATATGATATTGTAGTACAGAGGCCCGGCGGAAAGGGAAGCTATTGTCGGTCTCTTTGAATTTTAAAGTCAACGATCGATACGGCTCGGGGGATGCGCCTTTAGCCATATAAACCGCTCCGCTCGCCCCCTCAACCCTAGCCCAGCCCTCCTTTCTACGCGCTACACTCCCCTTCCACGGGTTCTCGCGGCTCTCGCCCCCTGTTCCACCACCCATCGGTTACCCGTTTATTTGGGATCGCGATGCGGGTTCGCGATGCACGATCGGTTCGAGAAGGGAACTCGCCAGAACTCGGCAGAACTCGCCAGAACTCGCCGCCCCGAGCGAAATCGAGAGTCGGAATCGGAATCGGAATCGGAATCGCAAAGTCCTCGGCGAAATTGTCGACGGTAATGATAAATTGCGCCCCCGGCCTCGACGAGGCAGCCCGTCCGCTCGAGTGCCGACCGACCGTGCGGGGAATCAAATTGCAATTTGTTATTTGTAATTCCGAGTGTCGCTTAATATACTCTCCCGCGTTCCTACCCACCCTTCCAGACACACTGGGACGCGAAGGGGTTAGAAATTAAGCGGAACTTGATGAGAAAGCGCGAAGGTGAACGCGACGACGCACAGTGGTACGAAACCGTAAAACGCAAACTATATTCGTCGAACCGTTATTTGCAGATTCTTCATTGCGAGTAGATATACACATAGTGATTCTCTTATTATTGTTACTTGAATGTTCCGCGGTCCGTAGTTATCTCTCAGGTAGCAGTAAAGAAAATTTGTTGCGGTCGATACGACGACTCTTTCGATACTGATTTCATCATCGAGATGGACGGTCTGTTCGAGGACGAAAAATTGAATTCAGTTGGCGTTTCTACGGTTACGGACCACCGTGCGACGCGAGTCCGTCACGAATCTCACGCGCGATCGAACGCGAAACCCTTTGCTCTTCCGACGAGGCGTGATTGTTTTCCGCGGCGTGTACGGAGCGCGCGTCGGGTCTCGTCCAGCTCCGGGCAGGTGGTTCGACGGTCGAGTAGAAGGAGCGAGCTGTGGACAGACGGGAGACGGGAGACGGGAGACGGGTGGGAATTTTGGAGAAAAATAGTAGGAGAGAAGAGGGAGACTCTCGGCTCGCGGAAAATATTATCGACGAGGCGGCGGCAGTAGGAGACGAAGGCTGGCGGAACGAAGGAAAAGAATAAGTTCGATCAGTCAGAGGGTGGCAGTTACCGTTTCGGTTATGGCTTTCGGAAGCGTTGTCGAATCCTATTCTTGCGCAAACCCGATAAGCGGCCTTTTACGCGTGTATTTTCGCACACGCGTCGCGCAGGGGTGTGCGTTCCGCTCTATCGGGGACGAGCAGATTTCCACGCGACAGATACCGGTCGCGTTTTCGATAAACGATCGTCCCGCGTGCCCAGTATTTTCTCCTGCTCTACACCGGGGAGGTTTCTTTCTCATCTGGCTTCCGTGAGAATGTTCGAGAATATCTAAGCGCTCCAGCTTAAGGGTTGCCGATGGCGGAACACCCCCGATCGTTCTTTATTCTTCTCGTACGGCATATTTTTCTTCGATCTACTTGGAAGGTACGGAACGACCAGGGGGACCTTGGCTGGAGTGTATACGAAGGGGATTCGTGAGTTTATTTGCGCATTGCCTGGCGGCTGAGCAGCGACCCGTCCACGAAGCGAACGGCGGACTTATCGCCGGTGAACCTTACGCAAATCTACGACCCTCGTCTCAATGGAAAACGAACTAGATTTTAATCGCACGCTTGACACCGTGCCGCGATCAAATTAGAACGAAAGGTGGAAGAACGTTGTCGCGAAGGGCCCCGGCGGGGAGAAGGGGCAGGAGGAGAAAATAAAAAGGGGAATGGAGTCGGGGTAGAAGTGGCCGGGCCACGATTTCGGTTCGACGTCGCCACCCCCGTGGAATCGGCCCATTTGAAACCGCGATAAGCTTCGCCGCGTTCTCTCCTCTTTTCTGCTGCCACTCTCGGGGGTGGATATCCGTGGAGCTCAGCTCCCACAGCGACCGTCGATGGCCCTTAATCGACCGATCCGCCGCCAAAGTGATTTTTATTTTCCACGAATCTTGATTTATGCCCGATGGCTTTTTCGCCGCGACACCGCTCGCCGGAATGGGGAACGGGAACAGATTCGAGGGAGGGCGATTCAAGACTGCAGTTTCACGCGCATACGCAGCCGTGCGGCTGCGGTTGCCTTCGCGAGGGGTTGCCCCACGCGTTATCTCTCCGTTACGCGTTGGCTGGCATATGGCCGGTGGGCCACGAGGGGCGGAGGGGCGGAGGGTCGGGAACGGACGGAGAACGGGCTCATAATTTTCAGATTTATGTACAAATGTTTCTGGCGAAGCGGCCGACCGGTCGCCTCTCTCTCTCGTGGGGAAGATATCTATCGTAAAGTTTCGCGGAATTGAAAAATGCTTTCGAGGCTTTCTCGCCCCGAGGCAGCCGAGGGGGCGAACGTCAGCCGCCAAAGGGGATGACGTATCGTCCACGAGCGCGATTCACCGAACCGCCTATCTTTTCGGGATAAATGATTTTTCCCCAGCGCGCACGTGCTGCTGCAAATTTCGAGTGGCCTGCTAATAAACCGACGTCTTTTGCTTCCTTCTGCTTTTCTTTCTTCTCTTTATATCGGAGGCTGAATCGTCGCGGACCCACGAGAGACACGAGCCGAGGAAAAGAAGAAAAATGGTAATTTTCGCTCGGGTCCCTGGTGAAATCGTAGCCACGCGTTACACCACGGTATCGTGCTTCTATTAACGGCCGGCGCGGCGCGGCGCGGCGCGGCGCGCGCTGGAAAAAGAGTCGCGAGAAGGAGATTGTACCCGCGCGTAGTCAGCCAACCGGCCAGGCTACCGCGGAGGGGCAAGAAAGAGCGGCTAGTATCGCGTAAGCAAACAATTATTCGTCTGCACCTCGTTTCTTCGGTCCGCGTCGGATTCGCGAGTTCCTCGGCTTTCTTCCCCGCTTTCGAGCGGTTTCTTTTTCGCGATGCGCGCTGCGATCGTTCGTCAACCTCGCGCTAGCCAGCGACTCGAAAGGCCGAGCCGGGGCAGTCGTTCGTCTAAACGGTGGGTTATCTGACCGGTCGATCGGCATTGTCTTCCCTCGGCAGCCCCGGAAGCCATTCGGAAGCGAAATAGAGGAGGTAGAGGAGGTAGAGAAGGAGCGAACCGCTGCACCGTGAACTGGGCGGGAGCAGGCCGAAGCGAGCGACTGAGAAAACAATTTAGCTCGATCAACGTTTCTAGCCGGAATCTCAGGCGTCGTCGTCTAATTAAACCGCTGTCCTGCTCGGATATAAAGTCGGAGGTTATCACCGGCGCGGCGCGCGGTATCTGATCCCAGGCCCGGCTTAATCCGACTGTATTTCCAACCGGAGCGTTTCAACACGCGCAGCTCTGCTCGCGTGTACGTATTTGCGCGGGCACGCGCTCCACCGACTCTGTTTGTATGGATGTGGAACGAATAGAAACTCGAGTAGTCTCATTTCCTGTCTGCGGGGGTCCCGCAGGGGATACATAATTAGCTGGTTCGCCCGTTCGCCCGTTCGTCGTAACGTCGACGGGGGAACGTAAGGAGACCGTTCGACGAGCGTTCGTCTTTTCCTCCTGCCTGCACGCGCTGCTTCTTATCGATTGCTCGGGAAATTATCCTAAAACGGAAGCGAAAAACAGACGGCGGCGGAGGCCGAGGAGGAGAAGAAACTACGGGGCTACTGGTGGACGAAATTGAAATTATTTTTCAAGGTGAACGTGAACGCGCGTAAATCCAGGGGTCGACGCGGATCGTTTCGTTCTTTTCCCTCGCACAATTTCCAGGGGGAGCACCTCTGTCTCCTTCCGTGCCGAGGGTTCGGCCAGTGTGGCTACGGATCAACTCGACCGCGAGCGTATTAAAGCCCGCTGCAAGACGTACAACGAGAAATTAATCTCAATCGTCGGTGGGCCGAGGCCCCGTCATTTATCACGTCTCGTTACCAGGGACGAGCGGCGAAATCCACGGATTGATACAACGTTGGCAGCGGTAGTAGTCTGCGCTCGATTGTGTCGCGACTGCTGCTGAGATCTATTAGTCAAGCGGGCCGAGCGGCGAAACGGAAAATGGGCGAAGAAACCTGCCGAGTGGGAGCAGCGTCGGGATGCACAGGGAAATGGTGAGAGGAAGGGTGAGAGAATGTCGGAGAGGACGAGGAAGGGGAATTCCGTTGGGTTGATTCCGACACGGCACCGTGGGTGGCCTTTGTCGCGGCGAGGATTCGCGAGTCGCAAGTCGCCTGGAACATCTTCTCCCGATGACAATCGAGTCGCGTAAACGTCGCAATTAACCGGGGGGAGAATTCCCTTTTCGTTGGCGCTACATGTCGCCCGATTATCCACCTCCGAACTCGGGGGTCAAATCTGCATAAGTACGGGCGCTGGCCTTTAACGAGTTTCCCAGGAAACGGAACGACATTCGCCCCGGAAATTTAATCGCTGCCCCGAGCGTGCCGATTCAATCGGGAAGCAAAATTAGCGCCGCGACGGCAAGAAAAATATCGGAGCAGCGTAATTTGCATAACTGTGATCGCGACGCTGAATCTTAAATCGGAATGCCTCGAAACGTTGACTAATTGTAAGACGAACGTAGCGTGAGTCACCGGCGAATGGGAATCGATATCGAATTGCGATTCGGAAGTCTCGTTCGACGGAATGGATTCGATCGACCAGCGAGAGAAGTTGGAATCCGAGGAATCCGTTGATTGAATCGGCCAGAGCTCCCTCGAGTCGGAGCGATCGCGCACGGTTTGATAAATGCTGTCCGTCTGCCGATACGTTGAGTAATATTTGCGACCGGATCCGACTGAAATCGAAAAGGCAGGGGCGATGGGATCGTATCGAGCGTAATTCGATTCTTTCCCGGGCCCCTTTTCGTCCCAGTAGCGGCAGCGCCTGCTCCCGATCTCGAAGACAATTTCTATCCCCGCCCTATCTTGAATTATGCCGCTCATATTTTCCGTCTATCCAGTCGCTCTTCGTTTGCTCGGGTCCGGCGTTTTCCCCCGCGCGTCCACCGCGGCCACGTGGGAATCGAATTCTCCGCGAGAAGAAGGCGCCACTGGCTGGAAACTCGGTGCGCGGCGCGACGCCTTGTTCCATCTTTTTGGTAACACGATCGTCCAGTGGCTCGCTTCACTCGTAATTATCAACGCGGCGCGAAGGCAAGGCGGCGAAATAAGGAATATGCTCGCGGGATGGAGGCTCGCTGCAGGGAAACTCGTTACGAGACCCGAAGAACCCCTTTCGCCTCGAATGTCACAGCAGCGAGGGTGGCATTTCGAGTATCGCGCACTTTGGATCCCGTTACCAGCTCCCGCTGGCTCGTTTATTATTTCGACTTGCTGGAAATTTCGCGACAGACTCTCGGCCCTGGACCGCCGAAACTGTAACAGAATCGCGCCTCGAATTCCAGAAACGTAATTAAAGTTGCGACGGCGCGGCGTCGCCCGTTCGATTCGCACCTGAGTCGGAGAGGTGCGGGAGAGCTGGCTAAATATACATCCCGTGCACTATCGGAAAGAAGCTGAGCTACGATTCGGTTCTGCGGGACGCAGATGGTCGAAGGTGAGCTAGACTCGCGAACGCGTTTCCTCCGATTCTTCGTAGCGATCTGGAATCGCAGGCTGCTTTCTTCGCGTTCGAAATACGCCCGTTAACGAACTCCCGCTGTGCGGACCGCTCGTTCCTGAGCATTGGGGAAGGAATCCCCGCGGAGTTCGTCATTACCGAATCAAAATTAAAGGCAAAGATCCGGAGAAGGGCAGCGCTCGTTCGACTTGTTAGTCGCGTACGCGCCGCGCCGCGCTAATGGATACGAAGGGGATTGATACGGCTTGAAAATTGGTCTAGGATGCGTCGAAATCTGCGACAGGCCGTACCGAAGCCGCGCCATTGTACGACGGAACGAAAGGGAACGAAAGAAGCATTCTCCTGAAAGACGACTCGGGCCGAGCCGCTCGTGTACGATGCGCCAAATATATTGCAAAGAGCAACGCGGGAACACTACGAAGAATCTTCTCGGTAATTATTCGCGACAAGCGGCGCGGTCTGGCCGCGCTGGAAAGCCGTAGGCACGCGTAATGAAATCCATGATGTACGAGTATTAACGCGATGCAGAGGCTGTGCACGCGCTCGTCTACTAGACGTCTGCTCACGCGAGGTCAGGTAAACGCGCGACTAAACGCACGCAAGCGTGGCCGGAACCGTGAAGACGCGGAGGCGCGCGCACCGCGATACTCGCTGCAATATTCGACTAATTACAAATTTAATAACCCCGCCCTTGTTGTTGCCGGTTACGGCGACGTCTAAGCGATTCGGCTTCCCTAACCCTTTCTGCCCTCCTCCGGTAATTTCAACCTTTTCTTCTTCTCGTTCGCCACCGAGACGAGCGCGATCGCTCGGAAACTGCTGAATCCCGGCTGGAACCGAGTTCTCGCGCGAATTCGATGGTCAGCGAGAAAGGGGGCCAGGCCGGAACGGAGGCGGACCGAGATACCCATCGGCCGTCTTAATCGACTCGTATTACCAATTAAAATTTAATTATCGTCGAAATTAAGTCGTTTCGATGTCGAAGGCGCTTGTCGGGATGCATCTGCTATTCCGACGCTGCGTTTCTCCGTAGAGGGAGCGAGTTCTTGGTAAAATTTTGAATCCTCGTAAAATTGGTCACCGAACGAGCCTTAGCTATCTCTCTCTCCCTCTCTCGGACTCGAAAGGCTCGCTCCTGAGGCGGGGAAACGAGTCGTCGACGAAGAGAAAAGGGAGAAGCAGAGAAGATCCTCGCCCGCTCCCCGCCATTCCGCTTCGCGCGACCGTAACTTATCGCTCGTAGACGCACGATATTTCTCTCCGGCTCTTTGAAAGCATTTTCTCATTAAAAAATTAAGGTTCGAGGGGTCGAGAAACGAGGAAGCGGTCGAGGCTAGGAAGGGGGGGGGGGTGGGTTGGTTTCGCGGGTTCGCGCGCCGGTGGAGAGGGTGGTTTGCGGTGGTGGGTGGTCGGGAGAGTCGGTAAGTGCTCTGCGGCTCCCAGATGCGCCCAATATTATGCTTAATGATATTAACTTCTTACTTAATGGCCCGCGGTTCGATTCGAGGTGCGAAAAGGCACCCTCGGCCCTGAAAAAAAGGTACACCCGGGAGAATAATTTTCATGCCGAGGAAAGAAACCTCGGAACTTGAAAGCAGATTCTCCATAGCGGAGGACAAGAGGGGAGTCTAATCGGGCAGGAAACTCCCATCGTCTTCCATTCTCTTGGAAAGTAAATTCGTAAATACACGGATGATCTCCAGGTTGGCGATAAAAGCATCGACCGCCCCGTACCCTACCCAGTCTTGCTCAATTTCACCCGTCGACCCGCACGCCGACCCCTTCTCGACAGTCGTCGTCTTCGTAGAGGATCCTTCGCCGCGGCATTCCACGATCGCGGTGTTTTCCTTCGGCGTTCGGTACCGCGACGACGAGCGATCGGCGTCGGATCGACGTCAGCTCGGCGTCCGATCAAGAATCTTAACGATTCCGGAACCGAGCTACCGCGCTGGCGTGCCGCTAGGGCCGAGCAATATAGGGGCGAGATTAAAAGTTTCGCGGAGCAGAGGCATAAACGTTGCGCCCCGCGCGGCTTAACGAGCCCGGCACTCGTAAAGTCGAACATTGAAGGAAACCGAGAGTGGAGCAGGGGGGAAATAAAAAAAAAAAGGCAGCCTCTCGGAGGAGGCGTCCAGGAGTCTGGCGAGACGCCGCGCCGACCGATCCTCCGACAATGGGAGCTCGAATCCGCGTGAAACAGGTTCGCGATAGAAGTCGTAACACGAGAAACTCCGACGGTGGAAAGAGGATACGGACATAGGTCCGGTTCGCTACCTGACCGATGCGACGGAATCGAAAGGGGAATCGCGCGACAGCTCCGCGGGGGAAAAGGGAAAAAGTAGGGAATCGATTAACGGCGATAATCGGATGGAACGCGTGGCCGACGGCGAGACCGGCACTTATCTTCCTACGCGGACCATTTGCTCGACGACTAGAATAATTATTTAATTAATGGGCAGAGCGGCCGTGTCCACCTCCGCTTCGAACGATTCGCATCCCGACGGAATCGATACTAAAGCTTTTCCACGTCTGCTTGCAGGCTCCGCGAGGAGAGAGGAGACGCCGAGAGAGCACTCGCGTTGGACCAAAAACCCAGGGATCTGAGCTCGCACAATGGTAAGATAAATACGCGTACGCTCGTTTACCGTAATTACTGTAATCGGCCGATAATACGGGGAATAACGCCGAGACGTATCCTTCTCCTCCGGCGTACGAGGATTCTCGCGATCCGAGGTCGCGACGGTCGGGACGGTCGGGACGGACCCGACCCTACCGCTGAACGGTGAGGAGGATGCTATTTTCATCCCGCAGAAAATCTTTCTTTGATCGTCCCTCCGACGCGGAGGCACGATTTGGAGCGAATCGCGTCGAAAAGGGAGCCGCTCCGGGCAAGTCGACGAAGGAGCGAGTCAACCGAGCGTGGCCAACTCGGGGACCAGTCCTTTTCTCGATTTCTTTCGTTCTCGTCGCTGGCCCGGCCGAGCGTTTATGCGGCCCCGAAGAGATTAAGTCGGATATCGGGTTACGGGGCACCGCGCGGCTCCACCTTTCTTCCGATTCCCCGTAATATTTTAATCCGTTCGATCGAACCTTTTATCCCGATGCGATGGCGAGCGTGCGCGCTCGTCGTACCGATCGCGGCGACAACCTGGACGTTTCGAGTTCGAATCCGATCGTGTTCGTCCGGTGGGCCCCACGGATCCTTGGATCCTTGGATCCTTGGCCGCGTCGACCGTGCTCGATCGACCACGGTCTGCCGGAGGCCGAGGCGGCGATATTCCTGGACGTCGCTGGTCGAACAGCATCCGTCCACGTCGGGATTAAAATGCTGGCGTATCAAATACGAGCGGAGCGAATCAATCGCGGAAATCTCTCGCGCAAACGGAAACCGCACCCGAGCAAACAAGATCCGTCAGTCGCCGTCAGTCGCCGTCGATCGTCGACGTCCGTGCTCTTAGACGAATTGGAGAGATCTCGGTTCTAGTTTAATTGATCGAACGACTGTGTTGACAGGTTCCTCGAACGGTCACAGTCCTGTGCTGAACCTGTCGAAGACGGCGGGAAGCGGAAGCGTGGGCGAACACTCCGGAAGCGAGGCAGAAGCGTCGCACCGTTCTCAAGACGACGAGGAGGAGGACGACAATCTGTCCGAGGACCTGGACGACGACAACGAGAAGGACGAAGGTGAGAAAGCGAGAAGGAAATATACCGCGACCGAGCTAGGCGTCGATCGATACGTCCGTCGCGACGATCGGTCGATCAATTAAGGGCAGGTAGAGCGTGACAGTGGATTCGACGTGTGCCGAAAGTCGAAACGATGTTGCCCGTTCCGCGGCACGCATACGTAAAATAATTATATCGAATCGAGCGGACGGACCGCGTTTAAAGATGAGTTCCCGGGGACGACTGGTAGGTCAGACCCTCTCATCGATCATCTCGGCCCGCCGCGGAACGACGTTCCCTGGGATTCGTCTTTCATCCTGGACGAGTCGGACGACCCGAGGCCTCTCCTCAGAGGTTGTCAAAACTTGTCAGCCGATCTCGCTGAAATTTTCGCCGAGAGGCGTCCGGAATGTTGCGCGATGCACGCGCCCGCCCGTTTCGACGCTCTTCTCTTTCCTTTCTTCCTTTCTTCCTTTCCTCCTCGAGAATCCCCTTTCGATTCGCCTACGTCGAGATCGGATGTCGCGATTGAGAATTGCACGTTCCCCAAATCGGCGCGTCGCTTTCGAAATTCGCACGAAGAAGCACCACTGGCGACGGGGCCCGTCGGTCGTTAGACTCGCATCTTCGGTATTTAGTTTCATTTTAATAATGAAAGATGGGTCCAGATAAAAATCTCGGGCCTCGGTCAGCTGTCTCGGCGCTTCGATGCACCGAAGCGTCATAATCGCGGTGATTTCTAATCGATTCGCCGATTGTCCGCGCGGCACGCGTTAATTGGATACTCCAATTAGAAGCCGCGTGTCCTCGCCTCGACCGCGAGAATATAAAAAGGTGTCTCCCTTCGGGTCGGGAATAAGCAAAAGGAGAAGAAGGAGCCAGATTTCTCGCCCCGAGGAGGGTAGAACATTGGAGGACCAGCGCAGCCCGGCTGGAAGCGAGGTCAAGCACCTAGAACGCTAGAAGAGCAGGAACGGTAAAAGTGCGGTCGCGTTCATCCGCGGATTAGAGAGGAGCCAGGAGGAGTGCAGGATCGAATTAGCGAGGCCCTAAATTTCGGGAAAGACACGAGTTAGACGTATAAATTGTGGTGGTCGTGTACCGGAGGGGGAAGAAATCCATGTATCGCAGCGTGTCGTATGCATAGGCTACATCCTACCTATGGTGCTCGCGGTGATCGAAGTAGAACCCCATCGAACGCCCGTGGGAGTGTACACGCCCGTGGAATGCAGTTCTGATTTAATGAGACGCGCCTCTATCTCGCTCTGCTTCTTGGAAACCGATCCACCGCGATTTGCCGGGCTCGTGTTCGACTTCCTGGAGATTTTGTCCGTTTCCCTTTACCCTTTTACCCTCTCGCCCCGAGATCCCTGAACGAGAAGCTAGCGAGCATCGACATCGGAGTACTCCGAGGGAAAGACGTTGGCCCTTGGCCTCCGACGCAGATAATTGTAATGGGTTTCGACGAAGGACACCGGCGCGGCGCGGCGGTCGTCGGGAAGAAATCGCGAGGGAAGAGAGGAGGAGGTTCGCTATCAAAAGGTGCCGGCGGATCGGCACCGAAGGCAACCGCGCGAGCATTAAATCGGCCAATGGCAATAAGTAACCGAATGCCGTGGCGTTGTAGGTGCGCGCTGATAATTAAAAGACGATACAATAAAGCACGTATCATTGGCCATAAAGCAGCCGGAGCTAAAGCCCACGGTGTGGGCCGTAGGAGCGCGCGGACCGGTCACTTAAGCCCGCAGAACCCACGCAGACGTCTTGTCTCGCCACTCTCGGACCTCTTCGGCAATAACCATAAGGCATCCTTTATTCCGGCGGTCCCGGGTCCCGGGTCCCAGGTCCCGGGTCCCGGATCCCTGACTCCCAACGACGAAAACCATGATTCCGAGCTAATCGCCGATAGGGAGAGAATAACGAGGCTACTCGCCGCCTTTTAGCCTGCGGACGACGCGCGGCGGTCGCGGTCGCGGTCGCGGCCGCGGACACCCTCGCGGTTCGCGATCCCGGCTGGAGAGCGGAGAATGAAGCCAACAGAAACGAAAGGGAACGATCCTCGTTCCAAGAAGCTCTCGTCCTTCGCGGAATCCTCGGAGTTTTCCGTCGCAGGAACCGAGCGAGGATTAATCGGTCGGCTGGTAACGAAAGACAATTCGACGATGTCGAGCCGAAATCCCCTCGGCCCGTCGTTGGCCCGTCGTTGGCCCGTCGTTGGCCCGGCTAATCGCTCCGTGGAGTCGCCGTTTAATTCGCGAATTTAATTCGTCCGCGGTGACGTTAAATCAGAGACGTGGCGAAGGGTAACAAGTAGTCGTCGCGGGATTACGACTTTGGAACACGCACGCGTTGTAAGTCTCCTCGAGAGCGGATCGCGCGAGACCTCCCTCGAACGTTGTTCCCCGATCCTTCGGCGATATTTATCGGCGTCGCGGTTCCCGTACCCGTACGCGTAGCGCACGCCGAGCAAAAAGTCTCGAGGAGGCGAGCTAATAGGCGAGGGCTCGTTGCCGTTCGTTTGGCCCTCTCGCGTGTCGGATTATTACGAGCGTGCTCTCTGCCTGGTCGCCATCCGGCCGATCGGCTCTCCCCGTTATCCAAAGCGATTCGATCCCGAACGATACATTGTTTGCCTGCTTTTTTCAGATCTTTCGGACGTGCCGGAGAACTTGCCGATGCCCGCGCCGGGCTCGGAGAGTCCCCAGGCTCTCAACTATTCCCAGATCGCCTCCGCGGCGGTGGCCGTTTCTCAGGGAGGCCAGGATCCCTCGGTCTCGAGTACGGAGACTTTGCTCAGGAATATCCAGGGCCTGCTGAAGGTCGCGGCCGACAACGCGAGGCAGCAGGAGAGGCAAATCAACTACGAGAAAGGTCAGTGGCGGTGGTTTCTTAGCTCGTCTCTGGCCGCCGAGGCCGGCCACCGCAATTTCATTATCCGTCGGGGTACCCCGGTGCCGCGTTAAGGGGAATCGGAGGTCCGATGGCAATCCGCGTTCGCTCCCCCATTTCCCTCGACAATTTGGAACAAGTGCCCGTGCGTATCCGGGCCGGAGAATCGATGGAAACGGCGCGTCGTCTCGCCGCGTCCCTGCCTCGTCCGAGGGTCAGGGCGAGGATACGCCGGCCGAAACGCGAAGCGAGCCTTTAATTGCCCATTAACCGCGGTACAAAGTGTCGTTTCCACGGTCGTCAACTAATGCGCGTTCGCGGCGCTTAACGACGCCCATGCCGCGCCGGCACGGCCACTGTGCAGCATTTTTCCCCGCGGTAAAGGAGAAAGCCGGCATTCTTCCGACCGGGGCGGTATCTCTCGATCGCCGCGAGGAGGTCGTCCTTTGTTCCGCGACTCGCGTCCACTGGCCGATTAAGCCGGGACTTTAACGCGAGAGGACGTTCGCCGGCGGTCGCGGAGCGTCCCGAGGCCGTCGCGCGGACGGCAACGAGTTCATCCGCCGCGCGTCGCGACGTCGAAGCCGGCTTAGCACGGATTCCACGAGTCCAGGAACGGCCGCGTACCGAAGCGAGAGGAAAGTTTCGTTCGCGAGTCGACGATGAGAAAGGAGAGCAGCCGGTTGGTCGGGGTTGGGGGTGGACGAGGGCCGATTTAATACTCGAACGAGCCAGCAGCTCGTTTTACACCAGATGGTTTTACGTACGACCGCTATCGTGTTACCGAGCTTCTCCGTATGGCTCCGTCGCGTCGGTCGCGTCGGTCGCGTCGGTCGCCCGTCCTAATAGGCGCGGACGCGCGAACGCGAGCGTTGCTCCGCTCTGGGGAACCGAATTCCGGGACGAGCCCCCCGGTGGAAATGGCTCGATCCTCGAACGCCGCGTCCTGCGAATCGTCTTCGTTAAGTCTTCCGTGGACGCACGAGTCGGGCAAACGGATGCAAAAGAAAGGAAAGGAAGGGAGGAGCGAGCGGAGGTATTCTCCGTCTCGTTTGCTCGGTAAGTTACACGCCGCGCGAAGGAGAACAATATGAGCTCGTCGGATGCTGGCGAGCAGCGCGGAGAGCTCGCTATCTTCGATCCTCGCCGAGATAAGGGACGGGGGAAGGTACGGCGGGAGCGCAAAGATTGTGCGCGCCTCTTCTTCGTATCCACCGCGCGATCCTCGCGAGGAGGAAGAGACGGAGAGGAAGAGCGAGTCGGTGGCGGGCCGGTCGCTTAAGGCCCGCCGAGAGAGCGGAATAGAAAGAGGGGATTGAGTTGTAGCCGCGAGTGGAGGATCTTATGTAGATTCCTTGTAGATCGTGCACCCGATTCGATCGCGATCGGCTACCCGGTACCGGGTTAATTAAAATTGTACGGGCCGGACGTCTTTCTTTCTCGCTGCCCCTCTCTCTCTCTCCCCCTTCCACCCTTCCTGTCTCGCTCCCGCGATCGTTCGATTCTCTCTTCCTTTGTGTCTCTTCCCGTGCCCCCTACCAACCGCCACCCTGTTGCAGTGTCGCGCCGCCGCCGCCTTCTTTTTTCCTCGGTCGTTTCGTTCGGAGGAGCACGCTGGCTGCACCGACCGGCGGCGCATCTCGCCGTAAGCTCCTTCGATTTTCGGCCGCTGCCTGGGAGGCTGCTTACGTGAAATCCTATTACCGCGAGCCGCGTCGCGCGACAGCGCAACCCTTCGGCTCCGCGCACGAGTCCCGACGTGGACCGGGATACCAAGCTGCGCTCGCGCGACGAGAAACATCCTCCGCGTTTCGGAGCTTTCTTTCGAACTGCGTGGTATCGGTATCGGCAAATGCGGATGCGCGTCCGTGCCCCGAGGGGTTAACCGCTGGCTCGTTTTTCACCTCTCTATAGATGGAGAAAGAGAAAAGGGTTCGCGAGCGGAGGGCAGCAAAAAGAATAAATCTTCCGAGGAGTTACGATTCGGCGGCTGGTTCTTCGAGCCCGTGTTTCCATCTCCCCCTTTCTTTCTCCGATTCGCTGCTCCCATTCGTGTACTCCGAATCGACGGAGTCCCGTGCATCGTTAAACATCTGCAACCGCTCGCAGGCTACCTTAAGGATCGTCCCTGGGTCGAAGGTCGCTGGCTGGGAGCGCGCGAACAACTGGCCGCGGCGATTATTATGCTTATTAAGGTGGAAAGTAATAAATTACGCCGAGCTAATAGCGGGGATCGTGAGAAGCGCGGGGGAAACGCTCGAAGAAGCCACCCGATCCTTCGGACCGTTCGGATCGATTCGTCGAGGAACTTCTTCGGCCACTGAAAACAAAACAGTTGCTCGTGCTCCGTTGGTCTCGCGACCACCCCACCGAGGGGAGAACGTTTCCGAGGCAATAAAGCTGTTCCATTCTTAATTAAATCCGAGGCCACGCGAACGAGCTAATTAAAGCAAACATCCGACGCGATAAAGCTCGAACGTTGATCCAGGGTCCTGAACGACATCCTGGAGAAGGGAGGGCTAGTCGTAAAAAGTGGTGGTTCGCGAGTTTAACCACTGTTGTTTCGTGGCAGATTTTCGCAGGGTACTTTCTCGCGGTACCAACTTTTAGCTCGAAAAAAAAGCAAGCGACGATCGATGACATCGATCGAGTTGTCGATACGTGCCTCGGGGATAGAAAAGTACTTGGACCAGCGGCAGGTGCACGCCGAACGCATCCAACTGCGCGTACATCATATTTTGCCAAATAATGGGCGGCCGTTGTCCGATACAGAGATAGCGGTGCTCGGGCTCGTGACCAAGAGAGGGCGAAGGATCGATTGGCCGACGGAGTTGAACGTAAATCAATCAGGCTGCCTTCGACCGCGGAGAAGCAACTGGTCGAGTATCCCGAGGCTCGTGGAAAACAATTCACCTAAGCGCACTTGGCGCGTTTGTCCCGTCCCAACTTTTCTGGCTGAAAACAGAAACGCCGCATTTGGATGGCAAGAAATGTGTGTATATATATTGATTTCTGCGCTTACCCTTGAACGACCAAAAGGTATCCACCGGCCCCATAATCCACTCGGTCGTGTTCCGCGTCGGACCCGAGGAATTTTCATAACGAGCAGCAGCAACATCAGCAACGGCAACGGCAACGGCAACGGCAACGGCAACGGCATCGAGCCTCGACCGGCTGAAAGAAAAAGGGCTCGTTTAATGGGACACGTTGGCGCCCGGGTCAGGGTGGCCCCGTTGTTACTCGTTAATTCGAGCCGCGACCGAGAGCACGCACACCACCGATCGGGGAACCGGCCCGGCTATTCTTGCGCGAATCCGTGGAAAACGCAAACGAGCGTGATCCAGAGGCATGCACGGTAAGCCAGAGAGCAACGAGAAAGGGAATGAGGCAGCTCCACCCTGCTGTCCTCCTCTCTCCCAATATTGTTCGCCAGCGGAGCGGAGCAGAGCAGACAGAATAGTAGGAATAAAAACGCGAGACAATACGATGTCGCAGCCGCACGGTCGTTGTCGGTTCCCACCTCGAAGGGGCCGAGGTTGGCTTGGCCGGAGAACGCGGCCGATCGTCAATTAGAGAAACCGCGAGAGCTCGGTTTTAGCATAAGCCACGGCCCAAAAGGGGCCGGAATAAACGGGCTGCGGGGTGTGCACGCATCGCGCGCCAGTTTCTTTCGTCGACTTGCTTTCTCCGCTCGGGGGCGAAGCTCCTGGGGACGGTGAACGGGAAGGAGCGAGGAGCGGTCGAAAGGATAGACGCTGGTGGCTAGGCCGGGAGCGTGCGAGCGAAACGAGGGGGAAAGAATTTAAGAGGGTGGAGGCCCCCCCCCCCCGTTGGTGTCGGGGAGGCTAATAAATTATGCCTAACGCGGCAACAACTGGTTGATTATTTATTTAACAATAAAAGAAGTCGCGAACTCGGCACGAACTCGGCACGAACTCGGCACGGACTCGGCACGAACTGGAATCGAACCTACCTGCCTCGACTCGTGGCGTGCCGATGCGTTATGCGCGCACGGGAATGCACGTATCCGTCCACGAATCGGATTGATATTTCGAATTAGTCGCGCGCCTAATTTTTGAGGAAAAAGCGTTCGACGTTGGGCAACGGCTGGCGAAATCCCTGGCGACGGAGAAGGCGGGAGGTGCGGCACTTCTCGGAAGCAGCATCGCGAAGGATTCGACGGAGGAGAAGTTGGAGACACGACGATAAACCGCGACGAGGACGTCACCTAAATCTTGGATTTAACGATCTCGGACATCGATCGTCACCGATCGTTGTCTCGACGGAATTAAGTAACAAAACGGACACTGGCGACTAACGACCCCGCGATTTCCCGGCTCGAAACGAGGCGCGACTCTCGCATCCAGTACGATTATAAAGCGAAAATTTACGAGCCTCTCGAAGCCCGCGGGAGGAGATCTCGCCGATTCTTTTCCTCCTCCTATCTCGCCTTCGGAGTTTGTTGCGTCGCGGGTTTTATCGCCGCCGCTGTTTTAAGTGTCCCCCGTGAGACTTTGTCGCCGAGCTCCTTCCTCTCGGGACCTTCGATTCGGACGACTCGGCCGCTAACGACCAAAGTGAAATTCGAATTTCGATTCGAAGAAGAAATGGAAAATTCCGCAACGGCCGCGCCGACACGTCTGTCGGTTAACGGATGGCGAATCGCGTCGAACGAAATTGAATTTTCATCGACGATCTCCAGGGACAAAGGAGCGGAGCTGGCGCGACGGCGGAGAGAAACTTGACCTACCGCAGTTTTAACTACCGTTCAATTATACAGTTTGCTTTCAGTTGGATCGTCGCGCGGGTCGAATAAAGCTTGCAATTTACCGGTAATAAAAGAGCAGTGGTAACGGCCACGCGAAAGAGTCGCGAAGGAAAGAGGGAGAAGTCGCGTCGTTAACGGCGCCGTTTACTGCTCGAGGAACGAATATTTTGTTGCAACTCGGCGACGTGGAATCGCGACGGCACGCGGCTTCGCGATGCTTCTCCTCTTCTCTTTTTTTTTTCCCACCTCGGCCACGTCCAGGCTCATCGACGACAGCGCGGACGAAAAACGAACAGGCCGAGGAAAAGATCGAACGAGCCGGTGCGCGCGAGAATCCCGTTTCGAAAGTGTCATCGCGCCACGGCGAAAGAATCTCGGCGAGCGTAAAAGCGCCGCGATAATTGGCCCTTCGAGCACGCCCCTCGCAGCTCGATGCATACGCATAATCGCGCGTGTTATGCGCCGCGACTTCGTCCTCCCGCGTGGCGCGCCCGGGCGACTGGAGACGTCGCGAATCGGCGCATCTTCCCCGCGCCTGATCAAAATCGCGGCTGGCCAAGGCTCTCGAAAGCGTCCAAAGCTTTTGCACCGAACTTTCGATGCCGCGAGTGGGACGAACCTATCGAAGGCGTTATTTAATTGCCGCGCAACTGAAAGACTTTGGACGCGGGGATACGTATCCGGTAGTTAGCGACCGAATCGGGCGGCTGAGCCGATCTTGCGTACAATTCGCAGCGTTTCCGGTGCACGCGACGTACACCCGGAGTACAGTGTCTCCGATGAACGCGGAATCGCCGCGCGCCAAGCGCCGATCGTTCCGCGCGCGATGAACCAAGGGAACGAAGGAAACCAGGAGGAGGAGGCGGCGGAGGATCGGAAGAGAAGGATCGATCGTTAAGAAGTCAGGCACGGGTCGTCGGGGGTTATTCGATAAATGCCGCGAGATTCTTCCCGGTGAACGTTTTACGATCGGCAACCATTAATGTCTCGCGCCGTGCCCGGGCGGTCTAGCATGCGCGCGCGTACAGTTGGACGGACACTCGTAATAACGATAAAGATCCAACGCACGATCCAACGGTGCGTCAGTCTCGTTAGAACGAGGGGGAAAAAGGTGAGACTACGTTCGCGACGGTTCAACGACTGCGCTAGATCGATTCGTGCTCGTCGTCGGCGACGATTCCATTACGCTCGCGCTAGCGCCGCGTTTACCAGCAGAATATATTATGCGTTAAACACTCGCGTCTATCCTGCGCGATAGAATTTTCTGCATCTCTTGGCCGCGTGGATTTCAACGACGAGATAAACGAGACAAAAAACGGAGACGGTTTGGCCATGGCGAAGCGAAGCGAGGACTGCGATATCGTAGTCGACAGCAGCGCTTCTAAACGTCCGTGCAATAACTCGGCAAGATATCCCGAAGGAAAGAAAGAGGGAAGGATGGAAGGATTATCTTGAAACGCGAAAACGCTCTTCGTCGTATCTCCGGCTGACTTGGCGCGACAAACACAGCCACCGAAGATTCGCGGCCCGGACAGCCGGCAGAGATATCAAAACTATTCACCTACGGCCTGCGGCCTGCGGCGTGCGTATCCTCGTACCTATCGATCGACGAATACCACCGTGAATCGATGCCGAGAGGCTAGAACTAAACTTGCCCCGATGCCTGTTTGCGCGCGGGGGCTTGGCTAAGAAAGGAGCAAAGTATTTGCCTGCGGAGCTGAGATTGTTCCGAGCTGCTAGCTTTCCCTTTCGATCGATAACACGTGCCTGTTTTACATGCTCGCGCGATCGTACTGCTCGAACAAAGTTTTCGTCAAATGCGCATGCATACGTGTAATACGCGATGCGTTTGACGCTGCACCGACTCGTCGGAATCGGGCTGGCCTGCGGACGAGCGCGAAAGCAAAAGGAAGACGACGAAGCCGGGTCGTCGATCGACCGTGGTGGTCGCGACTTTTTCGCAAAGGAACAGTTTCAGTGCTCGCTACGACGGCGACTAGCCGCGATCTAATCCTATTTTCGTTAGATCCGTTAATGGTTAATGGGAGGCAAAGTGGTCAGCAACCGGAACAAGGCCTAAGTCCGTCTTAAATCCCGCAGGAGGGAAACCCTTGTAGCCCTTAGCCAACGACTGTAATCCGCGCAGGATAACTATTGGCCGTACGCCGTTGGTCCGCTTGGAGTCGCGCAAGCTCGCGCGCCAACGCGCTTCGTCCTCTGCGTTCTCCTTTATCGAAACGGGAACTGAGATCCAGCTTTTCCGCAAGGTGAAACGATTTCGTTATCTTCGGGCTCGCGCATAAAAGTCCTCGAGCGGTGAAAGTTTCCTGCTACGCAGACCCGAGACAATTCGAGTGCTGCGCGGAGAGGCATGCCCGCGGGAGAGGACAAACTTGCGAGCACGGAGAAACGATCGTTACGCGTTTATAATATGCAAGGGTGGAAACAATAATATCGTCGTTCCGAGAAGCATTCGCTTCCCCCCTGGTCGCTGGGAAAACCCTACGCGGGCGAGTAACGCGAGTCGTGGGATTAATCGGGATTCGGGGCCAAGAAATTTATGAATTTCGCACGCCGGAGACGTCGAAAATCCGATTCCACCCTGCAAAGAAGGCGAGCGAGGAAGAAGACCCGCTGCGTTGTTAGGAGTTTGCTCCCGAGGCCGAAGGAACCGCGGCGAATAAGAGAATAGCAGAGACGGCCGCGCGATCCCCGGGGTTGTAAATTACCGAAATAATCCGCCGGTTAATTCCCAGCGGCGGTTTATTACCGTCCCCGTGATCCGTCGAAATTAAATTCGAAAACGCCTGCCAATCTTCAGCAGGCCCGTAGAAAAAGAAGGATCGCCGTTCGCAATCGCTCGTCGCCGACGAATTCGCGAGGATGCAGATGGACGCGAGTAGGCGTAGGCGTGGGTCAAAGTGGACGAGTGTTGCGACGTGGCGCGGCTCGGCGCGGCTCGGCGCGGCTCGGCGGGGTGTAACACGAAAGCTACATTATACTATTCAAACGATTGCAGGGCACGGCGCACGAGTAAGTTGACATTGTTGTTTCTGAGGGTGGCCTGGGGGCCTGCGAATATCTTAGCGCCGCGCAGAAGCTATATCACGGGTACACTTCGTCGTGCAAGCCCTCCGGGGATGTGAACGCTACACCGCCACCGCTGCCTCCCGTCTTCCCGCCTCCATATACTAATCAATAACCATGAATCGCGCCGGTAACAGTGGCATGCACGTTCCGTTGCACCGTTATTGTTGCCGCGCCAGGGTGTTCGGCTTACCGTGAATATTATTATCGCCGATGATCCTCCGCCCAGCCTCGACTCCGTCGCGAAACTGCCCTCGGACTATTCCTCCTGCCCTTAACGAACCGAGTCGCCCGACGGTTCTGCTGGCTCTCGACTCGGACGCCTCGAATCTGAAACGATCAACGATCAAATGACGAACAAATACGAGGAGATGAAAGGGTAAAAGGTGCGGGGGTCCTGGCTTCGATCGGGAACGAACATCGGTGGAAGACCGGTGGAAAACCGGTGGAAAACCGGTGGAAAACCGGTGGAAAACCGGTGGATTCGTTCCGGCGTAACGCACGGTTTATGGAGCGACTGGAGATTAGGGTACGTCTAATTGACACGGAAAAGACGGAGAGGCGCAGTCCCGTTCGGGAGGGGCGAGTTTTCTTACGAGGAGGTGCTCGTTCGCCGCGCGAACGTTAATCCCTGAAATTTTAATGGCAGCAAGAAGCTCGCGGTCGAATTTCAATAAGCCTGCACACCCCCCGTCGCGCTCCCTCTGTCCGTTACCGAGAAATTGATTTTCACAACTTCCGACTTTGCGACCGTTCCCTCGAAAACGTATACACGTATACAGACGCGATATCGAGGCGGGGGCGATGGAAAGGCAAGGACAACGGGAAGAGGCGAGTAATCGTTGGACCGAGTCGATTCGAATCGGCCCCGGGGTGAGCGAGAGGGATGACGTTCGCGTCGACGACGATCTCTAATAAAGTTCAATTATCTCCGGAAACGTTAGGTACCGAGGGAAAGGTAGAGTAAAAGAGAGGGAGAGGGTGAGGTGGAGAGAGGGCGGCGAGTCGAACGAGACCCTAACATCGTGACGAGAGAAAGAGAAACCGGGAGAGATGATAATCTAAACGATCGCAAAGTGGGCTGCAGAAACGCGCCGAAATTGGCAATAACAGGGTGGCAAGGGGTGGTGCGCGGAGACGCGCAGGAAGGAGCAGCCGCGTAACGTATACACGTAGCGGCGGGGCTCCGGCGCGAACTTCCTATTCTGGTTAGCATTCAAATTGAATCTTCGTGGCGGCCGGTCGTGAAGAGTTACCGCCGTTAATGG
The DNA here is from genome assembly GCA_948146005.1 of Nomada fucata. Lineage (NCBI taxonomy): Eukaryota > Metazoa > Arthropoda > Insecta > Hymenoptera > Apidae > Nomada > Nomada fucata. The sequence continues at coordinate 158,415 of OX411282.1, forward strand.
ACCTCGCAAACGCTCTCAAATTGCCGGCAGACTGCTGAGACGCGGCCCTACCTAATCTACCGGCTTGATTCTCCGCGTAACTCATTGCCCTGCCCCCGCGAATATCGCTATTGCTCGTCGCGCTACCCAATTGTTCCGGGGTTCGTTCGAAAGAGAGCGGGTCGCGCGTATCCGATTTGGCCGGTCGAATGTTCGGGGTGGAACGCGAGTCGGGCGATACCACCGCGTCCTTGGCTTATCGGGCGAGAGTTTTATTGCGCGCTGCGAAATGTCCGCAAATTGGCAGCGATCTAACGAGCAGCTCGTCGGTCGACGCGGCCACGAGCCGTACGGCTCATTGGCCACCGATGTAATTCGAGAGGCAGACAGCCAGAAAGGGCAGAGGGTGGCTCGTTTTTCCTTCTCCCGCTTTCTTTTCTGCCGCCAAACCGAATTAGCCTGCTCGATTTAAAGCCCGGAAGCATTACGCCGAGTGAAAAGCGACTTGCCTCGAGACGTCGATAATCGAGTCTCGGGCATGCCTTTTTCGACCAGCTGGCGGTTCGTCGTACACTGATTCGAAAATTCTAGAGTTTCCGCGGCAAGACGACGCTACCCTCTTGCCGGGATTCGAAATGTCTAATTTAGCGTGGCGAGTCTCAGGGGGCGAGGGAGTTGATTTCGAAGACGGAAGGGGCGAGCGTCTTGGAGACAAGGTACGAGGCACGCGGTTGGGATCGCTGTGTGTCTTCGCGTAATTGTATTAGAGGTAACTACGCGAGCTCTGGTCCGGTCGTCGTCCGTTGGATTTAATCACGAACCCGCTAGACCGTGCGATATTCTCCCGAGCCATCTTTTGGGAGAAGGTACGACGGAGGAGATCGTCGAGCATAATTAAATCGGAGCTTCTACCCGATCGGATCTCCACTCGACGCATTTTCAAATAGAATTCCAACTAACGCGAATCGTTTCCTTCTGCTTTCAGCCGAGCTAAAGATGGACGTTCTACGAGAGAGGGAGGTAAAGGACAGCCTCGAACGGCAACTTCAGGACGAGCAGAAGGTCCGAGGTGAGTACGCTATTTCTATTCCGGCGCTTCCTGCGTTCGATTACCAGACGCCAGTTTACTGGCCACGCAAAATTCCGTCAACCCTGTTTACGGACGCCCGTCCCGACCAAGCGGATGCTCTTTACGACGAATCGAGCCACGCTCGCGCCGTAAGGACCAAGAGGTCACCCAGGGCGTTTCCGCGTCGGGACGTTCGACTCGACGGTAAATCAACGAACCGCCGGCAGACGCGCCGCTATAAAGTGTCCGCGTATCCTATTATTCTAAGCTGGCGGGGCATCGCGGCGAACCTTAACTGTCCTTCGGTCCGAATTGTCGCCGAAGCGGGCCAGATTTCGTATCGCTTCGCGACTTGGCTGGAACGCAGGGTGGATGGTCGAGCGCGCGAGAGAATTTTCACAGATGCTGGCGGCAGCGCAGCCCGATGCCCGATAAATACGTAAAAGTGCTCCGGACGCGTGCACTATTTCGTCCTCCGTTACCTTTCGGACGTTAGTTCGCGACAGCGCTGACGAATCGTGGACGTTACCGTGGTTCGGTCGATTCGCAGGAAAAACGAGTTGCAGGGGCCGGGCCCTTGCGGTAACGCGAGCCTGTGACAACAGCAGTCCATTAGTCAACCAGCTCAGTGTCAATACATGAATATGACAGCCGGTCTCACGGAATAGCCCATCCATCCCTCGGCCCACCTCCGACGCCACCCATAATGTCAAGCGTGTTCTATGATATCGCAAATATAGGAACGAGTCCACCGCCTCCGTCGACTATAGAAACCTTTATCTTTCCGCGGGAAAGTTTGGCTCTCTCTCCTCCCTCACCCTTCCCCTTTGCTTGCTCGCTTCCTCGTCGAACCGATGATCGATGCCGCTACAGCGGCGAAATTCGTGTTCCTTCGCTCGTTCGTCAACCTCGTCAAGCGTTTCCGTCGATCGAAAGAGCCGCGCGCGCTTTCGACGATTCTTAAAGGCGGCGGCCAACGTAAGACGATACTTAATTTGCGCGAGGCCCCCCGAGGCCCCCCGCGGTTCCGGCTGGATGATCGATCATCCGAGAATATTGACGCGACCGCTCGCAAAGGCCTTCGTCTCCCATTCGGCTAATGACCAGCGAGCAAATTAAAAGTTGCTCCGAACGCAACGTCGACTCTCGCGTTACTCTTCCCCGAAGGGGGAACCAGGCGTCTCTTCTTCTTGGAGGCGTGATTGGGCTCGCGGGGTCACGCCCGAGGATGCGCGATGTCTTTATCAGTTTTATAGCGCGGCGCGAGCTCCGCGTCTACGGGGGCAATTTGTGCAACAAGGAGGAAATCGAGACTCGAGACGCGTCGCCGCGTCGACGGGGGATAGAAAGGGCCACGGTGTTATTAGCCCGTTTAAAGCCTCGCTTGGCATTTCGTTAAAGGTTGAAATCTTCGACCCCCCGTGGACCGTCGACGGTATTACCTTAGCAGGGGTTGCGAGGAGTCGGTGCTCCTCGTTGTTCCCCGCCGCGGGACGAGGGATTTGTAATGGGACACGCGTTGCTCGCGTCGAACAATGAGATGACCTTTGCGAAGGGCCTTTGCGGAAATAGTCTGGGGAGCTGTATCCACGCCGTATCCACGTTCTCCAACGGAACGTTGAAAACGGTGGTTAAAGAACGATGCTTACAAAAGGGCTGGAAAAAACCGTGTCTGTTTGTATGCGCCGCGTGTGCACGAGGAAAGCTGCCTCTTTCCCTAGCCGGAACGAGCCCGGCCAACGTTTCCCACGTTGTCTCCGGCGTTTACGTAAACCGGATTTCGAGAGTCGTTAATCGGGCTCGCGGTTCTTCGGGCGCGACGATAACCTCGTCATCGACGGAACGGTCGACGCACGCTACGATAACAAATAGAACGCGGAACAAGAGCGACGTTGATCTGGATTGGATCCGCGGCCGGAAATTCTGGCCGGTGTCTCGCGTCAACCGACAGAAAAGCCGAGCGCGTTTTCTCTGGAGCAAAAAGCTCTCTCTCCTCTCGGCTAAACTCGCGTAAACCTTCGTCCCGCGAACCGCCTTGGGAAACGACAGCTGCCTTTGCCACCGCTTTACGGGAACTTGCGGCCTCCCCGTAATTAGCCGAGCCTTTTGTCGCCAGAGAGAAGCACCCCCCTCGCGTCTCGCAACCCTTTCGCGCGGCCGGCCGTCTTCGTCCTCTCGGTTTCTTTCGACCCGCGAAACCTTTGACGCCCTGTCGCGCTCCTCGATCGCGGGAAACATCGAAACGGAATATCGTCCCGAGATTAACGGCCGAAGGGGAGCCGCGCGTAATAATGGGCGACGATGGCCGCGTGAAAGAGAACAATCGTTTATCGCGTGGTTTTTCAGCCACCCGGACGAACCGCGTTCTATCTCGGTGGCGACAAACGGAATTGAAACTGTACAATCAACCGGCCGAGATTTATATACGCGACGCTTCCTCGCCCCTTGAATTAGCCGGCACGTAATGCCGGGATCGGGTGTCGGTGTAATTGGGACCCGAGGGACTTTGCCGCGTTTCAACCCCAGTTCGACCACCGTCACGCTATCCCAGAGTTTTACCAGCTAACTGCGAGCTTGGGGAAATCGTTTCTCCATCGTCGGAGCGTTGATAGCTATTGTCACCGAGAGGGCGAACGAGAGGGCGAACGAGAGGGCGAACGAGAGGGTGATGCGCACAAATTTTTCAACGAAAGAAGCTGAGCACGAGCAACTTAATAGGTCAAAGTTCGGTCTACCGAGTACGCCTGAATCGAAAACTTGAGAGGGACGATGGAATGATAACCGTTCATTAGCTACACGTTCACGGTTGATGATCCCCTCAAAGATTCCTGACGCAATGCTCGTCGACGATCTCGGCTGCCTATAATTACTCGTATTAAATCTATCCCCGGATCAATGGACCGTAATTAACATATCCACCCAAGTATCTGTCGCGACGCAAAGGAACCCACTGCTGTGTCATCTTCGAACGAGCCTCGAAGAGCTAATTCTCAAAAGAGCCTGCAAACACCAGGAACGACGACGACGACGACGACGACGACGACAACAACAACAAGAACAACAACAAGAACAACAACAACAACAAGAACAACAAGAACAACAACAGCAGCAGCAGCAGAAGCAGCAGAAGCAGCAGAAGCAGCAACGGGTATGGACATCGATGACGTCGGTGCTCCCGTGCGTAACGATAGCTGATTTGCTTTGAAGTGAACGTTTACACACACCGATCGCTGGAACCCTCCATTGTAAATGCTCTCGAGGCAACCGATGGACAGGGATGCGTGCAACAACGTTGCCCTCCCTCGTCTCCGTCTGACCATCCACGCAGCCGGTGTCCTTCTGCTCTAGACGACGCCGCTGCGTGGAAACGTGTCGATTACCACCCTTCCTCCGGCTTCGTTCGAATCCTTTGCGCGACCATTCTGTTCCACTGAATCCCGTAACCGGAATCTCGATGCGATCGTTGCGTTCGAACAAAGTCGCCGCAGTGGACAAACATCGAGAAGGCTGTACGCCGTTTTGCCGAGCGAGGCTTCCTTCCGGAAATATTCGTAATCCCCGCAGGCTGTTTCTGTTTGGCAGCATGTGTTAAATAGGTTTACGCGACGCGCGCTGCCCGTTCGGAGAACGCGTAAACACGAGGAAAAAAGGATTAACCTCGCAGTTTATACGTGGACTCGAGTCCGCCGGTTTTTCTGCTCGCCCGACCGAACGCAAATTCCGTCTTCCCGTGGTACACGCGCGCGTAGAAAGTTGCGCAACTCGGCGATGATTCGTCGCGGCCGGATGATTGATCGTCGGATCGCGGGGACGGGAGAGACCCCGACTAAACGATCGTCGAGAGGTTCGGTAGCGTCGCGAATTCGTAGCGAGTAGCGTCGCGAGCAGAAGCGGATCTAACGCGGTGTAGGAAAGAATGGAGCGGGAGAAAGAGTTAGGAGGACACGGGTCAGAGGGGAATGGAAGTAGCAGAGAGGCAAAGTGTTGGACCGGCGAGAGAGCGGCTTGCCCCCTTTGTGGCAGTTTAGCGTTTCATGTCGTATTCCGACTCATTGGAAATTGAGGAATACAGAAGAGGCGCAAAAGGGATACAGCTTTGAGATAAAAAGAACGTCGGATGGCGACTACTCTGTCGCACTGCCACCCCGCGAAAATAGACCCTTCTTTCCCGTGGACGTAGGGGGTGGGTGCCGCAACAAAGGTGTCGCCACCGAGCGGTCCCCTTTTGGCCTTTCGGCTGTCCCCGGCGTTAGGGTTCCGTGCATGGCTTCAATTTTTCCGCGACTTTTTTTCCCGTGCCTCTTTGTCCTCGCAGAGAGACGTCAGAGAGACCCGTCGGGGAGACCCGTCGGAGGGCCGTCGGAGGGCCGTCGGAGGGCCGTCGGATGGTTCCGCCGGGTCGAAAGAAATCGAGGGCCGTCCGAGAGAAAGAGTAAAAGGTTGTGGAAATCTTGGGAAAGTCGAGGACCGCGCGACGAAACCTGGCTCGATCGATGGGCTGGAGGGAAATCGGCGTCGGCGGTGGTCGTTCGCCGTTGGAAGCCGATACGCGGCCAGTGTATCCCCAGAAGGTTGCTATATCGGCGAAGAGCCGATGCTGGTGGCTACAAAGGGGTAGGTGCCGCGGTCACTTTGTGAACTAACCTGGCTTTGCCCGCTGTTTAATTAAGTCTCGCCGAGACTACTCGTCCTCGCCCCTTTCTCACTCTCTCGCTCTCCCTCTCTCCCTCCCTGTCTATTTCGCTTCGGCCCTGTCCGTTTCTCTGGCTCTCCGGCTAGCGAACGAACCCCCCCACCCCCGCTTGGTTTCGCTCTCTCGGACCGGCGGCCCTTCAACGGCCGGGAGACGAGTCTCTCTCGCTTTTCACCACCCACTAGTAGCCCGTGTCGTGAATATGACACTCTGCCCCCTCGCGTCACCCCCGACCCACCCTCTCCGCCTCTTGGACGGCGAGAGAAAAAAAAATTAAATCACAGCCACTGTTACGACGCGACGAAAGGGTACCCGTAGCTTTCGAGGGTCCGCGCTCGATCCTTCGACCCTTTCCGAAGCGCCACAGAAGCGAGAACAAAGCGGACGCTCGAACCGGAGAAAACCGCGACCCTGCTCCGCGAATCGGCCCCTGGGTTCGTTTCCTTTCAGCGGGGACATTTTCCGGGAACGATCAATGGGACTCGGTCCCTCGATGCGCGCACGGTATAGGTACGCGTTGCTCGGAGTATCGACGGCTCCACGGGGCAACGGGAATAGCCTCTGGTTCCCGATGGATCGGCTTGGGCGGCTGACTGCCGTCCGCCGGATCTCCTCCTTTCTCGGAGTGCGTATTTTTTTCCCCCTCGGTGGGTCGCCCTCAGCCAGCGGAGCCCCGAAGGCACGCGTATCAATTCACTCGCGCGTAACGGCGAGCTTCCGTAATATAATTGTTAATGCGCCGATTGGCCTCGGGCTCCGCGTTCGCGCGGGGCAACCGCGTCCACGGACGCGAACCGTTTGCGCAAAAATAGACAGGCCTTTCGTCGCGAGCAGGTGCAAACGCGCCTGTAAGATGTTCGCGAAGGGAATTCAATGGACGAGGCGAAGTTCGATTGCGAGGCACACCGCTGCCGACGCGCGATAGGGGAAGAAAAGTGCGGACAGTAGCGGAGGATTAAGCGAGGACGCGCGACGCGAAAGAAAGTCGACGTTGACGAAAGCTCTCGGTTACCTGGCCGAGCGTGCAGTAGCTCGCGCGCAATATTCTTCGCCGGGGAGGTATATTCCGCGGGACGGGACGGCACGGCGCGGCGGGAGAAAGAAATGAAACGGGGCAGCTTATTTACGCGGACCGGCAGGCAAGAGTGATTCCGCTGGAAAATAAATGGCGGTCTCGCTATTCCCAGCAAAATGGAGGCACAATTTTCAACGATTTATCGCGGCTAAAATATTCACGCGAACGTTGGGCATCCTAAACGGAGCAGGAACAATTTGGCAAAGCTTAACTATCGTCGGATCGGGCCGGCGCGCCGCAGCGCCGCAGCGCCGCAGCGGTATAAAAGGGCCGAGGATTTTATCGCGTCGAACGAGAGGCGGGAAACGGAGGTGCTCCGTACGCGACGCGGTATTTAGAGCATCGCCTTCCTCCGAACGCTCGAATATTCGAAATAGTCGACAGCCGAAGGGAAGGGAGAGACGAGAAACGAAAGGGCGCCGAGGTGTACCGACCTAATCGCGTATCGCAGCAACGCGGAAAGGGCGAGCGTGCTCCTGAACGCCAGCCAGCCCGGTGATAAATAAAGAGCGCAAGAAATACCAGGATGGAAGCTCGCGCTCTCCTCCGCCTAGGAAAACGGTCGGGCGCGTGGCCGTACGCGGTGGTTGTGTGCGATCGCGCGAGCAGAGGGACGACGACGCGAGAAATTTCGTTGCTGCGGAATTTAGATGAAATTGCGCGAATTACTTGAGCGCCCGGAGCGAACGTGTGTGCATACGTGGTCGGTCTTCTCCGGGCGGCGCACACGGTTCGATCGTCTCGTCGCCTCGTCGTCTCGGTCGCGAAAATTGTGCGCGTACCCGGAGCGTAGTCCTGAAAACGATTTCGTCGACGCCAACGAAAGCACGAATCGCGCGAGATTACCCGGGATGGAAGGCGTAAATAAATAAATGTCCATACGTAACTGGTAACCAGTTATTACGGTCGGTGTCACCGTACCCCCGGTGCCCGACCGAAACCCGACCGAAACCCGAGCGAAACCCGAGCGAAACCCGAGCGAAACCGTCGTCCGTCGCGAGGCGCGGTGACTTTTCCGCTCGGCGATGACGCGGTCTCTGGCAGGATCCGCGATACTACTCCGGTGTCCCGAGGAAACCACCCCCGTGACCATTCGGGGCCAGCATCCAGAACCGGCGCAGGAAATTCGTATCGCGGAATATCTGGCGCGGGTGGCCCTGGCGAATTGTGGCGGTCCAGAATGGATAGACAATAATTCTCCGCCCTCTCCTATATGAAAGAAGGAGGAAGACGGGCTGGGACGCGGATTCGATATCCAAGCGGCACGCGGGATGCCCCGCGTCGTCTATGAAAGACGACGAATCCGCAACCCTCGTAATACGAGTCCTCGTAAAGTAGCATTCCCGTGTAAGTCCTTCTGTCGGTCGGTCGACTACCATCTACGGCTTTCTATTATGCATGCGTCCCTTATTGGCAGTAAACGTGCTCACCCTCCTTTTCGAGCTACCCCCACACCCATCCTCACCCCCTTCGTTCCGCTCGAGCCGGAATTACGGCCGTAAGCATATTTCTAATTATAACGTCGCGAGGAAAAGCCTCACGGACAGACGGAGAATCTCATAAATTATGCAAGAACGAGTCGATTTCGCGGGGCAGAGAGACAGAGCGGAGAGAAAACTCGTTGCCCCCGGCAAGACGGGCGTTTCCTCGGCTCGCAGCCGCCGAGAGAAGATGGGGAGACGGGGTTGCGCAGCGATTGTCGGGCAGCGATTGTCGGGCAGCGAGGCGAGGGACGTTCGGGTTTACGTTTCGATTCGTCGTAACGGGAACTAACGGGAATTAACGGGAATTAACGGGAATTAACGGGGCCGGACAAATGCGTTCATCGTCGGTGGCGCGAGGCGTCCGCGTTCACGCGGTTGCGCGCATACCGCGCTGGTGCGAGCGCGTGGAGTGGGTTTGGGTTCGCGAGATCGACGCTCTCGAGCCCGTTCGCCGGCACCAATTTGGCATCGAGAATGGCCCATAGTCGTTAATGGGTCGTCCGCGTTAACGATTATGTTTCGGCTGTAATCATTGGACCGATTGTCCCGATCGTCGCGCTAATAAAGCGCGATGGGCTACGCTGTTCGAACGTGGATGACGATGACGATGACGATGACGATGACGATGACGATCGCTATCGCAATGGCGCCCGTAATTGTTCTCGATCGCCGTGCCCTGAAACTTTTCCGGTCGTCGCGTCGCGGCGCGATGCGTTCCCGTTCGACGAAGCCCGTGGCAAAAGGAAATGGGAAGCGCGTGGTCGGTTCGGCCCGCAGGAATCGTCGGTTGGGAACGCGTTGCGGTGCGGATCCGACGACGAGCAGGGAGCCGGGCCGGCGTCTCGTTGAACGCGTTTCCACGTCGTTCGAAGGTCGACGAGGGGCTGGAAATCGTGGGGAAAAGGGGTCGAAGACGGCGGCCGAGACGAAGCCAAGACGTTCGCGGTTTCTCGCGAGGGGCCGCTCGGTCCTTCGGCGTAATTACGTTAACCGCAACCGCCAAACGCCGGTACCGCTGCCGGGGGCTCGGGAAATGCCGTAATCCGTTCCGAACCAACCTCTTCATCCACCCTCGACGGAACGACCAGCTTCCGTCTGCTGGATACGCGCGACGAGTGGCGAAACCTCGAAATCTGGTGGTTCTCGCGTTCGACAGGGTCGACTCGGTCGCGACGGTGGTCGAAGGAGAGCGCGAGCGACGCGGCGGAAGGGGGGCTTCGAAAGGGATGGTCGAAGCCTCGACGGAAAACACATCCACGTGCTCGCTGAATTAGTAATACCGGAGGTCTTAGAGCCGAAGGGACTTGTAAGCTGTAATTGCATTAATCGCGGTGATATTTTGGGCTCAGGTGCCTTCGCGCCCGCTACGGCTCGTTAATAGCCACCATTATCGTTCGTGGCGCTCGTCGCGAACAAACTACCGCCTCTGCGCGCCCGAAACTCCAGTCGTCTCCAAGTTTCCGAAGTGGCTGGGACTAGTTTCGACGTTTATCGGCCCGACGACAGACGCGACGCGAGCCCGAAACTTTTTTCCGGCCGAGGGACGGTTTCCAAGTTGGAAGGCTTCCAAGAGCCTCGAGAATCGGCCGATTATCCCCGATCGATTCGCAGTAGAATCACGATCGCACCAGCGATTCGTTGCTCGTTAATGACGCGAAGGGAACGCGCGACGAATGCCCTACGTCCAGGTCCCGGCTGCGTAACGAGGAGTCGTTAAAGAAGCGACGATCCGAGGGAGAGACGCGCGGGAAAGTAACGGAGAAGCGCGGCCGACGGGGGATGGGGATGGACCAGGGCGAAACATTAATCTCTCGCGGTGGCAATATCGGGCCGATGATATTCGAGGCACGAGTATTATAGAGGAGCCGATGTCATTAGTCGGGCGAGTGTGCGTGCGTGGCCACAGTAGCGGAGAGCGGCGCTAAGCGGACACCCTTTTGCACCCCGTCTAGCGTGCGCGCAACCCCGTGCCTCCTCTTTCTCCTGTATCGCGCGCAGCGCTGCGCCGCTCTGCGCCGCTCTGCGCCGCTCCGCGCCGCTCTGCCCTGCGTCCGACGCGACGGAACGAGACGGGACGAGACGGGACGAGACGGGACGCGACGGTAGTATCGATATGCAGGACCGTGATAATCGATTGGCGCATTCCTCGAGATGGAGCGTCGCTGCGCGCTTTGAATACGCCAGAGGGCCCCGATCGTGCACGATGCATACGAACGCTCGTCCCTTGCCGCCTATCTTTCCCCTCGGCCCGGGAACGATCTCCGCGCTGCCACCCTTTCCCTCGCGTTGCCACGCACTTATGGATATGCATGTACGGACGAAGGCGCATCGGCACGCATACGCCGGCGGGCGCACGCACACGACGGGTCTTCTGGATATTGCTTTTCCGCCGCTTGGCCGAATTCGTTACCAGCCCGCCTCGATATCGGCTAACGAACGCCTCCGATGCGATGGCGGCGTACTTTCATTAATTCGCGGACGGCCGAAATTGACCGGGCGAAATCTTGTATTTCGTTCGGGGAGCGGTGTTTTTTTCAATTTCACGGCAGAAGTATATTCCGCGCGAATAGCGATCGGCAGTAAACGGAGCGGCCATCGTTTTGAAGCGCGGTAGGCATCGCGGTACGCGCGGAAGCGCAGGAAGGGTTCCGAACGTTCGCACTCGCGCCACCTACCCTTCCACTTCCCGTCACCCCTGCGCCATGGCTCGGTTATTGTTCACGTTAATTGATGCGTTATGTTTGATGCCGTTGTGATAGCCATTGTACGCGGGGTGTCCACTGATAACTGAGTTACCGACTGCGGCGACCAGAGTGCACTCAAACCTAATTATCTCGGCCCAACTGCGACTGCCGCATTGCGTTGCCGATGAAATCGTGCGCCGCGCCACGCCACGCGCGGACCGTCCGCTCGACCGTTCCCTCGTAATCCCGCCGATTTCCTGCTCCCCTTCCGACTTTCAGATTCGATCGTTTTCCTCTCGGCCGGGAACGCGGTGCGAGACGGAAATCGGTTGGGGCTTCGAGGAGAGAAACCGGTGGTCCGCGAGCGGCGAGCGGCGAGCGGCGAGCGGCGAGCGGCGAGCGGCGAGCGGCCGAAAGGGTGGACGACTCTTTTGTACCGGAAGTTGGACTATAAAGAGTATAAAAGAGGAAAGGTTGACGAGAAAGGATGGAATAAGAGTGGAAAGGGGTGGAGGGAAGGAGAGCGAAGGCGTTCGCCCGGAACAAAGAACAAAGCCTCTTTCGTGGCCCGCGGCGCGATTAGACCGGCCTTCCAATTAACCGGTCGAAGGTGCTTTCGGGCGCAACCCTGTCGTAAACTCGACTTGTTTACGCGCCGATTGCGAGGCAAGCCGCGGCAAACGGAAGCTCGCCACGATAAATTCCGAAAATCAATTCCGTTGGCGAGCCAGTCGAGGCTTTTTCGGCTCGATTCGGCAGCGGGTCGCGGCGACCGAGAGCGTCGTCGCGCCGAGACGTCGAGATCCTGGGCTCATCGAAGCCGCGCCGCGACCACCGAACCGTCCGCCGCTTTTTTCGCCGGTTCTCCCTTTTAAACGAAGAATTCCCATCCGGCGTGGTTCTTTATTGTCCGACGAAATTTACGGTCGACACAGAGTTCGCGGATCCTTCGCAATAATTCGATCGGCGCGCAGCGACGGCCACGACGTCCCGCGTAGCCGCCTGAAATTATTTCCGAGCCGGGGTGAACGCGAGCGCGCTATTATAAACGTCGTATTTGAAAACGTATTTGAAAATTCCTGAAATTTTATAGCGACGGTAAATCGAACCGCACGATCCACCTTCGTTGCAGTAACCTTCGATTCCTTTCCGAGGGTCGCCGCGGAATCTTTTCTACCGAGGCGACCAGCGTTATTTCCGCGATCGTCGTCTCCTCTCGCACACGGGCGCGCGCGGACCCGTCTCCTCCGGCTTTCCGTCGCTTCGACCCCCACAGCGTCCGTACACGTATCGCAGAAAATTACATTTTGTCGGTTGTAAAGGGAGCGTCGTAAAAATCCTAACGCTGGCGACGCAGACCGCGCCGCCGCGCCGCTGCACGTCCAGCGAAATTGCACCGACCCTCCGCGTATCCGCTGCCCATCAACATTGCTCCACGCTTGATAGACCCTTTGTAAAACGTCATTCTACGGGCTTTTATGCGCTCGCTTCTAGCCGAGCCGGACTGTTCGCCTTCGATTCCCGTTTCCGCCGCCCCGTCCCTCTCGCTCTGCCCTTCGCTGGATTCGGCCGCCCGCGGTCTCCGAAAAGAAAATTCTCCTGTTCGATCTTCCCGATCGAAGCAGGCTGACCATACGCAACCAGGCCGCGCCAGCCACTCGTTGCCCCGGCGCGTCTGCGACGCTGCCACCGCAAAGCCCTGTAATTAAACTCGAAGAGCGTCTTAGATGCAAAACGTACTTAGTAAGCGGAGCTTACTCGACCACCCTCTCTCTCTCTCTCTCTCTCGCGGGGTCTCTTCCGGGGCTCCTGCGCGCTCGGGATCCGTTGGGGATCCGAAGAGCTTTGCGAACCAAGGGGTTCTCTGGACGGTCCAGTGGGAACGGCAGGCGCGGAGGGTGGAACGAGCGCGGCGCCAAACTATACGCGTACGCGCGTCTCTCCAACCCTCTCCGTTTCTCTCGCGCGGGCGTTGATGGGTTTTCCAAGCCTCAAAGCAGAACCCGCCCGGTACAACGGCCAGTTTCGACTCGGAACTGCGGATCTAGTTTCCGAGCACCCGTGCAAAGGAGAAACCGGACAACGGGAAGACGGGACGAAGGACGGATGCCCCGCAAATATCGACTCCTGCTAACCCGCTAACCTTCGGAAAGATTCGCGATCCCGTCGGAGTCGAGTCGAGTCGATTCGAGTCGATTCGAGTCGAGGGGTTAGGTCCGCGGAGGGCAACGAAATAATTGTTCGTCGGCAAATTCGTGCGGACGATATCGGCGGAAACGGCGATAGAAAGGAAACAGTCGGCAGTTAGCCTAACGAGGATTTAGAGCAGCAGCTGCCGCTTCGGTTCGTGGAAGGGTTCGCGGACTAATGGCAACACACTCGTATATTGCGAAAGGAAGCTATCGGTGGCTGGGGCGGCGCCCGGAGTTTCCCGCCTCGCGTGACGGTCGTCGGCATTTTCTGAATTGATACGCGACTCGATTCGTCGATCGTTTTTACGCAATCGAGCTCCCCTTCCCTCGCGTGCGACGACCGCTCCTTTATTTTCCCAGCGCGGCGTTGCGAAACAAACGAAACAGGCTTGTCCGAAGCGTTCCCTTAATTCGTAGAAGCCGAACGGGAACGGTAAGAAGGTATGCCCGCGTTCGATCGATCTCTCGAAAATGTCTTGGTCGCGGAGAGGCGGAATTAAAGGGGTCGCCGGTTCGGTAATTGTCGGCAAATATTAATAACCGCGGCGGGGGCGACAGCTCGCGCGAATTCGACGAGAGTGGGAGCGAGAGACGAGAGGAGAGAGTGAACGGAGGCGAGGTTCGGGGTAGCGACTTCGCGAGGGTGAACCCACCGAACCGGTTATACTCGAGAGCAAATACATAATGCCTGGATGATTTTCCGACGACGAGGGAGGAGCCGGGAGCCGGGAGCCGGGCGCGATTGAAATTCGTCGACCGGCTTTGACGCAATTACCGCATCTCCGTTCTTCTCGCCGCGCCGTCACGGCAACGCGATGCCGGTACTCCTTGCAATTTCACGGCGAGAAGCCGAAATCTTCGAGCGTCGACGGCGACTCGTTTGGAAGCTGGCGCCGCTTCCGAGAGAGTTCTAGTCTCCGTAGGAAAGGGGACGGGGGGGACGGCGTGGACGGGGCCGGTCAAGTTTCGGAAAAAAATTTCAGGAAATTCGTTGCGAAAGGAAGCCCGCGAGGTGCGGGCTGCGAGAAGCCCCGCTCTCGATATCCTTGGAGAAATTCGCGCCGGGCTTATTCATCGCTGATCGTTCCCATAGTATTCGCGATTCTGTCAAGGTAATCGGCCGGACCCAGTCGTATCCGGCTCGAACAGGGTATTCGCGGTGCTTCGGTATACGTGTCACGCGACGGATCGGTCGGCCAGCGTTTCGGAGACGTCGTCGCACCTTCGCCGATAAGATCGAGACGAAGGCAGGGGCGCAGAAAATTCGAGAGTTCCCTATTCTTCTGGAACGTATTGGCGTAAATAACGTACCCGGGTGGCGATCCTGTATCCAGAGCGACGCGACGGAGCACTGCCGTTCCTCCGCGACTACGTATGCACGCGAGGCTGCTCGGTCTCTCGGTCGATAGCGTTAGCCACGCGTGTAACGCGACACCGTATATGTGCTGGTAGATTGGAGACGACGATCGCCGCTCAGGGAGGTCGGCCGTCTTCCACCTGCCATAATTCCATAGAGTCTCCTACTTCTCGTCCCTTTTCCCGTTTGCCCTCTTGGATTACTAAACGCGTCATCGATCGACAAAGACGACAAAGACGACAAAGACGACAAAGACGACAAAGACGACGGAGACGACGCCGCGAGGCGACCAATCGACGGAGCCTGCTTCGAGGAAGCAAACGGAGAAGCAGAAAAAGGTCTCCGGGTATCCAGTTTTCTTGCTGCTGCGGCGGGGCAAAAATGATTTCGTCTACGACGAACGTTCGCCGTAATCTTCGTGGAAACAATCGTAAAGGGGACAGGGCGACGAAGGCAGCGGTGCGCGCGGCAAGGGTTGAAATTCCCTTTGCTGGATGTTTAATGCGGCAATCTAGGGGCGTGATAAAGTGCCAAACGAATGCCGAAAGGGACTCGCGAAGCGACGACGCGGCGAGCACAATGCTGGCACAAGCCATTACATTGTATAAACACGAGAGAGAGTCGGTCGGTCGGGTTTTGCGGCGAAGAGAAGAGCCACTCGAACGAAACTGAAACGAAAGGAAAGGACAGGAAAAGAAAAGCGACCACCGCTCTGTGGTCTCCGATTGAAACGCAACTACCCTTCCGGTACTTTTGCCGTACCTTGACCTCCCTCGCCGCGCGCCGCTCAATCTGTTACCGCTTTTCTCTTTTTCGATTCCAGCTGGAGCACCGCCGCAAACATTCCCTTTGCGAACTCGTTTTCCGCGTGCCGTGTGCACCTTCGACTTTCTGGCCTCGCTGCGACTGGAAAGTGGTCTCCTCCGTGGTTTTGTCCCGGTTTCCTCCCGGTTTCCTCCCGGTTTCCTCCCGGTTTCCTCCCGGTTTCCTCCCGGTTTCCTCCCGGTTTTGTCCCGGTTGGGCGGGCAGAGGAGCATCTTCGACCGAAGACGGAGTCGTACTCTGTGAACAGGTTGCACCTATGTAACAGGACATTCATGCGTACGCATTCGTCGGATTCGCATGTTTACGTACGCGATCCAAGTTATTTAGCTGCTCCACCGCGCTGCAACAAATTCTTATCTCGAGTAGACCGTAATTGCGATGAAATTCTGCAGGAATTTTAAGTCGCATCCTCGGGAGGGTACGCTGTTGTTCCGCGTCGAGATACCATCGCGCGTACTACATTTCATGCATTCGCAATCCAACTATGACCGCGAGTCTCCTTTGCCGTGGCCACTTTGCGAGCGGAGCAGCCGTTCGGATGGGCCAAAGGAGTGCGTTCAAAGAAACGTTGGCTTCCTTTCGGTTATTTCAGCAGCTTTCATCGCGCCACTGAATATTGCAAGTCCTCGTAACCCCGTCGCCGCGGCATGGTTCCTGCCCGCCGTTTCGCCGACGGAAAGAAGAATAACGTTCTTTGCATACTCGGATTAAAAGGCAAACGGTCGTCTGCTTTTGAAGGGGCGAGACTGGGGGTGGCTCGGCGGGTGGATCAGCGGTCGTCTGAAAGGAAATTTATGGGAATTAATATCGGTTCCCTCGAGGAGAGCGGGACGGGAGCGGGCCAGAGGTAACTCGATTCTAGATGTCTCGGGGACTCGCGGAATGCGACACGCACGCGAGGGAACTTTAAGAATTTAATTCGTACACAGTCGCGTGTACCCGGGTTTGGGGCTCGCTCTCCGTTCGTCGAGCTCCTCTCCTCGTTGCTTGCTTCGTTCCGTCGATAAGAGTTAAAAGGGAAACCGTACGCGGGTCGCCGCGTCACCTTCGTACTTGTTCCAGCAGAAACAGCGGCAAACAAAAAATCACCGTCGACGAGCCGCCGTATGTTTCCCCGGGGATCCACCCTAGTTATCGTCGAGTCGGGGTTAGGTATTAAATACGATAAGCCGAAACAGTTTTGGTCGGCGCGCAGCGGGGAGTCCCCTCGATCGCTGCTTTGGATATTCGGGGAAAAATGAGACGTCGTCGAGCAGTCCGTGGACACGTGGATGGCGTAAGACGTGAACGATGGGGAAGGCGAAAAAACAGTGGGAATTCTGTACGAAAAGCACTATAGGTTGCCGGAAGGAAAAAAAACGGAACAATGCTCTGCTCTTAGTCGAGTCAACATTGCACACTTTCGTTGGTGCATGAATCTTTAATGAAATTGTGTGAGCGGTATCGCGCTTTCGGCACGGAGTTGTTCGCTGCGAGGTATAATATTTTTTCGGGGGGAATAATCTACGGGATGGCAAGGGAGGCGCGTACGCGACGGCGAATCGAAATTCCTCCGCCGGATTTCGAGCTACGCGCGAAAAAGGTCAAAAGAGTTTTACCCCGAGAGCTCGACGACGAAGAGGGGCGCACAGGTGAAGCTTAGTTGCTGGACTGGCCCCGTTCCACCGGGCCATTTAAAAAAATAACCCGACATTAGAAAGGCTACGGTCTTATTTCATCGGCTGGGCCAGCGATTACTACGATAACCATCTAGCTAACATTTTTTCGAGCTCTCCACCTTCGCCATCGGCACTGCTTGCCATTATATTTAACGCCTCCTTTCTTTTTCCCGCAACTTGCTTTTCTGAACGTCGAGGCAAAATCGCGCGTTCGTCTATTGTCGAAACGAGTCGCGAATTCGTGTCCATATCCGTCGAAGCGGAAGGGAATGTCTGCGGTTCTTTCGTTCCCCCGATTCGTCGCGGGAGATTTGCAGCGAGCGTATCGTTTCGAACGAGCGTCCGGGCGTTCGGGCGTCGGGCACGAGCGTCGACGTCGATGAAACACATAATCCTGATATCTGTCGGTTTTCGGGCAATAAAACACGCGTCCCATAGAGTCGGAACCCCTGAGAGCCGGCGCTGCTCAGCGGCGATAAAGAAACGCTTCGCGAGATACGGATCCCCTCGCGTCCCATTCGACTAGAAGAAGTTTGCGCCGCGCCGGTTCTACCATTCTTTCTTCCTTTCCTTTCCTGCTCTCAGTTCGGTCTCTTTCGGCCGATGGTGGCTGGTAATTGCCAGTCCTTGGACGTAACGAGCTTCGAGGTGAATCGGCTCCCGTTAACCGACGAACGTGCGCGCGAAATGCGTTATCACGGCGCAGGCCTATCATCCGGCTCCATCGACGATCATACTTACCGATAATATAATATAAATCGGGCTAAATTAATGTATGCCGGCCATAACTCGGCAGCGATTGCTACCTTTAAAACAATTACCTCGGAATAGACGCGTTACAAACGACGCGACGCGATCCTCCCCTTTCGCCTTCGCTGAACTGGATCGGCAAGTCGTTTTCCCCGTTTACGCGTCGATCGATCCGTCGCAGCGTCCGCCTCGTTCTCTCCGTCTCGACGGCGGATCCAAGCATTCGCGGGGGAAGTCGAGCGAAACGCTACCGCGAGCTGCATCTTGCGTTCCCGTGCCGTGGGCCGAGTAACAAGATCGGCCGGTTTCGAATGACCCACGCCAGCCCGGA
Organism: Nomada fucata; assembly: GCA_948146005.1. Classification (NCBI taxonomy): domain Eukaryota; kingdom Metazoa; phylum Arthropoda; class Insecta; order Hymenoptera; family Apidae; genus Nomada; species Nomada fucata. Next base: position 176,512 of record OX411282.1, read on the forward strand.
GAGCAAAGATTTTCGTACTGCCGGACTGGAGCGCAACTCCCTCCGACGACCTTTCGACGACGTTGGACCACACCTGAGAACGCTTCCAGTCGGCCCACGGTCGCGATTCACTCTTCGCCCCTTACTCGCCCGCCTGTTTTATTTCCGTTGGCTGCCGAGTCTAGCCGAGTTCTTTCCCTCGTCGCGAATCCAACGCTCGCGTCGTGCCTGTAAACAGAATCGCGTAACGTACACAGCGGATGTTAATAGGATAAATTGGTTGGCCCTATGGAAACGGGCGGCGAGACGAAGCAGACGGTCGAACGGTCGAACGGTCGAATCGTCGAGCGGTCGCGAGGTCGACGAGGGGACCGAACGAACGACGGAGAATTTCCTCCGGAATATCTCGCCGCCGGATACCGGCTATCCCGATATCGGATAAAAGAATAATACGTAAAAGCGAAAAAGCTTTCGACTTTACGACGTTCCGTGGCTCGGCTCGGAGGCCAGTCCCCCTTCCGAGAAAAGGGAGCGGAAAGCGGCTGACCCTCTCGGGGATGTTTCCACTAGCAAACTGGATTCCGATGACCGATCTCCATTTCCATATGGGTCACGGAGTATAGGAGGGTGGCGAGAAGTTGTCGCCGCAAAATTGATATTTGAACGAGGAGCGACCCCTTCGCGCGAAGCAGAAGGGTGGGAGGCGGCTGCGATTGCCAGAGTTCTCGTGGAAGATCGATTCTCTTCGGGACGGCAAAAAGAGGTTCGACGCAGGAGAGCTGGGAGAAGCAGGGAGAAGCAGGGAGAAGCAGGGAGAAGCAGGGAACCGGAAGACATCGGTTCGCGGTTTCGTCGATTAGCCCGACGAACGGGTCGAGCCGGGCGAAATTAGCATTCGGCCAGGATACACGGTCCAAGTACTATCGACGCTCGTTCGGACTATAATCGGTCGCGTCGAGCGTAATGTTATTCAGCGGACGGCTTTGTACGGATATCGAGAGCCGTAGAGCACAGATGCCGTCCGTCGGAGAGGCGAGCTGCTCCCGCGTCTCGAGTAGGTGCGTAAGAACCCATTTAAACGCCGGCTAACGGCTGTTTCGCCCGCTTCTCGGACCCTCGAGGACGCATTCGGGTAAGATTGCGCCGGCCGTCCAGACGCCTCAGTTCATCCGCCTTCGTGAATCGTAATTACGCATTAAGCGCAAGTGCGCGCGGACAGCCTCCCCGTCCTTGCTCCGTCCCCCTCGACCGGAGCACGCTCTCGCGTTCGAGCATCGACGGAAACCTTCGGAGGCCGAACGGCCAGGTTTTCGCGGGTCGCGAGAGCGCGGATAGGTTGGCGAAGCGAGAGCAAAGGTGCCGTTACTTTTCTCCTAAGCAGATCCCGGTCATCGACGAGGGAGGCCGCGGGCTAGGAAGGAGCGAGTGGTGCAGGTGCCGGGAATGGTCAATATAGCCGCAAAATGTAAATCATATTGCTATTCCCGAAGGGCCCGTTCTCCAGCGCCGGCAGGAGAGCTCGTATTAAACGCGACCCGGGTAAGACGACCGGCCCGTATATTAGTTTCCGTGGGTTTCTCTATTGGATTTGTCCGGCGCGTTTCCCCCGATTGTTTACGCGACCGGCCGCTAATTCTCCGAGATCGAGGCGACGACTTCGCAACAGCCCGGGGCGACGCGGAAACGGAATCCCGTCGTTCCCCGTTGCTCTCCGTCGCGATCCGCGATCTCGAGAATTCCGGTCGCGACAGAGACCAGATCGATATCGGTCCGCGGGATCTCGAGCGAACGCGAAACGTAGGCGGACGCGTCCAGAGTCCGCGAGCCTTCGACGTGGGCGAGCCTTCGACGTCCGCGCGGACAGCGGCTGGAGGGTTTCCGAACGAACGCACAGCGGTAGCTGATGTATTTCGACGTGCCCAAAGAGAGAGGGAGAGAAACCCTGTCCCCGCCGTTTGCACTTTCTTCTTCCATCGAACGCAACGTCTAATGGAGCATTCTGTCCACCCTGCCGGCAGACGACCCTATCTCCCCGTGGACGGAATCAACAGATACTTCCCTCTCGCGGGCTTCTCGAACGAGACGCGGTTCGTCGTCTCGACCGTCCGCGAGATATCTGGTCGCCCGAACGACTTGTCCGGCGTGCTCCGGTCTCGGCTCTGATTTCATAACCACGACCGCGGGTTCATTTTTCTCGGACGCGCGATCGACGACGCCGACGTCGACCGGACCGACTGGCCTGCGCTTCGTCGATGGTTTCGTCGTTCGAGAAAGCAGCTCGGCAGGGTCGAGGGAAGAGCGCTCCCGCGGACGAATTCGAATTTCCCCGTCGCCGATGGCGAAGGCCGCGCCGAGGAGCAACAGGGTCGCGGGCGCACGGAGGTCGGAAATCGAGAATCTCGGCCGACCTCTGGAATCGTAGGTGGAAATCGAGTCGGGACGGTGACGGTTCGAAGCGATTCTTCGCTGGCTCGCGTGTATCCTTAGTATGCAACGTATGCAGTCGGTTGTTACCGAAGGAGTGGTTTCCCGAGCGGCCAATGGCGAGTGCTCGAGCTAATTCTAGGGTGCCGCAGCCGCGCCATCTTTGCATCATAATGCTGCGTCCCCCGCTTCGCCCTCGTACCCCACCGGCCGCTCCTACCACCGGAGAGAAGTCTTTCCCGCTTCCCACCTTGTCCCACCCGACCCACCCGCCGCCACCGGCGGACTTTGCTTCTCCCTCTTCCTCCCTCTTCCTCCTTGGTCCTCCCCACCGCACCCTCGCACGCTCTCTCCTCACCCTACTGTCGTTGCACACCTATTCGACAGCAGAGAGGAGACAGCATCTGGCCGAGGACTCGAAGAAACGGAGCGAGCGAGCCTCTCTCGGAAAGGAGGAAGAAGAACGGGCGGAGGAATGCAGCGTTCCTCGAAAGTTGGCAAGAGCAAGAACGGCCCGGAGAGAGATAAAGGTGTGTGCACGCCGGAAAGGTAGAGGCACCGTGAGAATGAAGTGGGGGCAAAGGGGTTGTCTGCGCCTCGTCTGCCAAGAATCAATCACGTATCAGCGACGCTCAACCGTTTCTCTTTTATCGATCGTCCTGGAATGGTCTTGGAATCGGCGAAACGTTCCTCTCCGGGCCTCCCTCTGCTTCCGCGTATTCCAGGTGTACCAGCGCCCTACCCGACCGGACTGATCGGACGTTGACCAGGGGCTTCCACTTTAAACGGGGGGTGGATCCGTGGAAAGGTTCCGCGAAAACGAGCGGCCAACGAATCGGCAACGGCGTCGGTCGCTGATCGCGAGGAGAGGCGCTTCGATAGAGGCGCGACAACAATGGCCAAGTTCGCGAGGGATAGGGCCCGAAAGTGTCGGGACCGGCGATCCTGGCAGCGCACAATGGCCGGACGCGTCGGTTCCCAGTGATGGAAAATAATTAAAGCGAGCAAGGGGAGGAGCGGTTGAAACGGGCCGACTGGAGCGGGTCGAGCGGGTCGAGCGGGCCGAGCGAACGCTGCAGCGCGCTGCGAGGACGCGTCTGACCACGTCGAACGTCGCTCTACTCGCGACTTGTTTCGCGCGAGCGCCTCCTGTCGCGACACGGAACTCGCGCGCTGCCCTTCGACGGAGCGATCCGTAGGGTTCCGAGAAAGTGTGCAACAACCGGGACGATAAATTTGAACCGCGAGTAAGCAAATTACCTCGAGGAAATGAAGCGATCGACGAAGGCAACCGGCGGGGCCGACAGCTGCGAAGGCAGTCGCGAGAAAAAATTGTTCGCGCTTGCGAATGGTGGCGGGGAACCGGTTTAGCCGGGGAAGCAATTCGTAGATCGATCGATAACTAGATCGAGCGATGGATCGATCGACGTCGATCTTCCGTAGACATCGTCGACAGGCGCGCACGGTAGCCAACGAGACGATCGGACCCCCGCTTAGACGCGTGTTCGAGGTCCGACCCCCTGTGCTGGCCGTGAAACCCCCCGCGGTACCCCCCGCGGTACCCCCCGCGGTACAATGATACGGCAAGATAATTTTGTTGGACTTTGACCGCGCCGGGGTTCCGCCACCCGGGGAACCGGGACCACCGCTACTCGTCCCGCAAAGTCGTTTCGACAGGTGTCCGTCCAAGCCCTGTCAAACAAGTCCGCGAGACGCGCGACCCTTCTACGCGCGCTCCTTCGCCGGTAGAAACGAAATCAACGATCCCGTATCTTTTTGCTTCCAGTGATGTACCAGAAGCGGTTAAAGAAAGAACGAAGGGCAAGGAAACGTCTGCAAGAGCAGCTCGACCTGGAGATCAAGAGGCGTTCGCAGCTCGAGGAGGCGTTGAAGGCAACGGGAGCTTCGTCCGAGCAAGTCAGAGCGATTACCGGTAAGTACGAGAATCGAGGCGACTTTGCGCGCGTGCTTGCTCGAGGATTATGGCGGGGCTGAGGAGAATAGATGATCGCGCGAAACGGGGCTGTTTTCAGCGAGTTCCAGTTATCGTTTCCGAGGGCACCTCTCTAGCGAAGCCTTCGGGCTACCGGTGATCTCGGAATAAATTAATTAATTCGTCGAGGCAGAGCAAACAGCCTGACACCCGGCAGAATACGATTCCTTACTTATCCCCTGCCGCCGGGGAAGATCCTCACCCCTTCTCGTTCGAAACGCGCTCGTCTCTTTCTCGATTCCCCGTTTAAACGATAAACGCCACGCTCCTCCGGCGGCAGAGGCGGAGGCAGAGGCAGAGGCAGAGGCATCGCGGCTGCACCCCTCTTCCTGTCACTAGCAAAACTCGAGCGCGAGCTTGAAACCCTTTAAGTGAAATCTCTTATTCCGATATACAACGCGGCCCGGGAATCCCGTACGCGTCGCGGCAGCGCTGCTACACCCGCTGCCGCTGTTGATTAACTCTGTCAGAAGCAGAGAGTAGCGATACTAATTTCAAATGAAACGGAGCACGCGAATCTACCGCTTCGAGACGCCTGTTCGAGGGGTCCTTACCTGCTCTCGCAGCGGGAAGAGCTCGCTCGCGTACGACGCGACGGATCGAACGTCGACGATGATTGACGCACTCGATTTTTCTGCCCGGTGTAGAAAACGTGACGATGGAGCCACGCACGAGTTCGGAGCCACCGGAAGCTAGTCCGGTGCATTCGCAGTCGCAGCAGCAGCCCTCGCAGCAGCAGCAGTCGTCCCAGCAACCCCTTCAGCAGCAGCAGCAACAGGCCCAGCAGTACAGAGAGGCCCAGGTGCCGCGTCCCTCCCAGCAACCCTCCACACCCGAGAAACCAGCATGGGGATACGGCTTGGACCTCATCGGCAGTCAAGCCTCCGCCTTCTGGCAGAACTACCAAGGTCAGTTTCGTTTACCAAGGTCTGCGTTCTACCTAGTGGAGGAACATCGAGGAGGGAGAAAATAAGAAAGAGCACCAGCCTCGCGGGCGCACCCTCCTCGCAAACAGCCGAGGAGGGAGCGGCGCGACCGCGACGAAAGGAGGGCGAGGACTCGTGGCGAGCCGCTAATTCGAATAATCGCGTTCCCGTATTAGGATCCACTCAATTTTTCTGATCTTCCGGCCGAGCGACTTCGATCCTCGACTACCCGGAGGAAAAAAGAGCAGAGCTCGGCTCGTGGGGCGGATATCGCGGGGAATAGAAAGACGAAAGAGGGAGGGGGAGAGCCGCGGCGGTATCGCGCAAAGTAAATTATTCGAAAGATCTTGGGAGAGAGAGAACAATCACGCCGCGGGCAATAACAACCCCGCGAGGAACCCCGTGCGCGACGAGGGTGGCCGAGCCGGCAGCGCGAGGGGAGGCTGGGGGCAGTGGTAGTCGGTTCTGACGAGGAAACACGAGGTATTTGAATAGGGTCCCGCAGCCACCCGGGCATCATGATGCGGAATCCATTTGCAATAAACAACGGAGATTTAGATGGGGCAGCGGGGACGGGGGCGTCGCGACGGGCCAAGCAACAAGGAGGAGCATAGGTCGACGTAACGTCGTCGTCTGAGGTGGGTACTTACGCCACCGAGGGGACTTTGGGGCCGTCGTGTCTTCGAGTCATGCATTCTATACGAACAGCGCCTCTCATTCTCCGCGGGTGCGCGGCGGGCGGCGGGCGGCGAACGGCAGACACCTGAAAAGAGAAACACGCTGCAGTCTAGGATCTTGAGCGGTCGGGTCGGACGAAGCTCGCGTTGCTCGCTCGAACGGAATTCGGTCGAGTTCGGGGGGGGCGGCCGAAAATCCGGTGGAAACTGGGGAGTCGCGCGAAAACGAGAAGCAGGCTCCTCGAGGGAACGGGCGGAGAAAAACCGGTCGCGCGGAGGCGAATCACGGTAGCGTTTAATAGGCGAGCGCCGACCGACTTTTGCCTGTCCGCGGGCACCCGCGGACGATCTCTGGGCTCGGTAGCCGCGTTCGCGTATGAGCGCCACTGAGCGTAACGCAGAGTTTATGCACATCTCTGGCAAGTAAGGAAGGAGCCGTAATTTCCCCGGCGGCCACCGTGGAGCTCAGCGGCGTTACCTGTCCTCCCTCTCTTTCCTTTGCTCGAACCCCCTTCGTTTCCCTTAAACCCACGCCGATTCCCCCTTCAGCCCCCTTAACCCCCTTCTCTGTCCCCCTGTCCCACGTCCCGTTTCGCTGCGTACGTGTGCGCGGCACAAGCGCGCACGACGATTCCTCCGCGTCCATCATCCGGCATCCACCATCCGACGAGTACGAGCGAGCACTCCGCCGCGCTTTAATATTCAGACTATATGCAATAATTTTGCAGCAACCATAACGTCTCCCCCTCCCGGTGGCGGCCGCTTTCTCGCGACAGTACGTGCACGACGTGCCGGCCCGCTTCGTCGTCTCCTTCCTCTCCACCTTCGCTCGATGTCGTTTATTTCCTCCCCTGGCTGCACCGCCTCTGCACCTTTCGCGAACGCATCCACCCATCTCCCAGAAACGAGTGCCCGGTCTGCCCCGTGTCCCACGCCGACGCGTCGCGCTCGCGCGAAATCCTGGAAAAGAAGCGAGTCAGTCAAAGTAGCTACGCGCGTATCCCGGTTAAACGCTCCGGTTAGAATGCGTGCCTGGTCGCGGTCTCGGCGCCGATCCGGCACGGAACGCGCGTGCACGAGTTTCTGCGCCGAATCTATTATACTCGAGAAACTCTCGACCGTAAAACCGGAACGAACCGAGGAGTAATACAATGTACGGCGACTGGTTGTGCGTTGCAAATTCGCCGGGGTATCTCGACAGGATATCTCGCCGGTGAAACGGGTAAAGGGGGGGGGGGGGCGTACCGTGGCGAAAAAGTAATGGGAGACACGCGGCCTGATTCCAGGTGAAGTATCCTCCGCCTCGTTGTTCTCCGTGTGCTCGCCGCTGTCCGGGATCCGGACGGCGATCGCGTACGCACCACCTGTACGCGACGCGCGCGTGCGTGCGCCATTAGACGAAAGACTATTGTCTTTCCCCGCTCGAGTGATAAACCGTGACGCGTGTGTACGAGCAATATAGCGGCGCAAGGAAGCTAACGCGTCGACACGGGAAGCCTGGAATTGGTAGGGGCCGCGAATATATCCGCGAGACACGACGCGGTTTTCCGGCCCGCAGGCCGGGGCTCGAGAAATCGGGAGGGTCAGCCGAGGAAGGGGAGCATTTACGCTGGGGGGTGGTTCGCGCCAGGATAACCTGGGTAACCAGGTGGCAGTGGCTGCCTAGGCGAGAGTATCGTCCAGCTCTCCCGATGTCCGCGCGACGATTGCCCCTTCCTCGTTTCGACTCGCCGAGTGGCAAATTAAATTCGTTTCGCGCGAGAGAGAATCGAATGCTCCATCGAAAAGCGAGGAGAACGCCAACGGAGAGGGTCGTGCATTCCTCTTCGTCCTTGCGTCTTTGCTTTTTGTTCCGCTGGCATCGCCACTTTTTGTGTCTCCGCGCTTCTCCGTGCACCTTCTTGATTCATACAATTTCACGGTCGGCTTGGTGCTCGAGCGCCTATCTCCCCTTCGCCCCGCGTTCCTCCCTCACCCACGGCCCGCCTTCTGTTTTACATAAAGATCGGAGCATTAAAAACGCGGCGCTACACGAAATCAACCCCGTGGCCTCCCCGCCGTCTCCGTCGCCCTCCTCTTTCCGTTCCTCCGGGTCTCCTCTGCCCCTCCTCGGCCCCACCCCGGGCAGCTGATCTTTTTCTCCACGACACGATCCACGACTCGATCCGCGACTCGCTGAGAGCGTTCGACCAATTACTCTTCTCTTCGAACTCAAAGTCGAACCCGGCGCGACGTTTGTTTTTCACGATAGCGGATCGCGGGGCCCTCGCCGCCTCGGAAATTACTTATTACACGGCCGCGTAATAACCCGGGATCCCTCGAGACCTGTGCGATACAGATACGTTCGCCCGGTCCGGACAGGGTCGTTCAGGAGAGCATATTAGGAGCGGCGATCGAGCGGTTTCTTTCGCGCGCAGGATCGAACGGATCGAATTCACCGGATGCAGAAGCGGAGAGCGATCCAGTCGCCGCGTGGAACGCCGCGCGGAGAAACGAATCGAAGAATTCTCCGCGCAAAAAGGATTCGATTAATCGAAGCAGCGGCACCCGGCATTTCCACCCGGCGCGGCATCGGGATTTTTCGAGAGCTGGAAGCGTACCTTTGCTACTTCTTTTCTTCGTCTCCTCTCGGCAGCGAGGAGCCGGCCTCCTCGCGATGCATTGTGCGCCAGTTAATTACGCGCGGATAAGCGCACAGTCATACCGGATACAGTTCGAGAGGCTCTTCTTTCAGCGACCTCTCTCGAGGGCCTTCCCCCGCCGTCGACGGGCGAAAAAATCGTCCGGCAAGACGGGGGTACAATGCGAACCGTTTAGAGGCGAGAAATGGGGGAGGCAGGCAGCCGCCTCGTCGGCCCGGCCTGAAATTGTTTTCATTGTTCGCGCGATTTGTCAGGGTGTGTAACACGGTAGCGAAACTATTAGTCGGTCGATCGGTCGATCGGTCGATCGGTCGATCGGTCCGGGCAAGATACGCGCCGCTCCGAGTGCGTAGCTGTTTCGCGGTTGAATCTGTCGTGATCGAATCGGGGTCTGCGAAAAAGTGGACCGAGCGAGCGCCTCGTACCCGTCCGGCACCGTCGCGACGAAACGAGCCGAGTACCCCTAGCAATCGGTGCTAACGCGGCTGTATCTTGAGCAGTTAAATTGTCATTTGGATATCAAAGGGACTAGAAACACCCCGCACGCGGATAAGGGTGCCGGAGGTAATTTGGCTCAGTGAAACGCAAACACTCGCCCGCTCCGTGGCCCTGAAATACCGTCGAATACCGTGGGATACCGTGGAATACCGTGGAATATAACGGTCCTGACGAACGCACGAATTCACACCCACGTACCACGAAACAGCCCTCAGCTATTGTTGCTCAAAGCATAATGGAATCTCGGCCCCGGCGTCTCTAGACCCGGGCGCGAGCCGTACCACGGGGAACGTCGCCGCGATCTCCTCTCTCCTCGCTCTCGTCGGTTAACTGGGATTTAATGGCCTCCCAATTGGATTTTACCATTGCTCGTTGCCCAAGGAGGCGCCATTTCACGCTTGCCGATTACTTCCCTCGATCCAACGATCCAACGATTCTCCCCCCCGTGTCTTCGAGCCCTGCTCAAAGCGGCGTTAAAAAATGGTATCTTCGATGAGAAAGGGGTACGGCGGACGTTCTTTCTCTCGTAATCCCTGGGAAGAGCGACGGTCGCGAGACAGGTCGAGGGGTCGTGTCGTTTCGTAGGCTTAACGAAGTAGACCGAAACGAGGAGCCCGCCCGCGGTTAATTCGCCGCGATATCATTAAAGGGACATTTTCCAGTTTTCACCCTAATCCTTGCGGAATTCAGTGAGCAAACCTGCGGCCCTTTCACGCCTGCCTTCGTCCGTTATCCAAAGTCCCGTCCCTTCTCTCCGCTCCTTTCGTCTTTCGCGCAGTTCGCGCAGTTCGCGCAGTTCGCGCAGTTCGCGCAGTTCGCGCCGACTGGTCTTCCGCTAATTACCGCACCGTTTTTCGGTTCGCGGCGAGACTCGCTTCCGAAATTCTGCGCGTCCGAGAAACGAATAACCATTTCCTTTTTTCTGTTTTTCCCCGTCGCAGAGTCGCTGGTACAGGAGCTGGAGCTGGAGAGAAAATCGCGGCAGCACCAGGCGGCCGAGAGAGAGCAAGTCAAGTCTCCTCTTCAAGGTGGGTGCAGTAGCGCATCGAAACCCATGGATCGTGGGGAAAATTTCGAGTTCGAGTAGAAACTCGCGCGCAAACGGGTAGCGTTAGGCGATTCGCGGTCGGATCGGCGAGCAGGAATTTCTTGCGACGAGCAACAAACTTCTGGATCTTTAATTAGAAAGTCTTGGAAGGCGGTCGCGTTCTAGGGGGTGTTTCTTGCAGCGGCGTCACCGGCACGCGCCGCCGAATTCGAAACTTGCCTCCGCCTCGCTTCGTGGAAACTCGTCGAAAGTTTCGGGCTCCGCGGCAAAAAGCATCTACCGGTGGCGCGCGATTTCGACAATATTTCTTTCTCTCCTTCCCGCTTTTCAGAGGCCCTCGACGCGACGCCGCACGTAAATAATCGTTTTTCTCCTCGCGTTCTGGCTCCTCTCCCCGAGCCGGCTTAACGAGTGGTCTCTTAATTGGCCGCAGCTCCGTAAAGTCAACTGTTCGTCGTTCCCGAAAATAATCCTTCTCCGTTTCGTTTTCTCTCTTTTCGAAATTAACTGAACGATTTCGGGAATTCTCGTACATACCGGCAGAAGCTCCGCGTGAAATTTGTGGCCGCGTTAAAAGGGGAATTCAAATTCGTTCCTCCGGAGAGAAGGAGGTGGAGGGAACGAGGGGGAGAGAGAGATGGCCGGACGGGGAGAAAGGAAGCGATTCTTTAAGGGTAGCGAGGGGGAATTGGCGAAGAACGGAGCAACGTGGCAGAAGAAACGGTGTAAATCGAATCCAGTGGACTATTAAAGCACGTGGGGATTTTCAATCATAAGCGACAGTTCGATAAAAAATCGAGTGGCGGCTCGATCACAAAGGGAGCCCAAGGGCCGATGAGTCGACCGGTCCTCGTATTTACGAACGTGCCCGTTCTGCATAGGGCCCGTTCTCGCTCTCCCTTTCTCCCGAATGTCCGCGCCTGCTCCCTTTTGCGTTCATCTACGTCTCAAGAGGCAAGGATAATTAGCGAGCGGCGCCGCTTCGAACCGAACGATCGTCGAATCATTCGCTGCGTCTCCTCTCCGTTTCACGAATCGCCCGATCGCTCCATCCACGAATTCGCGTACCGATAGCCAGCGGCGAAGACGGAATACGATTTCCCGTGCATCCGCATGCTATCGAGTAGAATTCGACAATCTTGTTACCATTGTGGAAGGCACCGCACTCTTCACCCCCTTCTGTTTCAGAATCCCGAACGGGTTACTACAAGAACTCTGTTCTGTTCACGAGCGCGACCTAGAAGAGGCTGGAGGAGGGCAGAAGAGGGGCAGAGCGTCTAGCAGCGAGCAGCCAAAACGAGTGACGAAGATCGATCGAACGAGGAGAGAGAAACCGCGAGCAAACGAGAAAATCGTCGCGGAAAGTGGTCCCGAGCTGAGGAGCGTAGACTCCTCGCCGTAGTTTCGCGCGATTCGCGTGGCTCGAGCGGACCGCATCGTCGACCACGAGCCTAAGCGAACCGTGGACGAGCTTGTGCGCGATAGAGTTTCGAGAAGTTTGCTACTGGCGCGGAGCTTCGATCGAAGCCGGAAGCGGCGATCGTTTTCGGACGGCCGCTCGAAGCACGGACCGATTCAGTTTTTCGGCCGCCGCGGCTGAAGACGAAGAGTGAGCATGGAAACACAACATATCAACGAGACGAGTTTCGAGTCGCGAACGTAATCTTTTCGCCTACGAACACGAGATCGTCGTTCGTTCGGGACGAAACGAATGTACGCGCATACGTATATGGGAATATGTACCGCGTCCAAGGATACATCGACGTACAAGGTGATCGAGGAACAGTCGAAGCCGAGTGTCTCGAGCAGTACCTCGAAAGGGAGCACGAGTGCTTGCGGCGGGGTCGTTCGTAGCGAGGCGGAAAAGGGAGCGGCGAGTTCCGAGCACCGATACCGAGTAACCGGAAGCAAACGGAAGACGATCGAGACTGCTCGAGAGTGCGGGCGCGCGTGCACGCGTTCCCAGCAGTACCTATTCTCCTAATTATCGAACGACCCGATTAGTTAATCGCGTTCAGCTGTATCGGGTCCGCCGTGCACGGTTTCGAGTATTATTACAGTTATTATTCATATTATTTCCCCCGGACCGGTGAACCAAGCGACTGACCAACCGATCAGTCCACGAATCGGAAGAGAAACGCGCGCCTCGATGCTCGCCCGTCGACTAGAAATTCTCCGCGCGGCCAACCGGAACGTCGCCTTCTGTTTTTTCCATCGGATATAACGGACCGTGCAAAAGAGATTTCTTATAATCTAGAATCTAGGCGCCGCACAGCTTGCGCGTGGCACCGCGATCGTCCGTATTACGCGCGCAGGACGAGAAGAGCCGCGCGAGTGTGCGCTAATCGCTGAAAAAGCGGAACCGGGTAGAGACTTGCTCGAAAAACGTGCGAAGAATCGAAGAATCGAAGAATTTCGAGCGACGATTGGAGCGAAGCCGGATTAACGTAGAATGGTAGCGCGTGCCTCGGTCGAAATTCGAACCGAAAAAGAAGTGGACGAAAAGCGCCGAAGGCAGATGATTTTGTGTGCGTGTGTGTGCGTTCGGGTGCGTGCGTGTGAGAGAGGGAGAGGGAGAGAGAGAGAGAGGGGATTCGCGCGAACGTGAGAACGAGAGAGTGCGAGAAAGCAGGAGAAACAACGGAGGATTCTCCGAAACATTTTAAATCGTAACACCTTATTTATATAAATAAACTTAGTTACTATCGTCGACAAGTAAGGCTAATGCATATTGCGTGTGTCCCGCGTTTGCGTTGATCGGTAGATGCTCGGCGGAATATCTCCGGCGGAGCGTTGGCAAGGCCAAGGGAGAACCGCGACGAATATTTCACCGAGACCGATTCCCGTATTTAAGATCCATGTACAAAGTTTTTTGCCCGTAAGGTTCTTGTGTTGTAAAGTTCACATAATCATAGTGTCTAGATCGTGCATACCGGCTGCAGCCCGTTAAGACGATGCTACACGTAGTGAAACGAGAATTTAACCACCGATAGCTCATCTGTATTTGCCATCGCCACTACCAATCGAACGGGGTCAATCTCGCGATGGAGAATCGCCGGGGCGATAGAAGACCGTCCGTTCCACTCGGGAATAGCCGCGAATCGGCCGATAGATTCGCGGGGGTAGGATAATAGCGATAGGGTCGCGAGGACCAAGGAGAAGATTCTTCGTCTCGCGTGCAGTCGCGAAGGCGAATCAATCGTTGGATAGATAGGATAGATAGGGGCGGTTTATCGGCGATTCTCGATCGAGGAGTCGGGGAAGTTTGCGAGAATGCGATTGAAAAGCGCAGGAAACGGAGTGCGTACAGGGGAAAGGAAGCCGTGGGTCGGGGGGTTGGTTGGGGAAAAACCAGTATCGCCACACTACCGACGAGGAACGATGACGAGCGATGACGATTTCGTGATCGGACTTATACAATCTAGTATCGAGGCAAAAAGTGTATTCATTGTAATTCAGCATTATTACCTATAAATAAATAGTTGTTATTGTAAAGTGTCTGGTACGCATCCCACTTGAACCTATTCCGCTTCCGATTCTTGCCCCATTCTTGCCGGATTCTTGGCGGATTCTTGGCGGATTCTTGGCGGATTCTTGGCGGATTCTTGCCGGATTCTTGCTGCAACAAAAAAACGAGAGAAGAAATTTCGCCCGGAACACGGTAAGTGAATACAGAAAAGGTGTAGACGTTACGATTGCCGGATTCCGGACGATAGATTCGTCGAGCTCGCAGGTGAAGGAGCTTGCCGGATTGTTCGGATTAAAGGCTGCACCAGCGACGACGACGGGCGACGACGGCGACGACGTGCGACGACGGGCGACGACGCACTCTTATCAATTTCCAAGCACCCTAACGACTCGAGACACGCGACGGCAAGTCCATTGGCCGAGCCGGGCTCCACCCTTTCGAAAGGGAATATATTTTAATAATAAACAACGACGATCCGGCCGGCCGTTCCGTGGCCGGTAAGGTTCCGTCAGCGTCGAGTCCTAGTCGCTTAATTAAATCGCCGGGCGAACGTCTTAATGGGCCGTGGTCGCGATTCTCCGCGATTTTACGCGTAAGTCACGTAAGCGGTAGCTCGACGACGAGCCGACCACGCGATCGAGCCGAGCGGATTTTCGCCGCCTCGTCGACGAACCGCTTTTCTATTGAAAAGGAAACGCTCCACGGTTAACCAGGCTGAAAAGGGGAAACGCGCGTTTCGATGCAAATTAAGCGCTTCTCTCCTCTGGGCGTCGTCGCTTCGAAAGACGAAGACCTTTCTTTTTCCTGTCATCCCCCTACGACTGTTCACCCCACGGTGCCCCGTTTCGCGTTTCGGAATCATAAAGATAACCGAATTGCTCCGGCTCGACTTTTATTCCAAGGACATATTGCCCGACAATCATTCCAGCATTTGCATAATTATCGAATAAAACGAGAGCAAGCGGCAGCCACGAGCCCTCGGGGTACTTCTAATGCTCTGTTCCGCGAGTACGACTAATTTCATGCTCTCGACTTTTTCCGCCGCTGCTACTAGGGTCGGCCGCCTCTCGCCCCTCGATCTTTCTTGCCCTTCTTCTTCCCCATCTGTCCCATTACTCGCGAAACGGTGGCTTCTTTTCTACTCGATCTCCGTTTCCGCTTCTCGCCGCTTCTCGCCGCTTCTCGCCGCTTCACGCCGCGCAGGCGTTTCCTGTCGAAGCGAGACCCTCGTTCGTCGCAGCCGATTACCTTAATTCGCCCCCGGAACGACCAAATTCCTTCTAATTAGAATCGCAACGACCGCCGTCCACGCTGCTCTCTTTACGATCCGCGTTACCTCGTTCGATCC
The DNA here is from genome assembly GCA_948146005.1 of Nomada fucata. Taxonomy (NCBI): domain Eukaryota; kingdom Metazoa; phylum Arthropoda; class Insecta; order Hymenoptera; family Apidae; genus Nomada; species Nomada fucata. The sequence continues at coordinate 191,516 of OX411282.1, forward strand.
CTACCATCCGAAATTGTTAGCGGAGAAAATTTCCAGGTCGCTGTCCAATCTTTTCTAGAGCTTCTTATCGAAGAATTCTCCGAAAGATTTTCGAGCCCCCGGTTTTCCAGCTTTTCCGAAAGCAACCAGAGCCAAGAGGCGATAATCCCCCGAGACGCTTTTTACCCGAGGACCTGCCCTTTCCTCGAGATGTCACCGGGGCCAACGAGGACAGTCGAGCCGAGCAAAACAAGCGATCTTTATTGAGGGCGAGCTGCTAAAGGGCCCCGTCACCACTCGAATTATGCTAAACGATTTTGCTCCGACTCTCGTCCCAGCGGAGACGCGATTCTTGCCCGCGAAATCATCGGGGACGCGTCGCGAAAATACCGCAGGATTCCCGGGAAAGTTCCCGCGACGAAAGTTTCGTCGCCGCGAAGGATGCGACGAGGTCGCAGCGTCGAATAACAACCGCGAAAAATTTGCAATTGTAATTGCAGCTCGGCCCGCCTAAAAATCAGCCATGCCCCGTTTTCCGAGCGCCCTCGTTAAAACGGCCGGCAGCGCCACTTTTACTCGCGCGAGTTCCACCTCGATTTAACGACCGAATTCTCCGTTCGCGGTGGAGACTAGAACGCGGACAAAAAATGATTACCGCGGGCTCGTCGAGAGAAAGGCGTTTCGCCGCTGGTTCTTGAACTTTCGAACTTGGATGCTCGACAACGATATCGGGAAACCTGGAGAAAAGTTTGCTCGCGGGACGCGTCGACCTGTGGGTATGTAGATACGCCCGCTCTCCCCTTTCGGAGCAGAGCAACGAGGAAGATAAGGTAAGGTCGTTTACCGAGCGCCTCGTTATCTTCGGATCCGAGTGCAGAGGAGCGGAAGGAAGGCACGCGTTCGTTTTTCCCTATTTCGGTCACGGTTCGACTCGATATACGTGTACTCGAGTCGAGCGGGCCGAAACAACCCAGAGAGAGAGAGAGAGAGAGAGAGAGAGAGAGAGAGAGAGAGAGAGAAAGGGAAAGGGAATGGGAAAGGGAAAGGGAAAGGGAAAGGAAAAGGGAAAGGGATTTCGGCTCAGAGCCCCGGACGCATAATTACACCCTTGCGCATCGAGAGTCCGAGAGAGAGAGAGAGAGAGAGTCCGGAGAATGGAGGAGAGAGGGCAAGTTCAACACTTTTCGGAGCGTCCCGTCGTGATCCACAGACACCGCGAGGACCAGACACGAGGAATTTCGTAGTTTGATTTACAGCTGGTCGGATCCCGACGTCGTCTATCGGGTCCGCGGCTCGGTTTTGATTGCGCTTGCCTCTAATGGAGGGTAAACGGCTGGCCCGTTCATGAATTTGTATTAGAGAATCGGTTCCGAGAGTCGACTCGACTCGTCGTTCGCCAAAAACGATCGCCTTCCCTCCTCGTTCGCCACGCTCCCCCGCTCTCCACCCTATCGTTTTTGGCTCCGGCCTGTTAACCACTTGGACGGAGACCCGAGCCGCGTGGAATTTCGAGGCTCCTTCCACCGTTCGCGAAAACGAACTGCGTATTTAATCGGGACGCGTCCAGAGTCCGAGGCCGGCACTCGCAAAGAGAATACGATTAAAAGACGCGTGCTTCGTTGGCGAATCGAGGCAGCAAGAAGGATTAATTTCCTCGGCGTTCCACGCATTGAAAACACATAAGACGCTTCCCCTCTAGGGCTGCCGTATCGCTAATCTGTTTAAATAACGAAACATCCCTCGAGGGTGGGTGGGGGCGAAAGGAGGCCGCTGAAAGAGGGAAGCGTCTACCACCGAAGGAGTGGGTAAACGAAAATCAATGCATCCGACACTGAGCGAGCAACGTCCTTTCGTCTACCTAATGAAATGTACAATGCCGCTTCCAGCAAGAAGCTTCCCTTTCGTTCCAAGCTGCGCCGATCTGTTTTACGCTTCGGCCAGACTTTTCTCCCAATCCTTCGCTACTGGACGAGTCCTCGTCGCGAAACTTTCCAACTTTGCCCTCTGCGAGAGCACTCCGAGACTACTTAAAAATCGGCCAGCCGATAGTTAGCCTTTGCTAATCTTTCGTATTCTTGCTTTCCTTTCTTTTCCCCACCGAGATACCGGTAGAGTCAAAGCTGCGAGAGGACAAAGGGTTAATCCTCGCCCCAGTCTCTTCTCGTTCGTCGGGCCACTGCTCTCGCTCCGGACGTCCATGCTCCTTTCTCGTCCCTTTCCATTCGATCGGTGGAGTATTCGCGGCGAAACGCGACTCGCCCGTGGCTCCGTCGCCCCGGGGCCCCGGGGCAGCGTTCGGGACGAGGGCGACTTCGAACGTCGAAAAATTCGTTCCGACCGCGCATCAAGATTTCGCTGCGCCGAATGAATTTCTCCTCGGGTGAACAGAAGCGAGCAGGCCCGGCCCGGTCTCCGCGGTTCCGCGAGGGAAAATTTAATAACGAAGGTACGCGAGTCGGCTCGAAGCGCGCGCGCGCGCTCGTTATCGCCGCGGAATATCAAAACGGTTCGCCGGGAGCTGCGGCGAGCGCAATTTCGGCGGACGGCAGTGCGCGCCGATACTTATCGTCGGTAATCCGCGTAGTGCAGAGGGTCAGGAGGAAAGAGGAGACGCGGCGGATGGAATTCGATTTTCTTTGCCGGATCGGTTCCTGGCAAATCTTGATTTAGCGCCTCGGCCCGGACGGGTCTCCGTCGCGTCGTCCAGCGAAACGCGAGGACGAAAAAGGCAGAGGCAGAAAATGGTGCGCGGAAGGGACGGTGCCAAGGGGAAACAGTTTCTCACGGAAGAGATTTTTCTATCTCTGCCGATTAAACATCGGCTGACCACATCCGGCGATCGTTACGAAGCGAGCCGCACCGGCGGCCTACCTTCTACCTTCTACCTTCGGAAGCATCTCGCGATCGCGCCGCATTCTTGCGTGTAACTCTCTCGAAACACGAGCCGAGGAAGTAGACGAAGAAGCGCAAGAAAGTACGGCCGCCTTGTCAAGGTCTTCGGGGCGCCACGGCTGGAAAAAACGATCGACACCTCGGCGAATGCGTGGCCGCCAAGCCGCCGAGCCGCCGAGCCGCCGCGTTTAACTTCTCGATCGCGGACGAGGAAGGGCGAGAGGGAGATGGGCGCTGCACCGGACGCCCTTATCCGTGAGAGCGGGCGCGTTATTGGTAAACGAGGAAACTATAATCGTTAGGCGCTTCGACTTTTCCACGATCGCGGCTGCCCGATCGATCTCTGGGGAGCGCAGCTTCGTAAATTTCGAGGAAAAGATTGGCTGCGGGGGAGTAACCGGTCGGAAGCAGACCGAAAACTGAGGCAAATCGCATCGGGCTGCGGAAGATCCGAGTGATGAAAGGCAGTTCGTTGCTTCCTTTGATCTCTCCGTAATTGAAAACACAGTTCATTCACACCATTAAGGCAACGAGCATTACACTACAATTAAGACGTCAGACCAGTCTCACGATCCGGCACTGACTTTGTGGGCTAGATTAGATCGCCACGGTACATTTACGCGCGCACCCGGTTACGTTTCTCTCTGTACTTAATTATTTTTTTTTCAGGAATTAATTCCATTTAGCGAGGAATATTCAAAAAAGCGTTGGAATAATAATAGACGGGTATACGTAGCCGCGGGTTGCTGCCGCAATTGCGACACGGCTCGGTGCGCTTGATCTTTTCCTGTTTTTCAATCAAACTGGAAATCACGCTGGCTTCTTTGTCGAAGCATCAAGGTTACTACGACTCATTAATGTTACATTTATTACCGCGCTGCCAGCAGTTGCGTCTAATTAACTATTCGCGAAGCCTTCTTTCCCGTCTTCGTTATCCGCTTTCAAAGTACGGAGCCGTCGCAGGGATGGCGAGCACGCCTCGCTACCGACAGCTTTTCGAGATTTCTCTCGGTGTTCGAGCCGTGCGAACGCCTGCGGACAAAGACGCGACGAGGACGGGTCGTTCGGGCCCCACGCGAACTCTACGCGACCGCCGCGGAGAGAGAAGAAGCTGGCAAATCGAGACGATGGAGGATGTCGATCGGTCGATCCATCGGTCGATCCATCGGTCGATCCATCGGTCGATCCATCGGTCGAGCGGTCCTCCGAACCGATGGCCGAGCCAGGGGGGAAAAAGTCCAGGTGATCTACGAGAGTTATACGGTAATGGAATAACCACAGGGACGACCAGTAATTGTAAGAATTAACTAATAACACGGCAGGGAGGTAGGGTCGTGCGAACGGCCCGTATCCTGGCCCGTAACCTGTCATTCCTCGATCCCTCCTCCGCCATCGAGGGATCTATCAATTACTTCGCCTAAGTGGATCCTAGATCGGACAATAGAATTGGCCCTGCCGGATTTTCTACGCGGACCGAGACCCCGCCGCGTCTCGTCGTCCGGCGAGATTTGCATGCGCAATTAAAATCCCAAAGTTCCCGACCGATAAGGAGAATCGATGCTCGAGCCGGGCCGCCTCGTTCGGCAGTTTTTGTCCGGACGGAAAATTGCCGGGGCAGAAACGACGGGTGAAAAAATAACGGACGAGTGACGGGCGATTGTTTGGAACGAAACGGGTGAAGGGGCACCGGAAAGGTGGACGACGCGACGGCATCGATCTCATCGATCTGCGTGTCAAACGATTGTGCATACTGTGCGATGTGTAGCGGTAAAAATTACGTTCTCCTGTCGGCCGGTGTTTCCCGACGCTACATTTTTAAGCCGACAATTCGCCCCCTCCTTGCCAGCGCGCGATGTGTCATTTAATTTCCGCAATAACGCTTTTGTTTCCGATTAAAAAACGAGCCGAGCTGCGGGGCGATGGGAATGCGGACTATCGCGTACAGCGTACAGCGTGCAGCGTGCAGCGTACAGCGTATAGCGTATAGCGTAGAGCGTAGAGCGTAGAGCGTAGAGCGTATAGAGACGACCGAGTGAAATTCACAGAGAGGGCGAAAGAAGGGTGAAAGAGCGGGAACCCGTTGGTTCGCGAGCTCGGCATTGTTTCGCGCGTACGCGAGCCCTGTCGCGGCTAAATGCCGTGAACGTGTCATCCTACAGTCACAAAGGGAATTCACTCTCGCAGCCGGTGAAATATAAACGCGTTTTTCCGACCGCCCGGCGCCCGCTTTTCCAGCCCGACTGTTATTTCGGCTGAATCGTTGTTCCCCGTCGGCCTGCGATTTTACTACCTTTCCCTCCGCTTAAACTCCTCCGCGCACGAATAACGGGAACCGCTCTACATATTTCTTTCGATTTCTCCTCGTCCACCCTCCAGCCTGTGTCGAGGGATTCGGATTCAGGCCGGGGCCGGATTTCGGTCGAAACTAACGCGAAAATTACTTTCCATCTCGCCGGCCACAAAGAATTCATCGGCACGAACGTCGATCGGTTTCGGCGAGTAGTTCCTCGAAGCGAATTAAAGGATTATCCGCCGGTCGCGGACAAACGTTTTAAATTGCTTCTTTATTTCTGGGGCAATGCACGCGAACCTTTCAATCTCGATTCGAGTCGGGAGTGCACGATCGATTAGGGAATTTCGAAGCCCGAGACGACGTGTCCCTCGGGTCCGTTTAGCCTCCACCTCTCGGCCCCGTTTCCCCCGACTCGGAAATTCAACCGTGCGTGATCCGATGGAGTATCTTTCTCCCTTCATCCGCCCCCCTCTGTTTCTCCTCTCCCTTTCGTCCTGCCCGTAGTTCACGTAATATTGGGAAATAATGCACCGTCGTATATGGCGCGCGGGTCAGGCATGCCCTAGGAGAGCTCTGGAGCAGGCCGCGCGACCCGCAGTTTATCCAACGTCGTTCGTTTCCGTCTGGGAACGGCGTTCCTTCGATTTCCTTTGAGATCGCGGCTCCGGAAAAACGGGAGGATCGCGACGGGTGCGTCCCTTGCGCCCGTTCGCTCGGGGGATAAAAAGTCGAGCGGTAGGTCCGTACACGCGCGTCGAGACGATACGTACATCGAGGCGGGTATACGCGCGAACGATGAAAACTCCGAGGCAATTAAAGGAGGAGCTAACAAGCTGGAATCACTATCGTTTCCTCTGCATCTACCCGCGGAAAGGATCCACCGTCGCGTAATAAGGTACGCGATACATTCGACGTCCGCCGCTGCGTATCCTAAGTGCATACTTAGACGGTGTAATGCGTGTACCGTACGACCGACAATTAGGTCTCCTTCTTCGGGCGGCTCGACACGGAGGCCGATTTCTTCGGCTCTCGTGGACAGAGCTTCTTCGACTGTCGACCGGGCAAACCACCCGGGACCTCGCGGCAATTGAGTGGCACGAGTTTCGACGCTGGACAGCCAGCTCGAGATACTTGACAGGGGAGACTTATCTAATAACATCTCTCCCACTGACGCGGTTGGCGCCGCCTCTCCCTCTCTCTTTCTCTTTTTCTCTTTTTCTCTTTTTCTCTGCCGGGCAAACACCGAGGACCGGTCGTAACCCGTGGGCACGGAAGAGTTTTCAACCTTCGGCGGCGCACACCCGAGGAGGCTGTGCCCGATGTCGTTTCCAGAAAGGTGAATCGGTTCGTGACGCGTTTTCTTCTGAAAGAAATTCATGGATTTAATAGAGAGCGGGTATCGGGGCCGGGTGAAGGGGGGAAGGGCGATCGAGCGAAGAAGGGAAACGAAGGAAGGAGGAGGAGGAGGAGGAGGATAAAAATCGATCGAATCGAGGGTAAAGGAGAAGAGAAGCGATCGAGGAGGCGCTGGGCAGCTGTCGAAAGATTAAGATAACCCTGAAGTTAAGTGAACACGGGGTGTGTCTGGACTGTGGATTTAAGGTGATTAAAGGCACCTGATATCGAGAATTATTATACCATATATTTGGCAGTGGCGAAGCCATATTCCGACGGGTGCATAAATTTCGGGTCCGCGGCGAATAGTTGGTATCGAGGATGCGGCGACCCCTCCGCCTTTATTCGCAAATCCGTGCCGCGTTCTCCACCTGATCCACGTCGATCGACGAACCTGTGCAACGCGGCCGCTAACGTTCGGGACCACCGGTATCGAACGAATTCACGGGCGAGCCAACGGAATTCGTGGATCCCTGCGAAGAAAACGGCGGTCCAGGAAGGGCGCGTGGTCGGCCGCGATAGTTAATTGGGCCAAGATCGCATCGCACGATGCATCGAGAATACCGCGGTGGTTTTTGTCACGAACCTTCTCGGTGTCCTCGGTGTCCCTGGTGTCCTCGATGTCTACGGGGGTGGTGCTCGAGGAGCCTGGCGAGGACGGCCGAGCTCACGGAGCGAACGTGACTCCGAGACGAAGGAATTGGTAAACCCGTGATCCTCTCCCAATCAGATGATCCCGGACGACTTCGTGACTTAGTATTTGCTCAGCCATTTCCAGCCGGAGCTCTATCCGTTCCGCCATCGATATATCCCTTCCAGGATACATAATTATATTATAATAAACTGTAACGATACGAGGCTTGCCTCTTTGCCCTTCTGGCTGCCCGTTCGGTCCCCTCGACTCCGCCTGGACGTTCTCCAGGCGCGCCGGCTCTACTCTCGACGAGAACCGTCGCCAGGGAAGACGAACGTAGCGCGCAGAAAAGGTCGAGCGGGTGAAAAAAAGGTATGGTATAGGAAAGGAGAAACGGAGCAAGAGGGAACGAGGCGCGCGAGGTGGCGCGAAAGCGAGACGCTACAAGGAAGAAGGAGCGGAGGGAGAAACGTTAATTCTTCCTAGAGGTCCACCGTGTACCGATCGCGGGAAGAAAAGAGAAAGAGGGACCGCCGTGTCAGAGGGTCGAGTTTATCACTGTCATCTCTCGACGCCGTAGCTATGCCGTCTTAATAGGTTTAATGCCCGACTCTCGATGCCTCTAACCATTCGAGCGTACGCGCACTTGTTCCGCTCCGCACTCCTGACACGGCATCCTTTCCATCCTTTCCATCCTTTCCATCCTTTCGCCCCGCTGTCCCTCCCACGAAGATAGCGAAAATGGCGTCCCGGAAAATTTCGCGCAACCGACGCGTCGATTTACGTATTCGCGCTCGATTAACTTTATCGCGAGTGATATATTATCCCGAACGGGGCGAGGTTTTTAACCAAGCAAGAGCAAACAAGACTTTGCGAGGCAGAACGACGAGGAAATAAAAGAAAGGGAAAGGGTAATGAGGCAGCGGAGTTCGGTAGTCGTTGACAAAACGGATTACCCTAAGACGACGACGACGACGACGACGACGACGACGACGAAGGAGGAGGGCAGGCGTTGAAGAATGAAATGGGCCGAGATTCGAGGCGCTGTCCAAACAACCCTTTTCCTTAATCATTTAAGTGATTCGGTAAGCACTCGCCTAGCGTCGAATCGTTGGTAACTCTTGTGTAAACTCAACCCTTTCTTGCGCCACCATCCCACGGTCCCTTCGCCCGATAATGATAATACCAGTTCGCTTCGGCTGGCGCGCGGAGCGGCGCGGAGCGGCGCAGAGCCGGGCAGAGCGGCGCGGTGGGGCGAATAAAGCTCCGCAGCTTCGCGTCCGAGCGACCCTCGACGCCTCGCGAAAGCTCCTCAACTACACGCGACCCCGTCCGAACAATCGTGTACTCGTCGAGAACATCGCTCTCCTAGTACGTATTTCGCCGTCCACGATTTAACCGGCGAGCTGGTTTCCGGAAGCACGGGTCGCGCGTTCGATCAGACTTTTACGAGGATAAACGGAGGAATTTTATTTCGGCCCCCTGGGACATATTCTACAATGGAATCGGTGCATCGAGGCATAGTTGACGAGAAGGCGGAATCCGAGGCGACGCGCCAACGTCGAATTCGATTAATTTTCCGGTCATTATTTTTTACGACTCCTTATCACCGGCTCGACCCTCGGTCTCGGTCCAGGATCGTAGGCGGTTCGCCGGATGAAAAATCTTCCTCTGGTTCGGCAGCTTATTCCACGTGACGCGATTACCAGGCCGCGCCCTACATAAACGTCGCCGTGGATCGGCTGGCCTCTTAAAGATGTCACAGAGAGATAAGGGGAAAATCCGAAATCAATCGAAGAGGAAGAAGAAGAGGAAGAAGAAGAAGAAGCAGGAGATAGGGGGGGGGGGAGGAGGAGGAAAAAGTAATACTCGGATGAGGAGGAAGCCGACAGGTAAGGAAGCGCGGCGGATTCCTCGGTGTTTCGAGGAGCGGAGAGGAGCGCGGGCACGGCGCGGTGCACAGAAAAGTCAAGAAGCGAACGGCCGTAATTTATACCGGTAACACAGTCATTATCGAGGGTAATAAGCGGCCGTGAGATCGGCCGGTGGAAATTGAAATTTCGCGAGGCTGAACGATGCATCGGTGCATTGGTCGCAGCGCGTCATCGGCCGATAATCACGATAATAGTTAATTACAAGAACGTGGTAATTCCGCGTAAATTACACAGCCAAATACACCGCGCATAGGAAGAGCTGCACGGTCTCGGGCAGAAAAGGCGCGCCGCGGCGGTTGTGCGCGCACGAAAGGAAAGGAGGGCTAACGAGGCTCGCGGAGTATGTCTCTTCGGTCGCGATAATCGTAAATTCTGCGGCACGAATTCTTGTTCGCGAAGTCGTCTTCTCGGTTTGGTTTGACGATAAGTCGGGTCTCTTTGCCAACTTCCACCGACACAGGGAGGAGCTCCGGAGTCGAGCTGGGCGGAGCCTGCGAACCACAAAACACCCGTCGACTCACTTCGCGGCTCTCTGGCTACTATTAATTATTTATGCTGCGAGTGTTGCACCGCTACCAACCCCGGCACGACGAACCTGCACGTTGCACCGTCCAGAGGCCCGGTGCGCGCCGCTCCGCTACCATCGCCTATACGTCGTTATACGTCGTTATACGTTATACGTTATACGTTATACGTTATACGTTATACGCTATACGTTATACGTTACACGTTATACCTGGTACCGATCCGGGACCGACCAAACCGAGCCAATCCTATCGAGAGCCACAATCGATTCGCCGGGAATAATAATTATGATTGGATTCCCCGTGGTTCTGGGGGCAGGACTCGTTGCTTTTTTCCCTCTTTCTTCCCTCCTCGGTCTCCCTGTCGTTCCCGAACCCCGCTCACACCCTCCGATAAATCGGACCTTCCACTCTCTTTCCTCGTTCTGGCCATCTTGGCGTTCCTCCTTTCCGCTTCGAATTTGCCGATCTTTCGCAGCGATTCCTTCCGAGGCTCAATGGGAACCGGCTGGTACCGGGCTGTCGCGTATTATTTCCGCTACGAGTAGAAACTTCTGGAGGAGCTCGGGCCGCAGGAGAGGAAGGTGGAATCTCCGTGGAAAATTATCGAAAAATTCGCGACGCGTCCGAGCCCGCGGGAAACGTGGACTTGCCAAGTGGAAAAAAAAGGGGGCGACAGGAAGGAAGAAGCGCAACGATGGACAGAGAGGGCGGGAGAGAGAGAGAGAGAGAGAGAGAGAGAGAGAGAAAAAGGAAATAAAGGAGCGTCGGGCAAGCATTTTTCTTTGGACCGTGGAGCAGCCACCGTGTGATTACCCGGGACGAGAGGCATATATGAGTAATTTGTATTCAGCCCGATCATCCGTATCGAAATTCGAATCTACTTAGTTCTGAGAAGCCATGGTACCTCGGCCATCCTCGAGGTTCGATCTCTTCTTCCCTCCCTATTCGCCCCGCGATCTCTTTCTCCTTCTCTCCCGCGGCCCTCGATCCACTATTCCACCCTCTCGGGCTCCCTCTCGGGCTCCCTCTCGGGCTCCCTCCCGACTACAGCTTAATATAATATTATTCCCGGTTTAGTTTAATGGTGCCGGGCGATTATTACGCGGCCAGAGTCCGACCGACTGCTTCTTCTTCGGCCCCGGGTACTCGGTCTCTCGGTCTCTCGGTCCCTCGCTCCGTCCTCCCCTTTTCCTCCCTGTCCTTCGTTTTCTTCCGCTCCTTCGGCCGCCTTTCTCTCTCGATCCTCCTTTGCTCTCTCCCCGCGACCGAGCCAGCACTTTCGCGGTGCTCCGATACCATGTGCGAACGCGCACCGCCCCGACCGGGGACCGCGACGGGGGCTCGGACCGAGCCCTGGAACAAAAAGCCCGAAAACAAAACGCCATTATGATTAGTCGGGAGGTTGGGTGGTCCAAATTACCGCGGCTCGCATTCCTGCACCGAGAGATCGATATACGCGTGTTTCAGGTGCCGCGAATATCTGCCGGCATCTTCGCGAAACTTGCGTAGACTCGGCGAGTCGAGTTCGCCGAGGCGAGATTCGAACGCCGCGTCGGCGGAACGCGGCGGCGGAACGCGCCAGCGCGCGCTTGCGAGACCGCGTTTCAAACTCGTTATACCGCGTAAGAGTCATTAAGAGTCGAATAATTACTCGTATCGTTCCGGACTTGATAGATCGTTCGATCGTGGCCGGGATGACCCAGGCCGAGAGTAAGGCGAGAAACGGATCGTGCGAACCGCCTCTAATGGCGTGCACGCGTTGGATCGTAATATGCGCGCGAGCGAAACAGTTCCGCGGGTTCGGCCGGGCGACCGGCGCCGATCCCGACGACGAATCCGGTGGAGCCCGTCGACGCGAGGTGAACGGATGCGAAGAACAAGCCCGACCGGACGAGGGTGAGCGAGATTCGATGACCCGCCGGATTCGATCCACGGCCGAATGACAAGCCGCGAGGCGACAAATCGTCCGTGGCTTCGTAATTTGCGGGGCGAGATCGATTAAATGGTGGCAAGAAGTCGAGTACGGCGTGCGGTTCGTGGCGCGGCAGCGGGTGGAGCCGCGCGGATATTAATGAAGATATTCAAATGAGAGAAAAATGAGGGGGAACTGGCCTTTGTCGGGCGCAAGGTTCGACCGGTGACTCGGCCTATGTAGATTACCCTTCGTCTCCTCCTTCTTCTTCTCCTCCTCCCTCTGAAACTCTTCATTCTGGATACGCCTCGGCTTCTTCTTCTTCTTCTTCTTCTTCTTCTTCTTCCTCCTCCTCCTCCCCCTCCTCCTGCCCCTCCTCGTCCAGCACCTCTTTCTTTGCCATACGATTTCGAGCGTTCCTTCGGCTCGAAAGCTTTCTTCCCCACGGCCTCCGTAATCTTGAGTTACGAGATCGTTTCGCTTCCATCTCGTGGCATCCTCCGAATCGATAGAACTCCGCTGTGCCGCACCATCGCGACGTTTTCGAGTGTCCCTCGGGTGCGGCGGGTAAGGTGCGAGCGTTTGCTTCTTTTAATTGATGGGCGAGCCGAGTCGAGTGGTCCGCAAAGTGGATTAGCGACACGGAAGAGCGCGAATTGGGGGAATATCGTTAGGCGCGGGGAGGTCCGACGAGGCAGCGTCGCGAACCCGATCTGTCATTAGCGGGTTGCTTAATTCACTTGTTTCTTCAGTTTCCACTCGGATGAAATTAGAGCCGCGGCAAGGAGGCAGGAAGGCAGGAAGGCAGGAAGGCAAGAGCGGCCGGTGAGCAGGCAGGCGGACAGACAGCCAACCAGTCAGCCAGTCAGCCAGTCAGCCAGTCAGCCCAGCCAGCCCAGTGGATGTCATTAAGAGCCTTTTAAATCGCCCTTAAGACCCGCCGGGCCATTAGAGGATCGCGGGAGGAAAGGGCAACCCTTGTACGTATCTTTTTTCCCTGCCCTGGCGGCGGCACCGCCGACACCGTACCGCAACGCCGCGGCGTCGCGTCGCTACCGTGGCGTCGACATCTCGCTGGGAACGACGCGGTTCCCCGTTAACGGCATTTCCCTCTCGACAATGCTCGGCTCAGGGCTCTCCGCTTCGCTCTGGAAGGTATCTACTTTGCGCTTTATCCAGTTAGTCGCAACTAACGTCGTTACTCGTCTTCGAGCTCGCCTTTCTAGCTCCACTGCGGGAAACGGGCTGCATCCGTCGAAGCCTTTGCTCTCTTCCGCGTTTCCAGCTTCTATTCCAAGCCCGGACTCGGTCGTCGCTCGGTACGTCCTCCCCGTGGCTACCGTTCTCGGCGAACACTCGGCGAACACTCGGCGAACACTCGGCGAACGGTCGACCCCTCGCTCAATTAGGATTTAGGGTGCAAAGCGATAGCTCCATTTCCTTTTTTGTCGAGCCGACTCGCCCTCGTCTCTTCCTTGTTTTCCTTGTTCGATGCCAGGGTTCCCGGTGTTCGTTCCGCCCGTTCCGTATTACGCAGAATGTAGGGCAAACAATGAAAACGATCGACCGTCGTTCCCGTCCCAGTTTTAATTGATATTTCGTCGGCGGCGAGGCCCATTGTTTCCTACGTTTCCATTATCGACACCTTTGTGCGCCGCCGATACGGACCAAACGTCATTTTCGCAGACACTGCCCGCACGGTCGGCGATCTTACTTGTCGAGTCATTACCGAAAAATATACCTGCGCCGTGGAGATCGACGGCTCCTTCGACGATTGCCGCGAACCCGTCGATCGGAGCAACGAAAACATCTCGCAGGGTAGACGCCAGATGGTTCTCCCCTTTTCCCCAATGATCGGCGTCCGAGAAGCAGGGGCTGCTGCGAGCGATAGGGTTACGGTCGACGGTCGACGGTCGGGAAAAATGCGAGGCCGGTGGAAAACGAGGAAGACGCGAAAAGGGTAGACCGGGTTCAGATAGAGCAACGGTGATTAGCGCCTAAGTAAATACGCTGGATTCTCGATAAAACGAGCCAGGTGCGGGAGGTTGAGTCGCGATACTCCCGATAACCCTATCTGGCGGAGTGGCGGTAAATCATAACCCTAGGTTGTGGTTAGCGAACTCGGTATTTACCGTCCACGGTTGCCGTAAAAAATTCCACCGAACACCGGCACTTTCCGTCGGGAGGAGCATTTTTAGCCGGGGACATCGGTGCTCGAATACTCGTCGCTGCTTTCCCACGATAATTTCATCGGGCGCGAAGGCTGCCGTTCTTCTTTCCGATACGGATTCGTGGGTGAAAATGGCCTGCAAAACCGGTTCGACTTATTCGCCGTCCGTTGGCACTATCGCGCTACGCGTTAGAAAAGTTTCCAACGTCGCGACGCGTCGGCCAAGATTCCGCTCCGGGCTTTCGCGTCTCGTGGAAGCGTTCCCTGTCCGGCATCTGAAAGTTTCCAACGACAAACCGAGTCGCCATTAGTCACGAGAAGAGGGAACGGAGCTCCGCAATTACCGCGAGCATTAATCTACCCGGTGTGTTGATTATTAAGGCGACGACAATAAAAGTAAAGCCGAATTAAACGCGAGGACCGCGTGCTCGTTCGCTCGCTCGCTCGCTCGCTCGCTCGATCGCCCGATCGCTCGCGCCTCGGCGTATCGCCGCGGGAACTCCCGAGTTAATTGTTGCACTCTATATGCTAAACACGGCGGCCGCGTGTGCGATATCGCGAGCGAGTCTCGAGCGAGTCTCGAGCGAGTTATGGCACGGTCGCCGCCTCCGACATGCGAAACATCGAATCGCTTATCTGCTCTCTCGAGCACCGACCGTCGTACCAACGGGGAATTAATTAATCCGTCGAATTTCTTTGCGTCCGGAGCGCTACGGGCTTCCGTCCGTCTCGACGTCGAGCACGCCCCGCGTGAAATTAAGATCGCGGCCGACCCTCCAGCACCGTCGCGTCGCGACGTTTTCGCTCGCCTCTTCCCGAATATTCCCAGGGAGGATTCTCTACGCAGCTACGCGTGGAAACGAAACGGCGCGGACAACGGATGCGCCGGATGCGCCGGATGCGTCGGATGGGGTGGCGTTCATGCGGGAACGCGAAGGTTGCCTCGAGTGTCAGCAGGCACGGAAACCAAATTCCATTCGGCGTCACTCAATATTCCGTTGAAACGAAGAGCCACGGCACGGCGCATGGTCTTTTGTTTCACGATGCGGGCAGCACAGGTGGCAATGCCGGAGCGAGCCGGGAGGTAGGTGCTTGCGCAACAAAGAGATCCACCACGGGCAATAACGTTCGGGGAGTGTCCCCCGCGATCGCTGGGCCATAAGGGTAGTATCGTGTATCGCATTGTGCGATCGATAAATCATCCGGGGACGAAATCGAGATTTTCTTATCCATTCTACCACCTTCTGCGCCAGATTTCGTTCCAGATTCCGTTCGCAACCACGTGTCGCGATCTCGAATGGCACGCACGAACGTGCTCCCTTGGCTGGCCTCGCCTGTCGCATGCGTCGTCGCATGCGTCGTCGCGACTCGCCGCGATTCCACGGTTCCGAGTAAGAAAGGAAAAAGGTCGGTGATCCTCGGAGGCCACGAAACGTAGGAGGCACTTGCTGCGAATCTATCCTCCTCCGCTCCCACCCTTTCGTCGCGGCGGTCGCCGATACCAGGAGGCGAGTCCCGCGCGAGACTTTAAGCGGAAACGCAAACGCGTGCTGAGGCTGGCGCAAGTGCCGCGTGTAACGCGATATCGGCAAAGTCGGAGATCCTCTTTAGCGGACTAAAGCCACGAACGCGAGGAGCGGTGGAGATCGGTAAACGCGAAATCGCGGTGGCACGCACCAAACGTAACCCAATAGCGCACGTGCGTGCACCGAACGAGCGCCGCTCGAATTAACCGCTTTTAGATCGGTTTACGTTAAACATCGCGCCGGAGTAATCGGCTCGTCGCAGCCGTCTCGATCCGGGATCGAGAGTAACGCGACAGCCGCAATAAAAAAGAAGCACGGGGATGAGGTCTCCGTGTGGCGAACGAGCCTGCCGCGGGTTTACCTTTGCCCGTGGCGAGCGGCCAACCGGAGAGGGAATCGAAGAAACGAGAGACGGTCGCGAATCGGAGCGAGTGGTGCGAGGCGAACGGCGAACGGCGGATGACGGAGGACGAAAAAGTGGTGTATCCTCGTTACGAACTTGATCAACGCGTCCCCGGATGTAATCGGAGCAACGATAGAAGGAGAGATAGAGAGAGAGAGAGAGAGAGAGCGAGCGAGAGGGGGTATCGAGCGAAGAACAGGAGGCCGAGAGTGGGTGGCGCAGAGCGGGGACCGCGGGAACGGCGAGGATGACGAGGCAACGATAATTGCGATCGGAGCCGATCGGTGAAATCCTAATATAACGGCGCGGAAATGCATCGAATATAAGCGCGGCTAGGTAAGCCGTAAGCCACTAGTCCTGACGGAGGACGGCGGAGAAGGGTGAGCATATCGGTGAAGCGGTCGCGGGGGGCAGCCGATGGGGTAGCCGAGGGGGTAGCCGAGGGGGTAGACGAGCCGAGAGGGAGCAGGGGGTTGTGGGTATGGGGAGCGGGACGCGGCCGAGCAGGTATAACCTATTGTAATCAATATTAATTACTCGAGACAATGGAATCTCATTGGACTCGATCGTTCGAGCGGGCTCGCAACGAGATGGCTGCGGGGAAGCGGCGATAGGAAGGAGGGCGGGAGAGCGTCCAGGTTGCGTGTTCGGCTCTAACGGAGGGCGGTAATGTAACGCGCGCTTACCGCGAGTGTGAGCGCGCAATACGTACGTGATTCTCGAGAGCGAGCTTGCTCTATGTTGGAGCATAATCTATTGTTGTTGACGTTATGCGTTGTGCACGCGCAAACCGCCGCGCCGCAGCTTCCAACCTCGCAGCAGCCTCCGCGTCGCTCTCTGCCTCTGTTAACGCTCTGCCTCGATGGCTTCACCGCCACCCAACAGCTACCACCCCGTGTCCTCTTCTCCTAGCCGGGGACATCCCCGTCCACGCCTCGATCCCCCCTTACTCTCTCTCTCTCTCTCTCTCTCTCACTCTCTCCCTCGCTCTCTTTCTAGTCCACCGCACAAGCAATGGACGCTCGAGAAACGACAACAACGACCACGCTGACAACGACAACGACAACGACAACGACAATGCCATCCGATGCGAGCCATCCTCCTCCGCACCGCTCTACCGATCCAAACTCGGCGTCCAACCGCCGACGCGCACCAACACTTATCTTCCCGTTACGCGAACCTACCTTCCGACTACAGCCTCGTCATTACCGCGATGCGTTGTCCCTAGAAATTAGATAATATATAGGCGTCCGCGTATCGGTTTCTGACGCGCCTCCTACCACGATACAGCGCACCTACAGCGTTCTATTTAATCGCAAACACCGTATCTCTCGGGCAAAGGGCTGGCACTTTGTCGAGTGCCTCGAGACGCGATGCCGCGAGAAGAAGCAGGGGAGGGCGAATCGTGCTTGAGAAAAGCCCGGACCGAGAGGTGTCCGAGGTGTCCGAGGTGTCCGAGAAAGCCGGGGCAGCGCCTGTGTAAACCGGATAATCGTTGATAATCGAGCATTAATTAATTAACCGGAAGGTGGATCGCACCCCGATCGCGCGAGGACGGCCGCGCTCGGAGTCGGCGGTGACGACCGCCTTTTGCGTATACCAGCTACCGGTTTGACGAGCGGCACGGGTGGAAATTAGTTCCCAGAAGGGATCGGTTTCGCGTGTCCACCACTCGTCAGCTCGCGGTGCGTGTTGCGACGTTATTCCTTGCCACGCTCCACCGCCGCGGTAGGGACCTCCATGCTTTCCGCTATTCTGGGGCGGTGTTTTCCGCAAGAGATTCGCCCGATCGCCGGACGATCGCCGGACGATCGCCGAACGAATTTATACCGGCTCGGTAATCGAAGACGGCAGCGAGCGTAACCCGTGATTGTCGCAACGGAAACGATCTCCGAGCGCAGAATATTGATCCGGTAAGAGGAATCGACGAATGCTCGTTTACCGACCATTCGCGATTCTTGTGGTACGCGAGAATTGTAGCCAGTCGGCTGGTCACGTAACGGCGCCGCGGCGAGCCGGCCCCAGTTATTTTCTGCCCGTAGGTGTTTTGCAAAGTAGAGCCCAGGAACCTCGGGGTTCGAGGTGCGCGAACCACTCGAGAAAGCGGTGCAACCCCACCGACCGGCTCGAAGGAAAGCCTTTTCTCGTAGCCGGACACCTTCCGGCGCGGTATCGTTTCCGTTTTGAAAGCGAGGTTTCGCCACGTATTACACCCGCCTCGTCTACCGCGGACACGTGGCAATTACCGCGTGGCGATAATCGCGACGAGGTCGTTGAAAAACCGGTAACGGAGGCGGTATCGCCCTGCGACTCGTTAGGCTACGGCGATGAGCAGGTGAGGGCCGGGATTTCTTCTTCCGAATTTTCATTCGCGTCGCGTCGCGCCCCGGTTGGACGCGGTTAAATCACTCGACCACTGGAGAGTTCATCCGAATCCACTTTTTCGGGAAATAACGATAATTTTGTAATTTAATGGAGATACTTTTTCACGCCCGCGAGTGAACTCTTAATAAAATAATCGTAATTTTCGTTCGATCCGTGGACGAGATAGGACGGCGAGAGAGCTGCCCGCTCGCGTCCGGCCAAAGTGGCAGGTGCCAAAGGCTTTCGATTATTCCGGCTTTGATCGGAGGAGGAGAGCGACGTGTAATAGGGTTTCGCTACCTCCACGGTTGCCATATACCTTCCGCCTAATTTTTACGATGTCGATCGGCTCTTCCAGAGAGAGAGGGAGAGAGAGAGAGAGAGTGTGTGCGTGTGTGTGTCTGTCTGTTCGCGTGCGTGCGTGTGTGCACGCTCGTATACCTCGGGCGACTCCGCTCGAATTTATAGGTTTTCAGCGCTATTCTCTGCGAGCCATTCCACCTCAGGAAATTTCAAGAGCCGCCAAATTTGCGTTGAAATCCATACCCTCGGATAGTTTATTATCGCTTCGCAACGATCGTCGGCCAAACGACTGCCTTAACTCGACCGTCTATGGGCAGGGGGACGCGAAACAAGAAAAAGACCGCGACGAAAGCGAGCCAGAAGGAAAGAGTTTATCGACCAGCCCGAGTTTTCTACGCGCGCTCCTCTTTTGCACGGCAGCCAACCCTAACCGGAGGCCCGCTCTCGCGAAAAAAAAATACACCGACGACTACTCGCCCCGCCGAAAGGGGATGACTCGTCGTCGAAACGCGGAAACGATACGCATCGTCGATGAAACGAATCAGCGCCAGCCGCTTCCTCCTAATTGGCTAACTACAGGATCTGATTTCGGGAGTAATCGCATTAGCCCCTGACATGCCATCGGATCGTTTCGCCGTGCGAGTTCTCGCACTTAATTTCCCCGAGCTCTGCTACCGCGCGGCAACACCAATTTCTCGCGCCTCTCGCCCTTCCGCTGTGGAGCGCGCTTTCGTTAGACTAGCCGCATTTTCATAGATTCCGATCTCTGCGAAACTAAAAACGTGTTGCGCTGCACGGAGCCGGCAATTAAAAGGAATTATCGACAGGCGCACTCGACGAAAGGGAAAAGGCCTCGGAACGGATGGAAAGACGAATGGACAGCGGCGCTTGGGAAACGAAATTGACCGATGACAGATAGAAATCGAGGAACCACCGCACGCTTCTCCGGCACACGCGTGCACGGAAAAGACAACGCGTTTACCCCTTTCGTCGCGCCGAGCAGCGGTGCGGAGCTCGTGCCCCCGATAGCATCGGGCACCGTTGCTCGTGCGCGCTGCGAGATTCGACCGCGACAAGACTTTCCCGGCGTGTCTGAAAACTATTAGAGAAGATACGAGTCGTTAATGCACTTATCGCCAGGCGAGATAACGCGGCTGGCTTGTCGGCGCAGAGGGAAAGAGAGGACGATAGGGAAGGCGCGACAGCGCGACTAGCGCGCTGCTAATCCCTCGGTCTCGCGCTAATTCCAATCGATACGTAGACGAATATCGAATTAGCCGACGACGATAGCGCGACGAGTACGTACTCGCGAATCAGAGCGTTTCGTCGCAGACGCCCTCGCGAATTCCCACCGAAAACACCTGCCGTTCACGATTCGTCGTTCGCTGTCCATCTTTGCGGAAGCGGATAGCTGGATAGCTGGATAGCTGGATAGCTGGATAGCTGGATAGCTGGACAGGTGGATAGGGGCAACGGGTTCGCGACGATACATACGATCGATCCATGGATCACAAATTTCCCTGTGTACGCAGAGGCAATGGGTCTCGCCCGCCGACAACGAGCCCTCGAGGCTCGGACGACGGGGCAATAATTAGAAAATCGTCCCGCCACCGAATAACCGGACCCTGCCCCTTGTCGAGCTTCACAAGCGACGCATCTATCCACGCACACGCCCCGTGGCGAGGAAAAGCATATTTTCGCAGGCTCGTTAATCCGCGAACCTCTGTCGCACCCCCGAAAATAAACGGAGCACGCGACGGGAGACGAGTGCGCGAGGTTCTCCCTCCCGTCGTTGGAAAAGAAGTAATCGCGAGTAGCGAGCAAAGATTTTCGAGGTATCGGACAGAACACCAAGTCGAAGCGAGAAGGGTTGGACGAATCCTGGTCTCGAGTTCGTTGATAATAAGGTTCGGTTTTGATTAGCACGGAGACTGTTTAACGGTTTGATACCTCGCTGGTAATCGAATCCGGACCTAATCTCTCAAGTTATAACCAGATTATTGCCTCCTCCATGCACTTGCTCTGCAGCGCTCTCTGCGCTCCGTTCCGTACTTTCGGTTCGTACCGTAATCCGCCACCTATCCACCCTTCTTCGTTCCCCGATTCGCGCGCCGTGTACCGACCGTCTCGCGTGCTTTCTTCCGCGAGGCCATCCTGCGCCACGCTGCCAGAGGGTCGCAAAAATTCCGCAGCAGCGGAGAAATAAGCGGCGGATGCTCTTTCGTCGAGGGTCTCGCAGGCATTTCCAGCCGCGACGTCCAATTTATATGGCTGCCATCTTGGCTCGATAGTAGTCGGACAACGTCACTCGTTATACGCGCGGATCGTTGCAGGTAGTCGTGTTAGGTTACAGTTTTAAACGCGGCCAAATTACACGTTTGCGCTTGCGCGCGCGCGGGCACCCGCGCGCATGTTTAAAATATTCCAGCGTCGGACGGCGCGGGAAAGGGCAAAATAAATGTTACGGCATTACGATGGACAACGTGCACTCGCTCACCTATACCTCTCGGCCCCCTTCGGAAGACCACCACAACCACCTCGCGGCGTCCATCTCTTTCTCGTTCCATCGTCCTCGTTCGCTCGCCGGAGTCGTCTATCTTCTCTCCTTCGATTTTCTGCGCTCGGTAGCGGCGGCTGCGTGCGTGTGCGGGCTCGTTCGCGTATTTGCACGTGCACTCGGCTAGCTATCGGTATCTATATATCGGCAACAGGGATGCTCGCTATGGGACAGAGAGGAAGAGCGCGATAAAAAAAGCAAAACCACGAAAGAAGGAGAAAGAGCGAGAGTCGAGAGTCGACAAGAGCAAGAGCAGGAGCAGCAGCAGCAGCAGCAGCAGCAGCAGCAGCGCGAATAGGAGGAAGAGGAGGAGGTGGTGGAGGAAAAGGAGGAAGAAGAAGAGGAAGAAGAGAAAAAAAATAAGTGGAAAAAGTAGCGGGCTTGATTGGTGGAAATGAATTCAAAATGGCCGGCTCTCGAATCCTGGTAAAATGGCGTCTCGAGGTTGATAGCCGCCTATTGCTCGAAAATTTGACGCTTCTATTCGTATCATTGACCGGGTCGATTTCTGGGCCGAACGCCGCGATTCCAGATCCACGGAAACTGGATCGAGTACCCCTGGTAGCTGGGGTCGATACATCGTCCGCTCGAAAGTACGCCAACACCTGCCCGTATTTTACGGGCCGATTGCTCGAAAGGAAAGAAAACTCGTGGCCGCGACGATCTCGGCGTTGGAGCGGAGGAGCGGACGAACCAGCGAGGCGATGCTCGAGGACCTCGACACGGCCGAGTCCGCGGTACGAAAGGGTGCAGCAGCTCGAGTAGAAAGCGAGTTTCGTAAAACAAAGACGAAAGGGAGTCAACCCTCTTCGCCCTCGAGGCAGATTCTTTTAGTTTCTCTCGCTCTCCCGCCGCCGCGGCGCGCCGGGGGAGACCAGTATCAAAACCTCTGTCCCTCTCTGCTTCGTCTCTCCTCTCTGTCCTTCGAGAGATCGGTCAGCTCGTTCTCGTTCTTTTTACTCCACCCGCCCTTTCTCTCCGTTTCGCCCGGGCCAGCACGGATTCTTAATCGGGACCATTATCTCCGTGCGATCATCATCCCGAAAACTAATTCGTATTTTTTACTACGAAACCGAAAACTCATAAATCAAAGCTCGCTGTTCTCTCGCCAGTGCTTTTGGCGTCTTTAAGAGTTGCGCGGCCCGGCCGACGCGTAGACAATGGACGCGCGTCCATTTAAGGGATTCGAATGGACGCAATTTTCTATGGGAGTTGGTAATTATGGGTAGTTGGTTGGCGCAGTCTGCGGGCCTAGCCCTGCTCCGTTGCTCCCTTTCTGCCCGTGGTAACCATAAAAATTCTCGAATTAAATTGAAAAGCAGACTCTTCGGGTTTCTTGACAATATCGTCCGGAGTGGGCGGCAGTTTCGACGCGAATCGCTGCGCCTCTTGCGCATTCCTCGGCTCGATCGTTGCGTACTTGGACGCGTCGAATTGTCGGGAGAGGTTCGCCTAGCTTCCAGCTTTTCTTCGTAATATTCCTGAAACGAGAGCAAAGAGTCAGAGAGCGGCAAGTATTTCATTTCGAGACACCTTTGACGAGGTTGAAAAATAATCTTCGTCGCACATGCGGTGGCAGTGTCCCTTTCACCTCGAGCGGACGAGAATTTTTTCGCCGAACAAAACAGCTCGGCCCACGAGGGCCGAGGGAAAAAAGGAAAAGAACGGTTCCTTTGTATCAGCGTCAGGATTTAAGAAACACGGAAACCCTTTCGCTCTCGGCGCAGTAGCGACAGTTTTTAATTATCGCCAAAGTAGCGAATAATCGATAGGAAGCCTGCGGCGGTATCACGGTCCACGGCTTTGTGCTGGTAATAACTGAAGCAAATGTAATTATCCGAGCGGTGGGAAACGAGCGAGAATCAGAAACGAAGGCTCTTTTTAAAAACCACCGCGAAGAGTCCCTTCTGTATCTTTTGTTATTCGCGGGTTTCGCAACCACTAACCGCGCGATCGTCGCGCACCTGGAACGCGTCGATACGCGCGTTGCTTTCGTTATGCAACGAAACGAAACGAAACGAAACGAAACGAAACGAAACGAAACGAAACGAAACGAAACGAAACGAAACGAAACGAAACGAGACGAGCGCGATGCGTGATGGATCTCCGATCTTTATTTATATATACATATATTATAGATCGTGGAATCCGCAGAAGCAATCAGACCCTACGGACCTGGCCTGGGTTGCACGAGCGGCCCGCAAGATTTATACCTCGTAATGAGAAATCATTAGCCGCGAGGTGTATTAGATAATCTCGGTAATTGCCAAAAATTGGCCAGTCGTCCTGAAGGATTCGCGAGACTCGGATGGTCGTAACAGGACCCCGGTGCCCGGCTGGGCCTATACAGAGTTAAGAGGAGAGAGTAGCCCGAGGCGCGCCGATTTTGCCGGGCCCGGTCCTGATAGGTTAGAAAAAAGATATTCGGAATGAAACGAGAATGGGAGTAGGATCCGATCCGAGTCGAGAGCGTTTCGCGATATTAAAAAACAATAGCTGCGGAATCGTCGTCGACGTCTCGATTAATCGAGAGGGCGCGCGAGCCGGCCCTAGCCCCCGGGAATACCGTGGAAGAAGAAATCTACAAAGGTCCGACGCGTTACAGTCAACAATTATAGATCGATCGAGCAATAAAGTCGCAGGGATTGGAGAGATATTAAAGGGGAAAAAAGAAAAAAAATGGAAAGAATGAAGAGAGACGAGGAGGCGAGGATGGGAAAGATGGGCACCCTCGTGCAAACCGAACAACATGTGCAGCCGGCTACGTTCCCTGGGGTCTGGCACGGTATAAAAATCAATCACATAGGCTGACGGCTAGTCCTAGGTGAAAAAACAGAGAGTGCGACTTCCCGTCGCCGAGAAAAGAACGATAGCTGAAAACTACGTACGAAACGTGCGCGGACGTTTCCTCTCTTTTACGTCACGGGGACACGAAACAATCTGATCCCCTCGTATTAGATTTTTCGGTTTTTTTCCCCGAGAGCGAAGGAAGCGAGAGTGTACGGGAAAGGGCAATAAGAGGGACGTTAATGGAGAAACTAGGAATACGCGAGACGAATGGAGAGAAATCGGTGAAATCGATGTAGCCCTATCGAGCGGCAGCGTTCGAAATTAAAGTCGCGGTTCGACCTATCGCGACGAGAATCTGCATATCATACTAGGCGTTCCCAATCAACTAATTAACAAAAAACCATAGAACGAGCCATTAATCATCGTCGAGCCACTCGGAGTACGGGCGCGTAGCATGTATCAGATCGGCGAACCCTTTCGGATCCGCGTAATCGCCAAAGACGAAGAACCCTCGGTACCACTAATTTCCGAGCGAGCCCACGGCCAGCTTCGCCCAATATCGATTGTCTCGAGATACGAAATTTCGCAAGCCTCGGCGCGACTCGCGACTCGCGACTCGCGTATCGCGTATCGCGACCCGCGAATGGAGGGCCGGAGAATTGTTGCGCGGAGCCGAGGACGAGGACGAGCCAGTTCCTTTTTAAACGAACCTTCCCTTTGTTCGCACCGGTTCATATATGCGACTGCATGATGTCGCTGGATTAAAACAAAGTATCTTGCATTCTCGGAACAACCGCATGCGCTAGAATAAATCTCTTGCTTCGAGTTGTCTGCCGCATGTCGGTGCATAAGATTCGCTGCAAATTGCACTCCGTCGAACGGTACAACGGTACTTGTCGACCGCAGTGAGCACGCGACCGAGTGCTCCTCTCTTTCTCTCCCTTTCCTTTCCCGACCCTCGACCTCTTCCTTCCACTCGTCCCAATTTTTTCTATTCCCCCTTCCGACGATAGGAGACCCTGCTCGTTTTCCAAGCGACGATGCGCCGCAGCCGTCCACCGACTCGCGCGAGCACTCGCCGCCGAATCATCGCGCCGCGTCGCAATTGTTTCGCTGCAGACAGAGTTCAAAGAGGTTAATTTCGGGACTAATGTATTCACCCCTTTTTACTCGAAGCTCGGAGATTTCGTATGTATTGGCAATTTCGCATTTATACTCCACCTTCCATCCAATGAATAAATTCATCGCTCTCGCTTTCGTTTCCTCCGTTTCGCACCGCATTCCTCGCCGATCTTATTCGTATTCTCCTTTCACTGGCAATCCGACGGATTCGACTACGAGCATAGGGTAACTGCATAGCTGCGAAGAAGGAGAAGAAGGAGAAGAAGGGAGTCGAAAATAAAGGAGGAGAGGGAGGAGAAGCGAACGGTGGTGGAAGGGAGACAGAAGGATGCGTATCAATCAGAGCGGTGTCTTGCCCACGCGATTCTCTTCTCCCCGGAAACAACCCCGATAACCCTCGGCAGGACTCTCACGCTTCTTGTCAACCACCCTCCCGTCCGATTCGTATACAGCCCCGCTAGTGGCTGCGCGCTGGGATACAGGAGTGAATCGCGAAGGGGGTAGGGGCTAGGTACGTGCCATTTATCACCGCAGGGGAAAAAGTTGCGCGTCATCGCCTGTACCGAAACCCGGATGACTTCGTGAGACGCCTGTCAACAATATCGGTCCCTTCCGCAGCACGAGAACAGAAAGGAGCCGCGACAACGGCCATTCGATTTCCTCGCGCGTTCTCGTTTAAATTTGCCAGCTGCTACGTTTCACCTCGACGATTGGATAAATCGAGGAGCGCGGAGATAAAAATTTAGACCTTCGAAGGGGGATGGGCTCCCAAAGAAGAAGAAGAAGAAGAAGAAGAAGAGCGATCGGATTACCCAAGTCGCGTTGCCGCGGGGATAGCAGGGGCGAGTCACTTTTCCCTGGCACTTGGCGGACAAATAGTTTGGAAGCTGTTGGAAGATGCCGCCCGGTATCTGCAACCAGATTTCAACCTGTCGAAACTCCGTTCGAGAAACTTAGTCAATCTGCCGGTGCTAGCTCATCCCCTGTGTCGCCTCCGATCGGCCCCTAAAGCCTTGCAACGAACTTGCCAGTCGATACCTCGAAGGTAACAGATCGTATTTCGAAAACCCCCTTCTTCTTGTCAAAGGTACGACTTTGGAAACAAAGGAGGGATATTCGTTCCAACAGGGCGGGCATTGCAGATTCCCTGCGAAGCGTCGAACCGGCGCGACGCTGCCGCGAGGAATTCGGGACCCGGGGAAGCATCGACGACCAGCACTTTTCGCGAAGGTATTCGGACGAGATTGTAGTTTCTCGAAATCCGCGAGCTACCTAGGATGCACACCGGCGGTGCATTCCGGAGATGCGAGCTCCTAGTCAGAGGGTCAGACGGGAGAGAGTACACCCTGCGTTGGCATACCAGGTTGTACCCAGGGTGTACCCAGGGCGCAGCCAGGGCGCAGCCAGGGCGTACCCGGGGTGTACCCAGGGTGTACTCGGGCTGGCATAGTTGGTAAGAGACGCATTTTTCTTGAGCGTAACCCCACGGCACTCGTGCCGAAGGGTCGTCGGTAGGGACGGGAGAGTAGTAGCTGCTCGCGACGGACTAGAGGACTCCGTGCGAACCCCCCCGGGAGGATAGGATGCCTTCCGGGACTCAAAGACATTCTCGTCTTGCAGACTGCCAAGTTTCAACCATCCTGGATGACGAAGCTGCGAAGGAATCTCTGACCACACGATATCCCCGGGGCACGTTTGCTCGACTTGACGTCCCACGCATAGCGCATGTATCGTACTCGAGCAAGCACGCGAGCAAGATAGAGACGGCCGAAGGTATAGAGAGCAGAGGGAAGACAGGGAGTTCTCCCGGTTCTCCCGGTTCTCCCGGTTCTCCCGGTTCTGCTTGACCCGTTCTTCAGTCCCACCGAAAAGTCTTCGGGCGAACGTTTTATCCGGCAGACGGGAGGGTTGATCGTTCGTGCTGGAAGAACAAGCAACAAAAACTTGCGTATGCCGGTTGCGAACGAGATGCTCGCCAGTTTCGCTGGTTTAATAATTGATTTGCATAATTACGTATGTGCATATTTATGAATTTAAAGCGCACCGCGGGTACACGGCGCGAGCCTGATACGTTTTACTGCTAATAGCAATAAGTTTCTACCGGACTTGCCGCCATTCGCGACGCTCCCTGTACGCCCTGTACATCGTTTATCGATCGGATAACGTATTTACGGCATATCGAAATATAAAGCCCGCGCGCCCCGTCGCCGACTCGAAACATTCGCTCAAGTCGGCGAGTAACTCTTGGCAAAGCCTGGACGATACACGCGACCGAGGTAGTCTCGCGTGGCCCGTTGCGAAGCTGCGTACCGCGATCGCTTCTCGATCGTTTCGATTTACGAACCGAATCTGTGGCTCGCGTTCGCCAAAGTTGTTTCTGCGCGAGGGGATCCCGTCCCGCGAGGAGGCGACACGAAAAGGCTACGTTTCGCGACCGTTTCGGGCTTATCAATCGTTTGCCGACCGAGCATCCCCGAGCTCGGGAAAGGAAGAGAGCAATGGTAAGCGCAGAGCCGCGAGATAACGGGGCCGGGGGAAATGGAAGGTGGGGGGGGGGTTGGAGGGAGAGAGAGAGAGAGGGGGAGAGAGAGAGAGGGAGAGAAAGGAGCCGTAAAGACGAAGTTATGGGTTTTCGCGAGATTCGCTCGCCTCCGCCTCTAATAATGGATAAAACGATCATAAATTCGACGGGGGGAGAAGCTTTTCGGCCTCTTAGGAAATATTAATTAAAATGTAATTGTTCCGTACGGAGAGCCGGGAAAGGGTTACTCCCTCCCCGTCCCGTCCCTTTTACATCTTACATCGCGAGGAACCTCTTTGTTTTCGCATTCGATAACTTACTCGGCCGCGCTCCTTTTATCCATTCCCCGCAGCCACGCGACTAAATTCTCCTTGAACGTTCGCTGAACGAGCGTATAACTCTCTCGGGGGATCGTAATTTATTCGCGTCGGATACGACTGGATTTCGAATTTCAAGGATGCCGGATCTCGCGGCCTACGCGGTACGCGACACCGCGGCGAGGGAAGAGGAGGCCCGTCGCTCGGACGACGAGGTCGGGCCATTGCCGAAAACGAACATTTTTGACGCATCGCTCGGTTTCTAGCCACTGGCTTTTCGGCAGAGGTGGACGAGTCGGCTCTCTGAAGTCCGCCGGGTCGAGGTGGACATCAAAGAGAGGACAAACAAACGGGGCGGTAAGGGTCCTACGATGCGATGCAATTCGGACACGGGACACAAAGTGATGACGTCACCAACCGGCCAGAAACCCTGTCGTCGTCGGCCATTGTGTGTTCAGTCGCTGGTTTACAAGTTCATTGCACACTACGGCACTTTATACGGCAACGTTACAGCTTCCCTTCTCTCGCTCTCTTCTTCTTCGGCTCCTGGTTCGCGGTAAACGCGAGTCGGATCGAAGCGACGAACCGCGAGAGTGGCGAAGGAGGATTTTTCGTCGCAAGGTTCGCGGGGTTCACGGGGTAGAAGTTTAATTGTCCGCGGGCCAGCAGCGAGGGGATCCGTGCCCGAACGCCATTTTCGAAGTTAAGTCGTTGGTTCGGTCGGAAGTCTAGCACGGTGCACCCGCAGCTGCCACGGAACGGAACTCGTATCCGACGATCGATCTGAACGCGTGCACGACTCGCCATTTTGAAGGGGCTCGTTTCTCGTCGCCATTTTTTCTCTTCACGCACGAATATCGGTCTGCGTCACGAATAGTCTGACCGGCAAAAAGATCAAGATACGACAGTGGACACCCGTCGACCGCTTCCGCGCTCCTTTTCCGATCGATCGACGGTCCTCGAATTCTGTTGGCGATCTTTCGATCGTCTCGGATCGCCGAGAGATTAGAGATTTTCGGCGACGGTTGGGAGCAACGTCGCGGGCTCCCCCCGGGGGAAAGAGAATGGGAAGATGAAACGAGAGCGAACAGGGAGGGTTGCGGAGAGGGAGAGGGTGAGGGAGAGGGAGAGGGAGAGGGAGAGGGAGAGCGAAGAGGCAGAGAGAGTGGACAACGTCGAGCCGAGCGTACCACCCAATTACACTGCAGTTCAAACACATGCAAATCCGGAGAATAAGCTTTATTTGTTGTGCAAATTAGCCGCATATTGGCGCACCGAACGAACGGTTTTGTTACCACGAGAATGAGTGACCGAAAGGGAGGCGCGGGGGAGCGAGAGATGGGGAGATGGGGAGATGGGGAGATGGGGAGAGCAGCGAGAGCAAGAGAGAGTGTCGTGGGTCAATTGCTTATTTTGAGTTGGGCCGGTGTGCCCACCGGCCTGTAAATATCACACTCCACCTCCGTTCCACCTCCGTTCCACCTCCGTTCCACCCCCGGTGCACGGCCGCCCCATCCTACTCTCCGGTGCCAGCGATATCGCGCGACGAAAGCATCGAAAAATATTGATAACGATAACGGTGACTAATTTTCGTTCCCAAATTACTCGGTTCCGAAGGGAGAATCGAAAGGAAATGATTTATGGAAAAAGCGAGGGAAATATGCACGCGTCCACGTGTACCACGCCGGAGCGGAAAACGGTGATGGGCGAAAGCGTGCCGGAGAAGCTCGAGCGCGTACCGAGTGTTTATTTTTACGGCAAACACGCCAGCTTGGCCCCCGTCGAAAGACGCGCGAGTCGTTCCTCGTCGAATAATAATCCAGAGGAGAAGGTAAAAGGGGCGAACGGGCAACCCCCGCCGCCAGGAATTGGATTGTAATCGGAATCAATAAATATATGGACTCTTCCGCCTCCGAAGAGAACGGCCTCGAGGCGGTGTTTTCGCCGTGACGAACGAGCCAGTCTCGAGGGTTCGATCTATCCTCCGTAAGAGGAGAAAACCAGGACGAGGATGGGCAACTTCGCGATAGCCCCTGACCCACGGCTATCCTTCACGGACATCGAACGCGCGCATCCCGCGGGATCTCTTAGTCAAGACGCGGGCAACTTCTTCCCGTTTGCGCGTCAGCCGTCCTCGCCGAGTTTCGAGGCGTTCCGATACCGTTTCGTCGCGAGTATCGAGAAATCGGCGCGGGCAAAACGGCCAGACTTCGCCGCGGTCGCGTAGGATCGAGGGTTCTCCTCTCCGATAATTACAAGTCCCGGCACCAACCACAACCCCGTACGAATTCGGGCGGCAACAATTGCTCTCGCGTCGTTGACGAAAAATGTCACGAGTCACCGTTCGAATTAGAATCCACCCAGCTTCCGTATCGCATCGACGTATCTGGACGAGACAAGGTAGAAAATCAAAATAGAGTCACGATCGCGTCGCGTTTTAATGATTCCCGGTCGTTTATCCAGTGACTTGC
This sequence comes from Nomada fucata, assembly GCA_948146005.1. Lineage (NCBI taxonomy): Eukaryota > Metazoa > Arthropoda > Insecta > Hymenoptera > Apidae > Nomada > Nomada fucata. Next base: position 221,626 of record OX411282.1, read on the forward strand.
AGCCTATTGTTGAACCAGCTCCACCTCCTATTCCGCCGTCGACTCTTTGTCTGTCTTTCCCTCCGAATCTGCCTCTCTCTTTGTCGGTCACCCTCCCTCGTTTCTCCCTGGGTGCTTCCTCCGGCTCGGCTGGTAGCCACCCCCGCCGATGCGTTTTTTAAATCCGTACCGATTTAGCCCGTGCCGCTTGAATTTGAATCGACGCCGCAAAATCGTAGAGTCACCAAACGTTCATATGTTAGCCCGCTGCCACGCCACGCTACGAAGGGGTTCGGATTCTCCTTCTCTGTCCTACGCTATCGGAACGCGCGACCCGCGAGATCGAGCGGATTTTCCGAGCCACTTCTCGTCGCCGTTACGCATTCCGCTATTCCCCTTTATTCGACAATGCTGTTCGCCGTTGGCTCGAAGAAACCGATTTGCCAAGGAAATCGCGGCGAAAATAGGGCGGAGCGAATGACCGAGCGAGTGGCGAACAGAATAGGAATTGTTGTACCTGGGCGCGAGACGCGCTGCGCCATTGAAAATTGACTATCCTTCGGCAATTGAGAATGGTAATCGCGGCGGGCCTTTGGCACAGCCGCGAGACGAATCTCGACGCGTGGGAAGTACGAAAGCGTTTTCGGCGAGACGAGAGGAATACGAGAATTCCGAAAATTCGACGATGCAAAATTTGTGTCCACAGTGCTGGGGAGGCAGGCGTCGCGACGAAAAGAGGGCAGTGAGTCGAGCGTCGCGGCGACACGTTCGTTCAATCAATATGCAAATACAGCTGACACTAATTATACGGAAGCTCCGCGTCCTCTTTGATGTCCCTCGACTGACTGCGCCACTCGTCGTTGTCGTCGTTGTCGTCGTCGTCGCCGTCCCTCCACGGCCGACGAGTGTTCGAGTAGAGGAGTCCTCGGTCGTTTCGTGGTTCTATCAGGACCGGGGAAAGTGAACTCGTAACGAGTTACTCTCGTCGAGGAATAAATCAACGCGCGTCAAGTTCGCTTTCGTTACATTCACCGAGAGAATCCGGCTAATCGATGCGCCGTCCCCGAATTAGCCGGCAGCGGCGATGTTGTCTCGAGCACACCAATTAGGATGCACTCGATTAAAAGTTTCGAAAATTATCGACGGCGTTAACCTCGAAGAGAGACGGGGAGCTCGTTAAAAGTTCCGATGCGTGCTCCGCTGCTCGAGATTTCGGACATCGTCCAGCCATCTCTCCTCGAATCGTTCCCGAAAGTCCCGGGGAATTGGTCTGTGGCGAATAAATCTAGCACGAGCACGCAATACAGCAGTGCAGAGGTGTGTATCGGTTAGATACGCTCGACGATACGTGAACGCAGGAAATAATACCGCTTTATATGCACGGGCGATTTGACGCGCAGAGCCATGATTTTTCCTACGAGGGTTCCCGGTTTCTCGTGTGCGTGCATATGCGCGGAGCGGGCGAGAAGGGGCAAGTAGAGTACAGAGAATGGGAAAGACCAGTAACCTGGGGTTAGTTGGAAGGGCGATAGAAGGAGGTGGTCGGTGGGCGCGTTACCGCTCAAGTTAGTGCGCCAAAGGGCCAAGCCGCTTGGCGAGGGCACACTCGGCGAAGGCCGCCATTCTTTCTCTGCGGGAGAAACAGAGTTCGCGTAAAGCAGCCGGGATCGATCCACGATCCGTCAACGATTCTGGAAACTCGTGGGGCTGATCGATGAGTGAGCGCAGTACCGATCGGTGCCTATCGGGACAACGGCTGCCCGTGCATTTGCATAATCTCCGTGGCCATAAAGTAACGGACGAAACGAGACGGGACTTTGCGACCGTTTGATAAATGCGAACCTCGAAATACTCTGAATACAACGGCGCGATAGCGCGCAGGGTGGCCGAGGAGGTAGGAAGTCGTTAGGAAGCGTCCAAACACTTTCCGGGAAGTTGTCCAAACTCGGAGAAGCACGGACCCGCGTCAAGGCATCGGGTCGTACGGACCGGGACCTTAATCTTGGCAGCCTTAGACAAGGAAACGCGCGTATGTAGCGGGCGCACGTGCAAGGAACTCCTAGAACGACAGACCTCCCCTAACTCCGGCTGCCGCCTCCTCCTTATCTCGGGAGGCCGAGTTTCCTTGGACAGTTTACCGGCGCTAATGAGCTGGCAAGATAATTAGCATTATGTTAATGCGTGACGCGCGGTGGTGCCGTCGCTAGCCTCCTTCCATCCTAGAACTAGCTACCGGCGTAACCTAACCTTCCGGTTCATCCCCTTTTCTCGGTCCACCCTTTTACCGTGCCGCGTTTCGACCATCTTGCACGAGTTTCGCGTTGCTCGGCCGCCGTCGCGGACGACTCTCCGATCCTTCCTACGTCGCGACGTACGCCGAATACGACGACGTACGACGACTCGAACCCCATTCGCTCGAGCCCCAATTCCATCTGCAAAGTGTGCGAGTATCGTGAAACCGTTTGCACAGGGAGCCCCGCTCGGATTCCAGAACCACTCGGCATCCTCTTGCAGTCGTAGCGGGCATTAAAAACCAGAAACTAAGTGTCCTCGCGGAGGACTCTTGCCGGTATCTAAAGTAAACGAACGGGATCTCTGGGATCTCTGGGATCCGGGATCGCGGCAAGACCGGCGTACGCGGACGCGCGACTTCGCGAAAGTTAATATCCAAAGGGTGGTCATTCAGGGTTATATTTGCCGACCGATAGAATCGGGGAGATAGGATTGTGCGTTGGTCCGTGTCCCGTCCTGCGCACTTGTATACCCGCGATAACGCCGACCAAACCCCAACCCTGTCTCTCTCTCTTACTTTCGACGAGTTTGCCCGGTAAATATTTCACGCGAGTTCTCGGCCCGCGAGTACGCAGAGATTTCCATAGATAACGACCGAGACAGAAGAACCCGGGCTGCCTTCCCTTTCGGATTAGATTTTTCTCCTCGCGCGCCCTTCCGTCTATGAATTACAACTGCACCGCAACAGGAGGACAGGATCTTTGGACAAGTGGCTCCGAGACGGTGAAAGAACGCCCGACCGTTATCGCGCTCCTTTGAAACCCGTGAAAAACCACGAGCCACCGAAAGGACTGTCTCGGAACGGAGGTCATAATCAACGGGACATCGATGGCGAGGCACGAATCATCGATCCGTCTGCAGTTTAGCAAGCGGGAAGCGAGTCGGGGCCACCCACGCGCGCGTCAACCCCCGCCGTTCTAACTAGCCCGGGCTAATTAATTAATCATTCGCCTCCTTCCGAGCTCAAGTTGGGCTGCTTATCCGGAAGCCTCGCCGAGTTTACCGCCGAGTCGCGTATCTTCGGTATTGTCGGCACCGGTTTGGCCGAGGTGTCGAATGTCTCGTGCAGACGCTGTTCCTTCCTTCGCCACCCTTCGCCACCCTATTGGTCTTTGCCCACTACTAATTCGTCGCGGCCCGACTTGCCTCTCATTATCTTGATTAATTGACCGATGGCCTCCCGCGCCTTCCTTACCGCGACTTCTCGCTCCTCCAGCCAGTGCCACTAACTTGCCCCGTTCTTTTTTATCTTACGGCCGATCTATCGTCCGTCTTTCAACCGTACTCTTGTCATTTACCGCCCTTTCGTCGAGCAATTATAGCCCGACGATCTAAAACGATCCGGAACGACGGCCTCTGCCTCGCCTCTTTCCTCGTTAACTACACGTGCAGGCATCCGCGCAAACGCGGAACGAGTCGCGTGAAAAATATCAAGCGCGTCGCAGGCGTGGGCAAGGAGCGTCGACGAAACCTGGAGCGGTTAACGTTCGACGCGAAAAAATAGCTGCTCGGCAGCGGGAGCGGCGGTGCGATAACTCGTTACCAACCCCGGGATATCGTTGTTTTATTATCAACGTTCTCGCGATAACGGTAGACAAAAGCGCGGGAAAACTTGGAGCACCCGGGGATGATTGAATCCCGACGCCAGCACTCGTGGCTCAACAAAGAGGCAAGCGGGTATCGGACGAGTCTTAATTTAAAGTTAAAATTAATTTCTCGCGGCCCGGTTGGTCGACGTGCTCGGCAGACCAACGCGCTCGCGTTCGCGTATACCGCGTCTGCGTTTCGACGACGTTTCTGTCGTCCTACCTTCGTTTCGTTTAGAGAGAACGACGCGAGTGTCCCGACGATCGAACGGGCGAATCGATTAGCTCCGAAGCGAGACTGATTAAAAGGAATCCCTGATTAGTTGGGGCGAGTCGTTTCAAAAATATTTGCTGGCAGAATAGCGGGATGGGGGACGCGAAGGGAACGGCGACGGTTAAATTAAGAGAGTCAAAGGAACTCGACATAATTAAATCGCGATAATGATGCAAAGAATATCGTCGGGCTTTCGTTTAGCGCGCGTGCGCTAGCACTGCTGCAAACCCTTCGACCGACCGCTCGTCCCGACTTTGGCTCGCTGATTATTTTGTCAAGTGCTTTGATATCGAAGAAACAAGCAACCCCCGCGAGCTTCCCGTAATTATCGGCCGTCTTTAAGCCGTCTTCGGGCCGTCTTCGGGCCGCCTTTCTGCCTGCCGCCGATGCGACCGAAGCTTCGGCAGGAATTCACCTGCTATTTAACGCCGGAGGAAATCGCTCACCTTTCGCGCTTTGCACCGACCAATGTACCGGGGATCCCATTCGTTTATCGTCGTCCTTTTCCTTCGAGAACAGCGGCCCGAAACTAATCGTCGACGGTTCGAAACTAAACTAGGAGCAAGAAGAAGGGGAGAAAAGAATCCTCGCGTAGAGAGGATACGTCGATCAACTATCGGACGAGCGAAGAAACGATTTCCATTCGATTTGTCGAACAAGTTGGCCGCTAAATGTCTGTACGTAAGGGACGTAACCGAGCCGAGTGAGCGCGAGGGAGTAACAGAGAGGGGGCCAAGAGAACGAGAGGGAGAGAGAGCGCAAAACCCCATGCATACAAATGGTATGCTAACAAGATACATTTGTCTATGGTGGTGTGTGGCCCGGCGTTAGTAGGTGCGCTCGATGCTGTCGAGAGAGGCAACGGTGTTAGTGTGGACCACCCCCACTGGTGACGTGCCCCTGTACACTAGCCCGGAACCTTTCTTCCCCGTAAGCAGATTTATAGATCGATTATAGACTTCGCTTATGATTGGAACCATTTGCATGATGTAGGTATGCGTATACGTATACAGTCGGAAGTCTCTTTCTTCTATGACCCACCCCTAACTTCTCTAGCCCCGCGTCTCTTCGTTCAACCCCCTGTCAGCATCTCTCTCTCTCTCTCTCTCTCTCTCTCTCTCTCTCTCTCTCTCGTTCGTCCGCTCTCCGACCATCATGAATCATCCGCGCCAACTGCTCTCTTATGGTTTCACGCGATAAACGTTTGATGCGCGGTGAGCGATGCGTGTAACGCGGTTCTTTGCATATTCCACGCTTCTCGAGCTAGCGCACGATATTTGACAACGGGCCGCCCCTTCCGATTCTCCTGTCGCCGCTCCCTTACCTTCCACTCGATTCTGCGAGGAATATCGCGAAAATTTCAACGGATGCCACGGCCGGGCGGTTCGAGTGGTCGGCGAAGCTTCGCATCCGTCGACCCTAGAATCCGATAGACGAGAGTGTAAAGAGGGCTGCCATTCGCGAGGCGACTCCCGGAGAAGAAAGACAAAACCGTCACCCCTGCCGCCACCGTCTCGCGCTCGTGATTGATTAACTTCTTTTTTCCCCCCCGAAGACCACGAGGACCGGAGACGTAATTATAATTTTTATTCATTACCGGTATCGGGGGACAACCGGGGGACAACCGGGGGACAACCGGGGGACAACCGGGGATCGCTTCGTTTCGTTTCCCATTTAGAAGCACTCGCTTGCGGTCTCGAGATACGATTCTTTTCGATGCACGGACCTTCTCCTTCGCAGGGTGATCAATATTCATTTGCATCGCGGCTGCCGCTCTAAGGGATTAACTGTCTACGAGACACGCTAATCAGCGTGATCGCGTGTCCTTCCGGCAAGATCGATCCCTTCGCGAGAACAAACGCGATCCTTGAAAGCAGATACAGCTCGAGAAAATTAAGATAATTCATTGAACACCGACGTGCAACTCGAGAGAAATTCAAATCTAACGCAAACACGATCCTATTTTGTCTCGGCGCCATCGACGTTAACCCTGGAACCTTGTCCTTGTGCATACACTTGCCCGATTGAAACGGCCCGTTTCTTCTTTCCTATTGCCGATTATTCCTTCCTGCGCTATGTCGCGATGTTAAGTAACGTCAACTACCGAGCACCGGTGGTTCTGGTGTTAGCGTCGCGCTGGACCAACCTAACAACCGAGCCCCATCCTCGTGTTCAACTCTCGAATCTTTCCATCCGAGTACACCTCGATCGCCTCGTTCCTACCTATTTTTCTTTCCCGTCGTCTTATCTCCTTCGCGCGTCCCGCTCGTCCAAACATTCATTTATCTTGCAATTAGTGCCCATGGTCTTGGCCCGTCCGCGCGGCCATTCGCTTGAGGAGAAAATGCAGAGGCAAGCGCGCAGCGGTTTCGAGAACAAGCGAACCGGAAGTAACGCGTGAAGCGAATCAAGAGGTTCGATAGACCCGATTGATGGACGACTCGCGCCGCTGGCGACGATTCGACGAGGACGATGATTCCACTCGACGCGAGCAATAACTTTAAACCAAATCGAACCCCCGAGACACCTCGGGAGTGGCTTATTTGCATACCGACCTGAAAATCCCGCACCCTCTGTCATTCCGAGTCACCCACTCGACATAAGGTGGCCTCGTGCCGTTCTCTCCTTCGAAATCTCCACCCCCTTCGCCCCTTCGAATCCTCTTTCTCTTACCCACAACCGCCTAACGCGAAAAAATACAACCCTCCACCCCGTCGCCTCGCCTGTTCGCGATCGTTTAGCACTTTGGCGTAATTCTTTCCACCCCCGGTATTTGCATAGCTACGCGACCCCATCGAAGACGGCTGGTAAGCCACCGATAAAAATCGATGCGACCTAATCGAACCAAAACACTCGACGCTCATTATTTTTGGATTCCGGTAGAACCTTTCGCGGTTTCGATTCCGCCCAGGAATATACGCAACCTTCAATGGAAACGATACGCGTGCTTCATCCGAAGGAGGTGGCTACTGTACCACAGACGAGATATATGGATAGACGAATGACACCTTCTGGACTTTCGTGGCTGAACGTGACTGCCATACCGATTAACAAATCCGACCCTGATTCGAGCGTCCTCTGCTCGTCAACAGTGACAAGTCGAAGCGCTGCTCTTTGTTAGGTAGCGTTGGGGACAGGAGTCATGCAACTGTGCGAATATATGAGAATGCTATCGGGGGAATCGGGAAACAATCTGAAACAATTTCCACGGACGAGATATATCGTCTCTTGCATCTCGTCGTTGCCGTCTCAAAAACACCGACGAGATGCACGTAGCAATAGACGAATCAGCCAATGTCGTTTTTCCGCTCGAATTCCCGTGTCACCGACAACTTAGCCGATTTGTCTATTCCTAACATCGCAGCCAATTCGCTCGACGCTGTTATCGTCTACTTAACAATTGTACCGCGAAAGAACAAGCGATACAATTGGTAAACGTATGACTAATAACGTCGATTGCCCAGGTCTCACCACGAGGAGGTTGCTGCGAATGGAGACCCGCGCGGCCCCAGCCGCGTCGCAACCGCCATCTGTTAACACATATTATTGTATAATTTACAAATGTACGAAGGAAGAATTCGGATAAATGAATTTAACGAAAGCTGAAAATAAAAATTCTATTAAACCTCGATCAATGGAAAAATCAAGATTATAATATAAATTCGAGCAAACATTGTTTAAGTAAGTAAAATGTATTAAAAGAAATAATTGGACCGAAAGCTGAAAATAAAAATTCTGTTGCACCTTTTGAAATAAAAGATAAAGATTATAATGGACATTAGTTCATAGTTAGTTTAAGTAAATAGGACGTACTGAAATGATTAGTTATGGCGAAAGCTGAAAATGAAAATTCTGTTATACCTGACATAAACTAAAGAATAAACTAGAGAATAAAGATTATAATATAAATTATCATACACGTAGTTCCAGTCAATCCACATATACTTGAGGTAAACTAAATCTTAACCTATAGCATTCTAATGATTTAATATAGATATATGATTAATCTTCAAGTTCTTTGGAGGAAGTTATGATCATGCACCTGAAACGCACGAACACACCAGTCTGACTAAAAATTTATCTTAACCCTTATGTTAGCAACCGAAATTTCAACGTCTGTCTCGTAACCGGGTACCCGGGTACCCCATACTGTTTCCATCGGCACATTAGCCAAATTGGTTGATTCCACCTATTAAATTTTTTACAATTTTATCGTTGAAGCACTTTATTGACACTGAACTTCTTATATTTATAATAAATTGACTTCTTTTTGTTTTGTGGACTTAACCGATGTAGCCAATGAGTGGCTGAAATATGAAATGATAATAATGCTCAAACTATGAGACATCTTTCCACAAAATTGGCGATACGAAGCATGAGAAACAGTCAAGTAGAAATAAATGAAAGTCCTTCTACTTCTACATAAGAATACGATAACAGTTGAAGGAAAAAGTCGTGGGTTTCTGTTATATGTGTCAGGCTGATCCCGAAAAGAAACGGCGAAAAACACGAAGGGCTCGCTACAAGTGCGGCCGTCCTATTTGTGATAAACACGTAAATACTATAGCAATATGCAGAAATTGTCCACAGAATTGTTCATTATTGTAATTTAATAAATAAATAAATCATTTTAGTTAAAAATTGGTTCATGTTTATGCGCATAGAACACCCAACAATCTCGTCTCTTATATGGGTACCCGTGTACCCCGGTTACCAGACAGGCGTATAAATATGTTTGAAGCTTTATAACTTAAAAAATTGCGAAATAATTTTATTTCAAATTGGTATATCGACGTAGAAACATCGAAACAACGGGGATCCCGAGGTGTTTTGCGATATTCTTACCAGAACATCAAAAATTCTTGTAGGAAACATGAAATGGGTACCCGGGTACCCGGTTCCTAACATAAGGGTTAACTTAAACATTGCCTGCCCAATTGAAAAGCTAATTTAACTGAAGAATTGCCTTCCCGACTGAAAACCTAAAGGGATATAAAGAAAGGGGAGAGGTATTTTTTATAATGAATCTTCCTTCACTAAAATGGTGATCCTGCAACCTGAAACACATCAAAATTTATAAGAATTTACTGACATTTGTTAGGTATGATAATCCGATTGTTTCTACCATTTCCTTTGAATCGCGTGATTTCCTTCGACTTATTTCATCCGTGCAGCATCCCTTTTGAGCCTCGGATTACTTACGTATTGCAATTTACTTGTGGTAGTATCCTATTAGATTGACGTCTTCTTTACCTTAATAATTCTGCAACAAACTTATCTATGAGATTAGTAATTGTAAAAAAATAGTACAGTAGTACAGAGGAAGCATGTCCCTGCAGAATGCAAATATGTCGAATAATAATTATGAATTACAAATAGAAACATACACTTGGCTACTAAGATGAAACAACTCGTTTTTTGTATTAATAAAAAGGTGAGAGGCAAAAGAGAATAATAAAAAGCCAGACGGGCATTCTACTATTATTTATCGTCCACTTGTTATAAGCCCGATTGAAAACCGTAAGTGGATTATCTATTTTTCTCGCAACAGTAATTTACTGCATTACTTGCAAAGTCAATCGCGTATGGTGCTGCGTTACCTCTAATCTGGTATATCGTATATATCAGACAAAAATAGTAATTCACTGCACCCATATATTTTTATGCTATTAGTCAAACATTAATAACGGAGAAGCATGGTAGTCGTATCCAGGACTACCATCGAAGCAATCACCTTATGCCGCTTTAATAGCTGGCTTTGGTGACTCGGGAACCAATTTGGGCATTTCATTGCGGTCGCAACGCTACTTCAAAATCGCGATCATTTAACATCGCAACACTATAAGAAAATCTGAGAAAAATATTCGCGATGGAAAAATATCGCAGCACTGTAAATGCTAATTGAAACCTGTCTAGAAAAGGAACACGAAAAATATTATCGCAACGCTAAAAGCAAATGCATATGGCAAACACAATTTAATATACATTTACTTCAAAATCAAAAATCAAAAAAATTACTTCAAAATCGCGATCATTTAACTTCGCAACACTATAAGAAAATCTGAGAAAAATATTCGCGATGGAAAAATATCGCAGCACTGTAAATGCTAATTAAAACCTGTCTAGAAAAGGAACACGAAAAATATCATCGCAACGCTAAAAGCAAATGCATATGGCAAACACAATTTAATATAAAAGCAACTCTAATTCAAACCGGAATCTGTATTAATTCGCAACTCTAATGCAAACCGTACTCAATCGTTCGCGACGCTAATAAAAATCGCGATTTGCCCAATACGATGACGAGTGCTGGAAACAATAAACTACAACTACGGTATACAAAAGCGAGCATAGTGACAAAATAGTAACAAAGAATGGCCCTCCATCCAAAGGATGCAGAGCCATTGGTAGTTGCCCTCTTGAGAGACAGTTTGTCGGGCCTCTTCGGCATTTAGCTTCTTCTTTTCTTCGGGCGCAATGCCCGCTGAAACTTAGTCTAGGCTCGAGGCTCTATTCGCAAACAAACAAAAATAAATAAAAGTCTAACTCGCGGAGCTAAATGGAACACACGTGGACGAATCACGACCAAATACAATCGTAAAAATTGCGATTACGGAAAATCGTAAAGATTGCGATTAAAATTGTAATCGATCTTCGCCTACACGCGCAGCCTCGAGCATAACGTAGCACGTTCGTTTCGAAACCAAATCGCGATCACGACCGCGGAGGACTCGAAAAATCGATAGGCAAAGCCAGAGGCGAACGCATTTTCGTTCGCGCCACAGCTTCACCGTCGACTTTTCAAATCAAATTTCCTGAAACAGGTTGAACACGCGAAATACCGCCTACCCGATCAGAGACTGTGTCAACCTGCCCGGCCCTACCTACTTATATCTATCAGGCACACCAGAAGGTATACTACCTATCCTACCTAGACCTGTATTTCAAAAATGGCAAAGCATTCACACAAACACACCTCATTCCACGATTCTCACTCAAACACCCGGGTGCAAGGGCCTACACTAGAGAGACGTCCCGGGACGCCTCCGACACCCGAGCTTGGCATACGATCGTTCACACTCTAAGGGTACGTACCAATTCCTGAAATCGGCTGACAAAGGCTAGCGACCATTGCGTAAATATGCGTAAACGTATAAAACATTGATTGGAAAATAAACTGTACATTCTCTTTCAACTAAGTACAATTTTGTTCGCGTAGCACTCTTTTCGTTGCTATAGTTTCGTAAATCGTTATTATACTCAATGTGTATTTACAATTGGAAAACATATTGCTATTCGTGAAATCGTTTAGCATTGGAATAAATGCGTCTATTATTTTTTATGAAATTCCCGAGCCGACGCAATTCCACAGCCTAACCACACACACACAATGTGGAAAATACGTCGTGCACGGTACGCTAGCAAATGTCAGCCGCCATACATTGTTAGAAATATTAAAACTATACGATCGTCGTGCCCATTGCCTTTCACTCACCCAAGTAGCACCTGGGCACGTGAGTGAGTTCCTGACAATGAACACGGAAGGGGTTAAACCTGAAAATCCTGATCTAAAAACAAGATTAGTACGCGTAAAATTGCAATTGCTAGTAGTATATTTTATTTTCAATTTTTCCAAAAAGACTCGACTTGGTAATTTATGAAATATCAATAAAAAATTGAAAGTCTCAGAGAAATTACTGTTATTGAAACTGAATCTACTATAATAAGTAATGCAATGAAATATTTACTTGAAAATTACACAAAATATTAAATAAGCCTTAGGTGATTCCTTAATCGAAGTAAATTGTTCAAGATAGCTACTCCGATTTAAAAATCTACCCGTATACAAAGTGCCTTCTTGTACATAATATGCAATAAATTTCATACGAAAAGGACTTGCCTACAGCATATGAAAATTAATATTAAATTCTATCATTGGCTATGCACACGTATCGTAACGTATCGTTAATTCGTTTTAATACACGATTACTATAATCATGAAACACTTGCAGTAACGAAGTCGGAGGGTATCCGACTTCTGCACTGCTTAACAGTGATAATAGATTTCAGTTGATTATGAGTGCAAGTATAAATTTAGTATACAAGGTCCTCAGTGTATATACATTTGTTCAACGTATTTATTAATGTCGCAATAAGTTTTAAGGAAAATAGAGGAACCTACGTGAACAGTGCTTGTTTGACCAAATATTTGTTTGAGAAAGAAATATTTCTATGGATCTTAATTTTGTTATATAAAAAACCGCAAAGTACAAGAAGGCAGATCTATCCTGATCTAAAAAATAATAAACAAGAAAACAGCGTTTCAACTGAACGGTATAAAAATTATACCCCTAGTCACCATGCTCGCAAATCTACTAAAAAATACAACCAGCCACCCGTGCCGGTTCGGACCAATCGTCCTACGGCATGATTGGGGACCGGAGGAACCGAAACGCATGCGACTCACCAACTCGTTGATTGTAAAAATAGAGGAAGTACTGGTGGAAGACATCAGGAACGTCAGAGAGGCATCTCAATTCAACTCAATCGACAGCAAGTATGCAATCTGTAACTAAACAGAAAAGCGAAGAACATTAAAATCTACCGTTAAATCTACAGAATTTAATTCTTCGCGGAAAACTGAGAATCGCTTAAAAGATACTTACATTTCTCATTTGAGCAGTGTGGCATAAAACATCCCCTTCAGTGATGCACTGACTCTACTACCGATAGCGACTATAAGAAAAAAAATAAAAATAAAAGACTATGTACGCGACCGCAAATTATATCGGCGAACAAATTAAGATGCTACTTTCGCGATTAAAATAATTGAAAAGAAGCACCGGTGCTCCGATAATAGTATAAATAATTAGTACGCGAAAAACACTGACTTTACAATCGCGTGTAGGTAAAGTGTAAAAAAAAAAAAATTAAAGCAGAGCCACTTGCTCTGAAAAAGCTAGAAAACTTCGAAGCAAATATTGACTCTACCGACCGCATTGCGCGCGGTCGAAAAATTTTCTGAAATAAAACATAGTCGTCCCATCTAGGGTTTGTTATCATTGATATTTATGAAAAATAAATAGGCACGAAAAATAAGTAAACATACATTAGAAATATGAAAACGTGCATTGGAAATATGCAAACATACAATAAAAATATTCAAATATACATTAGAAATATGAAAATATCCAGTAAAAATATGTAAATATGCAAGTGTGTCTCAAAAATATTCAAATATACATTAGAAATATGTAAATATGCGTTGCAAATGTGCAAGTGCGCATTAAAAATAATCAAATATACATTAGAAATATGAAAATATCCAGTATAAATATATAAATATGCATTGAGAATGTGCAAGTCTGCATTAAAAATATGCAAACATGCAAGGAAAATGTACACGATTAACAATGCAATAAGTAATGCAACAAGTTATTGCATATGTTTTTGAGTACGAAACATAAAAACATATGCATTAAACAAAATGTGCAAAATAGTTGTGCCTATTCCAATTACAATTACTTAATTGTAATTGGTATAGAAAATCTAATCGTTTTTATAAGTATTTCAACTGTTGTAGTTTCATATAAGTTTCATCTTAATTACAATTACTTAATTGTAATTGATATAGAAAATCTAATTGTTTTTATAAGTATTTCAACTGTTGTTGTTTCATCTTAGTATCTCACATCATATCAAATCGTATCATATGAAAATATAATTAAAGTGCTCACACACACAGGCTTTGGCTGCATTCAATTATTTGGCATCATTCTATCTATTGACTTACTCCTTCCTCTATTCCACATAATTAGCTCTCTCCATAATCCTGTACCAAAGAAAAACAAGGAAATTAAACTAGTGCACGAAAATAATGATAATTGTAATATACTAAAGCAATAATTCAACTCGAATTCTGTAGAAAATGTGAATATTCGATTTGCAAATATATAGGCATACAATGTTGACAAGAGATTTAGTATGGAAGGAATATTATGCGAAGCGATAATTACAAATTTACTAAATAAACAGCAGCGGTAATAGAGTGCAAATAATTGTAGTAGAGCTATTATGTACGCACCTCACTGAGATGTCTACCAAATGTTTTGTCAGCTCAGAGTCAAGTAGTATTCGCCATCGTCCTTTGCCGTTCGGCCATGTTCCGTTTTATTTTTTTTTTTTGATCGCTTGCGTTTCCTAGAAATATTGCAACACACACGTTACACGATAAGGATCTTTTTTCGTTTCGCGATAAATTGTCGACATTTTACAGGAAAAACAAGCTTTCCGACCACAGACAGAAACAACAAAGATATACTCGGAAATAATTGCTTGTATTATGTTACTACTTGTCTACAACACGACTGTATATCATACAAGCATTATAAGTCCTATGAATTATAAATTAATAGGGATATATTGCCAAAATTCTACTTATTTCGACAAGAAATTTCAAGAACACTTACCCGCCCAGCGGGAAGTTGATTTAACAATATGGCGGCGTGTCCCTTTGCTCCTGCGCATTCTCGTTCGAAAAATGTCCCGTTCGCGCCATTTCTGATTCAAGGCAAGCGAAATTGGCCGCCATTGAACAGAATCCAACTGAAATGACATATAAATGTATTACGAATCGGCAATATTACGGTAATATTGCTAGAAACAGCAGAATATGCTGCAAGATAATGGAATTCTGAGCTGAGATACATATACGCATACGTAAAAGACGATACGTATATGCATACTCGAGCCCATTTGAAAATGCACGCCACGCGGTGCGACTGTACAATATTTTTTTTCATCATATCTTGCAAAATATTGATTAATATTAACAAGGAAACTACGGAAAACGCGGTAGACAGGGAAACGAACGCAATGCGTATATCATTTGCTGTTTTCGAGAATATATTAGACAATGTGACATACCTTAATTCGACGAACAGTCAGAGCACGTCTATTCACCACGAGATCGGTTGCGCGAAAGAGGCAGATTTTTGAAATAGATTGCGCTGATTGGCTGGTAAATTTGGGGGGAGTGGGATGCTGTTGTTTCTTTAAGGCGGGTACTTTTGAATATCGTATCGAACTGCGTACTTTCTGTTACAAGTATTACAGAATGGATATTAGTAGGATACAAATAGATTTATTAGTAATAATAAACACATCGGAGTAGTAACACGTTTGTATTGTTTGTTACACTACAGAATAAGTAATCTATTTCCATTATGGAAATATTTGTTTTGCATTAACTTTATTGAAATTACAATTCCTACCAGAATCTTTCGACACCGACCTGCCTCGAACATCATGGATGTCGAATACATTCTTACGTTTATCAAGTTACAGTAAAATACCAATTAGTGCACTTTGCTCGAGACCGAATGCGAACACTAATCGTTTGCAGACACGTTTATAGCAGGAATTGTATTATATTAGTAAATGAGTTACTTCGTTATCGTTATTAGTTGAATATAAATAAGAAATTGCGTCTTAACGCGAGACTCGTATCCTCTTTGAAGACGGGGCATACGAAGTGCTCGGAGAGGAGGTTCGCCTCTATCGATGGCCTATCCTGGGGCTTCCGTGGTTTACTGCTACCATTACCTCACGGATAACACTCCGCAATAAAAATCTTTATAACCTTACCCTGCTCTTTGTCCGTTTTTATTCCAGCGACGCCGCGTCGCGTCCTTCTCCGATGCCTATTCCAAGACGGTGGCTTCTCCACTGCCATCTGCCTTGTCCTACCTTGTCCACCGAAGATGCACTAACATTCGTTAATGTTAATCGAGGGCCGCAAGCAGTACCGCGAGTCCTTTATGCAAATTAGCTCGGCGTGCATCACTCTCTAATAAAACAACAAAGTAAACGCCAACGAAACCCCGGCTCGCCATCCCACGATTCTTAACATTTGTTCACTATTCAGCAGAAACGTACCACGAGGAAATGACTATCGGGCAACCGTTGAAGGTGTGCTCTACCTGCGCGCACCACTTCACCGATAAATCGCGATGATAATCATCATCGGCAATTATTGAAACACTAATCGAAGCGGGCCGAATAATTCGCGGTTAGGACCCGGAAAAAATTTGTGGCGGGAATGGCGGGAATGGCGGGAGTGGCGGCCGCTCCCGTCGCGCCATCTGCGAACGCGCGAACCAAAGTAAAAGTTCAAGTTGCCCGGCTGATAACGGGTCCCGCAAACGGTGCGGTGCATGCACGCGAAATTGCTAAAACTTTAGGAGACAGTAAATTAAACGGAATTCCGGCTGCGTCGTCGGCATCGCGTCGACAAGGTTGTTGACGAAAAACCGATCAACACGGTTTCCCGTTGCGCATAAAGCGCGCGCGTATCGCCCGCGTTCCCCACGAAGAACCGAAGCGCGAACAATCTATGAACGCGCGTTTTCGTTTCTCTATCGCCTGGCACTCGACGTAATTTACCCAGTAAAAAGAAAAGACCTAGGGAAACGGGTGCGTTGAATAGGAAACAAAGGGAAAACATCTCCACCCTCCCCATCGAAATCGATTCAACGATGCATAAGCCTGCACGGGGAAGAAAAAGAGCCGTGGAGCAAGAGCTAGTTGTCTAGCCACATTTTACCCTGCACGGGGTGGTCCTTTCACGCGTGCACACGTTCTTTTGAAAAAATAAAGCGAAGTAGAGCGAGTTCGCGCCCGAGTCGACTTTGTTTACTCCCCGGAAAGCGATAGTAGAACCGCTGGCATCGGGGGCTGGTCGTGCTCTCGGCGAACGCGTAAAGGGTGTGGAGGACCAGGAGTAAAATGGAGAAGCCGCCGGAGGACGGAGAGGAAGAGCCGCGAGAGGAGTGCGGTGGTGCGGCAGGCAAGACACCGACGGGTTTGCGAAGAAGTGGAAGATTCGAGGGACGAGAGTGCGAGCGGCGGCGTCTCGCGGTGGTGCAAAGGCAGACGCCTTCCCCGGTTTCATTAACCCCACGCATTCATAATCTCGAGTGTGTTGGACGTGCGAATATAGATTGAGATGGGAATGAGACCGTTTTGTCTGGCGAATACTTGAGGCGCGAGGCGTCAGGAGAGCGCGACTGAAAGGGGTGAATTTGAAAGAGGAACCCGTTTGCCGCGCTCCGTTTCTGTTTGGCGGGTAAATAGGCAGTCGATCGGTCCCCCGAAGACGACTCTTTTCGCGTCTCGAGTACCGCGCGGAGACTCGTCAGAGATTGTACTCGAAGTTTATCCCACGATCTAAGCGAATTTTCGAGATCGGATATGCGACTAATCGACGCGAGAACGAATCTCCGCGGGCCCTCGGCCGATAGATCCGAGGACAACGTTTAACAATTTATCTCCCTGCGCTCCCCGATTTGTCTTCCGTCCGGCCAGTTCGCTCGATCGAAAGGACAGCGCTACCGGGCGAAGAGAAGTTTCCGGAAAGGGCCAACGCCGAACTTTCCCCGGTTTCATCGGTTTCATAGGTCGGTCCATTCGTCCATCGAGTTCCCATCTCTCCCCAGGCAGTTGCTGTCGGCGGTTCGAACTGAACGACTGGGCAAGTTCGAGAGCCGATGAACGACTGAGGAGGGAAACGGGGAAAAAATTGACTTCCCGCAACGGGTCGAAGGTGGGCGAGCAAAGAAGCGTTCGTCCGGTAGGAAAAGAAAGGCGCGTACGCGAGGAAGGAGGAGCACGAAGGGAAAGAAAAGTGGGCTGACTCGAAGCTGAAAGCCTTGCCGGAAAAGGGAAGAAAGGTAGAGAAACTGCGACCGCGGAGGAAAGAGGAGTAGACCATAGCAGAGGCAAAGAGAAGAGAGGACGGTTAGAAAGGGAATAAGTGGAAAGGGGAAGGGCGGGTGGGTGTCGGCAGGTGGGTAGGAGGGTGAGTCGAAGAGACGGTAGAGGAAGAACGTGGGGTAGATGGAGGTAGCAAGCGAATGCACGAGTAAGAGAGGGACTAGCTTGGGGTGTGCTGTATGTAGCCGGGTCGATTCAGCCCCGGGCACTCGACTTCAAGCTACCTCTATCTGCTGTATTCCCTCTATTCTCTCTCTCCCCGCAAGCATCGCCGCGGTGTTACCTACCGATCGTACCTCCCTCGCTCTCTTGCCCTCGACCCCGCGTCTCTACCTCCGCCGCCGCCACCTCCTCCGGCCGTCCATCCTGCTGCGGTTCTGCCACTAGGCCCCGATACAACTTCCCCAACGACTACTACCCCCGTGTTCCTGCTATCGGCGCTACCAGTCCCGCAGAAGCGTCGCGACACTCGGGGAACTCGGGCAGCAAATTCCCTGTCGGTTACGTTGCTTTCAGAATTGCTATGAATTTTTTTGAAACGAGACGAAACTCTGCTCCGGCCGAGCAGTCTCGTCCTGACGGACGGGGAAGAGTAACGCGTAGCGTGGAGCACGGTGAACCGAGGCGACGACGAGCGGAGATTAAAGGGGACGAATAATCGGTGCCTCTGGTGCGCCCTTATAAAACGAAGAGCCAAAGAGTCCCGGTGACCTCCGAAAGGCCGGCGGGTTCGCTCGGAGGCACCAACGCCATCGAATCCGTAAGCAGCTCGCAACGAATACTCGGGCCCGCGGCTCGCCCTGGACGGATTCTGAAACGGAAACGGCAAGCAATGGCAGCGGAGGTAGTCAGGCGGGACCAAAGTCCCGAGGTCGGGACGACGAGGAAACGCAAGAATCGTCGGAATAGGGGCGGTTCTCCAAGCGGGTACGCTCAGAGGTGGCCGAGGTGGTCGGTTATTTGTACGCAGACGTAAGCCACCTGGCCTTCCGCGCATTGGTTTCTACGTCTGTACCGTTTGTCTGTACGTCTGATGGCGTCAGTTACGAGGCTCCACCCAAGGTGGTGGTGGATGCGTCGGGGTACCGGTTTGCCTACCTCTGCCTCCACGGGGTGGCAGAACGAAGAGGAGAGGGTGGAGGCCGCGTCGGTAGTGGTGGCGACGGCGGCGGTGGTGAGCACGGTGGAAGGTAGATTCTGGAAAGGCGCTTGCGCGAAACCGCTGGATCGTTTATTTGTATCTGTCATTGCCAGCTAAGAGGGGCAGAGGGGCAGAGGGGCAGAGGAGGAGAGACTACTCTCAAGATCCCCTTCCTCTTATTCCTCTTATTCCGCTTCTCGGTCTTTTCCGCCACCCCCTGGTTCGCCGCGACGCGACGCCATCGTTCCGTCGAGTGGCCGTGGCTACCGGCAAACTAATCTATTTCCACCTATTTCCCTCCCTAACCGTTATCTCTTCCGTGAAAACAGAAGGCATTCGTTCGCAGGAAAATTGCTCCGACTGTGAGTGTCTATATCCCAGCGAAAATCTGGGGACCAACCGAATTTTCGGCGTGGTGGCTCTTTGAAACTTCGATAACCGATAAGGCCGAGCTACCTCTCAAGGGACGAGCTACTTTCTCGGGCTTCGGTTTTAAGTGGTACCGAATAGAAAACTCCCCGACAGCCAGCCCACCGATTCTGCGGTCTAGACTAAAGGGTTTTAACCCACGCTTGCCCTCGCGCCTCGCTTCTTTCATCGTCGTTAGTTAGAGGTACGTCGCGGCGCGTCGGGGCGAGAAAGATTAAAGGAAAAAAGGATGGAAAAAGAAGAAGGGGATCGGCTTCGATGGACGACAAGAAGAGACGGAGGAAATTGTGGCTCAAAGTTCGCGTAGAGGGATTTCGGAAGGAAAGTAACGGCGCGGCGGGAACCGCGTAATTTGAAATTCGATTAAGCTGAATTGGCTTTACGGAATATGCGGGTAAATAGCGCAAAAGAATGAAAGAACGTTTGACGCTTTAGCAGTTGCGGCGCGTGCGCTCGCTCTCCCTCTCTCGCAGAAACACATATCCGTGCTCGCAGCCGCGATTTTATAAAGACGTTTCAACGAAGATTACCGGTATACGAGGCGAAAAATCAACCGGCACTCAACGGCACCGCCGCGGCGCTCGTTTTCCCGGCGACACGAAGAGCGCTTTGATGAAACCAATTAGCTCGTTTTTAACGACGCGCCGTACGAGCCCTCCGGTTATAGGAGGCGAGTAAAATGTCAACCCCAAACTGCTCTCGATTCTCGTGGCCGGAGGCGCGTACAGGTGTTGTACAGTTAACCTTGACTCGGAAAAATAAACGGGCTACGCGGTTAACCGTAACGAACGTTTTAATCGCGTCGCTGCTATTCCCACGTTCGATGTCGCTGCTCCGAAAGAATATATATCAAAGTTGCGGAACAATTGTATCGTCCCACGGGACACCGGGGTTGCACCGAAGCGTTTCCCAATCGACAGTACCCGTCGGCAGTGATCGGCAACGAAAGAAGAAAATGAGCAGAGAAAGAATAATAGGAGATGCTAGGAATGGCAAGGGAAAGGTAGGGACGAAACGGATAAAATAGTAGAGAGGGTAGTGGAAGGCAGATTGCAGGTCGGAGGGAAAAGAGCGCGGCGGCAAGTAGAGGGAGGAGAGTTTAAGTGCTACCGAGTGTCTACCTCCTTGTGGGATCGAAGCCAGGACTCACTCCGGCTCTATCTGCGTCTCTTTCTCGGATCGAAGCAAGGCGGCCCTCGCCCTCTTCCGTCCTCCTCCGCCTCTCGGTTCCCTCTCGGTTCCCTCTCGGTTCCATCCCGTCCTCACCCCGGTGCACAGACGTCCGTACACATCGAGCGATGTGCACACGGCCAAAGACTCCGAGAGGGAGAAACTCCCTCTTTCCCTCGGAAATACGGAGCGAGTCGGAGGGAATGGAAGAGGGACAGAGATCGACGGGATGGGAAATCTCGTTCGTTCCTTTGGCTGTCTCTGTCGATTCTGCAGGAGCACCGACCCTCCCGCTTCCTCCTTTCCTCCGTTCCTCTCTACGGCCGTTTCATTCGATGTATAGATAGAGCGTAGGGCGTAACCAACCCCTCTAGAATCCGCATCGCGGCACCGACAGTCGGCATTCGTCGTGCCATTGGCCCCAACGACACTCGGAAACCCAATGGAAAGCGCAAATACGATGCCGACTTCCGGTCGGTGAAACGAATTCGGGAAACTCCCGATCGCGCAGGACTGCTCCCGGTTTCCCTTGCTCATCCCGACGTGCTTTATATCCACCCCCGTCGGGGGGAGCACGCGATTCCGTTCTTTTCCCTCCCTAGTCTCCCCGCGATTGCTCTCGCAGTCTCTTTCGCCACACCTGTTCGCACAGTCACATCCGAATGCTGGAAACTCGACGATTGGCCGCGAACCAGTCGCCTCGGTCTCATTGGACGGCCACCGTTTTCCTTCTTCCCCAGGAAAGGAAAACGTTCCTCGATTACTGCCGGCCTACCCGCGCAAACCGTCGCGGACAGCCGCGAAAGAGGTGGAGCGAGAATTCACTGTCGCTTGCACCTGCTTCCAAGATCCGTCGAAGCGAGAGATGTAGGCCGGCGAAGTAGTATCGCCGCGATATAATTCGGACCAAGTAGCAGCGGCGCTGCTTTCGCGCAGCCTATCCGGCCCGCGGCTAACCAATCGTTGCCATCGGTTTACGGAATCCGTTCGATCGCCCGTTGAATAATCGGTATCGAGACGAATTGGCCGAAGCGGGGAAACGGTTGCGTCGAAAAGGGTTGGCCCTGAAAGGAAGGCCTCGCGGGTGCAGCGAGTCCGAGGTCGTCGGCACCGAGAAATATTTTTCAACGGCCAAAACAGGTACGCGGAGAGATGTCGGAGGTGTTGAATGCGATTGCGTTCTCTATCGATCCCGAAACACAGTCTTCTTAAAGAGATGTAGCAGTATCTTCCTGCGAGATGCGAAGCTGCACACCGGAGCGAGCGGCCGCGCGGCCTTTAAGCACGAGAAACGAGCACAGGTATTTTTACTCCCGGCTGCGATATTTGTTTGGATCGTTGCGAACCATTCGATACGAGTACGGTGTCGACCACTGCTTTGCTTCGCGTTTCTTCCAGCCGCTCGTCAGCTCTTTAACGCTCCGAGTTCTTACCAAACTTTCTCTCGAGCGGGACTTTGCTTTCCCTGGAAGAGGCAGCTTCCTCGTTGGAACGAAAATTCGCAAACAAAGACCCTGGGTGCAAAGGTGTAGTCGCGAGTCGCAGATACGGCCATTCCGATGCTCGCGAATTTCTCGCAGCCGCGGTATCGGATAATACCAGGGGCAACCTGCTTCTACGAGGGAACCATCCATTTAAAATGTCTCCCTTAAATCTCCAACACCGCCGGCAACCACCACCATCACCGCCGACGCCGCCGACGCCGCCGACGCCGCGGCCACCGCCGTCTCGGTCTCCACCTCCACCGCCGCTACCGACTTTCAGTAGTCGCCTCCGAGCTCACCCAACCCCCCATGGCCGACCTGGAGGCCTCCCTCGCACTGCTACCAGTTTCTTCCACCCCTCACTTTTATATCCACCTAAATCCATCCATTTTAAATGACGGATATTTTCTCCGAGCGACTGTATGGATTTTCATACTTTCCTCGTAGGAGAGAGGCGTGCATGGAACGCGCGCCGCGTGTCCGTTAATATTTTCGCGCACCCAGGCCTTGCGACGGAGACCACTTTTCCTTCGTCCGCTCGAAACAGCCAAGACCGTGTATATTCTTTCCTCGCACGATGTCGTCGCGATGTCTGCGATGTCGCGATGTCGCTAATATCTTAAGGTAACAGCGGTGGCGAAATTTCGAAAGACCACTGCGAAGAATCGAGAGGTCTCGGTCGCCAACAATGCCTGGCTCGCGAACAATAGCGGCGTCGCGGAAGAAAAGGAAGAAGAAGAGGAATAAAACGAATGAAAAGAGGAAGAAGAGGGGTCACTCGTGTCACACAGAAATATAAGCGACGAGCGTAAAAGTTCCGCGGAGGCGAGAGGTGTAGCAGGTATCCGAAGCATGTATTATTGATGCGGGTGTCGTCAGACACCTTCTCTCGTACCGCTCTAGGTACTCCCAAAGAAAATTCTCAAACGACCAACCTACGTAGGTGCCGCGCGAACGAAAGTTCCCTGCGATCGATACGATTGTATTGGTGACTCGCGGCGGCAAAATAATCAAGGGGAGGAGATGCTGTTTCGCGACACGGATAAGAAAGGTCAGCGTGTAACCCGCAGTAATTACAAGTCTGCTGCATTATGCACGGTTGGCCGAATGCGGAAGGAGTGTCGAGCTTCGAGAAGCAAATATACGTGTATACGTGCATAGCTATGCACGAAGGGGACGCCGCGCCGCCTTCTTCCATTAATCTCGTAGCAATCGAAATTAGCATAATTGACGGAGCGGAGAATGGCGGCCCGTTCGATTCCGAAACGCCATCTCGTATAATCTCTCCATACATCTCACTCAGTGTTTTCCGATAAAGCACGCACCCGCGGAAGGACGCCCCTTCCTATTTCTATTGGAATAGAAATCTGCCGCACGAATCAAACTTCCGCGATAATCGTTTAGTACTTGGAAAACGAGCGACGGAACTGAATTATCCGTTTTTCGTTCGACCATCCGCGAGGGCGCATCTTCTCGAGCAAGACGTATCGACGCGGATTTTTTCTTCCGCCTCGGTAATTTATCAAAGCCCTTCGTTCCCCCCGCCCCTGGCTAGCTTCGATACACGTACGTCGGGACTAGGATTTAACCGAAGAAGAGACGGATCGATCGGTGGAGGAAAAAAGTAGCGCTCTTTCCGCGGATGATTCCGCGCGAACGTAAAGCGATGTCGGTGCGCGAAAGCCAGCCGCGAGCAGAAAAGAAACCATCTCCGGAGTGCTGGCCGCGCAGTGCCTAGACGCGTAAACCCCGGAAGCCAGGATACGCGTCACGAGCTTTTGTTCGCTCGGTCGAAAATGTCGTGGCCACGTACGGCGTCTGTTGGCGTGCCACGTGGAAAAAGGCCGCTCCGCGCCGGAGGTGACGCAGGTCAACTCGCGACTGCTTTCACAGATTTTTACCCGACACCGCGACACCGAGGGGACCCCTGCACCCGGAAAAGTCGGAGCCCCTCTACTTCCACTATTCAGCTGTCGAGGAAACAAGGATACAGGAAGAAATCGTGGGACGCGATACCATCGATCTGTTTGACAAAGAAGCCCGAACGTCCTGCGTCTCGAAGGGGGTTGCCAGTATGTGTCCACGCATATGCAAATATCGGTCTGCTGCGTCCACCGACGCAAATACGTTGCGAACGAAAGATAAGCCCCGCTCACAGGGGCTTTCGACACGCTGAATCCCATCGGAACTCGAATCGATCGGAAGGAACGTCGCGCTCCAGTTTAATTTATTAATTACGCTCCGCGGAAAGAAAGGGCGGGGGAGCGTGACAGGTGGACTATAAAAATAACGAGGAGACGCGCGCAATAAATACGGCGTCGCGGTGAAACGAGAATACACGGGAACCGTATCGTACGGAACAATACGGGATAACGAGGGCGGCTTTTAATCGAGCGAAAAAATGCGATGTTTGCGCCGCGACAAGAGCGCACCGTCTGGCTCAATTTCCTAACGACACCTTAACGATCGTCGAGGTGCGGCCAAGATGGCACCGTAACGACCACCTGACAGCCAGACAAATATTTGCGAAGCAGAGGTACGAACGAACGTGGCCGGGTCAGCTTGCTTGGCTTTTCGAAACTCGTGGCTCTCCGGCAGAAAGCGGGGGTTGCCGAACCGGTCAGCGGCCAAACCGGCTACGAGTCCAACCCCCCACCTTGACCTTCTTACCGGACCTTCTGCCCGGACCTTACCCACTAAAATTCGGCTATCTAAACGCACGATCAAAGTTTCACCAGATGTCATTTGGTACTATCATTTTGGTACTAGGTTTTGTTTCTTCGAGGAAAGCCGCTTTCAGCGAGCACAATTAGTGAAAAGACTTTTGCCTCGCGGGCCCCCTGCGCCACGTTGCCTCCTTCGATTTATACGTCAGCCACAGATTTCAATAGGCCTCGGATGACCGTCGTTATATGACCGAATTATAGAACAGATGCCCTCCCCTTTGCGTTCTACTGAATATAGAGTTGGTCGTGGCAGGGGTCACTGAACTACCAAACCTGAGCGTCGTTTATTGTGGCACGAACTATGAGCTAACGGCTTCTGATAGCAAAGCCTACAAAGATTTCGGATATTGAGGTAGGTAAGAAATGGGGAGAGGGACAAAGAGAGATTAGGGAGGGAACCGAGAAGCAGCTAAAGAAACGGTGAACAGAAAAAAATAATATGGGAGGACGGAGGAAGTGTGCGAGGGCAGGAAAGTAGTTTCTACGAGTCACCGAATATAAATACCAAAGTCGGGTCGAAAAGTCACCAGTTGAAGATCTGACAGTCTATCGAATCGTTGCGCACTTTGATACCCAAGGTGACTCGATATTCTCGTCCCATCGGTAGAGTTTCCGCGAGAGCACCGCGCCTCCCGATACGATATATCGAACGAATCCTAGTACGAAGGGCGGCGGAATCGGGAACAACTCTGGAGCGACCGGGAGCAACAAAGTTAAGATGAACGCTGTGGAAGAGTACGTGAACGCCAGTAAAATTCAGTACCGGGACGCCCTCGATGTCATCGAGGAGTTCGACAAAGAAATATCCGAAATGAGGGGCAAGTGCATCGACATCGGTTGCGGTCCCGGGAATGTTACCATGCGACTGATCCTGCCACGACTGCCGCCGGATGCTGAGCTAATCGGTAAGGGTACTAAATAAACACCACGCCGAGCAACCTTTGGACGTAGCTCGTTACTCGTTGCAGGTGCAGACATTTCGAAGCCGATGATCGATCATGCGAAGAAAAAGTGCCGGGACGAGAAACGCTTGTCATTCCTAGAGATGGACATCGAGTCGAAAAGTTTGCCCAGCGAACAGTTGGGCCGGTATAGCAACGCATTGTCTTTTTACTGCCTCCACTGGTGCCAGGACACCCGGTATTTCGATACTCCTGCCCGACGTTCGCTCGCTTCGGCACATTTATTTTTTCGTCCCGTTGAATTTCTCATTCTGTCCAGGCGAGCGTTCGAGAATATTTACAAACTACTCCGACACGAAGGAAAGGCTTTGGTTATGCTCCTGGCGTGGAACGACGGCTTCGATGCCTACACGAGGATGCGCGATAATCCTCGATACAAACCGTACATGGAGGTACCTGCGTATACGTACATATCGATCCACGTATCGACATCGACCGTTCGCCGAGCTACATTGCTACGTATTTTCAGGACGCGGATCGTTTCGTGCCCTTCTTCCATCGATGCAAGGACTCGCGAGCGGAGCTGAGGAAGATGCTGGACGACGTAGGTTTCGACGTGCTACACTGCAGCAAACGAGAGAAGAGCTTCGTTTTCCAGAATATGCAAACACTGAAAAGTACGACCCCGTACTACCTATACGAATATGCGTACATCTCTTCGCGTTTCGCGGCGAGCGAGTTAGCAATTGCATCGAATCGATTACTGTTACAGGCCATGTAATGGCGGTCAATCCCTTCGTCTCGCGGATTCCCGATCATCTCCAAGAAGAATACAGGGACGCGATTTTGCGGGAAATTGCGAGTCGGAAAATCTTGTTCGCGAATAAGAATAGCAACGGTCAGCAAGAGTGTAGTATCTTGGATAGATACCACATTCTCGTGGCGCACGTCCGGAAGCCCTCCACTGTGCTTTAAGAAATCTATTCAAAGTTGGACAAATGGTTATTGTTGTATTCGTCCTTGTTATTAATAAAACATGCGAAACGTTATTACAAGACGCAAGGAAGAACGCTGCATTCATTCTACAACACTAAACTTTATTGTACACTATGTCTTTGATTTTACAATACGGTACAGCCATTTATAGAATATCGTTAAAACTCATATATCGTCGTATGGGTATAAGGGGTATGGGTCTTTTATATCATTTTCATTTACGGTGCTTACGGTATCCATACAAGGAGTAACAATTTTACTAATGCATCTTCCTAAAAAATACACCCAAGTTTATAAGTCGGTTGGAAACCGTCGACATCGATTGTTTCGGTGCTGCGACGCTCATATACATCAAGTCCGCGCAATTTATTCGAATCGGACGAGGGTCGCGAGAAGAATGTCAACGTTCGAATCGCCTCGTGTTTATTCTCCCGATTGTCTCGGGAACGACGACGACTGTGGATCATTCGGCGAGAACATTAGTACCGAAGCCGTAAACTTCTTTTCGCGGGTCGCCTTCTGCCGCGCGGAAAATGCAGTGTGCAGCGTGTTCGACGTTGTTCCTAGATCGTGTATACACCTAGAGCACGGATCTACGTTCAAGCGAGAAACAATGTAAATGCTTCGAAATCGAAAAATATCCGGAAATATAGGAAACACAACAGTCCAAAGGGGGAACGCATCGAAAAATCGATTTTTCGAAATCGAGAGCGACTCGAGAAAAAGGCGGAAGTAGTAGTGTATGTGTATATAAAAACGGCTCAAAAAATTCTTATCGTTACGGAAGATCTGCATAGTTTCGCTGCAACGACAGCGTCGATCGCCCCGTGAAGAGCTAGCTGAAACGAACGCGTGCACTTGTCGCGTTGAAAGCGAAGCTCTCGACAGGAAACCGTAGATCGCGGGGGGGCACATCGATCGCGAGAAACGTATACACACAGAACACGTCTAATCGTAGAAAGAATGAAAGAATGAAAGAAGAGAACCAGGAGCCATCGAGATTCTGCTGGTGTATCGTGGAAACTCATCGATAAGAGATCGTTTCTCGATCGTTTCTCGATCGTTTCTCGGACGCCCCGATCCCCCAAAAAAACACCTATCGTATCGTGCGTGGGGTCGCTCCGTGCGATTTCAATCGTAGGTACATGGTAGGTGAAACATGGAACGCGGAAGAGTGCGCGTCGAAGAATAGCCGAGGGCAAGGCACGAGTAAGAGTCGTAACTCAGAATCGATGCGGCTTGGTAGATTTCGTATTTACGATTGAACACTGAATACTTTCATAAATAGATGCGGGTCGGGTCGATGATGTTCCTAAGCGAACGAGATTCTAGTCAAGAAGGGACACCGATCTACCCAGCGTCGGCGCAACTTGCACGAGATTCCTACGTTTTCTAGAAGTTTCAACGGCAAAGTTCTGGCCTGCTCGCAACAGCTCGCAACAGCTCGCGACAGCTCGCAACGACCGCGTGTTCGTACCCGTAACACACGTCCGCGTAGCGCACCGCGAAAAAGTTACTTTCCGCAGAAAATTAAATTGCCACGCTAAATCAATTCTAGCGCTGAACGGCGCGTCGCGACGGCGCAAAGTAGCTAAAAATATGTATCGCGGCGAAATCTTGAGAATGTTGCAAAGAATATTCCTCCCTTGGCTCGATCTAATGTGGAAGCGACTCGTAAATTACGGTTAATAGGTACGCACGGTTTCGTACGGGCAATTAAGAATAACCAGGGACGAAGCGAGGGAGCCGACCAAACAGCGAAACCCTTCATTTTCTTCGTGTATTGCGTGTTGCGTGACGCCTGGCGGCCGACGCCTAACGCCTGACGAAAGGCATCACCGTAGACGCTGCCGAGGGAAAACTAAATGCCGCCCGACACACGACGTGTCGTTTTAATTTGCAGAAGAAAAACGCGCCTCCGCCATCGCGCAAACAGATCGAGCGTTATTAATCGTCCGTAAATATTCCGCGACGGTCGATACCGCTGTTCCTTACGCGATACGAAGGGAACGATAAATTTCAAGCTCGAATACCTTTCGAAGGGTACGAGCAAATGAGAGAAAAGTAACGACACGGACGAGTCAGGGCAAAACTAATCGAAACGATGCCGTGGATATCGCTGCTTCGTGTCCCCGCGTCGGACTATGGAAATCTCTTTATCGAATTGAAAGGCAAGATGAGTATCCCGACGACACGTATTTGGCAACCCTAAAAGCCTAGGTGTACGACGATAGAGAGCCTCTGGACCGAGAAAGATCTATGCGGACGTAAAAGAACCACCGAGAAGATCGCGTAGAAAGAAGAAAGTTCGATAGAATGACGGATCGCACTGAACGTCGAATAGTATTCCAAGTAGCCAAGAATTGACAGACTTGACCGCAAAGATCTGCGAAGCGCGGCTCGTTCTCGCGTGCTCGTTTCTTCGCCTACGCTACGCGTTTTCGGTCTTGCCGAACAGCCCACGATCAGAGGAATCGACTCAGGTACGAAGAATCGTTGTTTCATAGGAGATCTTTGTCACACGGAAGCCGAAGAATTGTACGACGATAGACCGCGACGCGCGTGATTGGTAGTCGCGGTCTAGTTTAACATTTGTTTCACTTTGCACGGCAAAGTCTTTAGAGGAGACGCGCGCGCGCGAGTCCATTCCGAAAGGAACATAAGCGACGCCAGATCGTCACGATCGTCGATAGGCCGTTTCAAGATTACCTACTACTTACGACTATTTGCGACGTGGACGTACATACGTACATACGTACATACGTATTTGTCGCGTCTTTTTCAATCGATAAACGATACGAGGCGCGAGCAATTCGCACGTTTCGCAATTATTCGATTATCCATCGCCTATCCCGTTGTCATAGAGATGTGCACACGGTACGAATCGCGCGGCAATGTATCGCATACCGTTAACGCAAAACTAGTCTCGCATTATCACTATCAACGACTACACTAGTACTGCCACCTTCTCGCTACTCTACCATTAACAACATCAACAGCAACAACACATAATATATATCAACATGAATATAACATCTATCCTCGTAACCTAGTTATTTCTTATTCTTATACACATGTATACGGTAGGTACATATGTAATGTACGTAATGCGTGCGTGGCGCGAACGCTGGCACAGGTAGCAAACACATTTGAATAGTTTGTCAGAGACGGCCGACACACGGCCGCGTACGCAGTACGTGCAGTACAGAGTTATAGGAAGCAGACGAAACGACGTTCGTCCAAATTGAATACGCGATACATGTATGGTACGCGCGCGGGAAAAAAATATTCAAAGGAAATGCATCACACCCGCTCACGCCCGAAGGAAAAAATCAGCCGAAATGTTTGCGACAAAACTATAAGTATTTACGAGCAATCGGAACGCGTATCGCATCCACCGAACAAACTGCATCGAAACACGGGTCTAACTGCTCGAGGAAAACAGGCCCGGCGGAGCCCGATTATTCGCCAACGTTTTGCTCTTTACTACAAGCGTTTCGAGGCATTTGTCCTCGCGCATCGCCGACGATACCACCTGTGGGTGACTTAAAAATCTATCGAACATTGTGCTCGCATCGAATCGCGCGAGTCTCCTGATCGGTTCGTATCGCGGAAATCAGCGATGGGCGAGACGTGGATCGTTGCGGGCAAACGATCGGAAAAACATCGCCGCGCTTATAATCCGAATACGAGCATTACATACATATGTATATTTTATATATAGACTTCCGATAATCTTGTACGACTTAGCATAATGTACTATTGATTTCTCTCGCGCTGGTACGCTAAGGGTAGCCCAATGACTGAGGCTACTTAATTAAATTATACCCGCTGGCACTTACGCTATCTAATCTTTTAATAGATTATCACTGTTTTACTCCCGACCGAATGTTCGCATCAATCGAGACCACCGCAACGCGCAACATTCGTATTATCCTTCTCGCCATATGGAAGATGGTAACTCGTAGAGAAACGAAATCACGACAAATCGGCGTACATTAAGGAAATTCTAGTGTGCCGTGTACGATCGTTTTGATCCGGATGGATGGCTAAAAATTACGCTCGCGCGGAGACGCTTAACTGCTTAACTACTTAACTACTTAACTACTTAACGCTATTACTTTTTACGCTATTTACTCCTTTCTGGTAACTCAAAGGTAGTATTTTATGCAGAAATCAAACAGCCGGTTAATACAATATTGCGAGCGACTCGGGATGGACTCTCGTCACGCTTTGGCGAGCGTCCTGCGATTTTCCCCCACTGTTGATACATCCCTTGTATCGTTCGCATCTTTCGTTCCGCCAAACTGTCAAAACCAAACGATCTTTCGACTAACATTACAGCATTGGGGAAACATAAATTCACGAAACGAACGTGTAAATTGGAAAATGGTACTGCGCAACACGGAGAACGTTGAACGTCCATTTTCTCGTGCTAGTCATTCGTTAGCGTGAGACGAGAACGGTCGAAACGAAACGAAACGAAACGAAACGAAACGAAACGAAACGAAACGAGGCTAAATGCCGGAAAATTGCGCGACCGTACACAGTTCGAGCAGCTTACCGCTTAGTCCGCAGTCCGACTTGAATCCTCGTAGGACACGTGGAACCTTGCGCATCGTAATATAAAAAACGCCCCGTTAAATAAATTAAGTTCTACGACGATTCAGGATCAAGTTCAGTCTCCAAATCGAAGGGAATTGATCCGCCCGCGACCCCTCGGCGCAACATAAACGGCAATATTATAATAGCAAAGGTACTCCTGTTTCATTTTTTTCTTTTCGCATTGACAACGATTACACCCTAGTTACGCACGTGCACGTGAATGTATGCGTATGTTCGTCTACGGTGCTGGCGACAACGACTAATCACCAAATACACCCGACGTTTTGGAAAAACGCTCCCGATTTTTTATACTTCCTGCGCATCTCAATTACTATTTAACGTAATAAATAATGGGATGGATCACACAATTACATGGATCGCACATTACAATGCGCAAATTTCGTACAACTATTAAGAATTCTTTTTTTAAGATACATGTATGTGTGTATATATATAGAGAATATGTATGTGTAATATCGAGTTACTTAAAATATCGTACGATTAGAAACAACAAGGACAATGTTACAGCGTAACATTTTTGATTGTCTTCCTAAAAGAGGCTCACCCCAATCGTTTCGCTCCGGGCGCCAAGTGGCCGTGAAATCGCGCGGTACAAAAACGCTAGAAACATTCCCGTTAATATTTACTTCGCTTTCGTCCCCCTTACATTGCTTTTTCTCTTTTTTTTTCCTTTTTTCTATGCGAACTTTCGCATTTGCTTTCTTTATACAATAGAATGCCTCTTGAGCATTCGAGAAACGGTCCGCTCAAGGGATGTCTTTATACGGAGTACTTTCAGTCAAAAATATGTCGAACCACGCACACGCCCATCCGAATCGTTAACTTTGCCGCATCCCTTACCTCTAGGCCAAAGAGATTACACCCTCGCTAACGTGCTTCTTTCCTCGCCATAATTCGAGTTTCCCAAAGTCCGACTGTTGTAGCGATCAATCGAGTTTTTCATATTACAAATAACCCGAGCATCCTGGAACGCGATTTAGCATCGAGTTGCTAATTAAATAACACCTTATATATATAATAACAAGTTTAAACTGTAGCACTTAGAAACATTATTCTTATTTAGAATCGTGTACCTCTTCCACGTAGTCGGTCTTCACTCCCGCCTTTCCGAACTTTCCTCGACTTCAACAACGAAACAGAATCTCGATACTAGCGGCGATGGTCTCGAATGTAATTAGAATAGTGCGCTTAATACTGTGCGTAAGTAATATCGATTCAAATTAAACAAAAGAAAGGGAAAATAAAATTAAACCTCACCTCCTACGATTTCGAACGCGAAGCTCAATGCTACCTTCCGTGTTGAGATCAAAATTCCGTTCCCGCATGCGCAGCGAATTAATCAATTAAACAGTCGATCGACCCGTGTTGCAAATGTTAAAAGAAAAAAGAAGAAATAAGAACAACACAGATTGTCTGCACGCGGTACACGAGAACAAACTATCCGAGATAGCTTATAAATGATAAAATCCACACATTCGAACGCATTTAACTTTAGTTAATAGCTAAAATGTTACTTGGCACGTTGCTAAATAGATTTTAAATCAAATTTCTTGCACGCAAAACGTTTTTTGAATGCTCCTTGAACGAAGAAGAACTCTGCAAAATATTACCTTGGAAATTTCACGGCGATCAGCTCATCTGAATTATGCATCGTCTCGTAAATGTCGTGCACATTGCAAAACAGACATTTTTGGAAGTGGCGAAGAAAATTATTTTAGTAAAACACAGGTAACTGCGTAGATTTCGCGAAATTTCTTACCCATTATCGTTACACCGCTGCTTCTACTCCTTTTTATCGTGGAGGAACAACGCGCAGTCTGCCACCATCTTCTTCCCAAACTGGTATACACTTTCAGCAAAAAAAAAAAAAAAACAGTTTCCTTCCATTGATTCGTGAATGCTCCGAACCATGACATTTACGATTGCGGGATGCCAATTTTAAATCGTCGATTGTTTCAGTCAATACGTATTTCCACTGAGTGATTCTGGCATGCTAGTCCCGCCGGATGGCGACAGCGGCAACTCTCCGCTTTCAAATTTACTACAACGACTGCTATATTCAGCCATCAGAGTTGATTTAACCTGCGCCATAAATAGAAATGCGGATCGTGAGATCGCCGTACGTGTAAGTAGATGACTCTAAATTAAACACACGTTAGGTGGCTACCTTCGCCCTTTCTTCTTCGAGCCTCTGCCTAACTTCCTCGTGTTGCCGTTCAAGCTCTGCCCTCTTTTTCTCGTAAATCTTTGTCAATCGCGTACACTCGTTTACTCCTTTTTCTACCGTCATCTTTGCAACTTCTCTCTTCATACGATCCAGCTCGGCTTTATCCTTGTGTACTTTCGCCAGCTGTTTCACCTACGATCAAACAGAAATACATTAGTCGCATCATTTGTGTAGCCTGCATTATGCAGTCTGCGCAGAAAACGGTATGTATACGTATAACGACCGCACCTCCCCGTGCCTTGTGGCCTGAAGCTTCTTCATCACGTCGGCAGTTTCTCGCTCCAGAAGTTCTTTCAGAGTCTTAAATTGGTTCGACTGAGAGGTTTTCATCACTTTCTCTACGGTCGTGAAGAGGTTGTCGTAGTACTTTTCTTGAAGTTCACGTTCCTGTTGCACGTGAACTTTACATACAGCCAGCAGCCGTTCACTCTGACTCCTCGGTAATCCTTTCGGTGCTCCACCGTTACCTTCACGATTTTCTACATCGGTACATTCGGATGATTCCGCCAAGGCTAGCGTACTCAAACCTACCTCGCTGGAAAAGCTGTAGAACGAATAGGATTTTGTAGCAACGATCGTGTACAAACGGAGTTTCTTGTTTGAAGCCCAACTCACATATTTCTACTGGACAATCGCTTCACTAATTTGTGGCTAACATAAAATTTCGACTTATGCTTTTCACCGTCGATCGATCCCTTTTGCGACTGCATCCTCAGCTTTTCTTTTTCATGCTTCTTTCGCAAAGATTCGAGCTTCTTCTCAAGTTCCACTTTCTTCTCCCGGACTAGTTTATTCTCCATTAATTTCTCCAAAGACTCGGCCACTATTTCATTGTTCTCTGTAACGTGAAGCAACGAATAACGCTATGCAAATATCGTACAATTAGTCTCGCTGACATTACCTGAACTTTTACTCGTGGAAGTGTCGACGACTTGGACCGGAAGGACTGGTGCTCCTTCCTCGCTTTCTTGTGCCTCAGAGGTGTTAATACCAGCAATGGATGGCCTCCCTTGAACACTAGTAGGTGTTGGGACAACTGCCGGCAATTCACCCACGGACTGTAGTCTTTTCGTCTTCACGGTTTCCTCCTGAAAATAATATTATAGCAGGCATAAATATCAATTTAGTTTATTCATGTATTCACTTTATTTTAAACGCCGACAAACTTACAGTTGGCTTAGAAGAACTTGCTACCTCGCCAACTTTCGGTTTATCCTAAAAAATGTTAGTACGCGTTTGTTAGTGTGTTATTGAGTTAGCGATCAATGACTCATTAATGCTTCAAACCTTACATCAACTTCCTCCGATGTGTCTTCCAAATAGTCCGTAAGAACCGATAACTGTTTTTCTCTTTTTTCTACTTCACTCTGGTATTTAATTGGATTTGCTAAAGCCTCGGCGAGTTCGCTCAGACCATCCGGAACATAATCTTTCACGATAACGTGCAAAAATAAACTTGCTAAGGGTAATGGTTGACCGCACTCTGTTCTAAGAGCAACGTGGCGATAGCCGGGGCATAATCCGACTACCGGCAACACTCTGTGACCAATTAAACGACCAGACTCTTCGTATGCCGCGATTCTAATTGAAGCAAGTTCAGGTAAAACAACCTAATGATCAAAAAAAGGATACATTTTTCAACATATGAAATCAAGCACATAGTAACATTAATTCTCACCTTCTTAAAAACAAAAGGCTCTTCGTCGTAAACAGGGTTGATTCCATTGTTTGGAACTATTTTCGTTCGAAATTTCTTTCTTACAGTGTCTGCTGGTAAACCATACATATCTACCTCGACGTAAGTACCCACCCTCTTGTCTGTTAAAAACTGTGCCGATATTACATGTATATGGACTGTCCCTGCTATGATACCATCGACAGTTGATTCCGCGAATGGATCCAATCGCCGATCTTTTCGCCTCATGAACTCTGGTTTCAAGAGATACCCACATCGCTGGTTGTATTCGAAAATACCCAAGTTCAATTGCATTGCCAAATCTAATACAACAAAGGTGAATAAGTGGCCGACATCAGCTATCCACATTAACGAAACGTAAAATACTATGTGACGTACCGAGGGTTTGATAGTTCAATGCAACCAGCTGACAACCCGCGTTCCAAAACACTTGGGGCATGAAATTGCTAGAATCAAAGCGTGTACCTGCTGGATATACTCTCGACAACTGATGCTTATTGTAATTTACAAATTCCAGCGGCCTTTCTTTCAAAAGCGTCGTTGCTTGTTTCTCATCAAACGATGACATTTCGTACGTACGATTCTTTTCTGCAAGAATTGCTCAACTTATAAATCACGATATAACGACACAAATGTAAATAAACCTTGTACTCGTAATACATATGAACGTACTCTCAGCTGACTCAAAACTATTAAAATGAACAGGTTGTACGTAATTAACTAAAGCTGATATTTCCGCTCCGGCTTCCGTTTCTTTGGCGCTAGATGCTACTTTATCCGGTGCAGGCACTTTGTCACCTATCCTCAATTTAATATCCTCGACATTCGATTCGTCCTCTTCCGTACTCGACTCCTCTTCATCGTCTGTAAAAAGGAAACAGATTCTTCCCTGTATTATTCTCTCTATCACAGACATAATCATAATTAGTCAACAACGTTTCTCATATCAAAATGCTGACCATCGTCATCTTGAGCGCTATCCTTGCTGCCTTGCCTTTGCTGCAGCATCGGCGGATGCGAAATATCTCCGTTTCCAATCTGCTGTTCACTATTATCTGCCGCATCAGCGTGTGGAACAATGTCTGGGGGTGGGCCATTTTCCCTATCAGTGGCTTGAATCGTTACACCATTATCCTCGGTTTCTTGTACTCCTTCTTCAGATTCTGTTACTGGCGTTTGTTGCTTTTTTTTATGCTTCTTATGATGGTGATGATGCTTCTTTTTGTTTTTGATTATAATCTTCCGTTTCAACAAGTATGGCGGCGGTAACTCTTGACCAGGTTCCAACTAAATAATAGGTATGGGGTACATACGGAGGTAAATGTTGTTTGAACCAACAATTTCATATTTGCACATGACAACACATTAATTATACCTTATGAGATTCGAGTGGTGAATCAAGCAACATTTCTCCAAACATTTCTCTACAATACTGAGCTATCTTAGCTTGCTGTCTTGGGTTACAATGATTTTCAAAGCTAAGAATCACGGGGTATTCTGATGTTTTGAAAGCGCTCTCAGCAATTGCTTCAATTACATCCCGTGCATATATTTCAGGTACAAATGTATATCTAAATAATTGTTTCTACATAAGAATAGGATACATAATTTTAAGCGCATAACGTTATTTCTTCATAAGAGGGACATACCCATGGACAATGACCGGCTCATCAAATTTTCCATTCCAAAAATCCAATTCTACACATCGACATCCAGCAAGTAGACACTGACGATATATTTCTACGGAACTTTTTCCGGTAAGTTGATGTCCTAAAAATGAATTCCAGGAATGTTGAAAATTATATATCAATTGCATAATCGATTGGCGAAGAAAAAAAAGAATTAAAGCCGCATACCAGTTAAGTATGTATTGTGACTAGAATTTATAAAGTAATGCGCAAGCGGCTGTTCCATTTCGTCCGATAATTCAAGTTTCGACAAAGCAACGATTGGATTATCCTCGCTCATCAAGTACCTCAAAAATCCATCGAAACTCAATTGACCCCGATTGGCATTACATTTATTTGGTTCGTATTGACTTATAATGTCTTTTGCTCTCGCCTCATTTGCATAAGGATACAATATCTCGTTTAGACGAGGATCTCTTTGAGTTTTGTTTAGGAAGTCAACGAATTGTGTGACGGACATTAGTCTACGTTTATTATTGCCTACAATGCTTTCGAAAACTTTTTCAACATCAGACCTTTGAGTAAGAGACTTATAAAAGTTGAAAAAATCCTCGAATTGAAATTTTTGCAATGATATCACGTCATTCTATAAAACAAAACGATTAATAATTTTTACATTCAAACAAATTACATCTATATTCATAAATGTGTAAAAAACAATCGACTCACTTTTCCAGATGGAAAACCGGAAATATCGAGTGCTTTTTCAACGCGTTTACGATCATCCTTATTTTGCGCAAATATTCTTATTATGCTGAAATGACAATACATAAAATGTACACACTTATCTGCATGTGCATACTTACTTTCGAAATTAGAAATATTGTAGTCTATATACATATATAATATAAACTGTGCTCACTTCTTTACAGGAATTTTCTCCGATTTATCAGCTGTAAGTGTAAGTTTGGTGTGTGCTTTTTGCAAAAACATAGTTGTGCTGGTGTTGAGCAGAGTTAAATTATATGCAAGTTGAAAAATTTGCTCTGTCCAGTGTTGTGCAATTTCCGCGCGCGTTGTACAAAAGTTAATAAAATTCATATTGACAAAATCAGATCCGTAACAAATTGTTACCGTCTTTTCCTCCAAGGAATCTTGAGAACCCATTGTCACGAGATACCTCAGTTTTGGATCCTGAAAAACATTTCCTCCTTTAGATAAACGCAGTTTTAAATTAATACAATAACTTTTAATTTTCAATGGAATGACCTTAACAAGATTTATTTCCATAGACTTAACT
Organism: Nomada fucata; assembly: GCA_948146005.1. Lineage (NCBI taxonomy): Eukaryota > Metazoa > Arthropoda > Insecta > Hymenoptera > Apidae > Nomada > Nomada fucata. The sequence continues at coordinate 259,855 of OX411282.1, forward strand.
TCTACGCATTATAGTAACAACAATAGCTTGCATCATGATATACGACTAATACAAAGTGAAACTGGAAACAAAGCTGCTTTATAAACTGTTTATTGATTTATAGGAAAATGTAACAGATAAGAATCTGTCTCCTTTCTATAGAACTAAGAATATTTCCATTGTGTACAAAGATAGGTGTGACTGAAAAAAAAATGAACTACATTGAGAACATAAAGTAGGTAATATTCTATTTATAGATTTGTCAATAATTATCATGTGGTGGTGCTGTGCGTCATTAGCATCCACGCAAAGCATGATATAATTATAGTAAAGGCAAGACAGCATTGTCTCTAAATATTTATACCAGTATGATATATAGAACTAATAAAACATTTAAGCAAGTTCTGTGTTAGCTTTCGTGTAATCAATCATAATCAGTTTTATCTAAATTCAAGGATAAGCTAACTAAGATACAAAAATTGTACTATCAAAGAATAGGGAACGGATTAATACCTTTGGTACTTTAGCATATTTTCCAGTTCTAGTGTCTCTTATTATAGCAATATCCAACATTTCCATTTCATTATGTTGATCCACCCAATGCAGGTAAAATCCAAATTTGTCTACCCTCAATGTTACTGGAGTTGCTATACCAGAGTCCTATATAGGGATACAAATAAAACTAATCAACCATGCATACAACAACATAGCTTGTTACTGTCAATTTTATTATACAATCTATTATACTGTACTGATATTAAATGTATAACTGGTACCTCGTCCCATTTGATGAACTTTTCTCCATCCTGTAATTGTTGGGATACCTTGACGGGCCTAAACTGCAGAACACTGCACGTTGTCTTGTTACCCGCCATCCTGCTCGAAGGATATGCAAGTACTCTTGGGTAACGACAATATTACTCTCTAGCACAGATGCACTAATAAAGGAGCAGGTAATACGGACTCATTATGCCAGTGGCAACCGTAATGAGCACAAATGTGCTGATAACCACAATGACAATGACAGTGATGTCGACGGCTGTAACGCAAACGGTGTCGATGACAGTAGCAATGGTAAACAGAACGATGACAACGGTGACGGCGCCAACAATAGCCGGGATGGTATCAGCGACGACGACGGCGACGACGACGGCGACGACGACGGCGACGACGACGATAACAGAGGCGGTGAAGATGGTAGACGCAGTGGTAACAAGATCGGCGACGGTGAAAACAACGGCGAGGACGACGACAACGACGACGGCAGCAGCAGCGGCGGCGACGACGGCGGCGACGGCGACGACGACGACGGCGGCGGCGGTGACGTCGACGTAAGTCTCATTGAAGATCTCGTAAGCATTAGGTGCACTTCGGGAACCACCTTACCTTGACAGCTGCCGCTGCTTGATCATCCGTGATGAAAAATGCGACCGTAACCCGACGACAACATCGTCGTCGTCGCCGTCGCGTCGTCGCGAAATTCAGCCGTGCAGCGCCTTGCGAATGTCTCTAATGGATTCGTTCTGTTGTCGGTGAACATCGACGTCAGCCCCGGTTAATTAAACGTTCTGAAGCGAAAACAAATCATGGACCTGCTGAACCACTGTCAAGTATCTCGAAGAGAATGAAATGGAAAGAAACAGTTTAGCATGTATTATATTCGTGATAAAAGAAACTTGCAATTAATATGCACCGGAAAAGTTTTCGTACTGAGCACTCGCGCACTCACTTGGTCCAGAAAAGCATCCTTCCGCGCGCTGTACCAAAGCGATCCGAATCCGAGCAGATCCGAGCACCGTCACCCGTCATCCATCACCCGTTACCTTCGTCGCCAGGAGGCGCTCACGCTGCTTTCACAACCGCCAGATTATACGAATACTAATACACAATACACGTGCGCCTATCGCGCACAAATTGATTTTAACGCGACCGTGATATTCAATAAATCCACTACTTACGGTTCTTTAATTGCTATCTTCGCCCTGGAATTTTCCACAAAAATATTGTTCTTTTCTCTTTCAAATTGATTAATCACGTTTAAACTCTGATATCCTCCCTATTAAGGTAGACAGCCACATGTTTCATTCGCTTCCGAAATTAATTCCAAAATTTAGATATACTCCCATGCTAATTCTGACCTTATCTAAAAATAAATGTACGCTCTCCACGTAGAAAAAAAATTAATCAACTGCACCGAGTTCATTAAATCGAACTAATCTTATACCGCAACTAGTAAACCTGATTCAATTTGATTTAACGAGCCAGTGGATAAACGAGCCACTGAGAATGTTTTTTTATATATTTTCACAACGGCGCGATATTGAAAATATAAATGGAAAGTAAATTCTCCAAGTATTAAAATGCTTGTATATAGTATGGGTATATGTATATATGTATAGAGAGAAAGTAAGAGTACCATGGTATCAAGCAATATTGATTGGAAGTCACTTTTTTTTAATTGCATTACTTGCCTCGTGTATATATATATATATTGTTTGTGTCACTCTTATCGTATATGAACCATATGTACATATAATTAGAATTGATTTGACAAAAACATATCCACCATTTTATAGAAGTCTTATATTCAAAGAATCTCTGTTCTTAAAGATATGGTACAAGTTAAACACATTTGCAACAAAAAGGATGGATTATTTATATATCCTAACAAAATTCCAATTCGTATTTTTAACATAAAATAAATAAATGGTTAAATATGACTGAAATAAAAAGGACTGGGGATATATAAAAGTTCAAATGTTATTGCTACTATATTATTCTGTATGTAGCATTCCATCTTCATTTCTGTTGATTGGGTCCCCTTTCAATAATGCAATGATCATGCTGAAAAGTAGAAATTCAAAGAAATAGTAGTCATTTACTCATCTGTAATGGTAATCGGTAAAGTATCTACTTTATATACGTACCAGTAAAGGTAAATAAAAAAGAAAATTAGATAATATCCAAGATAAATCATACAATCTCTTGTATGCCTTTTGAGTTGACCACGATTGTGGATTTCCGTAGGATCATAAACTCCCATATTGCCGCTGGGTACTCCAAAATATTCATATAGTAACCATAATGTCATTGGTAAATTGACTAAACACAATACCAATTGTCCATGAGTTAATAACAAAAATTCTAAGAAGGAGTGTGCTATAAGCTTTGGAACTACCCACTGTAAAGTGACAATATTACGAATGTACTTTCTTAATTTCCTATTCATTAATAATAAAAACTTGGGTGTTACTTAATTACCTTATTTAATTTCGAACAACATTGTTGGGCATTCAAGTAATCGCATTCCAAATCTGATAGCGTTATAACCTATACAAGTTTGAGTTAAGGAATTATCTTTCTTTTTATTTGCACTTATCTCACCAAAGAGTGTTATCCGTATATTATATATATATATATATATATATATATACACACATATACATATATATACATATATTTTTATTATTATTAATATTATTAGATCCAATATTATATTAATAACATATAAAGTAATATACTTAAAAGGCATTCAAAAGTGAGCCATCGCGCCATTATTGTGATACCATTAAAAAATCATGCAGAGAAAAAATCCCTGGCACGATATTTGATGAAACGCACGTACGTGCAATTTGACAATCGTGAAGCAAAGTTAGAGAAATAACAAAGAAATTAATTCAACAAATGCGTGTCCGATTATAAAATATAAAAAGGATACAAAATACACTAAAAGAAAAAGTACTGAACCGGTATCTACTAAAGCTAGTACGAACAACAACGGCTCAGATATTAGACCCATTCTAATGACCTATTCGTATAAGTAAACCTTAAATATCATTAGGATCGATTATGGCAATTCATGTATGTACTTCTTAGAGTATGATTCACTGGAAATGCTTCCCACGTATAAATTTCAGCAAACCTAAGAGAAAACTGATTGTGACCGATTGTCAAAATCAACAAAATGAACAACTCACGGTTCTACCAACCATTGAGATTGGTTCCTACATTGTGTACAAAATAGTGATGCTTTCATAAAAAATATCCCTAACCATCAACGGAAAATGAAACGAAATTCTCTATACTAAAGATACATAGGACGTATCGTATATATGGCGTCCGATTGGAAAGGCTGATAAAGTGAGATTATGAATCAAAACATAAACCAAAATTAATGCTTACAAAATGCTCATGTAACGAGTTGCGCTGTAAACATTATGTATATTATATAATTATGTATGTACATAAATAAATTATACAGCATATATATTTAAATCTCATCAAAACCAATACAAAATAAGAGGTAAACGTATCCCCTAGCACCTACGAATAAAGAGTTTCAAATTTGCTGCACTCGCATATGTTCGTTCACAACTGCACATGCATACGCATCTAATTATAGCACAAAATTATAATTACAGAAATGTTTCGAGACGCTCCCAAGATTGTTATAGAAGATGGGTCTTCCCCATCTGCGTCTTACGTTATGTACATTAGAATGGAAGATTTTCTAGAAAAATTAAAATTGCTAAGTTATGACACTGAATTTCTGCCAGAATTTAAGATAAAAGCTGTAAATAGGTAGTTAACTCCATTGTGTATGGATCATTTATTTTTGCATAACATACGTTCTTATTAAAAATATATTAATTTGGTTTATATAGGAATTATTTTGTAACTCAAACGAATCCAGGAGAACAATTTTATACATTTACATCATTAGCTGCTTGGTTGATTGGAAAAGCAGGTGGAAATATTCCAGCTCCGCAAGAATCGGACGATCCAAATGCTACAATAGCTTTAATATTGGACTTTTTAAGAAACATTAATGTACCAATAGAATTTCCACCTAATAAGCTTAAACAAGGAAGCGGTGAACATGCCATTTATGTTTTAGATAATTTAGCAGATGCTGCATTAAGAATGCAAAAATTTCAATGGGAAAGGTAGACCTTCGAAATACTTGTATCATTCGCATTGAAAGTATAATTTGGTATTCTATGAAGGAACATTTTTAGACTACAAATATCACCTGATGAACCAAGTACTGATCCAGATATAGAGGATGATGATGCAGAATTAATATTAGAGAAGGTAGAAGAAGAAATGATGGCCGACTATGATGATGAGGATGAAGATATTTTGCACGTTGATGATATTACAAAGCTATACGGACAGAACTTTGTGAGTCAAATTTCTGGCAAAAGTTTGATACTCGCCAAACTCAGGCCTTTCTATTTTATGAAATTCGTTTTATAGAATGAAGCACAGAAGCCTGATAATATATTGGAGTCTAAAACAAATAGGGAAGAGTGGCAATTAGAATTGGAAAGAGTTTTACCACAACTGAAAGTGACTGTAAAGACAGGTACAGAATAATGATATATTAAAAAACAGATTTGGTGAGCAAAATAATAAGATAAAATGTATCGCAGACTCAAGGGATTGGAGATCGCATATTGAGCAAATGAAACAACTTCGATCGAATATAGCAACAAATTTGGGTGGCACTAAAATTCAATTAGATAAGTTACAGATTGATATAACTAATACTTTAGATAAAGTAAAAACAAGAGAATCTTATTTGAATAGACAACTTGAGCCCATTTTGAGGGACTATCAAATGCTGCAAGATAAATTATCAAAAATTAAGGAACAATATAGAGCTGTTAGTGGAGGTGTTACAGAGAGGACAAGAATTTTCAACAGGTTATCAGAAGAGTTGGAGCATGTGAAAAAAGAAACAGACGAACGAGGATCAAGTATGACTGATGGAAGTAAGTATCTTATAAATAATCTTGTGATATAAGAGAAATTCATTAACAATTAACATTTTTTATAGCACCACTGATAAATATAAAAAAGACGATCACAAAAATGAAAAGTGAAATTTCTGAGATGAATATACGTATTGGCGTATTAGAATATAGCTTAATGTGTGCAAGGATAAGAGACCGGACACAGTTACAAGAAGATATGAATAATACGACTAGCCTCGCGATAACTTGAGTCATCGTGGCCAAGCATATCGTAAAATTACCGTATAATTGCTATTGATGATAGTGGCTTTTATCAGGAGCTATTGGCATTGTTTTCATTTCGTGTTGGTCTAGAAAACTTATGCACTGTAGAGTTTGTTTAGGATATCGTTAATCATAAATGTTAATAAGGGTCCAATGTCTTGGCCTCGCATCGTTTTCTATGATTTATAAACACTCAGCCTCGTAAAAATAGTTTGCGAATCTACATAATGTTTTTTAAATAACAACACATAAAATTGTGCAGGAATTTAAAACATTTGTATAATACTACTTTACCTTTACCATCAGTTTGCCGGTTTCTTTAAAAAGAAAACTACTTTACTTCAATTTCCGAAATCATAAATTTATAAAACGGGATTTCAGGCTCAACATATGTACATTGATGAATCGAACGCAGAGGCGAGATTTTGTGTACAATCATCTGCTTGGCTACCGAATAATCCCTTCCCTTTCAACAATATCTTGGTCAGTCCTGCTTGAACACAGAACGAATTAGTCGGTCCAAGGTTTGCGTAGGCCAGTCGTCGTGTGATCTTTCGCCTTCGCGTTACCATCGAACATGACATTCGTACCAGTGTGTTTTCAAAACTCGACAGTTCACAATCAGTAGTAAAATTTCAAACCACTAACGAGACTGATAATTCCCGCGTGAGAATCATCTACTGATTAATCAGCAGGTTTGTAATTAATTGCATGTACAATGTACACAACTAAATTTGTTTTGTCTTCAACATATAATCGATCAGCTCCAATTATATGTCGTAATAATTAAAAAATCGTTTATATAACTGAAATAAAATTGCATATGTTACATTACATTTATCGAAATGGAATTATCATTATGCATATAAGTTCATCATGCTGTCCCGAGGGTCATTGACACGTTCATCTCTCCAGCCCGACGAACTTTCCTTCCGATTTAAAAAATTGCACGCTTATGGCATGTGTTGATTTTTCTTCAACTTTCACCGATCTTTCCTCGTATTTTACAAAGGAAACTCGCTTCACTTCGATGCTGCCACAATATTATATGACTGTTATTTTTACGTTAAACACCGACTCGCATTACATATAATAATGACCATGATATTTTCGCGCATTCAATTTACATACGAAGGCAATTATTGCCAGCTATCAATTCTTACGCGCTTTTGAATATTTTATTATAAAGCAGTACGTAATTTCGACCGCAGTAATGCATAGATAATTGTAAAGGGATGACACATTCGTATTCGATGAATAATGTATGCGAATACGATGAAATCACGAATTTTTTATTTGACACTTCATACCTTACCGTGCGACTTAGAAATATACAACAAAACATTTCCTTTTGTAAACCACATGATATAATAATTCGTATCTTTAATCTGCAATAGATCAGCCTCGAACATTGATTGATCTTCAACTTCGTACGAATAACGCTAATACATGTGTTTTCGGTAAATAAACTTTTATTTCAAATGAACGAAATCATACACAAGAAATTAGCATTAAATAACTGGATGCATTTATATTTTAAATTACATCAAAGATAAGATATATATTTCAATATATTTCTCAATCTGAGATTAAAATTAAAAAAGACTTATTAATTCGTGATGATAATAGTATCACCTGAAAAAATTTAATATCGATAAAAATAAGTGTTTTACTTATGATACGATCTATTGTGTACAAGCGAAATTATAAATTAGTTGAACTTTAATACGAAATTGTTGTGAGTTGGGATTCGTACCGATATGAGGTATAGGTGTACATATGTACATACATGTTGTATATATAAAAGATAATTTTGTCTAAAAGTTCGGAGAGGAAGAGATAAAGAGTTCAATCGGAACAGTAGAAAATGAGAATCTATACTGTCAATTGACTATTGTGGATGATACAATCGAAATGGGTACAAGTACACATAAATGAACTTGAGAACTTATAGATAACGATTTAAGTTCACGTAAAAACGAGATTTTTGATAAGACTTACGTTCCCACGCGTTATACCGTATGATGGTTTTAAAACAAGGACGTAAGAGAAGCAATTTCATTTCAACTTTCACTACAAGTTAATAAGCGGAAATACTAAATATACTGAATATAATGCAGTTGCAGTAACAAATTTGCATTCAAATATTCGCGCTTGCATTCTAAGGTGCATCCCGCGTAAGTGCTCCATTATGTATGCGTATGTATTTGCAGTTCGCAAATGGCGTCGTAGACCACCATTGTTTTGTTACTTGAGTAAAATTTTATAGTTAATTGTATATTCAAGTAATAATATTGTTAAAAATGTTCGTCATTACAACCCCAACATTGCTACCTTCTACTGTATCTGGTGTTTCCTTATAATCTTCCAGAAGGAAACAGCAATGATGAAATTTTATTATCGTTCATTGCATGCACCAATTTGTGTCACGAAATGTGCTTAAATCGTGCATCGCGTTTTTTAAGTTCGAATAAGCCAGAACTTACAGCGTTTCCATTTGCTAATACATACATCAAATCTATTTCTTTAAATGATTAGCATCGCTCGGACGGCAAAATGTATTCAACGAAGATGTAACAATGAATTAAGCAATACTTGATATTAATAAAAAAGAAAAATCATCCTCGCTATGTAATTACGTAAAATGATTAGTTTTTGTTAAAAATAAAAAAACGTCATATAAAAGAAAGCATTTATCATTTTCAGATCAAAGCAGTGAAACATAATGATACAAGTTTGGAAAAAGCTTGTTATACTCTTTTCTATTGGCATAGTGTTTACAATTTTTGGCTTAACTGCAGGAATTCTATGGTCCACGATTTATTCATACGTCTTACATACAGTAAGTTGAAATAAGTCGATTTTATGCATCTAATCAAGAACATAACTCATATATCTGTTCATTATTTTCGTAGCAACTTCCTTTATCTCCTTCATCTGCCACTTATGGTTTATGGAAGGAGACACCTATTCCAATGTATTTGAAGCTGCACATGTTCAATTTGACTAACGAAGAAGATTTTATTTCGGGCAATGGATCAAAACCACATTTTGTCGAAATGGGTCCTTATGTATTCAGGTATACAGTAATTATTAAATGCTATATTAATTTAAAATTAAATAAAAATTATGTAAACGATATCATTTTCTAACAGAGAAGTCGACTATAAAGTACAACAGACGTGGAATGATAACGATACAATAACATATCAAAGAAAAAGAGTATGGCACTTTGATGAATTTCTCTCAGCAGGAAGTTTATCGGATAAAATAACTAATTTAAACCCAGTGGCTGCGGTAGGTATCTTTCATTGTTATGGCATTTTGCATTGCATTTCAGCAATATATGTCTCGTTATCCTTATTTCCAGAGTGTTGCATATACGTTGAGATACAAAAGTTCATTTTACCGTGATGTAGCAGATAGAATAATGAAATCACTGGGACAAAAATTGATAATCACTAGAACAGTTAATGAATTGCTCTTTGAGGGCTACGATGACACTATGCTAAAAATTGCACGAAAAATGAATTTAACGAAAATTCCATTCTCTAGATTCGGTTGGTTTTATGGAGTAAGTCTGTATTCCTGTATTACGATGCAAAGAATTTGTCGAGGGGATGTATTTATAATGCTTGATTCTTTCCAGAGGAATGGCTCGTCTTCTTATGACGGAACATATAACATGCTCACTGGTAAATCTAACATACACGAGTTGGGAGTACTCAAAGAATGGAATTATAATAGTAATGTTAGTTACTATCCTGGAGAATGCGGGGAAGTGAAAGGGACAAATGGTGATTTGTGGCCACCCTTGCCCAATAATCAAACTGTATCTTTTTTTGTATCTGATATTTGCACGTAAGTATTCTTGACGATATAAGATACGAAGGAAATGTTTAACAATGATTTATTTCCAATTATATGTGAACAGGAGTATGTCTGTGCCATACGTTAATACCTCTACTCAGGAAGGAGTAACCGGCCGTAAATATAGTAGCGATGAAACCATATTCGATAATGGTTCAAAAATACAATCGCATAAATGTTATTGCGTGGGAGAATGCATTCCTCCTGGAGCATTAAATATATCGTTGTGCAAGTGGGGTGCGCCCGCATTTATCAGTTTGCCACACTTTTACTTGGCGGATCCAAGCTATAGAGAAAATATCGATGGGATGAATCCCAGCAAAGAAAAGCATGAACTATCAATTACCATAGAACCAGTAATTATAAAATAATATCCAACAATAAACAATTTGATCATATATGTATATATTAATACTACCTTTTTTCTTGCTCCAGAAAACGGGTGTACCGCTAAACGTGAATGCCAAGCTACAGCTGAATCTACTAGTTAATCATGACGAAACAATGAGGTAAGTTCGTCCCTTTGTATGAAATGCTTTAAATAAATCCTAAGCTTAAACACATTTGACAAATTTGATTTTCAGCATGTTTAGGAACGTTAAAACTACGTTTGTTCCAATATTATGGTTCTCGCAAGAAGCTTATTTAACTTCTGATTATGCGAGTATGGTTAAATTTATCATTATTCTGGAATCTTTAGGTAGCATAACTTTCTACGGGATTGCTGCTATTGGTATTTTACTTATTTCCATTTGTCTCTTCTTGTACATTCGGCATAGTTTAGGAGGAGACGAAACGCAGGTTTTACTGGCGACAAATGACCATGCTGATATTTCTAGTATCAATGGATGATCGATTTTATCCTTAATCGAGAAATTATTGAGTAATATAAACAAAAATATTGCAATGAACTTGACTGTCAGATAAGAAGTTATTATTCTCTTCGAAATTCCAGAGTTTATGAACTCTGCATACTTTCATCCATCATTCCAAATCCTATTGTGTATCGTACTGTTATAATCAAGATAACTGATGATACTTCCAAAGTATTCACGAAGAAAATGTATTGAAAATTGACTAGTTTATAAATGTTCTTTCAAAGTATTACTATAATGATGATCAAGTGCCTCGTTGCCTTAATAAAAGTAGCATTAGAAATAGTGAAGAATAAAATAGAAACCTCGAGTATTCACGTGTGGTGTACGTACATAATAATTTAATACCAATGGATGTTTACTCCGTAAACAAATATCCGAAAATTATTGCCTCTTGCAAAAATATTTTTTTAGCAATGCAGACTACGTACGATAGCCTAGTATTATCCCTGTACAGTACCAAAAATGATAAGCACTAGAATTGCGTCTGATTTTACACTAAAACCCGATTCACGTTGGTTGCAGTTATATTAGTTAAGATACTCTTCACGTTGTGATAACTAGATTCTTCTTCCATTGTAAATATAATAAGATTTGTTGGAGAATAAAGGATATTAATTTTATACAATACTTAATATAGGGTCAATTGTGGCATTATTTTCCGTTGCAATTGTGCCCCCCCCCCCCCCCCCATATATATATATATGTATATATATCGAAGCATATTAAAAAGGGAAGAAAGATAAAGTCACAGAAGTTGGCTGTCAAAACCGTACGTCATGGCGATAGCAAATATGCGAATTGTTGAAACCTAGTAAATTCGTCTTCCTTCAAAAATTCTCGTAAAAAAAACAACTCCACTTTCGCTGTGACCCATTTCTGTGTATAGTATGCATACCACCGCCAGTTTACAAAAATAATCCTTCCACTGCGCCTAAATTGTCGATAAATCGCGAAAAAATATTTCGAACATGCCTGGAACATTTTAGTCAACGGTCATATAACGATTTTGTTAACTGATTGTACAAATGATAGAATCCGACCGAGAATAGTCGTTCTTCGTTATTATTCATTCAGCAGCCAACTCTATAAACGTTTATACATTTTTACAAACACGGTCCCAAATAAGAAAACAATGCCATCGAGTGGCATAAGGTGGGCAAAAATATACGGCTTAACAGCTGCATCAATTGTTGTACATATGATCACGACCACAACATGTCGCATATTTATACGAAGGGAACATACATTAAACTGCGACGGTGTTCTATGATCTCATTAATCATAGGGTACATTAGTTTTGTGTAGTATGCATGCACATAGAATAATCTCGCATCGAAATTGCCTCACTAGTAGGATATGTAGAGTGGCTAACATCGATCTTAAATATTTATATCGTTCTTAGGGAAACTTAATAAAACATATAACTATATTGTCGATCATCTGCCCCCGAAAGAAAGTATTGGCGTATATTCTCAGTGAATTTGATTAGGTCTATTAAGTGGCGAAGGCGCGTCAAGAATGAAGGGTAACATTAATTTGTATCGTAATGATTCGCAAGTTTCAAACGGACAATATTGCTGAGCCGATAGTCGTAAAAAAAAAATCCGAGCATATTAAATATTCAATGAAGAAATAAGAAAAACAGGGAAAATGGATTCGTAAAGCGAAGTAAATTGTAGCCTCTTTCTAAGCTGGCAATGACAAAATGAACACGCTGGCAAAGGGATGGAAAAAGACTGACACTAAGAGGCTTATCGGACAGAAAAATGATAAATGAGCGTCAGACCAACTGTGCGGATGAACTAACGAGGGAACATGTGTAAGCGGGCGAAATCTCTGCATCCCTCGGATTTTCGATATTCTCCAAAATATCGAATCACTGCGATAAGTGAAAGGAATTCCTTGCGGGAATTTAATACACCCTCGTAATATCTTTCGGTTGGCAGGAATTTCGACTTCAGGAATGTTTCGTGCAACTATCTACCTTAAGCTTTTCTATCGATCGGTACACGCATGAAATTCCGCGCAAATCGCGTATATAAATGGCAGACAGTAATTATATTTAAAGTTCAATGAAAGTATCCAGACTTTTCCATTGACTTTCCATGACATTTCCGTGGAATTGAAATTTCGATTCCACGGGGTAGAATTTATTGGTGGAAATAAGGGTGGCCCTAACGGAACCATAAAGGTAGGGAAAAAATGATAATGCTTCATGACTCGAACGAATTAACGATATCACGTTGTTTATTTAACGAAAGGTATATACAAATGGTTGGTTGAGGTAAACCGCAACTGACGGCCCAGACTTCAGCCTAACACAGACACAGTTTTTTAATTAAGCATCCTTACTTAATGGGGGATGGTGGTGTCTAACAAAAAAATCTTCGGAAGAAGAAAATTAACCGCAAGTTCATCGGGGTCATTTGTGAGAAACTTTCGAGACGAGGTGTGCCTTAGTCTCGACATAAACTACTGCGGCTGCACCTACGCGCTCGTTAAAACGACGAACATACCTCAGTTTCGCAGAGTCCGCCGCCGCGTACACATCCCTTACTAGAGTCCGGAACCCTTCGCGGCTCGTCGCCGGGACGTATACCATCGAAGTTCGGATACATTTTCGTGAGAGAAAGTGCTATCATCGTACAGATTAAGATTCGATACGATACGATACGATACGATACCAGCGGCTCCAAAATGGTTGAAAAGTTAAAGAAAAAACCAGGTCATTTAAATATGTAGGCTATTTGTCATCGACGATTTGCATTCTCTGAATAAGCAACTTGGGAGGATTATTCAAGAAATGTATCGAATACGAAAACAGGCGAGCTCCTTGAAGAAACTGTAGACCAATTGGCGAGGAAGAGAATGTTGTTTGAAAGCTGGGTACCGAGGAGTAAGGTGATTGCAAATTCAAACGAGCGGTAAGCGCGTGCGAGAACAATGTCAATGAAATCTTGCAGTAAGGAAGATCCTTGCGGAAACGCCAGTGTTTCGAAGCTTTCCTAACTGCTGTTCGACAAATGATTCGTTGCAAATTATTATTCGTCGCGTTAGACGCACGATGTATCTTGTACAGAGGATATTATATACTTGCGAATCCTATCTGACAGCTAGTGACACTGTCTGCAAGACGGGGTGACGACAAACGCTCGCAAAACTTATATGCCCCTCGAGACGAGTTTCAGTCGAATTCGATCATCTTTTCTCTCAAATTTCCGCCCCGCTCTGTCACTGTTGCATCGGCACAGAAAGAACATTACGGAATGCGGAACGCGTTAAACTATCCTCCGAATAAATTGAATTTGATGTTTCTTCGACGGTTGCCATGGCAGTTGACGCAGGACCGACAGATTTATAATATTTCCGCTCTAGGTATGGGTACCGAGTCGAAACGTACATAAAAAAATGTCGCGTTAGAAATATTTCAAAGATTTATCCGTTCTCCGGAAAACTGGTGGCGCTTATGGTTGGGATAGCGCGGCAGAAAATAAATATAATGATTTACATCGTGCCAGTGATTCAGTACAAATATTCACAATCCGTATGATTTTTGTTTCACAAATGTCACGTGGGTAAAGTGAAGCGGAAGGTGCAAAAACAATTTTGACATCTTTCTGATTAATCGGCGCGCAGTTTCTTACAAATACGTGTTGGACGCGGTAGGACAGTACGTGAGATTTATAACATAATCGGGGATTTTTTGTTTTAAATTGTTTAAATACAGCTCGCTCGAAGCCAGGCGAAGGGTCACAGATTCTCGGGGCGGGCATTCGAATTCTCTAGAGGGAGCGCATTCGGGCATAATTCATTAACTTGAGTTAATCATTTTCCGAGTGGAAGAAAGATACGATCGGTTAATAGGCACCGTAAAATTACATTAGAACTCCGTACTGTAAACTCTTTTTAAGTAGAGTTAAAATTTCAATTTAATTATAAATCCCGGGTGATCGTGTATTAAGTTTATACGCAACGTTGATTTTCCTTGGTTCGATCGGTAAGATTTGAAAAATTCGAAATCTCGCCGTCGATAGCAAGATTGCTCACAAAACCTTCGATTATTCTCGATAATTCGTTACGCTGCACGAAAATAAGTCCAACCATTTCGTCATCGGCTTCTAATATTAACTCCCATAAGAAAATTTACTTTGCTTCCTTCCGGTAACACTATTGCAACCGGTAATCATTTTTATTCGCTGACCTTTCCACCACGATTCGGCCAGAATCGAAAGCAAGATCGGCCAAACGAAATGAGAAATAAATTTTCCATCGGAATTTGCCCATGATTTTTTTTCCTCCCGCAAACATCCGTTTCCTTTCGTTTAAGGAGAGAGGAAGCTACGGAGAGGCAGAACGGAAACTTTCTATTCGATGTATTACGTTTTCTTCTTAGCCACAGGCCGCACAGAAAAAATCGAATAGAGAAGCGGAGGAAAGAGAACCGCGAACAATTTGTTACGTATAGTGGTATTCGTCGAGTCAAGCTGGCGCCAGGACATCATGGCAAAATGATTCCATATGTGTAAAGAAACTGCCCCTCCTAAAGTGTTGTACTGACCTAAAGTGGCGGTTCAAAAGTGGCTCCAACGACAAATGAAAGCATTTCACCCCACAATCTGCCTCCAGTAAATTTTCGTTCCACCGCGTTGCGACGGTAATCGGGTGGAGGCTGTCGTATAAATGATCATCGGACGTTTATCGGTTTATCGGATGACACTGACGGAGCAAAGAAAGGAAAAGGCAAGAAACATTATCCTTAATGTCATGGATATTGAAGGAAAGTAAGTGTCACTCGAGCAAGGCGGATGGAACGAAGTGGATCACCCGAAGCGACCCTATTTTTCATAGAAAGGTCCCCATAGAAAGATGGAAATCAAACGCAGTACGAATCAGTGAAAAGAAGGCTGAGGTTTCTCGCTGAACTTTCGGAAGATAACCACGTGTATTCGATATCGATATACATACATACATAC
Organism: Nomada fucata; assembly: GCA_948146005.1. NCBI lineage: Eukaryota > Metazoa > Arthropoda > Insecta > Hymenoptera > Apidae > Nomada > Nomada fucata. Next base: position 275,578 of record OX411282.1, read on the forward strand.
ATACATACATACATACATACATACATTCATTCATTCATACGTGCAACGGATTCCTGAGAGAGGAAAAAGGGATGCATCCTCTCGAACCGATAATAGTCGGCTGGTTCGTGACCGTGGTATCCGTGATGGTGAATGCGACGGACTATTTAGACGATTACGCGACGATGGATTACACGGATGAATCGGACACTGATTACAACGCAACCAATTGCACCAACGTCTATTGCATCTCGAACGAAGAATACGTGGATCGAATGATGAATTACATATTCCCGAAATTTTGGGACTGGGTACTGATCGCGTCGCATAGCGTCATCTTCGTTGTTGGTCTAATAGGAAATGCTCTAGTCTGCATCGCAGTTTACAGGAACCACTCAATGAGGACTGTAACGAATTATTTTATCGTCAACTTAGCAGTGGCTGACTTCTTGGTTTTATTACTCTGTCTTCCATTCACCGTGCTCTGGGACATCACGGAAACCTGGTTTCTGGGTTTATCCCTGTGCAAAGCCGTGCCATATCTCCAGGTAAGAGAATCGCGGCGGCCGACTTTTACCTCCCACGCGACGGTAATTGAAAAAAATGCGATCCAAACACTAACACGGTAGAGCGTGCAGCTTAAACGTTCTGAAAATGTACGCGTCTCGCGTATTCTTCTCCCGAGCGCGTCGAGGAATTTGAAATTCCGTGCACATTCGTCGGATGCACGTGCAAACTACACACCCACCCTATTGCGCGTTCCTTCCTTTGGATTTCAAGTAGTTCAGGGGTTGAACATTCTTCGGATATTTATTTCGGGTATGCCTAAAGCTTGCTGCGATGCTTCAACTCGAATTCGGAGTGAGATATTGAAGATCGCGACGGGCGAGAAAGCAAAGCGCCAGTATAATTGCAGGATTAAATAAATTTTCGGCCCGATTTAGTCGACGGTTTTCCAGCACGGGGATCCACCATTTTGCTTCATTTACCACCTCGAAACGTCTGATCGCAACCGTGGATTTTAGTTTAAGCTTTCACCAGTTTGTGTTTCTTCCTTTCTTATTTCTCGAGAGGAAGATAAACGACAATGATCTAAGTCGAGTTACCCTTAATTTGGTATCGTATGTTATCCTTGCGATACATGCGCACGAATGGTCTACGATTCATTAATAATACACTGAAAATCGTGACGACGAAATAACCGGGGACGCTTTATTTTTTAATAGGGATTCGATTTTTCCATTTTTCCATCTTTCCATCTTTCCATTTAGTCATTCAATCGTACCGTGGTGGATACATACTCGTGTTTTCTGCTCGAAGACTTTGGACCAGTTTGAAATAAAAGCCCCTGCCCCACAGCATATACAGTATATGTATTTATTCAAGTTTGAATTAACTCGATTACAATATTCTTTCGTGTGGTTAATAAGAAACGGAACCTCTGCCCCGAAAAGTCGATATCACGTTCGCCTCGAAATATTTTCAACTCGGCAACGTGATTGGAGGCCTGGCCGTGAATAAAATTATCAACGGCGACGCTATTAGAATTTCGCTAAAATAATATCTTATCGAGTGTGGCCAGAGGTACGTACATATGTTTCAGACAATATCGCGCGTGAAAAATTTCATCTCTCTGTTGTTTGCTTCGCGCATAAGATTCTATCGCAATTTACTGTCTCGTCACTTAATCTTATTATTTTTACAAATTTATCGAAATGAAATTCCCACGTTTGCTGATAAATTTTAAACAGGATCGTTTTAGTACACCGACGCTGCAACAGATGGCTCGATAGTATTAATGTTTCTCGCATCTATTGTTACGTCTAAGCGTAACATAAGACCACTGCGAAATTGATCTTGTTTAAAAAGGGTGCTCGCTACTTTAATAGCGCGCCAGTACGATTGAAATCTCGTGCTGGCGGGGTATGGCCCATCAAGACATACCCAGTACATAATTTTTGTGAACGCGAGGCTGTTGGCTGCCAGTTTTGCACCGACGCCTCCCTTTTACTTAATTACCAAATAAAAACATTATATTTTAATTCATAGAACCTTTTTATCTTTTTTGTTTAGCTTATTTGAAAAAGCTACAAATATATTATGATATTACTTAAGGGGGGAGAGGGTGGTGTGAAAAAATTAATTTGATATAACTATCTCATCCATCTAATACGTACAAAAGAAGAATAATGGTGAAATAGGGAGAAAACTGTTCAATAAGGATGTTGAAAAGATGTACCAAATGAGGGTGGAAGTTGTTAATGTCGCATGCGGCGCAGTATTATTGCAGTACAGCAAATATCAATTAAAATTGTATTAGATAATTCTCACGACTGAAATATAAATAGATAATCCAGAAGTTTTATAAACCAAGTCGTATTTATACCCATGAAAGAAGAAATTTAATAATTCATTAGCGATTTAAACGAGCAACCCGTCGCATTCTGTGATGAAACTTTCACCGAAGAGCAAATAAGAAGCCCTCGATATTTATTGCAAGCACGAAAGAACTATTTCGGCTTATGATCCGAACGTCGATTGACGACTCGATTGTTAAAGACGCCGCGCGTAAAATTTGCCTCCTATACCATTACCCAGTATTCCACGTTCCCCGTGGGGAATCTAACACAACATGTGACGGTGAAAGCTTCTCTTTTTCCATTTTCCTCCGCTCAATCTCGTCTACACGCGGTCTCGTACGCCGGGAAATGTTAAAAGACCGAACAACCGCGTTAGACATTGCGAAAGGACAAAAAAAAAAAAAAAAAAAAAAAAATAAACGATATGCACGTACTCGAAAATTGAATCTCCGTGAAATTTCGTGAAATATGATTTTCCTTACGAGGGGGTTGTTTGGCAGCCATGCGGAATAAACATGGCCAAGGTAGTACCAGCGTTAGCGGAACAAACGAACTTTGTAATCGACATTATTCCGCTCCATAAAACGAAATATCCAATTGCACGGCGGACGATAAATTTCGGGAAATACCGATTCTCTAAAAAAGTGGCGAACACGAAAATAACGTGACCCAAAGATAAATCTCGCCATCCCGAAATTGATCGACGACGCACTAAATAGGGCCGTGATATAATCAACAGATCCGCGTGATGGAATGAAATAAAATTAGAATTTTATTAGATTGCTAGAATATTATAAAGAGGCGGTATACAATAGTCCATTGTTAGGGTATTAATTATTGCGATAATATTTACGCGACACACTAGTTTTCGTTAAACCAGATCTACAAAGAGGAAAGATTACCGTGCAACGGGTTTCAACAAAAACGTTTCCAAACAAAGCATCGGCCCGTTCGGGGGACAATTAACAAGAATACACGGAGGTTTCATTACATCTCCAATTAAAGTTCGACAGGCCGTATTGCGGCAGTGTTACACTCGTATACTCGAGCACAGTACCATGGAAATATCGTTCGGCTCGTTTATCATTGCTGCGTATCCACACCGGTGTGTAAACTTGTAGCTGCACCGGTGCTTCGTTAGGAGTACCACCTACGTACCACATACGTACATGCATACATACATACGTGCATACATACATACATACTACGTACGTGTACATGGTCGCCCAACCAAGCTCTCAGCCGACGACCAAATCGCATTATCTTACAACGTGTTGTTGCGCGTCGTTCGTGCTTCATGATAACTTATTCGTGGGTGCTTCACTCGTTCAAGAAATTCCTCGATTAAACCGAGCAACATCGAGGTCGAAGCAATCGTTCCGACGCGACGTACCCTCTTCTTTACGCCTCTTGCATCGCCTTTCCGACGACAGTACATACAACTTAATTTTCCTCGCGAGCGCTAACGACGCCCAGCACTCGTTGAACATAGTTCGTCCCTTGAAAATCCTGGAGGTAGGGTTATTTTGATGAAAAATTGGCGCGGAAGGTCGGCGCAAAAGGAAGCGGCTTCCTGATGAGATTCTGGCGCGAAGAAGGAGGAGGTGGCCCGAGGAATGTTACAGAGAGATGGAAAATGGGGAAAGGCGCGTGTTGAGTGGCGAGTAGAGAGACGACGCGTTACGCGAGTACTTTTCCAGGAAGTACGCAGAGGGAAAAAAGAGGGTAACGAGGAGGGGGCTTTTGCGAATGCGAAAAATTCCTTTGAAAAGTGTTTGAACCGGATACCGAGCCGTCCCCTTAGATGCAACTTCAGCCCCTTAATTATATTCTACACCGTGCCCGATAGCAAAGACACCTGGTTGCAACAGGAGCGGTGCAATTAATCGCTCGTATAATCACACCTCATTGATCGTGCTAATTAGGAACTAGATAAAGGTTCCCGTCGCGGAAGTAAATAGCAGCGGACAAGCAACAGGCTCGTAATAAATGTCAGTATTCTCCGGACAGGGTTCGAAACGCTCTCGAAGCCCAATACCGTTTAGCATATTTCATCGAGAAGGGATTACACATACGTCGAGTATAGAAATATCGAAATCTGATTGAAAACTCGATTTTTTCGAAGGATATACGTATTATCTCTCGAGGGGAATGTATCAGACAGCTTTGGATATGCTCGCGAGATAAGATCAGGATTACCAAATCGAACCTTCAACGTTATCCGTACCATCTGATTAAGTACGCACACATGAAACTAACCGTTTACACCTTTAACGATATATGAAAAGAAGCGACCGTTTTTGTCGAAGGTGGCGGAATAATAAATGAGCCTCGCTCCACTTTTTCCCGAACGTGGAAGTTTCACAACAAGTTCCTCCAACTCGAAATATTGTCACGTATATACAGCGACGTTGCTGAATACGTTTACGGGTGAGAAAAGAAAATCTCGTGCTGTTGCATTACACAGTCGGACGAGCCGTAGAAGCAGAAAATTCGCTGGCGGATTTTGGAGACTCACTTTGCAATTAGATTCAAAATCGAACCAGATAAATAAGTCCGGTAGAACGGCGGAGGAAACCTTTGTATCCAGTGAGCGTTTCGAGTTACGTTTCATTGTTCCTCGACGCAAACCTTCGCGTGACTAAATCGATACCATCGGTCCTTCGCAACAGCACCCTGATATTCTATCCGACGAAACTTTTCACGGGCGTCCCAGTAATAAAACTGTAATCTAGTTAACTAGTAACGTAAAATTCGGTCGGTCCGATCGGGACAAACGGAAGGGGTGGAATCGATGGCCTCCGATTTGGAAAAGCGATTTCGATGTTGATCCGTCAGGTATCGTCAGGAGGCTAGGCTCGTTAATTGAAGCAGCCGGTGGTGATCCGATCGCTGGTGAACGAGGTGCAAAGTTCCAAGCGGTATTGTCGCGTTATCAGAGGACACACGTTAGGCACGCGCTGGCGTGACGGATGCAGTTGTGAGTGCGACCAGAGATAACCGAGATTTAATTAAAACGTGCCCTACGCCGTGCTAGCGTGGCAAACATTCGTGATATCGTTTCGCGTCGCATAGAACGTTGAAAAAGCAATTGATTTTGCAGGACCGAGGAGCGCCCGGTCCCTTTCTTCCGCGGTCACCGCGGTACCGCGGTACCGCGGGTTGCAGTCGTAGGCGTTCCGAGTTTGCATTTCGCAACCTACCAGACGACACATTCCAATTCTATGGATCGATTAAACAATTGTATCGAGTCCGGTTAGTTCGATTCTCGCGATCAGTGAAATTTTCTACCGAGACCGATGAATATATTATAGTGTATCTTACCTGGCGCAAATCCTCCCGCTTAATTGCGCGAGAAACTATCCCGGATACAATAACGACCGGCGAAAGCGTCCGGAACAATTTGCTCGGCGCATTAATCGTAGTCGCTCGTTCCGTTGTTCTAATGTCGATCGATCTGTGTTACACCTCGGATATCTCTCCATCGAGATCCTTGACCGACTCTAATCGTTACGACTGCAGTAAACGACGCTCGACCTTTTACCCCACATAAATTTACACGCGAGGGACGATCTAAAAACTGAGATGGTTCTGGAAATCATTCAACTTGTGGCTAACGATTGTTCCAAGTTTTCCCACTGTATCTATACCGTATATGTATATTTCTACCCGTTTACCCCGCCTCGTTAAAATTAAATGCTCCCCAGAGTCTGGAGCATCGCGACCTAGTATCGAGCGATTCCTAGTTTCTTGGGCAAAAAGAAACGGAACCAAGTTCCATTTACAGCGGGGTCGCTCGTTAAGAGAACAAACGGCAAACTACGTATCGATGTTAACGCGAATAACTCCCACGCGTTCCTTCTCAAAATTCAACATAGAAATTCACCCCTGCGAATCTAATCTAAGATAATCGAAGATAATCGGTACGGTACGATCAAATTAAATCGTGAATTGTTAGTTCTCGCGTCGGGAAGGAAACGTTGCGTTTACATTATATCTCGGAAGGGAGCGACATGTCCAAGGGTCTTTAACTGCACGCGTCGACTGTACGACTGTCCAGCTCGTCGATCAATTCTGAATTGTAGACCCGATGCACACGTTTGTTGTCGCGCAGGAACTCCCTAACGAGCCCTTTGACGTCAATTCGGAAATTCAATCGACGGCAAACATCGGCAGGTGGTCACTAAACACGTTAGCGTAGCATACGAAAAGGGTGGCACGCAAGAAACGCTCCAAGTGACACGCTATCGCGTAAATTCTCCGTATCACGTCATACAGTAGAAAAAGTTTCTTCACCGTAGACTCTTTCTCTTAAGTCGAATGCAATGTCCTTAATGATTTATTGGATCGTAATCGAGTACCGAAGTCGATATCGTAATTGTTTTCAAGCCCGGCGCATTCCTGAAAAGAAAATGAACATTTTATTAATTCTACGAATTTCTCGCGAACAAAAAGGATAACGCGAAGCTGAATCTAGGCGGGCAGTAAATTTTCCGACGGCCGCGCAAAAAAAAAAAGGAACACGCAGGGCGGGGAACTGAGGCAAGAGTTTTATCCATTTGCCGACGAGCAAAACTCCCGCGAGTTCTTGGTCATATTTTCTAGTCGTAAATTTCATATTCATGCCGTGTCCCTGTGCCAGACCGACCGCGAATAAACCGCGTTATCGGATGGAAAGTCAAAACGTAAGATACGTGTATGTCTAGGGACGATGGGAGTGTAGGTAAACGTGGACTAATATTCGAGCTCACCTGTGCATATGTTAATAGAGGATCAACTGCTGCGCAAGCACTACGTTAAGCTACTCTTGCTCTATCGTAGACGGATATCTAATAAAGCACGTCAATTCTATAGAGGGTGGAAATTTCATTAATGAACAAATTAGAATTGCTGATTAAGGAGATTTATACCCCTATTATATATGTATTTGAAAATCGTTTCGTGTTTAATTCCATGTATAAATAGTAGAGTTGTCCGACTTTTGTCCCTGGCAATTCGAGCAAAGTCAGGGAACGTATCTACTGAGAGGATAAAGGCAATCGAGAGCCTCGAGAATTGATGTCTATGAATTCATGGGTTCATCTTTGTTCCAGACAGTATCGGTGACCGTGAGCATATTGACTCTAACATTTATATCGATAGATCGGTGGTACGCGATATGCTTCCCTCTGAGGTTCAAGTCTACTACTGGGCGAGCAAAAACTGCGACCATCGGAATTTGGACGACAGCCATTTTTTTTGGTACCCACGTATAATAGTATAATAGTTGATCCTTTCCACGCTATAGAATTATACTTAAAGCGAAGGAAAACTAACATTTTTCGCGTTCAGAGTACGCTTATACGGAACAACTGGTTCTAAAGTTGATGCACCTGAACTAGCGTGTTATTTTTACTTCCTGTGAAATTATGGGAAATCAACGTTCAACTTTTTCGCAGATATTCCGGATCTGGTTGCGTTACATACAGTACCGCCAACGCACATTAAAGTGAAAACCATTCTGTTCACGCAATGCAATATGTCTTGGAGCCAGGAGAGCCAGGTTATCTTTACTATCGTCAAACTAATTTTTCTTTACACCGGACCCTTAATCTTCATGAGCGTAGCGTATTGGCAGATCGTAAGGGTTCTCTGGAGGAGCGATATTCCGGGGCATAGCTGTAAGCAAATAATCGGTCCTTATTTCCGTTATTTATACCCGTGGCGAAAATATTTCAAGATATTCCCATGGTTTCGAAGCAGCAACCGTTTTTTCCCAGAAAGTTCTTTTGGGCGTACGACAACTTTTCTTATCGATTCTTAGCGACACTTAGTATTCGACGCTCTCTGAACCATGCTTATCGTCTTAAACGCGACATTCAATCTTATCGTTTCGTTTACCCTAAACCCACAATATTTCGCGATGATGCTAAAAAGAAAAGTGGATAATAATTATTACGCACATTTACAGTGCCACCGCGAGCATCGCAGATGAACCAAATCCCTTCAACCAGAGGCGGAAATCCTGAAGTGCAACTGAGGTCACGACGAAAAGCGGCAAAAATGTTAGTCACAGTGGTCTTCACTTTCGCCATTTGCTATTTCCCTGTGCACTTGCTCTCCGTTTTAAGGTATATTCCATATGTACATATGTATATCGTTATGTATATCGTATGTTTGGTCGAATTTTTGCTAAGGAAGAAAAGTGGAACCAACGAGACTAGTTTAAACTACTGTTACGAATTGGCCTGCGTATGCATGGTACACTCTGATAGCTAAAAGTAAAATAGGAATTATGCATGTATTATTGTCCGAAGCCAATAGATGTTCGTCCTGTTTACTGTTACAGATACACTACCACACTGCCCTCGAATAAGTGGATAAATGCCATCAGCCTAATCGCACATGGCCTGTGTTACTTCAACAGCGCGGTTAACCCCCTAATCTACAATTTCATGAGCGGTAAAGGACTTTTCATTTTCTCGTTTCGTGCACGAAATTAACCACATGGAACAACGTTCCCCGCCCTACTATACCCTATTTTATATTAAGTTGAGGGTATTTACGTAAAAGGACAAGAAAAATGTTGCCCTTCAATTATAGAAAACTGATCGATTATTTGGGTTAAACTATTAATTTTAAGTATACAGGGTAATATACTTGAAAGAGGTCCAAAAGTTCCGTTAATTCAGAAACTATCGGAAATCTCTCCTCGCCGCTGTGATTAAGGTCCACCTCGCCGGATATTTCTCTCCCCTTTATCTAAGGAAACCCGTAATTAAACGAAGCAGTATTTCGCTGTCCCGACGATAACGACGTGGTTGTTTCAAACTTTCCTGTGCCACTCTAAAATGAAACAAATTGGTCCGGGCCAACAACGTGATTCAGTTGCATGTTTCTTGCAGCACTTGCGGAACCTAACAATACTAACAATAAGTACGTATATCTTACGGTAAATTAGCGGCTGATTGATTCCAATAGTTGGTCTACAAGAAAACAATTGCACATCTCTGATCGCGGAAAGATTATTCCTTCCGGCAGTGGAAAGAATAAGTTACACGTATCTCTTGTGCGACGAATTGAAATATTCCGGTGACGGGTACTCGAGAATCGAACGGAAATGAGAATGGTATCGGGTGAAAGCGGGAGATATTCGCAGGTAAGCTCCGGCAGGAGTTTGGCCGTAGGTTCGAAAAATGCCCTCCTTCGCACCAGCGGCTCACCCGCGCTTTCATGGCGAACAAATATCGTTCCCATGAACGAAGTCGCTGTGAATTATGAATGCGCAATTGCAACTCTTTCGGTTCGATAAAACCTTTAGCGCTATTGCGGAAGGACCTACGGACCAAAAGAAATCTTCCTAGGGCCGATGTGGTCTTCGATTTTATCCTGCGCAATCTCGATTACGCTTAGGGTGAGCTATATTCTATTCCGTAGTTCTTCACCACCGAATGCCGTTGTATCCTCTTATAGGTTTAATATTAATTTATCCGCTTCGCTTGACGCGCCCGTGGCCAACAAAAATTTAACTGTTTCACTTTCGATATACGATATGTATGTATAATCGGATCGATTGTATCCAGCCACTTAAATATCTTAAACTTAGGTGACCCCAATTAATAATTGAATAACGCGTTTCTATAGAGGTCAATAACATAATATTATACAGCTTGCCCTTTTCGTTCAAACTGGAGGGGAAATAGTGGTCGAGCTGCGCCAATGTATTAAATCTAGTGCTGCACTTGAATCGAGTATCGGAACCATTTACCATTAAACATAGGCCGCATTTAAAAGGACAGCCATCATTTTGTTCGCATTTAATTACTGACGAATATTTGCAATGTTGTTGGCCAATTAATGAAGATATCTTATTGCAGGGAAATTTCGGAAAGAGTTTAGGCGCACCTTTCGTTGCGCTCGAGAAAGTACTTCTCGCATACAACGCGGATATCTCACGAGTACGTCTAATCTTCCACGGCTTAAATCAAGGACCACGATAATACGAACAACGCTAAAAAATAATAACAATATTCAACGAAACACCGAAATTATACCTCTCAGTGCTATACCGAGTCTTCAGCAAAACGAGAAACACGACTGATAGAAAACATGAACACCTTAGTGATAGTATTTGTCAGGCGCGTTATAAACTTCACAACTAATTTTATTTACGTGTAACTTTAACTTTAATATTCAGATGTACGGTTAGAGATAAGTACAACAGATATGCTATATTCCACTCAATAGTTTTTTAACAAAAGAAAAAATCTTGAGAGAAAAATAATATTTATCTTCTAATTTCGTAAAAGTCAATAGATATTTTAGTTTCCATACAAAAAATGAAGGGATTATGTTCGAGTTATCTTTAATAGACTTACAATAAACGCTACCACAAACAGACCCGATACTTCTCTCCACAGAGCATGAAATAATATAAGAACATAGGCACAATTTATATATAACATTCTTTATGATTGAATGATTTCATTTTGAACTAATTATGTATGTACATAATAATCGGACAAAGCGCCGACAGTACCGACAAAATTGTAGGTAAAAAGTTTAATCAGATATACATGTTAAACGTGATTATTATTACTACTACTACTATATATTACGTGATGCGTATGGTTACACTACCCCTATTATTTCATGCAATCTCGATGAAACTTGTTCTTAATACATTCAATTTATATTTCGGCCACATACAAGGATCAGTTCTATCGCCTCAACGATTATTACTGATAACAAAAATATTTGACATGGTTCAACGTCAATTGATACGACTATAGGCCTCAAGCTTATGTCAAATTCAACAAATCGAAAAGAGGAAAATAAATTTAGTCGTATATGGAAAAACTTCTTATCAATATATTATCTTTCCATTCCACCTTTTCAGTAACAAAGCACACCATCCTAAGCGCATTTAAAAAAGAAATATCGCGTTCCGAACCTCTCGCAACTGTTACGGGAAGTCTCTTAGAATTTATCCATGACAAGTTTAATAGTTAGTATTGGTTTTGCTTAACTAGATTTTTAGGTGCGCAACAATCATTTCTTCGCAGTACATGCAGATTAAACATTTCTTTTTGCCTGTCATGTACACGTGAAGTTAAAGCACGAAGTAATGACTTTTTATCTAATAAACGTAATTCATTCATTCACCGTTTACTTAATGAGAATCGTGGTACAAACATGTTTGTAAACAAAAGACAATACATACTGAGGTTACTGACCTGACTATATTCTATTTACAATAGCCGTCGTATTACAAAGTCGTGAGTGTGTGTGTATGTATGTATGATGTATGTATGTACGTACGTATGTATGTATCGATTTATTAACCATTTTGCCAGGCGATGCTGCATACGTTAATACTCGATACATGATCATAGATTTAACACTAGTTTCCTCTACTAATAATTAAGTATTAGTAGATTTTATATATGAAAGCAATTTTAAAATATAGAAGGATGTTATTTAATAATAGTAGCAGATTGACGGAACTCGTAGCAAAACATTACTACAAATGTGAACTACGAAATATACAACAATGTGGTGGAATTAGATAGTCATTCAAAATATGTTTTAAACACACACACATCCAGTTCCTACAATATTTCACAAGTTAGTTGTGAAGATCAATTTGCTATACAGACTGCATAGTAACTTGAATAAAATTACACAGCATCTTTTTTATTATATATGCATACCCATACTCAGGAAAAGTCACAAGTATATCTGTCGCAAAACACGTTACAAACTGTGCGATCATGTTTCAAGCTGCTGCTTCTTCAACACCGAAACTTTCAGAGAGAATGGCTTCAGTTTTGTTCGAATCATTCTCAACCTTTTCTATGACTGTTTCTGGAGTTTTAATCGAAATAATATCTTGTTCGTTTATAGTAACTTTTAATGAATCGTTAAGATCTATTTTATCTAACCCTTCCTTATTGGTATCAGGTGAGCTCTCTGGTACATCAATATCGAGACTTTGAATATCATTACCAGTATCATCCACCACTGTATTTGTTACTGTACTTATATCATTGTTACTTTGTCCTTCTTGAATATCAGTGGCCTGTTCAATTTGTGTATTATCGAACTGTTCGGGTACATTATTCTGGCTGTCTTCCATAGAAATGGGCTTAGCCTCCTGTTCAATGTGCAGTAAACAGCCAGGCTGATTTGTCTGCTGTTGCTGTTGTGTGCTTCTGCCCCTTCCTCTACCAGGTTGAAGCTGATTGTCTGGTGGCGGAAGAATTGGGATAGCAGCCTTCGGACGTCTCATAGGAGCTGACTGTTGCTGTTGTTGTGCTGGACTATAGTATGTGCAACCCTGTGGTTGAAATAGTTCTTGAGGTGGTGGGGCACGTTGGGCCTGTAGTGTATAAAAGTTATATTTAAGTGTGTCAAATTAATATAATTTCAAGTTGATACAATTAAACATGTACCTGAACTGGTGGGCTATATCCTTGATACCCTTGGAAGTTCGGTGGAAATGCTGGGCCATTTGGACCAGGAACATAATTAATTATACTAGGTGGAGCAGTCTGTGGAGGAATAAACTGTGGTGGTGGTACTAAAAATGGTGGTGGAGCATAACTACCGGGCTGACCATTAGGTGGTATAGGTATCACTGGCTGGCCAGCCATAGGTGCTGCAGCAGCAGCAACAGGCGTGCTTTGTTCGAAATGGCCTTGTGGATATCCTACAGCATACACACACACACACACACATACATATATATATATATATACACATATTCCAAAAACAAAAATAGAATACAAATAATTAAATACGCGCAAGCAGCAATGCTTACTTAAGAAAGAGACGTCAAATAAAAAAGCTATTCACACTTTATAATATCTAAGTGTATCTTACCTTGAGCTTCTATAACACCTCGTGAACTTCCAGCTGAATATATACACACAAGTTACGAATTAATATGAAATATTCGATATATTTATATCATTTGGTAGTCCGCAATATAAGCATGTATTTTAAAATAAGCTGTAAATGAAGTTTGGGAATATCTATATAGGGATTACCTTGTGGAGGAAAATACCCATGTTGATTATGCTGGCCGTGCTGTGCATGCTGTCCATGTTGCGGTGGGTAATTTTGTTGTCCCGGATTATCCGCAATGTTGGGACGTTGCCGCAAACTGGAATAACGCTTCGGTCTATTAGCAGAACCATCTTGCTGTTGTTGTGGCTGTTGTGGCTGTTGCGAATGAGATTGCTGTTGCATCCTTGGAGGCACAGGGCCCGATCTCTGTTGATTCGAGGATTGTCCATAGAAATTTTCTAAAACAAGAAAAATAAAGAATGTAACGATTGAAAGTAATGTTCACATTACTTTCCAACAATAATGAAACACTTACTGTTGGGTCTTCCACTTTGATGATATTGTGTACCATCGCTAACGCTAACGTGTTTCATGTCATGAGTAATTTGTTGTTCATCATCATTTTGTATAGCACTATTTCTCTTATTTTCGGCGGCGATTGGTCCCGCGCCGCGTCCCTTCGGTTTGGACTCAACTGTTCTGCTAGTTACCATATTGTTATTTGAATTTGTTCTGAATCCTCGTCCACGAGTTTTACTCGCTGCCAAGCTGACAGACTCTTGCACATTTCTCTTATTGTTATCTCTTGGGGAAGTTTTTGCATTGACTAATTTCTCAGCATCACCGCCAGCTCCATTATTTCCATTACTATTCTGAGTATAAGATGGATGTTTACCGTCCTTTTTCCACGCTGGATTTGTAGGCTCATTTGGAGCCTTGTTTTCGTTTCTGCAATGGAAGTTAGTTATATAAATCTTTATCTTCCTATTAGATTACACAAAAGTAATAGTTAAAAGAATATTACACACGTGTGAGTATTAGGTGTACCGCTAGGTTTCGTTTTTGGGCTATCACCCTGTAGAGGTGGAAAATTTTGTACTTTACTTTGTGTTTTATTTTTACTGCTGTACCAAGCTGATGAAATTACTGGTTCTTCTACATGTATGGAATCATTTTTATTAGGTCCCAAAGCAGGAAAATCTTCGCCGCTTCTATTGAATTTTTTAGTTCTACTTGAAACCGTGCCTCCAGGTTTCCCATACGCATCTTCATCTTCCCAATTGCGCGTGTATTTATTAGGACCACGACTAAAAAGCACGACACATTTAAAAAAAAGTATCATTGGCAAAACACAATTCTAAAAAATAATCTTACCCATATCTTCTTCTTCTTCTAGCTCTAGGTGGACCTTCTTCGTTTCTTATATCGTATCCGTAAACTGCTATTAACTCCTCATGGCTCTTTGGTGCTTGTTCTTCATCATTATATCGATCATGATCCCATCTATCTTCTTTGTCCTTCCACACTTTCTTTTCTTTGGTTTCTCTCTCAGTTTGCGGTTCTGTAGTAGTTTCTGCTACTTCATCTGCAGTTCTATCATCGTGCTCATAAAATGTTCCTCTTTTAGGAATATATTGAGGATTACGTCTATCCTCATCGTCATCTAATTTCTTCTGTGGCTTTTCTTCCTCCTGACCATCTCCGCTTTCTCGTAATGCACCATCTTGCGATTCAGCATCGGAATCAGTAGGATAAATATCACCTTCTGAATCTTGGTGCCCTTCGGTTTGTTCGCTGCTCTATAAAAGAAATGTATGCAAAATTAACAAAAACCAAAAAAAAGGTGATCACAAAAAACAATTCGATACTTTAAAACTAGAAAATGTTTGGCATATTTTATAAATAGGCGGATCATTTATTCTCACGAAAATGATTAGAATTGGTTCGAGGTTTTTTTTCTATGCTTCGAAACTGTGACAATTGCGAGACCACTTGCCGGTAGCTTGAGCAGAAAAAACACAGTACAAATGATAATACTCAAAAGTATTACAGCGGTCTACTTAATCCACTTAATCGGGTCTTCCGTCCAACTTTCGAACCAGTTCACCAATTCGAAGAGCAAAAAGTTTGATAGCAAGTAAAAAGCTTAAAAAATAGTAAAAATAGACCGCAACCGCTCGCTTCGAATCTTCAAAATATCTAATCGAAAACATTTTTGTAATAGCTAACCTGGGTCTCTTTCGTTGCATTTAATTCTTCGCAAGAGTCCGATAGATCATCAGAACCACAGGATTGATTAGATTTTCGGCGACGCCTTGTGTCCGACATTTTATTTTAGCTGGGAGTACACGTACCCGAAGAATTATACACAGATTTTGTACTACAAAATATGAATAACGGCCAATAAAAATGACTTTTAAGGTCGAGCTACTATCCGATGCCCCTTTCTACTTCGTTGAGTTCTCGATCACGATTCTCGGTCACGAATCACGGACTATACGTAGTCCTATCGAGAAGGCACATCAGACTCGAAAAAGTCTGGCGGCATAAATGATTTCATCTGATCACTGTCACTTGGTAAGCAATGGCGCTTCCATAAACTTTCGAACAGAAGAATCCTTTCTCCTTTCCCAGAGTGCATTAGACTGATGCTAATTGGAATAAAATCTACTTTACTCGTTTTGTATTGAACCACGTTGCCCCTTTGGAAATTTTCTTCCTAATTTAAAATTTTCTCCTAATTTTCTTCAAACATTGTTTCACTATTTTCAAGTAGAATCCGTACATACAATTTTATTCAGTTACCGCTTAGAGTCTCAATTCTAAAAGCAATATGTATTATGTTATTACCCGGCCTTGTGAAGTAAATTCAATTGAAAATGAGAAGCATGGGACAAAATAATGACAAATGTTTAACCACAAGTATTCTTCTTTGCATATTCATAGCATTTTAATATATCGAGCATTGCTGCATGGAAATCGACCCACGTATGCTGTACTGTTCACGTGGTATAAGATTACTGGTGCATATGTAGTATGTATTTGGATTCATTGGAGGTTAGTTGGGGAACTAAACTGCTTCGGTGAAGTGTCAAACTCACAATGAAATCATTTCAATAAGTGCACTCCAATATTCTCCTTTGATCAAAATATAATTGAGGTGCTTTAAAAGTACACGGACATATATACATATAATACAGCTGGTCGACTTAATGCATCGGACAAAAGTACTTCTTTGCTATTGACACAGCGGCACACATAAACGATTTAACATCGATATACATATTACTGTTGTCATAAATCCGTAAGATATTCTATATACATTTTAGTTAAAAATATGGTGAAATAATTTCAGTGTCACAAAAATGTGGAAATACTGTGGTATCTACAATATATTATGTATCATAATTAGTGTTGCGTATGCACACGATTTCAGAAGTTTCGATGACACGATTCTCTTTAAAGTTAATTGGCCGGGCGAAATTAATTCGGATCTAGTGAGTATTAAAGCGATAAAACTAAAATAGAAATTCGCATCCTTATACATTATTCTATATCTGTCATAGGAATCGCGAACAAATGCAGAACCATATTTCATAACGACTGCAAATAAGGAACGTTATCAGTGCTTAATAGTTGATAATACAGAACAAGAGCAAAATTATAACGAACCGTATAATGGGCCCAATCCCATAGAAATTTTAGCACCACTATTTCAGCAAAGTACTTGCTCGTACAGAGTATGTATCGATATATATATATATTGTATAAATTTTATATGAAATAGAATAATACACATATTTATGTATATTTAAATAGGTTGAATCTTATTGGTCGTATGAATTATGCCATGGCCAATATGTACGTCAATATCATGAAGATAGAGATGGAAAAAAGGTGAAAACGCAAGAGTACTATCTGGGCACTTTTGATAAGTTGCAAGTACTCAAACTTATGGCAGAATATGCCGAAAGAGAAGCTGGTCCTACTAAGAAGACAGATATACCAGTTAAGAAAGTTGAGGGCATCAACATGCCGTATGTTGAGATTGAAATGGGGGATGGTACAGTTTGTGACCTAACTAAGAAGCCACGGAAAATAAAAGTTTTATACGTTTGTTATCGACATGGTAGTCATGAGTTGTTTTCACTAGAGGAACCATCTAGTTGTGAATATGAAGTTATTGTTGTGTCCCCTTGGCTGTGCAATCATCCGGACTATAAACCACAAGCTACAGGAGAAAATGAAATCAATTGTCATCCAGTGGATAATGCACCAAAGAAACCAAAATCTCTTATTGCAATGGAGATAGAGAGTGTGAAACTTCGGTATCAAAAAGTAACGGTAAAGCCATCTTCTGTGCGTTCTGTGTATTCAGTTAATTATTTCTGATTATGCTTGTGCCGTATGTATATAATTATTGTTATTTAAAAATAAAAAATGTCTACTTATACATTTTCTATGTACCGTAGCGATAGTTACTTTTATTGATATGTGTAAAACACATGCAAAATGTTTTCAAGCGAACAGCATTATTCCTGAAATATTGTGCCATGCACTGTTTGAATAGAAAATATTGTATCTTACACAAAAGTAGGAATGTGCTTCGTTAAAGACTATATTTTTTCTAAACGAGCTAAAACAATTTGATTTTTGTAGATATCAAGTGTTTGTAGATATCAAGTTTTTGTAAAGCAATTTTATCTTGTACACTTCTTTAGTTTAGCGTTCAATAACTTATTCTCAATTTGCTACTTTGGACTGTTTATTATCTATATACTGAATTGATTATTTGTTGCACAGGATGACAAGCTGCAGAAAGTCTATGCGATCTTCCATGTAGATAAGGAGGGCCAGGTCAGAATATTTTGCATTTTTGGGATCAGGCCAAAGTGCTTGGTGGTTCTTGTTATTTGTTGCCATTAATTTATATCTCATTCTGTCCCTTCCTTTTCTACATACGATTATTTCCATTAAAAGTACATGTTTTCAAAAACGGTATCAGAGTAACATTATAGATGCTACTTATGCACCTCTGTATCATTAACATTATAGTGTCTTTCGCTTTTATTTATCACGATCAAACTACTAGTATCTTTTGCATTTATCATTTTTCTGCTGTACACATTGCTTTTAATTGAGAGCTTAGCTTAAGCAGTAGCTTAAACACTAAAACTTAGATACTGTAAAATGCTAAATGATGCATCATATATTTTCAGAATACAAAATGCAACTACAAAATATCGTAATATTATATAATATTGTAATGCCATAATTTAATTATCCTAAAAGTGATTTTGTTTATTAGTATTTGGGGTTTAAAGCAGGGAATGATGTATAGCGTATTTGCGTTTCTAACAAACTCAAATAATTGATGTTAACATTGGTAGCACATGTCGGGAGGATGTTCATTTCATGTGTTTTTGTTGATTATCTAATTGATTGATGCACATTTCAGGACGGCGATGCACGTGTTAGAGTAGAAATACATCCTGTCGGTGTTGTCGATAAACATAACAATATTGAAGATTCTATAAATTCCTTAGTAGACCAAGGTATCAGCCCAGCGGAAGCAAGTCCAGTAAAAAACTTTTTAAGTGGCAAAAATTGTTTGCATGGGGTATGTATTTCATTTCTAGCCTTATAGTGTAACTATTCTTTGTTGACTAATATACGATTAATATAAACAGGGCAATGGATGGTGGAAGTATGAATTTTGTTATGGACGTTCAGTAGTTCAATATCACATGGAACGTGATGGTAAAAAAACAATAGTAAATCTCGGAAAATTTGATAAGCAGAGGCATTTGGAATGGATCGCATTGCATCCACATAAAAAACCCAAATCACCAGAATCACGGAAACAACTTTCTCATTTTTACAGTGACGGTACGATTTGCGATAAGACTGGAAATCCAAGACGAACGGAGGTATTATGTCCACAAAAAGAAACGAATTACTTGATGTATCATTATATGAAAGGTCGTGTTTAGTTACTAAATCTTTGGTTTTTTAGGTAAAATTAAGGTGTATTGAAAGTCACACATCTAGCCCGTCGAGCGTTTCTCTGCTTCTATTGGAGCCAAAAACGTGTGAATACGTTCTTGGCGTGGAATCACCGTTGATATGTGATATTTTAGAATACGCTGATGAGAATGGACTGCTTAGTGAAAAGTTTGAAGTCAATTTCGACAAATTAAAGACAACCGCATTCCACGAGTACGACGATTTGGATGAAAGGATAGCAAACGGAGACGATTAGAAGATATTAGCTGGAAAAGAAAATATAAATAATTAATAAAGTGACAGTATTAGGATATCGGACACTTGCATTTCTTCAAATTTTATAAATAATTTTAGTCTTCTGTTAGGCCACGGTTTAAAGCTTCAAAGTTTTCACGTTCTCTAGAAAACTTGTATTCGCATAAGAATTGTTTAAAATCTATAATGCTTTTTAGTTGTCGTCATAAATTATGGTACGAGGAAAATCGTAATGATGTAAAAGATTTTTCACTTTGTAAAATTTTTCTATGATTCTTACAAATGATATAAAAATATACCATGGCAGCAACCAGCTTTAAACTCGCATCATACGTTTATTATCATTGTCCAATATTAAGACCAACGCCCACCCGAAATTGTTGATTCTTGTGATTTAAAAGTCCGCTGATTATCAGCGAGGATTCAGGAATAGGGTATAGCTTCTTCTCGAATACACCACCGACTGTAGTTTCGGAATTTACAATGCCTCGGAAAATGAGATCCGCATATGGCACGTTTACTTGATAAACTATGGTTGCAATAGATTGCTGAGTCCTTAGATTTGTTTCTAACTCGACACCGAGTTCTAACTGCGAGCTGGCCTTGCGATGGAAACAAAAGTGAAGACCCGCTTCACCTACTGTTCCGGACAAAGTTGTCAATCCTGTACTGTGCCTAAAAGCCACGCACATAACAGTCTGTAAGCCGCCTGGAACTTTCGAGCCACGAAGACATGCGATCTCAGCTCCTAATGCGATGTTCGACGTGATTGATTGTAAAAAGTGCAATACAATTGTTCCTTGCTTCTTTCTCCTCGTGAATCTTGGATTAGCCACAGTTAATGCTAACGTTAAATCGTTCGATCGATATTCCAAACTGGAACTCGATGCTTTGTATTTGCCATCTGCAATTTGCGCCGATAGTTTGTACCTAAATCTACATCCCAATGTATGTATGAACGAGGCACTCAAGTTTCCGTTTGGCGAAATATCTCCACAGACCACAGGATATCGTTCGTTAAAGCCAACCATTTTTGTACCGACGTATTTCGTACCAAATTTGTAACCAGACGGAGTAACAGAACTGAGAGTGATGGAATGCGTTACGTTGAAATGTTCGCTAAGTATTTTGTTAATAGTAAGCCGCGCCCCTTCAAAGTTTTGCGGATAGATATCTTTCACCCTTTTGTGAAGGTCTTCGAAACTTCCTGGATTTCCAGGAGCTTTGTCCTGCGGTTCTACGCATTGTATACATTCTTCTTCGTTGGTTAGTATTCCTGGTTCTTCTGCCTTCTTTCCTGATGCATGCACCATGCCCATTGTAATGCATAGATCTTTTTGTAGTGAAATTGGATGATTTCCAACGTGTTCGCGTTAATTTTGTGCTATATGGAAACATACGAATTATATTAATTATAACGTAACCGGATTATTAATTGACCGTTCTGCCAATTTCAAACTCAAATAACAATCGATATCTCGCTTCATTCACAAACGATATATCGCTCTTAATCAGTCCGGCACTAGTACCAGCAGCACCTACTAGGTGGCTGTGGTGATGGATATCAAATTATTGTATTAGATTTCTCGCTAGTTGCTTGGAGACACGTCCTTTCTATATATATAAGATCCAAAACATTATCTAGTGGAAGTGTGTGCTAGTGATGGCACAGCTGAACATTGATCGCTAACGTAGAAATATGGCAGATCTGCTCAGTGGGTGTTGTCACGTGATCGCTTCAAGTAGCTTGTGTTCGGCTCCCGATTGCGCGTTCAAGTTCGTGGTTTTTGACTAACCTCGAATTTGCACGCCTGCACGGTCGAGTCTTCACGTCGCTCCTCGAACTACCGCGATTTCCAAATTGGGGGGCAATCGAATAGGTCAGACGAGGTTGTTGTAATTTGTCGCTTCCATATACAGGCACTGCAGATAAGCAGTATGCCATGTTTTTTTTTCATAACCAAATTTATTTTAAATAAAAACCACAATTGCGGTTTATACAATAATAATAAACTCAGGCTAAAGAGATTCTTTTACTTTGATTTTATTTTATTTCATTCTTTTATTACAAAATTATAGTCACGAAAGTCACACAGCTGCATTCTTTTATGTTTCGCTATTCACCTCAGACACAATCTGGGTGAAGAGGAGATTCCAATTCCATACTTCATCTGGTTCTTTTGTCAAGTTTTCGTTATACAATTTTTCTGCTAGAAGGGAAATATTTATACCATTCAGGGTAGTGAAGGCAGCATTTTTTACTAAATCTGTGTCGAGTTCTTTGTACGCAGAAACTCTATTTACATTGATCCTACGGAATAAAGGATTGAAAGTAGTTAAGTAAGAACATTTGCAACATGTCACAACAATACATACGTGGGCGTATTTATATCGGGCAAAGTATTGTCTTCCTGTATCTCATCTAAATCCGGTATAACAGGAATATCTAAAATTAGCAAACAATTATATTATTTCAAGTACCTGATCTATGGACTAATTCCAAAAAATTTCCTACCATTTATTGTATCTTCTTTCTCTGTACCCCTGGAGCGCTCCCTAAGAAACAATCTATCAGTAATTAGAGATATCTAATTCTTTACTGATGTCTATTCTTTATACCCACTGTTCGATGATATTCTGAGCTCCACGTGTTCTGGAAATACAGGAAAAATAGTTGTAAATAAAAATTGCCACGTTATGGAGAAGTAGAGAATATCGCAAAGAAGAACTTACTTTCCACTTTTAAACTCGTCACCCCAACCAGTTTTCCTTGTACGCGGAGGTGCTACTGGTGGTTGCAAAGGATTTCCAGTGGATAATGGTACAGAGCTTTCCAATGAATCGTCGTCTAACTTTGAATCTTCTTGTACGACGTTTTGCGTCGATCTTCTTCCAAGCCGAGGCAAGAGCTAAAAATGCATTCCTATAAAACTCTATGGCGTCACGGAGGTATATAATGCTATCAGCATTAAATTGACAAAATTTACAGAATAGATAAACATAGATATTTAAACGTTTACTTTCTTCGAAGTGATTTCCAAATCTGTTGCCCAGTCCATTGCTGTTTATTGAATTTCGTAATCAAACGTAACGAAAAGGCGAGCGGAACCTGTGTTTACAAGCAGTAACCATAACAACTGAACAGCTGGTGCACCCGGCATAGAATTGACTATAGTCCGTTCGCCAGACGATGGCTAGTCATAGCATATGCTCTCACTCTCCTGCTACCCCACGAACTGAGGCAACAGTCAAAACCGAGCGTATTGAAACTACTCCGCCCTAATCACAACCTTACGTGTTAATAAGGTAAAGGCCCGAATATTTTCAAGGAGTTCTGTATACATAACGATATCATAACAGGAGCGAGTAGTACAAACAGTTCTGTGTAGGTGATCATAAAGCAAGCACTGTTGATAAAATCACGGGTGAAGATGAAAATCACAGGGTAACTAAACACGGGAGCTATTCTAAGCTTAAATGAAATTGTTCCATGAATCAAGACCTTCAATTTGAGACGTCGTTGATTAAAATCGGCCCAGTAGAAGCCGAGATAATAATTTTTTAATATTTTGTCGGTAACAATGCCGGTAACAGGGCATGTGGCGCCATCTCGCGTTTGCGGCCTTTTTCGCAGTTTTCCGCACCGCCAAAACCGAAATCCTGGATTACATCGTTAATTTAAACAATTGCGTGTTTCTCGGCTTCTAGTGCATATTTTTTAACCGGACCTGTCTCAAATTAAAGCTGCGGACGACAGCTATCTCCTCCGGCAGTTGCAACAATACGGTATTTGTGGTTTAAAAGTTATTAACTATTGAATATTCGGCAAAAATGCACTCCGGGTCACTGCAATTATCTCGCCTTCTGGGCCCGCTAACTTATTGATCGTGTGCTTAAAATACAAATAATGGATGCTGTTACACGGCAATATACGATTTCCGAACGATCCATGCTCTGTTCATTTGTTATAAACAACTTAAACATTCCTTTGAAAGGTACACAATAACTATGCATGGGAGCTATTCTACGCTGCATAGAGATTGTTCCTTGAACGAAGACATTCAATTAGAGACGTCGTTGATTCAGATCGGCCCAGCAGAAGCTGAGATAAATAAATTTGTTTAAAGTATTTATGTACAAATGCCATTATATCGCCTTGTAGGCCAGATACATCAATGATCAGAGGACATAAATTACAGCTAGGAGGGCAAGCTACAATCTCCAATGGGTGTTAAGAATATTCCATGAGCGGTTCATTTGTTATAAACAATTCAACAATGAAAATTGTTATTACGTCCACCTGCATATATTTACAGCAGCGGGGTATTTTTTATCGTGTAGCTTACTCTCTTCCCTTTAATTAGACGCCTAATTTATTAAAAAACAACAATCAGTAGCCGAGATAATAATTTTTTAATATTTTGTCGGTAACAATGCCGGTAACAGGGCATGTGGCGCCATCTCGCGTTTGCGGCCTTTTTCGCAGTTTTCCGCACCGCCAAAACCGAAATCCTGGATTACATCGTTAATTTAAACAATTGCGTGTTTCTCGGCTTCTAGTGCATATTTTTTAACCGGACCTGTCTCAAATTAAAGCTGCGGACGACAGCTATCTCCTCCGGCAGTTGCAACAATACGGTATTTGTGGTTTAAAAGTTATTAACTATTGAATATTCGGCAAAAATGCACTCCGGGTCACTGCAACTATCACGCCTTCTGGGCGCGCTAACTTATTGATCGTGTGCTTAAAATACAAATAATGGATGCTGCTACACGGCAATATACGATTTCCGAACGATCCATGCTCTGTTCATTTGTTATAAACAACTTAAACATTCCTTTGAAAGGTACACAATAACTATGCATGGGAGCTATTCTACGCTGCATAGAGATTGTTCCTTGAACGAAGACATTCAATTAGAGATGTCGTTGATTCAGATCGGCCCAGCAGAAGCTGAGATAAATAAATTTGTTTAAAGTATTTATGAACAAATGCCATTATATCGCCTTGTAGGCCAGATACATCAATGATCAGACGACATAAATTACAGCTATTAGGGCAAGCTACAATCTCCAATAGGTGTTAAGAATATTCCATGAGCGGTTCATTTGTTATAAACAATTCAACAATGAAAATTGTTATTACGTCCACCTGCATATATTTACAGCAGCGGGGTATTTTTTATCGTGTAGCTTACTCTTTTCCCTTTAATTTGACGCCTAATTTATTAAAAAACAACCATCAGTAGCCGAGATAATAATTTTTTAATATTTTGTCGGTAACAGTGCCGGTAACAGGGCATGTAGCGCCATCTCGCGTTTGCGGCCTTTTTCGCAGTTTTCCGCACCGCCAAAACCGAAATCCTGGATTACATCGTTAATTTAAACAATTGCGTATTTCTCGGCTTCTAGTGCATATTTTTTAACCGGACCTGTCTTAAATTAAAGCTGCGGACGGCAGCTATCTCCTCCAGCAGTTGCAACAATACTGAATTTGTGGTTTAAAAGTTATTAACTATTGAATATTCGGCAAAAATGCACTCCGGGTCACTGCAACTATCACGCCTTCTGGGCGCGCTAACTTATTGATCGTGTGCTTAAAATACAAATAATGGATGCTGCTACACGGCAATATACGATTGCCGAACGATCCATGCTCTGGTCATTTGTTATAAACAACTTAAACATTCCTTTGAAAGGTACACAATAACTATGCATGGGAGCTATTCTACGCTGCATAGAGATTGTTCCTTGAACGAAGACATTCAATTAGAGACGTCGTTGATTCAGATCGGCCCAGCAGAAGCTGAGATAAATAAATTTGTTTAAAGTATTTATGAACAAATGCCATTATATCGACTTGTAGGCCAGATACATCAATGATCAAAGGACATAAATTACAGCTAGGAGGGCAAGCTACAATCTCCAATAGGTGTTAAGAATATTCCATGAGCGGTTCATTTGTTATAAACAATTCAACAATGAAAATTGTTATTACGTCCACCTGCATATATTTACAGCAGCGGGGTATTTTTTATCGTGTAGCTTACTCTTTTCCCTTTAATTTGACGCCTAATTTATTAAAAAACAAGCATCAGTAGCCGAGATAATAATTTTTTAATATTTTGTCGGTAACAGTGCCGGTAACAGGGCATGTGGCGCCATCTCGCGTTTGCGGCCTTTTTCGCAGTTTTCCGCACCGCCAAAACCGAAATCCTGGATTACATCGTTAATTTAAACAATTGCGTGTTTCTCGGCTTCTAGTGCATATTTTTTAACCGGACCTGTCTTAAATTAAAGCTGCGGACGACAGCTATCTCCTCCAGCAGTTGCAACAATACGGTATTTGTGGTTTAAAAGTTATTAACTATTGAATATTCGGCAAAAATGCACTCCGGGTCACTGCAACTATCACGCCTTCTGGGCGCGCTAACTTATTGATCGTGTGCTTAAAATACAAATAATGGATGCTGCTACACGGCAATATACGATTTCCGAACGATCCATGCTCTGTTCATTTGTTATAAACAACTTAAACATTCCTTTGAAAGGTACACAATAACTATGCATGGGAGCTATTCTACGCTGCATAGAGATTGTTCCTTGAACGAAGACATTCAATTAGAGATGTCGTTGATTCAGATCGGCCCAGCAGAAGCTGAGATAAATAAATTTCTTTAAAGTATTTATGAACAAATGCCATTATATCGCCTTGTAGGCCAGATACATCAATGATCAGAGGACATAAATTACAGCTAGGAGGGCAAGCTACAATCTCCAATAGGTGTTAAGAATATTCCATGAGCGGTTCATTTGTTATAAACAATTCAACAATGAAAATTGTTATTACGTCCACCTGCATATATTTACAGCAGCGGGGTATTTTTTATCGTGTAGCTTACTCTCTTCCCTTTAATTAGACGCCTAATTTATTAAAAAACAACAATCAGTAGCCGAGATAATAATTTTTTAATATTTTGTCGGTAACAATGCCGGTAACAGGGCATGTGGCGCCATCTCGCGTTTGCGGCCTTTTTCGCAGTTTTCCGCACCGCCAAAACCGAAATCCTGGATTACATCGTTAATTTAAACAATTGCGTGTTTCTCGGCTTCTAGTGCATATTTTTTAACCGGACCTGTCTCAAATTAAAGCTGCGGACGACAGCTATCTCCTCCGGCAGTTGCAACAATACGGTATTTGTGGTTTAAAAGTTATTAACTATTGAATATTCGGCAAAAATGCACTCCGGGTCACTGCAACTATCACGCCTTCTGGGCGCGCTAACTTATTGATCGTGTGCTTAAAATACAAATAATGGATGCTGCTACACGGCAATATACGATTTCCGAACGATCCATGCTCTGTTCATTTGTTATAAACAACTTAAACATTCCTTTGAAAGGTACACAATAACTATGCATGGGAGCTATTCTACGCTGCATAGAGATTGTTCCTTGAACGAAGACATTCAATTAGAGATGTCGTTGATTCAGATCGGCCCAGCAGAAGCTGAGATAAATAAATTTGTTTAAAGTATTTATGAACAAATGCCATTATATCGCCTTGTAGGCCAGATACATCAATGATCAGACGACATAAATTACAGCTATTAGGGCAAGCTACAATCTCCAATAGGTGTTAAGAATATTCCATGAGCGGTTCATTTGTTATAAACAATTCAACAATGAAAATTGTTATTACGTCCACCTGCATATATTTACAGCAGCGGGGTATTTTTTATCGTGTAGCTTACTCTTTTCCCTTTAATTTGACGCCTAATTTATTAAAAAACAACCATCAGTAGCCGAGATAATAATTTTTTAATATTTTGTCGGTAACAGTGCCGGTAACAGGGCATGTGGCGCCATCTCGCGTTTGCGGCCTTTTTCGCAGTTTTCCGCACCGCCAAAACCGAAATCCTGGATTACATCGTTAATTTAAACAATTGCGTGTTTCTCGGCTTCTAGTGCATATTTTTTAACCGGACCTGTCTTAAATTAAAGCTGCGGACGGCAGCTATCTCCTCCAGCAGTTGCAACAATACTGAATTTGTGGTTTAAAAGTTATTAACTATTGAATATTCGGCAAAAATGCACTCCGGGTCACTGCAACTATCACGCCTTCTGGGCGCGCTAACTTATTGATCGTGTGCTTAAAATACAAATAATGGATGCTGCTACACGGCAATATACGATTGCCGAACGATCCATGCTCTGTTCATTTGTTATAAACAACTTAAACATTCCTTTGAAAGGTACACAATAACTATGCATGGGAGCTATTCTACGCTGCATAGAGATTGTTCCTTGAACGAAGACATTCAATTAGAGACGTCGTTGATTCAGATCGGCCCAGCAGAAGCTGAGATAAATAAATTTGTTTAAAGTATTTATGAACAAATGCCATTATATCGCCTTGTAGGCCAGATACATCAATGATCAGAGGACATAAATTACAGCTAGGAGGGCAAGCTACAATCTCCAATAGGTGTTAAGAATATTCCATGAGCGGTTCATTTGTTATAAACAATTCAACAATGAAAATTGTTATTACGTCCACCTGCATATATTTACAGCAGCGGGGTATTTTTTATCGTGTAGCTTACTCTTTTCCCTCTAATTTGACGCCTAATTTATTAAAAAACAACCATCAGTAGCCGAGATAATAATTTTTTAATATTTTGTCGGTAACAGTGCCGGTAACAGGGCATGTGGCGCCATCTCGCGTTTGCGGCCTTTTTCGCAGTTTTCCGCACCGCCAAAACCGAAATCCTGGATTACATCGTTAATTTAAACAATTGCGTGTTTCTCGGCTTCTAGTGCATATTTTTTAACCGGACCTGTCTCAAATTAAAGCTGCGGACGACAGCTATCTCCTCCGGCAGTTGCAACAATACGGTATTTGTGGTTTAAAAGTTATTAACTATTGAATATTCGGCAAAAATGCACTCCGGGTCACTGCAATTATCTCGCCTTCTGGGCCAACTAACTTATTGATCGTGTGCTTAAAATACAAATAATGGATGCTGTTACACGGCAATATACGATTTCCGAACGATCCATGCTCTGTTCATTTGTTATAAACAACTTAAACATTCCTTTGAAAGGTACACAATAACTATGCATGGGAGCTATTCTACGCTGCATAGAGATTGTTCCTTGAACGAAGACATTCAATTAGAGACGTCGTTGATTCAGATCGGCCCAGCAGAAGCTGAGATAAATAAATTTGTTTAAAGTATTTATGTACAAATGCCATTATATCGCCTTGTAGGCCAGATACATCAATGATCAGACGACATAAATTACAGCTATTAGGGCAAGCTACAATCTCCAATAGGTGTTAAGAATATTCCATGAGCGGTTCATTTGTTATAAACAATTCAACAATGAAAATTGTTATTACGTCCACCTGCATATATTTACAGCAGCGGGGTATTTTTTATCGTGCAGCTTACTCTTTTCCCTTTAATTTGACGCCTAATTTATTAAAAAACAACCATCAGTAGCCGAGATAATAATTTTTTAATATTTTGTCGGTAACAGTGCCGGTAACAGGGCATGTAGCGCCATCTCGCGTTTGCGGCCTTTTTCGCAGTTTTCCGCACCGCCAAAACCGAAATCCTGGATTACATCGTTAATTTAAACAATTGCGTATTTCTCGGCTTCTAGTGCATATTTTTTAACCGGACCTGTCTTAAATTAAAGCTGCGGACGGCAGCTATCTCCTCCAGCAGTTGCAACAATACTGAATTTGTGGTTTAAAAGTTATTAACTATTGAATATTCGGCAAAAATGCACTCCGGGTCACTGCAACTATCACGCCTTCTGGGCGCGCTAACTTATTGATCGTGTGCTTAAAATACAAATAATGGATGCTGCTACACGGCAATATACGATTGCCGAACGATCCATGCTCTGGTCATTTGTTATAAACAACTTAAACATTCCTTTGAAAGGTACACAATAACTATGCATGGGAGCTATTCTACGCTGCATAGAGATTGTTCCTTGAACGAAGACATTCAATTAGAGACGTCGTTGATTCAGATCGGCC
Organism: Nomada fucata; assembly: GCA_948146005.1. Taxonomy (NCBI): domain Eukaryota; kingdom Metazoa; phylum Arthropoda; class Insecta; order Hymenoptera; family Apidae; genus Nomada; species Nomada fucata. Next base: position 305,065 of record OX411282.1, read on the forward strand.
CAGCAGAAGCTGAGATAAATAAATTTGTTTAAAGTATTTATGAACAAATGCCATTATATCGACTTGTAGGCCAGATACATCAATGATCAAAGGACATAAATTACAGCTAGGAGGGCAAGCTACAATCTCCAATAGGTGTTAAGAATATTCCATGAGCGGTTCATTTGTTATAAACAATTCAACAATGAAAATTGTTATTACGTCCACCTGCATATATTTACAGCAGCGGGGTATTTTTTATCGTGTAGCTTACTCTTTTCCCTTTAATTTGACGCCTAATTTATTAAAAAACAAGCATCAGTAGCCGAGATAATAATTTTTTAATATTTTGTCGGTAACAGTGCCGGTAACAGGGCATGTGGCGCCATCTCGCGTTTGCGGCCTTTTTCGCAGTTTTCCGCACCGCCAAAACCGAAATCCTGGATTACATCGTTAATTTAAACAATTGCGTGTTTCTCGGCTTCTAGTGCATATTTTTTAACCGGACCTGTCTTAAATTAAAGCTGCGGACGACAGCTATCTCCTCCAGCAGTTGCAACAATACGGTATTTGTGGTTTAAAAGTTATTAACTATTGAATATTCGGCAAAAATGCACTCCGGGTCACTGCAACTATCACGCCTTCTGGGCGCGCTAACTTATTGATCGTGTGCTTAAAATACAAATAATGGATGCTGCTACACGGCAATATACGATTTCCGAACGATCCATGCTCTGTTCATTTGTTATAAACAACTTAAACATTCCTTTGAAAGGTACACAATAACTATGCATGGGAGCTATTCTACGCTGCATAGAGATTGTTCCTTGAAAGAAGACATTCAATTAGAGATGTCGTTGATTCAGATCGGCCCAGCAGAAGCTGAGATAAATAAATTTCTTTAAAGTATTTATGAACAAATGCCATTATATCGCCTTGTAGGCCAGATACATCAATGATCAGAGGACATAAATTACAGCTAGGAGGGCAAGCTACAATCTCCAATAGGTGTTAAGAATATTCCATGAGCGGTTCATTTGTTATAAACAATTCAACAATGAAAATTGTTATTACGTCCACCTGCATATATTTACAGCAGCGGGGTATTTTTTATCGTGTAGCTTACTCTCTTCCCTTTAATTAGACGCCTAATTTATTAAAAAACAACAATCAGTAGCCGAGATAATAATTTTTTAATATTTTGTCGGTAACAATGCCGGTAACAGGGCATGTGGCGCCATCTCGCGTTTGCGGCCTTTTTCGCAGTTTTCCGCACCGCCAAAACCGAAATCCTGGATTACATCGTTAATTTAAACAATTGCGTGTTTCTCGGCTTCTAGTGCATATTTTTTAACCGGACCTGTCTCAAATTAAAGCTGCGGACGACAGCTATCTCCTCCGGCAGTTGCAACAATACGGTATTTGTGGTTTAAAAGTTATTAACTATTGAATATTCGGCAAAAATGCACTCCGGGTCACTGCAACTATCACGCCTTCTGGGCGCGCTAACTTATTGATCGTGTGCTTAAAATACAAATAATGGATGCTGCTACACGGCAATATACGATTTCCGAACGATCCATGCTCTGTTCATTTGTTATAAACAACTTAAACATTCCTTTGAAAGGTACACAATAACTATGCATGGGAGCTATTCTACGCTGCATAGAGATTGTTCCTTGAACGAAGACATTCAATTAGAGATGTCGTTGATTCAGATCGGCCCAGCAGAAGCTGAGATAAATAAATTTGTTTAAAGTATTTATGAACAAATGCCATTATATCGCCTTGTAGGCCAGATACATCAATGATCAGACGACATAAATTACAGCTATTAGGGCAAGCTACAATCTCCAATAGGTGTTAAGAATATTCCATGAGCGGTTCATTTGTTATAAACAATTCAACAATGAAAATTGTTATTACGTCCACCTGCATATATTTACAGCAGCGGGGTATTTTTTATCGTGTAGCTTACTCTTTTCCCTTTAATTTGACGCCTAATTTATTAAAAAACAACCATCAGTAGCCGAGATAATAATTTTTTAATATTTTGTCGGTAACAGTGCCGGTAACAGGGCATGTGGCGCCATCTCGCGTTTGCGGCCTTTTTCGCAGTTTTCCGCACCGCCAAAACCGAAATCCTGGATTACATCGTTAATTTAAACAATTGCGTGTTTCTCGGCTTCTAGTGCATATTTTTTAACCGGACCTGTCTTAAATTAAAGCTGCGGACGGCAGCTATCTCCTCCAGCAGTTGCAACAATACTGAATTTGTGGTTTAAAAGTTATTAACTATTGAATATTCGGCAAAAATGCACTCCGGGTCACTGCAACTATCACGCCTTCTGGGCGCACTAACTTATTGATCGTGTGCTTAAAATACAAATAATGGATGCTGCTACACGGCAATATACGATTGCCGAACGATCCATGCTCTGTTCATTTGTTATAAACAACTTAAACATTCCTTTGAAAGGTACACAATAACTATGCATGGGAGCTATTCTACGCTGCATAGAGATTGTTCCTTGAACGAAGACATTCAATTAGAGACGTCGTTGATTCAGATCGGCCCAGCAGAAGCTGAGATAAATAAATTTGTTTAAAGTATTTATGAACAAATGCCATTATATCGCCTTGTAGGCCAGATACATCAATGATCAGAGGACATAAATTACAGCTAGGAGGGCAAGCTACAATCTCCAATAGGTGTTAAGAATATTCCATGAGCGGTTCATTTGTTATAAACAATTCAACAATGAAAATTGTTATTACGTCCACCTGCATATATTTACAGCAGCGGGGTATTTTTTATCGTGTAGCTTACTCTTTTCCCTCTAATTTGACGCCTAATTTATTAAAAAACAACCATCAGTAGCCGAGATAATAATTTTTTAATATTTTGTCGGTAACAGTGCCGGTAACAGGGCATGTGGCGCCATCTCGCGTTTGCGGCCTTTTTCGCAGTTTTCCGCACCGCCAAAACCGAAATCCTGGATTACATCGTTAATTTAAACAATTGCGTGTTTCTCGGCTTCTAGTGCATATTTTTTAACCGGACCTGTCTTAAATTAAAGCTGCGGACGACAGCTATCTCCTCCAGCAGTTGCAACAATACGGAATTTGTGGTTTAAAAGTTATTAACTATTGAATATTCGGCAAAAATGCACTCCGGGTCACTGCAACTATCTCGCCTTCTGGGCGCGCTAACTTATTGATCGTGTGCTTAAAATACAAATAATGGATGCTGCTACACGGCAATATACGATTTCCGAACGATCCATGCTCTGTTCATTTGTTATAAACAACTTAAACATTCCTTTGAAAGGTACACAATAACTATGCATGGGAGCTATTCTACGCTGCATAGAGATTGTTCCTTGAACGAAGACATTCAATTAGAGACGTCGTTGATTCAGATCGGCCCAGCAGAAGCTGAGATAAATAAATTTGTTTAAAGTATTTATGAACAAATGCCATTATATCGCCTTGTAGGCCAGATACATCAATGATCAGAGGACATAAATTACAGCTAGGAGGGCAAGCTACAATCTCCAATAGGTGTTAAGAATATTCCATGAGCGGTTCATTTGTTATAAACAATTCAACAATGAAAATTGTTATTACGTCCACCTGCATATATTTACAGCAGCGGGGTATTTTTTATCGTGTAGCTTATTCTTTTCCCTTTAATTAGACGCCTAATTTATTAAAAAACAACCATCAGTAGCCGAGATAATAATTTTTTAATATTTTGTCGGTAACAATGCCGGTAACAGGGCATGTGGCGCCATCTCGCGTTTGCGGCCTTTTTCGCAGTTTTCCGCACCGCCAAAACCGAAATCCTGGAATACATCGTTAATTTAAACAATTGCGTGTTTCTCGGCTTCTAGTGCATATTTTTTAACCGGACCTGTCTCAAATTAAAGCTGCGGACGACAGCTATCTTCTCCGGCAGTTGCAACAATACGGTATTTGTGGTTTAAAAGTTATTAACTATTGAATATTCGGCAAAAATGCACTCCGGGTCACTGCAACTATCACGCCTTCTGGGCGCGCTAACTTATTGATCGTGTGCTTAAAATACAAATAATGGATGCTGCTACACGGCAATATACGATTTCCGAACGATCCATGCTCTGTTCATTTGTTATAAACAACTTAAACATTCCTTTGAAAGGTACACAATAACTATGCATGGGAGCTATTCTACGCTGCATAGAGATTGTTCCTTGAACGAAGACATTCAATTAGAGACGTCGTTGATTCAGATCGGCCCAGCAGAAGCTGAGATAAATAAATTTGTTTAAAGTATTTATGAACAAATGCCATTGTATCGCCTTGTAGGCCAGATACATCAATGATCAGACGACATAAATTACAGCTATTAGGGCAAGCTACAATCTCCAATAGGTGTTAAGAATATTCCATGAGCGGTTCATTTGTTATAAACAATTCAACAATGAAAATTGTTATTACGTCCACCTGCATATATTTACAGCAGCGGGGTATTTTTTATCGTGTAGCTTACTCTTTTCCCTTTAATTTGACGCCTAATTTATTAAAAAACAACCATCAGTAGCCGAGATAATAATTTTTTAATATTTTGTCGGTAACAGTGCCGGTAACAGGGCATGTGGCGCCATCTCGCGTTTGCGGCCTTTTTCGCAGTTTTCCGCACCGCCAAAACCGAAATCCTGGATTACATCGTTAATTTAAACAATTGCGTGTTTCTCGGCTTCTAGTGCATATTTTTTAACCGGACCTGTCTTAAATTAAAGCTGCGGACGGCAGCTATCTCCTCCAGCAGTTGCAACAATACTGAATTTGTGGTTTAAAAGTTATTAACTATTGAATATTCGGCAAAAATGCACTCCGGGTCACTGCAACTATCACGCCTTCTGGGCGCGCTAACTTATTGATCGTGTGCTTAAAATACAAATAATGGATGCTGCTACACGGCAATATACGATTGCCGAACGATCCATGCTCTGTTCATTTGTTATAAACAACTTAAACATTCCTTTGAAAGGTACACAATAACTATGCATGGGAGCTATTCTACGCTGCATAGAGATTGTTCCTTGAACGAAGACATTCAATTAGAGACGTCGTTGATTCAGATCGGCCCAGCAGAAGCTGAGATAAATAAATTTGTTTAAAGTATTTATGAACAAATGCCATTATATCGCCTTGTAGGCCAGATACATCAATGATCAGAGGACATAAATTACAGCTAGGAGGGCAAGCTACAATCTCCAATAGGTGTTAAGAATATTCCATGAGCGGTTCATTTGTTATAAACAATTCAACAATGAAAATTGTTATTACGTCCACCTGCATATATTTACAGCAGCGGGGTATTTTCTATCGTGTAGCTTATTCTTTTCCCTTTAATTTGACGCCTAATTTATTAAATAACAACCATCAGTAGCCGAGATAATAATTTTTTAATATTTTGTCGGTAACAATGCCGGTAACAGGGCATGTGGCGCCATCTCGCGTTTGCGGCCTTTTTCGCAGTTTTCCGCACCGCCAAAACCGAAATCCTGGATTACATCGTTAATTTAAACAATTGCGTGTTTCTCGGCTTCTAGTGCATATTTTTTAACCGGACCTGTCTTAAATTAAAGCTGCGGACGACAGCTATCTTCTCCGGCAGTTGCAACAATACGGTATTTGTGGTTTAAAAGTTATTAACTATTGAATATTCGGCAAAAATGCACTCCGGGTCACTGCAACTATCACGCCTTCTGGGCGCGCTAACTTATTGATCGTGTGCTTAAAATACAAATAATGGATGCTGCTACACGGCAATATACGATTTCCGAACGATCCATGCTCTGTTCATTTGTTATAAACAACTTAAGCATTCCTTTGAAAGGTACACAATAACTATGCATGGGAGCTATTCTACGCTGCATAGAGATTGTTCCTTGAACGAAGACATTCAATTAGAGACGTCGTTGATTCAGATCGGCCCAGCAGAAGCTGAGATAAATAAATTTGTTTAAAGTATTTATGAACAAATGCCATTGTATCGCCTTGTAGGCCAGATACATCAATGATCAGACGACATAAATTACAGCTATTAGGGCAAGCTACAATCTCCAATAGGTGTTAAGAATATTCCATGAGCGGTTCATTTGTTATAAACAATTCAACAATGAAAATTGTTATTACGTCCACCTGCATATATTTACAGCAGCGGGGTATTTTTTATCGTGTAGCTTACTCTTTTCCCTTTAATTTGACGCCTAATTTATTAAAAAACAACCATCAGTAGCCGAGATAATAATTTTTTAATATTTTGTCGGTAACAATGCCGGTAACAGGGCATGTGGCGCCATCTCGCGTTTGCGGCCTTTTTCGCAGTTTTCCGCACCGCCAAAACCGAAATCCTGGATTACATCGTTAATTTAAACAATTGCGTGTTTCTCGGCTTCTAGTGCATATTTTTTAACCGGACCTGTCTTAAATTAAAGCTGCGGACGACAGCTATCTTCTCCGGCAGTTGCAACAATACGGTATTTGTGGTTTAAAAGTTATTAACTATTGAATATTCGGCAAAAATGCACTCCGGGTCACTGCAACTATCACGCCTTCTGGGCGCGCTAACTTATTGATCGTGTGCTTAAAATACAAATAATGGATGCTGCTACACGGCAATATACGATTTCCGAACGATCCATGCTCTGTTCATTTGTTATAAACAACTTAAACATTCCTTTGAAAGGTACACAATAACTATGCATGGGAGCTATTCTACGCTGCATAGAGATTGTTCCTTGAACGAAGACATTCAATTAGAGACGTCGTTGATTCAGATCGGCCCAGCAGAAGCTGAGATAAATAAATTTGTTTAAAGTATTTATGAACAAATGCCATTGTATCGCCTTGTAGGCCAGATACATCAATGATCAGACGACATAAATTACAGCTATTAGGGCAAGCTACAATCTCCAATAGGTGTTAAGAATATTCCATGAGCGGTTCATTTGTTATAAACAATTCAACAATGAAAATTGTTATTACGTCCACCTGCATGTATTTACAGCAGCGGGGTATTTTTTATCGTGTAGCTTACTCTTTTCCCTTTAATTTGACGCCTAATTTATTAAAAAACAACCATCAGTAGCCGAGATAATAATTTTTTAATATTTTGTCGGTAACAGTGCCGGTAACAGGGCATGTGGCGCCATCTCGCGTTTGCGGCCTTTTTCGCAGTTTTCCGCACCGCCAAAACCGAAATCCTGGATTACATCGTTAATTTAAACAATTGCGTGTTTCTCGGCTTCTAGTGCATATTTTTTAACCGGACCTGTCTTAAATTAAAGCTGCGGACGACAGCTATCTTCTCCGGCAGTTGCAACAATACGGTATTTGTGGTTTAAAAGTTATTAACTATTGAATATTCGGCAAAAATGCACTCCGGGTCACTGCAACTATCACGCCTTCTGGGCGCGCTAACTTATTGATCGTGTGCTTAAAATACAAATAATGGATGCTGCTACACGGCAATATACGATTTCCGAACGATCCATGCTCTGTTCATTTGTTATAAACAACTTAAACATTCCTTTGAAAGGTACACAATAACTATGCATGGGAGCTATTCTACGCTGCATAGAGATTGTTCCTTGAACGAAGACATTCAATTAGAGACGTCGTTGATTCAGATCGGCCCAGCAGAAGCTGAGATAAATAAATTTGTTTAAAGTATTTATGAACAAATGCCATTGTATCGCCTTGTAGGCCAGATACATCAATGATCAGACGACATAAATTACAGCTATTAGGGCAAGCTACAATCTCCAATAGGTGTTAAGAATATTCCATGAGCGGTTCATTTGTTATAAACAATTCAACAATGAAAATTGTTATTACGTCCACCTGCATGTATTTACAGCAGCGGGGTATTTTTTATCGTGTAGCTTACTCTTTTCCCTTTAATTTGACGCCTAATTTATTAAAAAACAACCATCAGTAGCCGAGATAATAATTTTTTAATATTTTGTCGGTAACAGTGCCGGTAACAGGGCATGTGGCGCCATCTCGCGTTTGCGGCCTTTTTCGCAGTTTTCCGCACCGCCAAAACCGAAATCCTGGATTACATCGTTAATTTAAACAATTGCGTGTTTCTCGGCTTCTAGTGCATATTTTTTAACCGGACCTGTCTTAAATTAAAGCTGCGGACGGCAGCTATCTCCTCCAGCAGTTGCAACAATACTGAATTTGTGGTTTAAAAGTTATTAACTATTGAATATTCGGCAAAAATGCACTCCGGGTCACTGCAACTATCACGCCTTCTGGGCGCGCTAACTTATTGATCGTGTGCTTAAAATACAAATAATGGATGCTGCTACACGGCAATATACGATTGCCGAACGATCCATGCTCTGTTCATTTGTTATAAACAACTTAAACATTCCTTTGAAAGGTACACAATAACTATGCATGGGAGCTATTCTACGCTGCATAGAGATTGTTCCTTGAACGAAGACATTCAATTAGAGATGTCGTTGATTCAGATCGGCCCAGCAGAAGCTGAGATAAATAAATTTGTTTAAAGTATTTATGAACAAATGCCATTATATCGCCTTGTAGGCCAGATACATCAATGATCAGAGGACATAAATTACAGCTAGGAGGGCAAGCTACAATCTCCAATAGGTGTTAAGAATATTCCATGAGCGGTTCATTTGTTATAAACAATTCAACAATGAAAATTGTTATTACGTCCACCTGCATATATTTACAGCAGCGGGGTATTTTCTATCGTGTAGCTTATTCTTTTCCCTTTAATTTGACGCCTAATTTATTAAAAAACAACCATCAGTAGCCGAGATAATAATTTTTTAATATTTTGTCGGTAACAATGCCGGTAACAGGGCATGTGGCGCCATCTCGCGTTTGCGGCCTTTTTCGCAGTTTTCCGCACCGCCAAAACCGAAATCCTGGATTACATCGTTAATTTAAACAATTGCGTGTTTCTCGGCTTCTAGTGCATATTTTTTAACCGGACCTGTCTTAAATTAAAGCTGCGGACGACAGCTATCTCCTCCGGCAGTTGCAACAATACGGTATTTGTGGTTTCAAAGTTATTAACTATTGAATTTCATAGTATCTTCCTTTAAGGCTGTCCGCCAGCTCCTTTACTTCTGCTCTCATCAAATTGACATTGCCAAACTCGTTCAATTCCTTTTCAAATAATCCTAGGCATCTCTTATGCTTTTAGTTTGGCCCTCCCTTCCGTCTATTGCTACTAAATATCCCTTAAGAATCTTTTTGTCACCGGTTACATACCTTTTCTAATATATTTTTTGTGTGTTTCCTGGTTCGGAGGCAAGGTGTAAGGAGCATTGACCGGCACTTCTCATCATGCGTAAATGCAAGAAAGAAGAAAGAATCATTCTTGCCACATACTTTAGATATAGTAAATTGGTGTATAAAAGTAGTTTGTAATTGTTAGCGCATAAGATTAATTTAGAACAATTGTGTAACTAACATTTATGTATATCTATTATATATTTTATTTTATATTCAGTTTATTTGGTAGATCTTGTATAAACTTTAATATTACTTTTACAACAAGTTCTACTGAATATGCTAAATAAGAAATGAAAGATATAATAAATAATTTACATATGGCAGAGTTACAGAATCGTTGTAATTTAAACTAAGGTTTAATATACGTAAATTTTAGTATGAGTTTTATCTGTAAGGTATATTGTAAATTAACTTCATAGAATAGTTTATAAGTATTAGATTATTTATAAAGGAATAGTTAATAAGCAATAGATTGTTAATTTAACTTAGAAAATTTTTGTAACTTGTATCTCCATTGATTAGTTTAAATAAATGTTCAATTAAAAGAATTTACTACTCCTTTTATTTACACACCACAACAATCCTTGAAAACACCTAATCCCAATTCCTTAAACAATTACTACCGTGCAGGAACTTTAAATACAAAGTTCACAAGCGGAGAACTTGCAAAAGTAGTCCTCAACATTACTAAACATATTGCAACAGGCTGTACATAAAGGGCCTCACAAAAATTCAACCAGGTTGCAAAGAAATGCCTAACGAAAATGAAATACGGCTGCAAATAACACCTCGCGAAAAGGCAACAAAGTTGCAAACAATCTCCTCAGAAAACTGCAATTAAGTTGCAAACAAGACATCGCGAAACGCAATAAAGTTGCAAAAATTCCCGCACCGCCTTGTTTAAAGAAATTATATACAAATAAGATTACATCGACTTGCCGACGAGCTACACCAACGACCACCGGACATGAATTAAATCTTGTAGAATAAGCTACCATCTCCATCCGGAGTGAGCATTGCTCCATGTGGCGTTCATTTGTTATTAACAATTAAACAATTAGTATTGTTATTACGACTAACTTACGTCCATAGCCACAGCATCGGGGGGTTTACAGTGTATTATTTAGCCCCTCCCACCCGGGGGACTAGCCCCATCCACTTTAATTTATCCCCCCACTTTTAGTTTAGCCCCGCCCACCTGCGGATTAGCCGTTCACATTTTTAGTTTAGCCCCGCCCACTTTTAGTTCAGCCCCGCCCATCTGTGGATTAGCCCCGCCCACTTTTAGTTTAGCCCCGCCCCTTTTAGTCTAGCCCCGCCCCTTTTAGTTTAGCCCCGCCTACAGGGGGATTAGCCCCCTCCACTTTTAATCTAGCCCCGCCCCTTTTAGTTTAGCCCCGCCCACTTTTAGTTTAGCCCCGTCCACTCTTAATTTAGCCCCGCCCACTCTTAATTTAGCCCCGCCCACTCTTAATTTAGCCCCGCCCACTTTTAGTTTAGTCCCGCCTACATGGGGATTAGCCCCTCCCACTTAATCTAGCCCGCCCCTTTTTAGTTTAGCCCCGCCCACTTTTAGTTCAGCCTCGCCCATCTGTGGATTGGCCCCGCCCATCTGTGGATTAGCCCCGCCCACCTTTAGTTTAGCCTCGCCCCTTTTAGTTTAGCCCCGCCTACAGGGGGATTAGCCCCTCCCACCGGGCCGTGTGGCCCCTCCCACCGGGGGGTTTAACCCTCCCTATTGTAGTCAACGATGCCCCAAATTAAAGGTCGTGATTCAAGAAACAATTTCCTTCTAATTTAGCATTGCTCTGGGGTATAGTTATCGCGTGATGTACAAACATATAGTTTAATTGTTTATAACACATAAACAGCTAATAGAGCATTTGTATATTGTTTATTGTGCTGTAGCAGCACCCCTTATCTTTATTTTAAGCTCTCGATCATCAGTCTAGCTGCTCCAGAAGCCGAGATAACTGCAGTGATCCGGATTGCATTTTTGCCAATTTTTCAATTGTTAATAACTATGAAACCACTAATGCCATATTGTTGCAACTGTAGGGGAATATAGCTGAGAAATGTAAGTGCTGTATGAAAGTTTCAAATTGATCCCTAACAAAACGCAACAAAGTTGCAAACAACGCCCCGCGAATACACAACAAATTGCAAATCGGTCTCTTAGGAAATGCAACAAAGTTGCAAATAACGAATTTTTCTCGCGAATTTTTGCAACCTTATTGCAAAATTTTTGACGCATTATTGTAGCATTTCCTAAGAGTTCGAGTTGTTTTAAACATCTTAAATATGCTACATTTCAAATAAGGTGTTTTAGATACCATGCTTAACATTAACACACCTGTAAATGTATTTAATTGTAGTATATGTTTTGTAATGTATTGTATTTTTATTCTAAATCGTAATATTTTCGGGCCGTTTGGCCCCTCCCATCTCTTAATTTAGCCCCTCCCGCTTTTAGTTTAGCCTCGCCGCTATTAATTTAGCCCCACCCCTTTTTAGTTTAGCCCCGCCTACAGGGGGATTAGCCCCTCCCACTTTTAATCTAGCCCCGCCCCTTTTTAGTTTAGCCCCGCCCCTTTTAGTTTAGCCCCGCCCCTTTTAGTTTAGCCCCGCCCACTTTTAGTTTAGCCCCGCCCACTCTTAATTTAGCCCCGCCCACTCTTAATTTAGCCCCGCCCACTCTTAATTTAGCCCCGCCCTTTTTAGTTTAGCCCCGCCCCTTTTAGTTTAGCCCCGCCCACTTTTAGTTTAGCCCCGCCCACTCTTAATTTAGCCCCGCCCACTCTTAATTTAGCCCCGCCCACTCTTAATTTAGCCCCGCCCACTTTTAGTTTAGTCCCGCCTACATGGGGATTAGCCCCTCCCACTTAATCTAGCCCGCCCCTTTTTAGTTTAGCCCCGCCCACTTTTAGTTCAGCCTCGCCCATCTGTGGATTGGCCCCGCCCATCTGTGGATTAGCCCCGCCCACCTTTAGTTTAGCCTCGCCCCTTTTAGTTTAGCCCCGCCTACAGGGGGATTAGCCCCTCCCACCGGGCCGTGTGGCCCCTCCCACCGGGGGGTTTAACCCTCCCTATTGTAGTCAACGATGCCCCAAATTAAAGGTCGTGATTCAAGAAACAATTTCCTTCTAATTTAGCATTGCTCTGGGGTATAGTTATCGCGTGATGTACAAACATATAGTTTAATTGTTTATAACACATAAACAGCTAATAGAGCATTTGTATATTGTTTATTGTGCTGTAGCAGCACCCCTTATCTTTATTTTAAGCTCTCGATCATCAGTCTAGCTGCTCCAGAAGCCGAGATAACTGCAGTGATCCGGATTGCATTTTTGCCAATTTTTCAATTGTTAATAACTATGAAACCACTAATGCCATATTGTTGCAACTGTAGGGGAATATAGCTGAGAAATGTAAGTGCTGTATGAAAGTTTCAAATTGATCCCTAACAAAACGCAACAAAGTTGCAAACAACGCCCCGCGAATACACAACAAATTGCAAATCGGTCTCTTAGGAAATGCAACAAAGTTGCAAATAACGAATTTTTCTCGCGAATTTTTGCAACCTTATTGCAAAATTTTTGACGCATTATTGTAGCATTTCCTAAGAGTTCGAGTTGTTTTAAACATCTTAAATATGCTACATTTCAAATAAGGTGTTTTAGATACCATGCTTAACATTAACACACCTGTAAATGTATTTAATTGTAGTATATGTTTTGTAATGTATTGTATTTTTATTCTAAATCGTAATATTTTCGGGCCGTTTGGCCCCTCCCATCTCTTAATTTAGCCCCTCCCGCTTTTAGTTTAGCCTCGCCGCTATTAATTTAGCCCCACCCCTTTTTAGTTTAGCCCCGCCTACAGGGGGATTAGCCCCTCCCACTTTTAATCTAGCCCCGCCCCTTTTTAGTTTAGCCCCGCCCCTTTTAGTTTAGCCCCGCCCACTCTTAATTTAGCCCCGCCCACTCTTAATTTAGCCCCGCCCACTCTTAATTTAGCCCTGCCCACTTTTAATCTAGCCCCGCCCACTAGGGGGTTGGCTCCTCCCATTCGGCGGTTTGGCCCCTCCCACGGGGGGTTTAACCCTCCCTATTGTAGTCAACGATGCCCCAAATTAAAGGTCGTGATTCAAGAAACAATTTCCTTCTAATTTAGCATTGCTCTGGGGTATAGTTATCGCGTGATGTACAAACATATAGTTTAATTGTTTATAACACATAAACAGCTAATAGAGCATTTGTAAATTGTTTATTGTGCTGTAGCAGCACCCCTTATCTTTATTTTAAGCTCTCGATCATCAGTCTAGCTGCTCCAGAAGCCGAGATAACTGCAGTGATCCGGATTGCATTTTTGCCGATTTTTCAATTGTTAATAACTATGAAACCACTAATGCCATATTGTTGCAACTGTAGGGGAATATAGCTGAGAAATGTAAGTGCTGTATGAAAGTTTCAAATTGATCCCTAATAAAACGCAACAAAGTTGCAAACAACGCCCCGCGAATACACAACAAATTGCAAATCGGTCTCTTAGGAAATGCAACAAAGTTGCAAATAACGAATTTTTCTCGCGAATTTTTGCAACCTTATTGCAAAATTTTTGACGCATTATTGTAGCATTTCCTAAGAGTTCGAGTTGTTTTAAACATCTTAAATATGCTACATTTCAAATAAGGTGTTTTAGATACCATGCTTAACATTAACACACCTGTAAATGTATTTAATTGTAGTATATGTTTTGTAATGTATTGTATTTTTATTCTAAATCGTAATATTTTCGGGCCGTTTGGCCCCTCCCATCTCTTAATTTAGCCCCTCCCGCTTTTAGTTTAGCCTCGCCGCTATTAATTTAGCCCCACCCCTTTTTAGTTTAGCCCCGCCTACAGGGGGATTAGCCCCTCCCACTTTTAATCTAGCCCCGCCCCTTTTTAGTTTAGCCCCGCCCACTCTTAATTTAGCCCCGCCCACTCTTAATTTAACCTCGCCCCTTTTTAGTTTAGCCCCGCCCCTTTTTTAGTTTAGCCCCGCCTACAGGGGGATTAGCCCCTCCCACTTAATCTAGCCCGCCCCTTTTTAGTTTAGCCCCGCCCCTTTTAGTTTAGCCCCGCCCACTCTTAATTTAGCCCCGCCCACTTTTAGTTTAGCCCCGCCCCTTTTTTAGTTTAGCCCCGCCTACAGGGGGATTAGCCCCTCCCACTTAATCTAGCCCGCCCCTTTTTAGTTTAGCCCCGCCCACTTTTAGTTCAGCCTCGCCCATCTGTGGATTAGCCCCGCCCACTTTTAGTTTAGCCTCGCCCCTTTTAGTTTAGCCCCGCCTACAGGGGATTAGCCCCTCCCACCGGGCTGTGTGGCCCCTCCCCCCGGGTCGTTTTGCACCCGTCTCTTGATTTAGCCCCTCCCACTTTTAATCTTGCCCCGCCCCTTTTTTAGTTTAGCTCCGTCGCTTTCAATTTAGCCCCGCCATCTGTGGATTAGCCCCGCCCACTTTTAGTTTAGCCTCGCCGCTTTTAATTTAGCCCCTCCCAAGTGGGGATTAGCCCCTCCCGCTTTTAGTTTAGCCTCGCCGCTATTAATTTAGCCCCGCCCACTTTTAATCTAGCCCCGCCCACTCTTAATTTAGCCCTGCCCACTTTTAATCTAGCCCCGCCCACTAGGGGGTTGGCTCCTCCCATTCGGCGGTTTGGCCCCTCCCACGGGGGGTTTAACCCTCCCTATTGTAGTCAACGATGCCCCAAATTAAAGGTCGTGATTCAAGAAACAATTTCCTTCTAATTTAGCATTGCTCTGGGGTATAGTTATCGCGTGATGTACAAACATATAGTTTAATTGTTTATAACACATAAACAGCTAATAGAGCATTTGTATATTGTTTATTGTGCTGTAGCAGCACCCCTTATCTTTATTTTAAGCTCTCGATCATCAGTCTAGCTGCTCCAGAAGCCGAGATAACTGCAGTGATCCGGATTGCATTTTTGCCAATTTTTCAATTGTTAATAACTATGAAACCACTAATGCCATATTGTTGCAACTGTAGGGGAATATAGCTGAGAAATGTAAGTGCTGTATGAAAGTTTCAAATTGATCCCTAACAAAACGCAACAAAGTTGCAAACAACGCCCCGCGAATACACAACAAATTGCAAATCGGTCTCTTAGGAAATGCAACAAAGTTGCAAATAACGAATTTTTCTCGCGAATTTTTGCAACCTTATTGCAAAATTTTTGACGCATTATTGTAGCATTTCCTAAGAGTTCGAGTTGTTTTAAACATCTTAAATATGCTACATTTCAAATAAGGTGTTTTAGATACCATGCTTAACATTAACACACCTGTAAATGTATTTAATTGTAGTATATGTTTTGTAATGTATTGTATTTTTATTCTAAATCGTAATATTTTAATACAATGCAATGTACTTTTACAGAATGAAATAGATTTTTTTATAAAAGTGAATATGTAACACTTTGCTCACAAAATAAAAATTTGAGGGTCTTTCTTCAGTTTCATATTTTCCTTTTTTTCTCAGTTGCAAATAATCACGATAGTTGACTTCCACCTAGGTGAACACCAAACCTGCGAATAAGTAGCTATGATTATTATTAACATAAAACTAAAGAAATTATAAATATAATAATATTATATTCTTATTATTAACTACACACTTTCTATCAGTAGTTCACTGAGCGATGAAAAACTGAGCGACCGAATTCAACGATCCAACCGACAATGCGCGACTAAACTCGACGACTACAATGTTGTCAATATCGCGGAGACCTTCGAACATCATGGATGACGAATGCATTCTTATGTTTATGAAGATACAGAAAAATCTCGAGTAGTGCACTTCGCTCGGAACCGAATGCAAACAATAATCGTTTGCAGACACGTTTATCGCAGGAATTGCCTTATATTAGTGAATGAGTTACTTCGTTTTTTTTTTTTTTAATTAAAGTTTAACGTGGCATCGACACCAGGGTCATAAGCACTTCGTTATTGTTATTAGTTGAATATAAATAAGAAATTGCGTCTTTCATTAACGATAAAATTGCTCCAAGGCAAAAGATAACTAAAGAATTTGTCTAGTAACTATACAATTAACAATTGTAGTATGCAATTATCGCCACTATCTTTTTCATTGTGGCAACTTTAGTGTTTGAGTGTTAAAAGAATATACGTTTCTTAGCCCAATTTTTTTTGTCATTTGTCAGAAAATTATGTAGAGTATAACTTTAAAAATTTTTCATTTATTGTTAGTACAATTGAAATAAGAAAATTTGTTATCATGTGTTTCTTTAATTAAAAGATTTTTAATTAACATTAAATGTTTCAAATCCTCTGTTGCCTTTCATTACGGCAAAGAACAAAAGAATTCTGTGAAATTATTTAATTTTCGCATTGTTTTCTATAATCTGTGGGTATCGTTGCGAGTGACACGGAAATGGTAATGGGTCCCCGGGACCCAGAAATCGTGGCCGAAAAAATACATTGAATGAGTTGTCTATTCCTATATCTCGTCAGTGCCGAAATCCTGGATTACATCGTTAATTTAAACAATTGCGTGTTTCTCGGCTTCTAGTGCATATTTTTTAACCGGACCTGTCTTAAATTAAAGCTGTGGACGACAGCTATCTCCTCCAGCAGTTGCAACAATACGGAATTTGTGGTTTAAAAGTTATTAACTATTGAATATTCGGCAAAAATGCACTCCGGGTCACTGCAACTATCTCGCCTTCTGGGCGCGCTAACTTATTGATCGTGTGCTTAAAATACAAATAATGGATGCTGCTACACGGCAATATACGATTTCCGAACGATCCATGCTCTGTTCATTTGTTATAAACAACTTAAACATTCCTTTGAAAGGTACACAATAACTATGCATGGGAGCAATTCTACGCTGCATAGAGATTGTTCCTTGAACGAAGACATTCAATTAGAGACGTCGTTGATTCAGATCGGCCCAGCAGAAGCTGAGATAAATAAATTTGTTTAAAGTATTTATGAACAAATGCCATTATATCGACTTGTAGGCCAGATACATCAATGATCAGAGGACATAAATTACAGCTAGGAGGGCAAGCTACAATCTCCAATAGGTGTTAAGAATATTCCATGAGCGGCTCATTTGTTATAATCAATTCAACAATGAAAATTGTTATTACGTCCACCTGCATATATTTACAGCAGCGGGGTATTTTTTATCGTGTAGCTTATTCTTTTCCCTTTAATTTGACGCCTAATTTATTAAAAAACAACCATCAGTAGCCGAGATAATAATTTTTTAATATTTTGTCGGTAACAATGCCGGTAACACGGCATGTGGCCCCATCTCGCGTTTGCGGCCTTTTTCGTAGTTTTCCGCACCGCCAAAACCGAAATCCTGGATTACATCGTTAATTTAAACAATTGCGTGTTTCTCAGCTTCTAGTGCATATTTTTTAACCGGACCTGTCTTAAATTAAAGCTGCGGACGACAGCTATCTCCTCCAGCAGTTGCAACAATACGGAATTTGTGGTTTAAAAGTTATTAACTATTGAATATTCGGCAAAAATGCATTCCGGGTCACTGCAACTATCTCGCCTTCTGGGCGCGCTAACTTATTGATCGTGTGCTTAAAATACAAATAATGGATGCTGCTACACGGCAATATACGATTTCCGAACGATCCATGCTCTGTTCATTTGTTATAAACAACTTAAACATTCCTTTGAAAGGTACACAATAACTATGCATGGGAGCTATTCTACGCTGCATAGAGATTGTTCCTTGAACGAAGACATTCAATTAGAGACGTCGTTGATTCAGATCGGCCCAGCAGAAGCTGAGATAAATAAATTTGTTTAAAGTATTTATGAACAAATGCCATTATATCGCCTTGTAGGCCAGATACATCAATGATCAGAGGACATAAATTACAGCTAGGACGGCAAGCTGCAATCTGCAATAGGTGTAAAGAATATTCCATGAGCGGTTCATTTGTTATAAACAATTCAACAATGAAAATTGTTATTACGTCCACCTGCATATATTTACAGCAGCGGGGTATTTCTTATCGTGTAGCTTATTCTTTTCCCTTTAATTTGACGCCTAATTTATTAAAAAACAACCATCAGTAGCCGAGATAATAATTTTTCAATATTTTGTCGGTAACAATGCCGGTAACAGGGCATGTGGCGCCATCTCGCGTTTGCGGCCTTTTTCGTAGTTTTCCGCACCGCCAAAACCGAAATCCTGGATTACATCGTTAATTTAAACAATTGCGTGTTTCTCGGCTTCTAGTGCATATTTTTTAACCGGACCTGTCTTAAATTAAAGCTGCGGACGACAGCTATCTCCTCCAGCAGTTGCAACAATACGGAATTTGTGGTTTAAAAGTTATTAACTATTGAATATTCGGCAAAAATGCACTCCGGGTCACTGCAACTATCTCGCCTTCTGGGCGCGCTAACTTATTGATCGTGTGCTTAAAATACAAATAATGGATGCTGCTACACGGCAATATACGATTTCCGAACGATCCATGCTCTGTTCATTTGTTATAAACAACTTAAACATTCCTTTGAAAGGTACACAATAACTATGCATGGGAGCAATTCTACGCTGCATAGAGATTGTTCCTTGAACGAAGACATTCAATTAGAGACGTCGTTGATTCAGATCGGCCCAGCAGAAGCTGAGATAAATAAATTTGTTTAAAGTATTTATGAACAAATGCCATTATATCGACTTGTAGGCCAGATACATCAATGATCAGAGGACATAAATTACAGCTAGGAGGGCAAGCTACAATCTCCAATAGGTGTTAAGAATATTCCATGAGCGGCTCATTTGTTATAATCAATTCAACAATGAAAATTGTTATTACGTCCACCTGCATATATTTACAGCAGCGGGGTATTTTTTATCGTGTAGCTTATTCTTTTCCCTTTAATTTGACGCCTAATTTATTAAAAAACAACCATCAGTAGCCGAGATAATAATTTTTTAATATTTTGTCGGTAACAATGCCGGTAACACGGCATGTGGCCCCATCTCGCGTTTGCGGCCTTTTTCGTAGTTTTCCGCACCGCCAAAACCGAAATCCTGGATTACATCGTTAATTTAAACAATTGCGTGTTTCTCAGCTTCTAGTGCATATTTTTTAACCGGACCTGTCTTAAATTAAAGCTGCGGACGACAGCTATCTCCTCCAGCAGTTGCAACAATACGGAATTTGTGGTTTAAAAGTTATTAACTATTGAATATTCGGCAAAAATGCATTCCGGGTCACTGCAACTATCTCGCCTTCTGGGCGCGCTAACTTATTGATCGTGTGCTTAAAATACAAATAATGGATGCTGCTACACGGCAATATACGATTTCCGAACGATCCATGCTCTGTTCATTTGTTATAAACAACTTAAACATTCCTTTGAAAGGTACACAATAACTATGCATGGGAGCTATTCTACGCTGCATAGAGATTGTTCCTTGAACGAAGACATTCAATTAGAGACGTCGTTGATTCAGATCGGCCCAGCAGAAGCTGAGATAAATAAATTTGTTTAAAGTATTTATGAACAAATGCCATTATATCGCCTTGTAGGCCAGATACATCAATGATCAGAGGACATAAATTACAGCTAGGACGGCAAGCTGCAATCTGCAATAGGTGTAAAGAATATTCCATGAGCGGTTCATTTGTTATAAACAATTCAACAATGAAAATTGTTATTACGTCCACCTGCATATATTTACAGCAGCGGGGTATTTCTTATCGTGTAGCTTATTCTTTTCCCTTTAATTTGACGCCTAATTTATTAAAAAACAACCATCAGTAGCCGAGATAATAATTTTTCAATATTTTGTCGGTAACAATGCCGGTAACAGGGCATGTGGCGCCATCTCGCGTTTGCGGCCTTTTTCGTAGTTTTCCGCACCGCCAAAACCGAAATCCTGGATTACATCGTTAATTTAAACAATTGCGTGTTTCTCGGCTTCTAGTGCATATTTTTTAACCGGACCTGTCTTAAATTAAAGCTGCGGACGACAGCTATCTCCTCCAGCAGTTGCAACAATACGGAATTTGTGGTTTAAAAGTTATTAACTATTGAATATTCGGCAAAAATGCACTCCGGGTCACTGCAACTATCTCGCCTTCTGGGCGCGCTAACTTATTGATCGTGTGCTTAAAATACAAATAATGGATGCTGCTACACGGCAATATACGATTTCCGAACGATCCATGCTCTGTTCATTTGTTATAAACAACTTAAACATTCCTTTGAAAGGTACACAATAACTATGCATGGGAGCAATTCTACGCTGCATAGAGATTGTTCCTTGAACGAAGACATTCAATTAGAGACGTCGTTGATTCAGATCGGCCCAGCAGAAGCTGAGATAAATAAATTTGTTTAAAGTATTTATGAACAAATGCCATTATATCGCCTTGTAGGCCAGATACATCAATGATCAGAGGACATAAATTACAGCTAGGACGGCAAGCTGCAATCTGCAATAGGTGTAAAGAATATTCCATGAGCGGTTCATTTGTTATAAACAATTCAACAATGAAAATTGTTATTACGTCCACCTGCATATATTTACAGCAGCGGGGTATTTCTTATCGTGTAGCTTATTCTTTTCCCTTTAATTTGACGCCTAATTTATTAAAAAACAACCATCAGTAGCCGAGATAATAATTTTTCAATATTTTGTCGGTAACAATGCCGGTAACAGGGCATGTGGCGCCATCTCGCGTTTGCGGCCTTTTTCGTAGTTTTCCGCACCGCCAAAACCGAAATCCTGGATTACATCGTTAATTTAAACAATTGCGTGTTTCTCGGCTTCTAGTGCATATTTTTTAACCGGACCTGTCTTAAATTAAAGCTGCGGACGACAGCTATCTCCTCCAGCAGTTGCAACAATACGGAATTTGTGGTTTAAAAGTTATTAACTATTGAATATTCGGCAAAAATGCACTCCGGGTCACTGCAACTATCTCGCCTTCTGGGCGCGCTAACTTATTGATCGTGTGCTTAAAATACAAATAATGGATGCTGCTACACGGCAATATACGATTTCCGAACGATCCATGCTCTGTTCATTTGTTATAAACAACTTAAACATTCCTTTGAAAGGTACACAATAACTATGCATGGGAGCAATTCTACGCTGCATAGAGATTGTTCCTTGAACGAAGACATTCAATTAGAGACGTCGTTGATTCAGATCGGCCCAGCAGAAGCTGAGATAAATAAATTTGTTTAAAGTATTTATGAACAAATGCCATTATATCGACTTGTAGGCCAGATACATCAATGATCAGAGGACATAAATTACAGCTAGGACGGCAAGCTGCAATCTGCAATAGGTGTAAAGAATATTCCATGAGCGGTTCATTTGTTATAAACAATTCAACAATGAAAATTGTTATTACGTCCACCTGCATATATTTACAGCAGCGGGGTATTTCTTATCGTGTAGCTTATTCTTTTCCCTTTAATTTGACGCCTAATTTATTAAAAAACAACCATCAGTAGCCGAGATAATAATTTTTCAATATTTTGTCGGTAACAATGCCGGTAACAGGGCATGTGGCGCCATCTCGCGTTTGCGGCCTTTTTCGTAGTTTTCCGCACCGCCAAAACCGAAATCCTGGATTACATCGTTAATTTAAACAATTGCGTGTTTCTCGGCTTCTAGTGCATATTTTTTAACCGGACCTGTCTTAAATTAAAGCTGCGGACGACAGCTATCTCCTCCAGCAGTTGCAACAATACGGAATTTTTGGTTTAAAAGTTATTAACTATTGAATATTCGGCAAAAATGCACTCCGGGTCACTGCAATTATCTCGCCTTCTGGGCGCGCTAACTTATTGATCGTGTGCTTAAAATACAAATAATGGATGCCACTACACGGCAATATACGATTTCCGAACGATCCATGCTCTGTTCATTTGTTATAAACAACTTAAACATTCCTTTGAAAGGTACACAATAACTATGCATGGGAGCTATTCTACGCTGCATAGAGATTGTTCCTTGAACGAAGACATTCAATTAGAGACGTCGTTGATTCAGATCGGCCCAGCTGAAGCTGAGATAAATAACTTTGTTTAAAGTATTTATGAACAAATGCCATTATATCGACTTGTAGGCCAGATACAACAATGATCAGTGGACATAAATTACAGCTAGGGCGGCAAGCTGCAATCTGCAATAGGTGTAAAGAATATTCCATGAGCGGTTCATTTGTTATAAACAATTCAACAATGGAAATTGTTATTACGTCCACCTGCATATATTTACAGCAGCGGGGTATTTCTTATCGTGTAGCTTATTCTTTTCCCTTTAATTTGACGCCTAATTTATTAAAAAACAACCATCTGTAGCCGAGATAATAATTTTTTAATATTTTGTCGGTAACAATGCCGGTAACAGGGCATGTGGCGCAATCTCGCGTTTGCGGCCTTTTTCGCAGTTTTCCGCACCGCCAAAACCGAAATCCTGGATTACATCGTTAAATTAAACAATTGCGTGTTTCTCGGCTTCTAGTGCATATTTTTTAACCGAACCTGTCTTAAATTAAAGCTGCGGACGACAGCTATCTCCTCCAGCAGTTGCAATAATACGGAATTTGTGGTTTAAAAGTTATTAACTATTGAATATTCGGCAAAAATGCACTCCGGGTCACTGCAACTATCTCGCCTTCTGGGCGCGCTAACTTATTGATCGTGTGCTTGAAATACAAATAATGGATGCCACTACACGGCAATATACGATTTCCGAACGATCCATGCTCTGTTCATTTGTTATAAACAACTTAAATATTCCATTGAAAGGTACACAATAACTATGCATGGGAGCTATTCTACGCTGCATAGAGATTGTTCCTTGAACGAAGACATTCAATTAGAGACGTCGTTGATTCAGATCGGCCCAGCAGAAGCTGAGATAAATAAATTTGTTTAAAGGATTTATGAACAAATGCCATTATATCGACTTGTAGGCCAGATACATCAATGATCAGAGGACATAAATTACAGCTAGGAGGGAAAGCTGCAATCTCCAATAGGTGTTAAAAATATTCCATGAGCGGTTCATTTGTTATAAACAATTCAACAATGAAAATTGTTATTACGTCCACCTGCATATATTTACAGCAGCGGGGTATTTCTTATCGTGTAGCTTATTCTTTTCCCTTTAATTTGACGCCCAATTTATTAAAAAACAACCATCAGTAGCTGAGATAATAATTTTTTAATATTTTGTCGGTAACAATGCCGGTAACAGTGCATGTGGCGCCATCTCGCGTTTGCGGCCTTTTTCGCAGTTTTCCGCACCGCCAAAACCGAAATCCTGGATTACATCGTTAATTTAAACAATTGCGTGTTTCTCGGCTTCTAGTGCATATTTTTTAACCGGACCTGTCTTAAATTAAAGCTGCGGACGACAGCTATCTCCTCCAGCAGTTGCAACAATACGGAATTTGTGGTTTAAAAGTTATTAACTATTGAATATTCGGCAAAAATGCACTCCGGGTCACTGCAATTATCTCGCCTTCTGGGCGCGCTAACTTATTGATCGTGTGCTTAAAATACAAATAATGGATGCCACTACACGGCAATATACGATTTCCGAACGATCCATGCTCTGTTCATTTGTTATAAACAACTTAAACATTCCTTTGAAAGGTACACAATAACTATGCATGGGAGCTATTCTACGCTGCATAGAGATTGGTCCTTGAACGAAGACATTCAATTAGAGACGTCGTTGATTCAGATCGGCCCAGCTGAAGCTGAGATAAATAACTTTGTTTAAAGTATTTATGAACAAATGCCATTATATCGACTTGTAGGCCAGATACAACAATGATCAGTGGACATAAATTACAGCTAGGGCGGCAAGCTGCAATCTGCAATAGGTGTAAAGAATATTCCATGAGCGGTTCATTTGTTATAAACAATTCAACAATGAAAATTGTTATTACGTCCACCTGCATATATTTACAGCAGCGGGGTATTTCTTATCGTGTAGCTTATTCTTTTCCCTTTAATTTGACGCCTAATTTATTAAAAAACAACCATCAGTAGCCGAGATAATAATTTTTCAATATTTTGTCGGTAACAATGCCGGTAACAGGGCATGTGGCGCCATCTCGCGTTTGCGGCCTTTTTCGTAGTTTTCCGCACCGCCAAAACCGAAATCCTGGATTACATCGTTAATTTAAACAATTGCGTGTTTCTCGGCTTGTAGTGCATATTTTTTAACCGGACCTGTCTTAAATTAAAGCTGCGGACGACAGCTATCTCCTCCAGCAGTTGCAACAATACGGAATTTGTGGTTTAAAAGTTATTAACTATTGAATATTCGGCAAAAATGCACTCCGGGTCACTGCAACTATCTCGCCTTCTGAGCGCGCTAACTTATTGATCGTGTGCTTGAAATACAAATAATGGATGCCACTACACGGCAATATACGATTTCCGAACGATCCATGCTCTGTTCATTTGTTATAAACAACTTTAACATTCCATTGAAAGGTACACAATAACTATGCATGGGAGCTATTCTACGCTGCATAGAGATTGTTCCTTGAACGAAGACATTCAATCAGAGACGTCGTTGATTCAGATCGGCCCAGCAGAAGCTGAGATAAATAAATTTGTTTAAAGGATTTATGAACAAATGCCATTATATCGACTTGTAGGCCAGATACATCAATGATCAGAGGACATAAATTACAGCTAGGAGGGAAAGCTGCAATCTCCAATAGGTGTTAAAAATATTCCATGAGCGGTTCATTTGTTATAAACAATTCAACAATGAAAATTGTTATTACGCCCACCTGCATATATTTACAGCAGCGGGGTATTTTTTATCGTGTAGCTTATTCTTTTCCCTTTAATTTGACGCCCAATTTATTAAAAAACAACCATCAGTAGCTGAGATAATAATTTTTTAATATTTTGTCGGTAACAATTCCGGTAACAGTGCATGTGGCGCCATCTCGCGTTTGCGGCCTTTTTCGCAGTTTTCCGCACCGCCAAAACCGAAATCCTGGATTACATCGTTAATTTAAACAATTGCGTGTTTCTCGGCTTCTAGTGCATATTTTTTAACCGGATCAGTCTTAAATTAAAGCTGCGGACGACAGCTATCTCCTCCAGCAGTTGCAACAATACGGAATTTGTGGTTTAAAAGTTATTAACTATTGAATATTCGGCAAAAATGCACTCCGGGTCACTGCAACTATCTCGCCTTCTGGGCGCGCTAACTTATTGATCGTGTGCTTGAAATACAAATAATGGATGCCACTACACGGCAATATACGATTTCCGAACGATCCATGCTCTGTTCATTTGTTATAAACAACTTAAACATTCCATTGAAAGGTACACAATAACTATGCATGGGAGCTATTCTACGCTGCATAGAGATTGTTCCTTGAACGAAGACATTCAATCAGAGACGTCGTTGATTCAGATCGGCCCAGCAGAAGCTGAGATAAATAAATTTGTTTAAAGTATTTATGAACAAATGCCATTATATCGACTTGTAGGCCAGATACATCAATGATCAGAGGACATAAATTACAGCTAGGAGGGAAAGCTGCAATCTCCAATAGGTGTTAAAAATATTCCATGAGCGGTTCATTTGTTATAAACAATTCAACAATGAAAATTGTTATTACGTCCACCTGCATATATTTACAGCAGCGGGGTATTTTTTATCGTGTAGCTTATTCATTTCCCTTTAATTTGACGCCCAATTTATTAAAAAACAACCATCAGTAGCTGAGATAATAATTTTTTAATATTTTGTCGGTAACAATGCCGGTAACAGTGCATGTGGCGCCATCTCGCGTTTGCGGCCTTTTTCGCAGTTTTCCGCACCGCCAAAACCGAAATCCTGGATTACATCGTTAATTTAAACAATTGCGTGTTTCTCGGCTTCTAGTGCATATTTTTTAACCGGATCAGTCTTAAATTAAAGCTGCGGACGACAGCTATCTCCTCCAGCAGTTGCAACAATACGGAATTTGTGGTTTAAAAGTTATTAACTATTGAATATTCGGCAAAAATGCACTCCGGGTCACTGCAACTATCTCGCCTTCTGGGCGCGCTAACTTATTGATCGTGTGCTTGAAATACAAATAATGGATGCCACTACACGGCAATATACGATTTCCGAACGATCCATGCTCTGTTCATTTGTTATAAACAACTTAAACATTCCATTGAAAGGTACACAATAACTATCCATGGGAGCTATTCTACGCTGCATAGAGATTGTTCCTTGAACGAAGACATTCAATCAGAGACGTCGTTGATTCAGATCGGCCCAGCAGAAGCTGAGATAAATAAATTTGTTTAAAGTATTTATGAACAAATGCCATTATATCGACTTGTAGGCCAGATACAACAATGATCAGTGGACATAAATTACAGCTTTGGCGGCAAGCTGCAATCTGCAATAGGTGTAAAGAATATTCCATGAGCGGTTCATTTGTTATAAACAATTCAACAATGGAAATTGTTATTACGTCCACCTGCATATATTTACAGCAGCGGGGTATTTCTTAACGTGTAGCTTATTCTTTTCCCTTTAATTTGACGCCTAATTTATTAAAAAACAACCATCTGTAGCCGAGATAATAATTTTTTAATATTTTGTCGGTAACAATGCCGGTAACAGGGCATGTGGCGCAATCTCGCGTTTGCGGCCTTTTTCGCAGTTTTCCGCACCGCCAAAACCGAAATCCTGGATTACATCGTTAATTTAAACAATTGCGTGTTTCTCGGCTTCTAGTGCATATTTTTTAACCGGACCTGTCTTAAATTAAAGCTGCGGACGACAGCTATCTCCTCCAGCAGTTGCAACAATACGGAATTTGTGGTTTAAAAGTTATTAACTATTGAATATTCGGCAAAAATGCACTCCGGGTCACTGCAACTATCTCGCCTTCTGGGCGCGCTAACTTATTGATCGTGTGCTTAAAATACAAATAATGGATGCTGCTACACGGCAATATACGATTTCCGAACGATCCATGCTCTGTTCAGTTGTTATAAACAACTTAAACATTCCTTTGAAAGGTACACAATAACTATGCATGGGAGCAATTCTACGCTGCATAGAGATTGTTCCTTGAACGAAGACATTCAATTAGAGACGTCGTTGATTCAGATCGGCCCAGCAGAAGCTGAGATAAATAAATTTGTTTAAAGTATTTATGAACAAATGCCATTATATCGACTTGTAGGCCAGATACATCAATGATCAGAGGACATAAATGACAGCTAGGAGGGCAAGCTACAATCTCCAATAGGTGTTAAGAATATTCCATGAGCGGCTCATTTGTTATAAACAATTCAACAATGAAAATTGTTATTACGTCCACCTGCATATATTTACAGCAGCGGGGTATTTTTTATCGTGTAGCTTATTCTTTTCCCTTTAATTTGACGCCCAATTTATTAAAAAACAACCATCAGTAGCTGAGATAATAATTTTTTAATATTTTGTCGGTAACAATGCCGGTAACAGTGCATGTGGCGCCATCTCGCGTTTGCGGCCTTTTTCGCAGTTTTCCGCACCGCCAAAACCGAAATCCTGGATTACATCGTTAATTTAAACAATTGCGTGTTTCTCGGCTTCTAGTGCATATTTTTTAACCGGACCTGTCTTAAATTAAAGCTGCGGACGGCAGCTATCTCCTCCAGCAGTTGCAATAATACGGAATTTGTGGTTTAAAAGTTATTAACTATTGAATATTCGGCAAAAATGCACTCCGGGTCACTGCAACTATCTCGCCTTCTGGGCGCGCTAACTTATTGATCGTGTGCTTGAAATACAAATAATGGATGCCACTACACGGCAATATACGATTTCCGAACGATCCATGCTCTGTTCATTTGTTATAAACAACTTAAACATTCCATTGAAAGGTACACAATAACTATGCATGGGAGCTATTCTACGCTGCATAGAGATTGTTCCTTGAACGAAGACATTCAATCAGAGACGTCGTTGATTCAGATCGGCCCAGCAGAAGCTGAGATAAATAAATTTGTTTAAAGGATTTATGAACAAATGCCATTATATCGACTTGTAGGCCAGATACATCAATGATCAGAGGACATAAATTACAGCTAGGAGGGAAAGCTGCAATCTCCAATAGGTGTTAAAAATATTCCATGAGCGGTTCATTTGTTATAAACAATTCAACAATGAAAATTGTTATTACGTCCACCTGCATATATTTACAGCAGCGGGGTATTTCTTATCGTGTAGCTTATTCTTTTCCCTTTAATTTGACGCCTAATTTATTAAAAAACAACCATCTGTAGCCGAGATAATAATTTTTCAATATTTTGTCGGTAACAATGCCGGTAACAGGGCATGTGGCGCAATCTCGCGTTTGCGGCCTTTTTCGCAGTTTTCCGCACCGCCAAAACCGAAATCCTGGATTACATCGTTAATTTAAACAATTGCGTGTTTCTCGGCTTCTAGTGCATATTTTTTAACCGGACCTGTCTTAAATTAAAGCTGCGGACGACAGCTATCTCCTCCAGCAGTTGCAACAATACGGAATTTGTGGTTTAAAAGTTATTAACTATTGAATATTCGGCAAAAATGCACTCCGGGTCACTGCAACTATCTCGCCTTCTGGGCGCGCTAACTTATTGATCGTGTGCTTAAAATACAAATAATGGATGCTGCTACACGGCAATATACGATTTCCGAACGATCCATGCTCTGTTCATTTGTTATAAACAACTTAAACATTCCTTTGAAAGGTACACAATAACTATGCATGGGAGCTATTCTACGCTGCATAGAGATTGTTCCTGGAATGAAGACATTCAATTAGAGACGTCGTTGATTCAAATCGGCCCAGCAGAAGCTGAGATAAATAAATTTGTTTAAAGAATTTATGAACAAATGCCATTATATCGACTTGTAGGCCTGTTACATCAATGATCAGTGGACATAAATTACAGCCAGGAGGACAAGCTGCAATCTCCAATAGGTGTTAAGAATATTCCACGAGCGGTTCATTTGTTATAAACAATTAAACAATGAAAATTGTTATTACGTCCACCTGCATATATTTACAGCATCGGGGTGTTTTTTATCGTGTAGCTTATTCGTTTCCCATTAATTTGACGCCTAATTTATTAAAAAACAACCATCAGTAGCCGAGATAATAATTTTTTAATATTTTGTCGGTAACAATGCCGGTAACAGGGCATGTGGCGCCATCTCGCGTTTGCGGCCTTTTTCGCAGTTTTCCGCACCGCCAAAACCGAAATCCTGGATTACATCGTTAATTTAAACAATTGCGTGTTTCTCGGCTTCTAGTGCATATTTTTTAACCGGACCTGTCTTAAATTAAAGCTGCGGACGACAGCTATCTCCTCCAGCAGTTGCAACAATACGGAATTTGTGGTTTAAAAGTTATTAACTATTGAATATTCGGCAAAAATGCACTCCGGGTCACTGCAACTATCTCGCCTTCTGGGCGCGCTAACTTATTGATCGTGTGCTTAAAATACAAATAATGGATGCTGCTACACGGCAATATACGATTTCCGAACGATCCATGCTCTGTTCATTTGTTATAAACAACTTAAACATTCCTTTGAAAGGTACACAATAACTATGCATGGGAGCTATTCTACGCTGCATAGAGATTGTTCCTTGAATGAAGACATTCAATTAGAGACGTCGTTGATTCAAATCGGCCCAGCAGAAGCTGAGATAAATAAATTTGTTTAAAGAATTTATGAACAAATGCCATTATATCGACTTGTAGGCCTGTTACATCAATGATCAGTGGACATAAATTACAGCCAGGAGGGCAAGCTGCAATCTCCAATAGGTGTTAAGAATATTCCACGAGCGGTTCATTTGTTATAAACAATTAAACAATGAAAATTGTTATTACGTCCACCTGCATATATTTACAGCATCGGGGTGTTTTTTATCGTGTAGCTTATTCGTTTCCCATTAATTTGACGCCTAATTTATTAAAAAACAACCATCAGTAGCCGAGATAATAATTTTTTAATATTTTGTCGGTAACAATGCCGGTAACAGGGCATGTGGCGCCATCTCGCGTTTGCGGCCTTTTTCGCAGTTTTCCGCACCGCCAAAACCGAAATCCTGGATTACATCGTTAATTTAAACAATTGCGTGTTTCTCGGCTTCTAGTGCATATTTTTTAACCGGACCTGTCTTAAATTAAAGCTGCGGACGACAGCTATCTCCTCCAGCAGTTGCAACAATACGGAATTTGTGGTTTAAAAGTTATTAACTATTGAATATTCGGCAAAAATGCACTCCGGGTCACTGCAACTATCTCGCCTTCTGGGCGCGCTAACTTATTGATCGTGTGCTTAAAATACAAATAATGGATGCTGCTACACGGCAATATACGATTTCCGAACGATCCATGCTCTGTTCATTTGTTATAAACAACTTAAACATTCCTTTGAAAGGTACACAATAACTATGCATGGGAGCTATTCTACGCTGCATAGAGATTGTTCCTTGAACGAAGACATTCAATTAGAGACGTCGTTGATTCAGATCGGCCCAGCAGAAGCTGAGATAAATAAATTTGTTTAAAGTATTTATGAACAAATGCCATTATATCGACTTGTGGGCCAGATACATCAATGATCAGAGGACATAAATGACAGCTAGGAGGGCAAGCTACAATCTCCAATAGGTGTTAAGAATATTCCATGAGCGGCTCATTTGTTATAAACAATTCAACAATGAAAATTGTTATTACGTCCACCTGCATATATTTACAGCAGCGGGGTATTTCTTATCGTGTAGCTTATTCTTTTCCCTTTAATTTGACGCCTAATTTATTAAAAAACAACCATCAGTAGCCGAGATAATAATTTTTTAATATTTTGTCGGTAACAATGCCGGTAACAGGGCATGTGGCGCCATCTCGCGTTTGCGGCCTTTTTCGCAGTTTTCCGCACCGCCAAAACCGAAATCCTGGATTACATCGTTAATTTAAACAATTGCGTGTTTCTCGGCTTCTAGTGCATATTTTTTAACCGGACCTGTCTTAAATTAAAGCTGCGGACGACAGCTATCTCCTCCAGCAGTTGCAACAATACGGAATTTGTGGTTTAAAAGTTATTAACTATTGAATATTCGGCAAAAATGCACTCCGGGTCACTGCAACTATCTCGCCTTCTGGGCGCGCTAACTTATTGATCGTGTGCTTAAAATACAAATAATGGATGCTGCTACACGGCAATATACGATTTCCGAACGATCCATGCTCTGTTCATTTGTTATAAACAACTTAAACATTCCTTTGAAAGGTACACAATAACTATGCATGGGAGCTATTCTACGCTGCATAGAGATTGTTCCTTGAACGAAGACATTCAATTAGAGACGTCGTTGATTCAGATCGGCCCAGCAGAAGCTGAGATAAATAAATTTGTTTAAAGTATTTATGAACAAATGCCATTATATCGACTTGTAGGCCAGATACATCAATGATCAGAGGACATAAATGACAGCTAGGAGGGCAAGCTACAATCTCCAATAGGTGTTAAGAATATTCCATGAGCGGCTCATTTGTTATAAACAATTCAACAATGAAAATTGTTATTACGTCCACCTGCATATATTTACAGCAGCGGGGTATTTCTTATCGTGTAGCTTATTCTTTTCCCTTTAATTTGACGCCTAATTTATTAAAAAACAACCATCAGTAGCCGAGATAATAATTTTTTAATATTTTGTCGGTAACAATGCCGGTAACAGGGCATGTGGCGCAATCTCGCGTTTGCGGCCTTTTTCGCAGTTTTCCGCACCGCCAAAACCGAAATCCTGGATTACATCGTTAATTTAAACAATTGCGTGTTTCTCGGCTTCTAGTGCATATTTTTTAACCGGACCTGTCTTAAATTAAAGCTGCGGACGACAGCTATCTCCTCCAGCAGTTGCAACAATACGGAATTTGTGGTTTAAAAGTTATTAACTATTGAATATTCGGCAAAAATGCACTCCGGGTCACTGCAACTATCTCGCCTTCTGGGCGCGCTAACTTATTGATCGTGTGCTTAAAATACAAATAATGGATGCTGCTACACGGCAATATACGATTTCCGAACGATCCATGCTCTGTTCATTTGTTATAAACAACTTAAACATTCCTTTGAAAGGTACACAATAACTATGCATGGGAGCTATTCTACGCTGCATAGAGATTGTTCCTGGAATGAAGACATTCAATTAGAGACGTCGTTGATTCAAATCGGCCCAGCAGAAGCTGAGATAAATAAATTTGTTTAAAGAATTTATGAACAAATGCCATTATATCGACTTGTAGGCCTGTTACATCAATGATCAGTGGACATAAATTACAGCCAGGAGGGCAAGCTACAATCTCCAATAGGTGTTAAGAATATTCCATGAGCGGCTCATTTGTTATAAACAATTCAACAATGAAAATTGTTATTACGTCCACCTGCATATATTTACAACAGCGGGGTATTTTTTATCGTGTAGCTTATTCTTTTCCCTTTAATTTGACGCCTAATTTATTAAAAAACAACCATCAGTAGCCGAGATAATAATTTTTCAATATTTTGTCGGTAACAATGCCGGTAACAGGCATGTGGCGCCATCTCGCGTTTGCGGCCTTTTTCGCAGTTTTCCGCACCGCCAAAACCGAAATCCTGGATTACATCGTTAATTTAAACAATTGCGTGTTTCTCGGCTTGTAGTACATATTTTTTAACCGGACCTGTCTTAAATTAAAGCTGCGGACGACAGCTATCTCCTCCAGCAGTTGCAACAATACGGAATTTGTGGTTTAAAAGTTATTAACTATTGAATATTCGGCAAAAATGCACTCCGGGTCACTGCAACTATCTCGCCTTCTGGGCGCGCTAACTTATTGATCGTGTGCTTGAAATACAAATAATGGATGCCACTACACGGCAATATACGATTTCCGAACGATCCATGCTCTGTTCATTTGTTATAAACAACTTAAACATTCCTTTGAAAGGTACACAATAACTATGCATGGGAGCTATTCTACGCTGCATAGAGATTGTTCCTTGAACGAAGACATTCAATTAGAGACGTCGTTGATTCAGATCGGCCCAGCTGAAGCTGAGATAAATAACTTTGTTTAAAGTATTTATGAACAAATGCCATTATATCGACTTGTAGGCCAGATACAACAATGATCAGTGGACATAAATTACAGCTAGGGCGGCAAGCTGCAATCTGCAATAGGTGTAAAGAATATTCCATGAGCGGTTCATTTGTTATAAACAATTCAACAATGGAAATTGTTATTACGTCCACCTGCATATATTTACAGCAGCGGGGTATTTCTTATCGTGTAGCTTATTCTTTTCCCTTTAATTTGACGCCTAATTTATTAAAAAACAACCATCTGTAGCCGAGATAATAATTTTTTAATATTTTGTCGGTAACAATGCCGGTAACAGGGCATGTGGCGCAATCTCGCGTTTGCGGCCTTTTTCGCAGTTTTCCGCACCGCCAAAACCGAAATCCTGGATTACATCGTTAAATTAAACAATTGCGTGTTTCTCGGCTTCTAGTGCATATTTTTTAACCGGACCTGTCTTAAATTAAAGCTGCGGACGACAGCTATCTCCTCCAGCAGTTGCAATAATACGGAATTTGTGGTTTAAAAGTTATTAACTATTGAATATTCGGCAAAAATGCACTCCGGGTCACTGCAACTATCTCGCCTTCTGGGCGCGCTAACTTATTGATCGTGTGCTTGAAATACAAATAATGGATGCCACTACACGGCAATATACGATTTCCGACCGATCCATGCTCTGTTCATTTGTTATAAACAACTTAAACATTCCATTGAAAGGTACACAATAACTATGCATGGGAGCTATTCTACGCTGCATAGAGATTGTTCCTTGAACGAAGACATTCAATCAGAGACGTCGTTGATTCAGATCGGCCCAGCAGAAGCTGAGATAAATAAATTTGTTTAAAGGATTTATGAACAAATGCCATTATATCGACTTGTAGGCCAGATACATCAATGATCAGAGGACATAAATTACAGCTAGGAGGGAAAGCTGCAATCTCCAATAGGTGTTAAAAATATTCCATGAGCGGTTCATTTGTTATAAACAATTCAACAATGAAAATTGTTATTACGTCCACCTGCATATATTTACAGCAGCGGGGTATTTTTTATCGTGTAGCTTATTCTTTTCCCTTTAATTTGACGCCCAATTTATTAAAAAACAACCATCAGTAGCTGAGATAATAATTTTTTAATATTTTGTCGGTAACAATGCCGGTAACAGTGCATGTGGCGCCA
Source organism: Nomada fucata (assembly GCA_948146005.1). NCBI lineage: Eukaryota > Metazoa > Arthropoda > Insecta > Hymenoptera > Apidae > Nomada > Nomada fucata. Next base: position 339,761 of record OX411282.1, read on the forward strand.
TCTCGCGTTTGCGGCCTTTTTCGCAGTTTTCCGCACCGCCAAAACCGAAATCCTGGATTACATCGTTAATTTAAACAATTGCGTGTTTCTCGGCTTCTAGTGCATATTTTTTAACCGGATCTGTCTTAAATTAAAGCTGCGGACGACAGCTATCTCCTCCAGCAGTTGCAACAATACGGAATTTGTGGTTTAAAAGTTATTAACTATTGAATATTCGGCAAAAATGCACTCCGGGTCACTGCAACTATCTCGCCTTCTGAGCGCGCTAACTTATTGATCGTGTGCTTGAAATACAAATAATGGATGCCACTACACGGCAATATACGATTTCCGAACGATCCATGCTCTGTTCATTTGTTATAAACAACTTAAACATTCCTTTGAAAGGTACACAATAACTATGCATGGGAGCAATTCTACGCTGCATAGAGATTGTTCCTTGAACGAAGACATTCAATTAGAGACGTCGTTGATTCAGATCGGCCCAGCAGAAGCTGAGATAAATAAATTTGTTTAAAGTATTTATGAACAAATGCCATTATATCGACTTGTAGGCCAGATACATCAATGATCAGAGGACATAAATTACAGCTAGGAGGGCAAGCTACAATCTCCAATAGGTGTTAAGAATATTCCATGAGCGGCTCATTTGTTATAAACAATTCAACAATGAAAATTGTTATTACGTCCACCTGCATATATTTACAGCAGCGGGGTATTTTTTATCGTGTAGCTTATTCTTTTCCCTTTAATTTGACGCCTAATTTATTAAAAAACAACCATCAGTAGCCGAGATAATAATTTTTTAATATTTTGTCGGTAACAATGCCGGTAACAGTGCATGTGGCGCCATCTCGCGTTTGCGGCCTTTTTCGCAGTTTTCCGCACCGCCAAAACCGAAATCCTGGATTACATTGTTAATTTAAACAATTGCGTGTTTTTGGGCTTCTAGTGCATATTTTTTAACCGGACCTGTCTTAAATTAAAGCTGCGGACGACAGCTATCTCCTCCAGCAGTTGCAATAATACGGAATTTGTGGTTTAAAAGTTATTAACTATTGAATATTCGGCAAAAATGCACTCCGGGTCACTGCAACTATCTCGCCTTCTGGGCGCGCTAACTTATTGATCGTGTGCTTGAAATACAAATAATGGATGCCACTACACGGCAATATACGATTTCCGAACGATCCATGCTCTGTTCATTTGTTATAAACAACTTAAACATTCCTTTGAAAGGTACACAATAACTATGCATGGGAGCTATTCTACGCTGCATAGAGATTGTTCCTTGAACGAAGACATTCAATCAGAGACGTCGTTGATTCAGATCGGCCCAGCAGAAGCTGAGATAAATAAATTTGTTTAAAGGATTTATGAACAAATGCCATTATATCGACTTGTAGGCCAGATACATCAATGATCAGAGGACATAAATTACAGCTAGGAGGGAAAGCTGCAATCTCCAATAGGTGTTAAAAATATTCCATGAGCGGTTCATTTGTTATAAACAATTCAACAATGAAAATTGTTATTACGTCCACCTGCATATATTTACAGCATCGGGGTGTTTTTTATCGTGTAGCTTATTCGTTTCCCATTAATTTGACGCCTAATTTATTAAAAAACAACCATCAGTAGCCGAGATAATAATTTTTTAATATTTTGTCGGTAACAATGCCGGTAACAGGGCATGTGGCGCCATCTCGCGTTTGCGGCCTTTTTCGCAGTTTTCCGCACCGCCAAAACCGAAATCCTGGATTACATCGTTAATTTAAACAATTGCGTGTTTCTCGGCTTCTAGTGCATATTTTTTAACCGGACCTGTCTTAAATTAAAGCTGCGGACGACAGCTATCTCCTCCAGCAGTTGCAACAATACGGAATTTGTGGTTTAAAAGTTATTAACTATTGAATATTCGGCAAAAATGCACTCCGGGTCACTGCAACTATCTCGCCTTCTGGGCGCGCTAACTTATTGATCGTGTGCTTAAAATACAAATAATGGATGCTGCTACACGGCAATATACGATTTCCGAACGATCCATGCTCTGTTCATTTGTTATAAACAACTTAAACATTCCTTTGAAAGGTACACAATAACTATGCATGGGAGCTATTCTACGCTGCATAGAGATTGTTCCTTGAATGAAGACATTCAATTAGAGACGTCGTTGATTCAAATCGGCCCAGCAGAAGCTGAGATAAATAAATTTGTTTAAAGAATTTATGAACAAATGCCATTATATCGACTTGTAGGCCTGTTACATCAATGATCAGTGGACATAAATTACAGCCAGGAGGGCAAGCTGCAATCTCCAATAGGTGTTAAGAATATTCCACGAGCGGTTCATTTGTTATAAACAATTAAACAATGAAAATTGTTATTACGTCCACCTGCATATATTTACAGCATCGGGGTGTTTTTTATCGTGTAGCTTATTCGTTTCCCATTAATTTGACGCCTAATTTATTAAAAAACAACCATCAGTAGCCGAGATAATAATTTTTTAATATTTTGTCGGTAACAATGCCGGTAACAGGGCATGTGGCGCCATCTCGCGTTTGCGGCCTTTTTCGCAGTTTTCCGCACCGCCAAAACCGAAATCCTGGATTACATCGTTAATTTAAACAATTGCGTGTTTCTCGGCTTCTAGTGCATATTTTTTAACCGGACCTGTCTTAAATTAAAGCTGCGGACGACAGCTATCTCCTCCAGCAGTTGCAACAATACGGAATTTGTGGTTTAAAAGTTATTAACTATTGAATATTCGGCAAAAATGCACTCCGGGTCACTGCAACTATCTCGCCTTCTGGGCGCGCTAACTTATTGATCGTGTGCTTAAAATACAAATAATGGATGCTGCTACACGGCAATATACGATTTCCGAACGATCCATGCTCTGTTCATTTGTTATAAACAACTTAAACATTCCTTTGAAAGGTACACAATAACTATGCATGGGAGCTATTCTACGCTGCATAGAGATTGTTCCTTGAACGAAGACATTCAATTAGAGACGTCGTTGATTCAGATCGGCCCAGCAGAAGCTGAGATAAATAAATTTGTTTAAAGTATTTATGAACAAATGCCATTATATCGACTTGTGGGCCAGATACATCAATGATCAGAGGACATAAATGACAGCTAGGAGGGCAAGCTACAATCTCCAATAGGTGTTAAGAATATTCCATGAGCGGCTCATTTGTTATAAACAATTCAACAATGAAAATTGTTATTACGTCCACCTGCATATATTTACAGCAGCGGGGTATTTCTTATCGTGTAGCTTATTCTTTTCCCTTTAATTTGACGCCTAATTTATTAAAAAACAACCATCAGTAGCCGAGATAATAATTTTTTAATATTTTGTCGGTAACAATGCCGGTAACAGGGCATGTGGCGCCATCTCGCGTTTGCGGCCTTTTTCGCAGTTTTCCGCACCGCCAAAACCGAAATCCTGGATTACATCGTTAATTTAAACAATTGCGTGTTTCTCGGCTTCTAGTGCATATTTTTTAACCGGACCTGTCTTAAATTAAAGCTGCGGACGACAGCTATCTCCTCCAGCAGTTGCAACAATACGGAATTTGTGGTTTAAAAGTTATTAACTATTGAATATTCGGCAAAAATGCACTCCGGGTCACTGCAACTATCTCGCCTTCTGGGCGCGCTAACTTATTGATCGTGTGCTTAAAATACAAATAATGGATGCTGCTACACGGCAATATACGATTTCCGAACGATCCATGCTCTGTTCATTTGTTATAAACAACTTAAACATTCCTTTGAAAGGTACACAATAACTATGCATGGGAGCTATTCTACGCTGCATAGAGATTGTTCCTTGAACGAAGACATTCAATTAGAGACGTCGTTGATTCAGATCGGCCCAGCAGAAGCTGAGATAAATAAATTTGTTTAAAGTATTTATGAACAAATGCCATTATATCGACTTGTAGGCCAGATACATCAATGATCAGAGGACATAAATGACAGCTAGGAGGGCAAGCTACAATCTCCAATAGGTGTTAAGAATATTCCATGAGCGGCTCATTTGTTATAAACAATTCAACAATGAAAATTGTTATTACGTCCACCTGCATATATTTACAGCAGCGGGGTATTTCTTATCGTGTAGCTTATTCTTTTCCCTTTAATTTGACGCCTAATTTATTAAAAAACAACCATCAGTAGCCGAGATAATAATTTTTTAATATTTTGTCGGTAACAATGCCGGTAACAGGGCATGTGGCGCAATCTCGCGTTTGCGGCCTTTTTCGCAGTTTTCCGCACCGCCAAAACCGAAATCCTGGATTACATCGTTAATTTAAACAATTGCGTGTTTCTCGGCTTCTAGTGCATATTTTTTAACCGGACCTGTCTTAAATTAAAGCTGCGGACGACAGCTATCTCCTCCAGCAGTTGCAACAATACGGAATTTGTGGTTTAAAAGTTATTAACTATTGAATATTCGGCAAAAATGCACTCCGGGTCACTGCAACTATCTCGCCTTCTGGGCGCGCTAACTTATTGATCGTGTGCTTAAAATACAAATAATGGATGCTGCTACACGGCAATATACGATTTCCGAACGATCCATGCTCTGTTCATTTGTTATAAACAACTTAAACATTCCTTTGAAAGGTACACAATAACTATGCATGGGAGCTATTCTACGCTGCATAGAGATTGTTCCTGGAATGAAGACATTCAATTAGAGACGTCGTTGATTCAAATCGGCCCAGCAGAAGCTGAGATAAATAAATTTGTTTAAAGAATTTATGAACAAATGCCATTATATCGACTTGTAGGCCTGTTACATCAATGATCAGTGGACATAAATTACAGCCAGGAGGGCAAGCTACAATCTCCAATAGGTGTTAAGAATATTCCATGAGCGGCTCATTTGTTATAAACAATTCAACAATGAAAATTGTTATTACGTCCACCTGCATATATTTACAACAGCGGGGTATTTTTTATCGTGTAGCTTATTCTTTTCCCTTTAATTTGACGCCTAATTTATTAAAAAACAACCATCAGTAGCCGAGATAATAATTTTTCAATATTTTGTCGGTAACAATGCCGGTAACAGGCATGTGGCGCCATCTCGCGTTTGCGGCCTTTTTCGCAGTTTTCCGCACCGCCAAAACCGAAATCCTGGATTACATCGTTAATTTAAACAATTGCGTGTTTCTCGGCTTGTAGTACATATTTTTTAACCGGACCTGTCTTAAATTAAAGCTGCGGACGACAGCTATCTCCTCCAGCAGTTGCAACAATACGGAATTTGTGGTTTAAAAGTTATTAACTATTGAATATTCGGCAAAAATGCACTCCGGGTCACTGCAACTATCTCGCCTTCTGGGCGCGCTAACTTATTGATCGTGTGCTTGAAATACAAATAATGGATGCCACTACACGGCAATATACGATTTCCGAACGATCCATGCTCTGTTCATTTGTTATAAACAACTTAAACATTCCTTTGAAAGGTACACAATAACTATGCATGGGAGCTATTCTACGCTGCATAGAGATTGTTCCTTGAACGAAGACATTCAATTAGAGACGTCGTTGATTCAGATCGGCCCAGCTGAAGCTGAGATAAATAACTTTGTTTAAAGTATTTATGAACAAATGCCATTATATCGACTTGTAGGCCAGATACAACAATGATCAGTGGACATAAATTACAGCTAGGGCGGCAAGCTGCAATCTGCAATAGGTGTAAAGAATATTCCATGAGCGGTTCATTTGTTATAAACAATTCAACAATGGAAATTGTTATTACGTCCACCTGCATATATTTACAGCAGCGGGGTATTTCTTATCGTGTAGCTTATTCTTTTCCCTTTAATTTGACGCCTAATTTATTAAAAAACAACCATCTGTAGCCGAGATAATAATTTTTTAATATTTTGTCGGTAACAATGCCGGTAACAGGGCATGTGGCGCAATCTCGCGTTTGCGGCCTTTTTCGCAGTTTTCCGCACCGCCAAAACCGAAATCCTGGATTACATCGTTAAATTAAACAATTGCGTGTTTCTCGGCTTCTAGTGCATATTTTTTAACCGGACCTGTCTTAAATTAAAGCTGCGGACGACAGCTATCTCCTCCAGCAGTTGCAATAATACGGAATTTGTGGTTTAAAAGTTATTAACTATTGAATATTCGGCAAAAATGCACTCCGGGTCACTGCAACTATCTCGCCTTCTGGGCGCGCTAACTTATTGATCGTGTGCTTGAAATACAAATAATGGATGCCACTACACGGCAATATACGATTTCCGACCGATCCATGCTCTGTTCATTTGTTATAAACAACTTAAACATTCCATTGAAAGGTACACAATAACTATGCATGGGAGCTATTCTACGCTGCATAGAGATTGTTCCTTGAACGAAGACATTCAATCAGAGACGTCGTTGATTCAGATCGGCCCAGCAGAAGCTGAGATAAATAAATTTGTTTAAAGGATTTATGAACAAATGCCATTATATCGACTTGTAGGCCAGATACATCAATGATCAGAGGACATAAATTACAGCTAGGAGGGAAAGCTGCAATCTCCAATAGGTGTTAAAAATATTCCATGAGCGGTTCATTTGTTATAAACAATTCAACAATGAAAATTGTTATTACGTCCACCTGCATATATTTACAGCAGCGGGGTATTTTTTATCGTGTAGCTTATTCTTTTCCCTTTAATTTGACGCCCAATTTATTAAAAAACAACCATCAGTAGCTGAGATAATAATTTTTTAATATTTTGTCGGTAACAATGCCGGTAACAGTGCATGTGGCGCCATCTCGCGTTTGCGGCCTTTTTCGCAGTTTTCCGCACCGCCAAAACCGAAATCCTGGATTACATCGTTAATTTAAACAATTGCGTGTTTCTCGGCTTCTAGTGCATATTTTTTAACCGGATCTGTCTTAAATTAAAGCTGCGGACGACAGCTATCTCCTCCAGCAGTTGCAACAATACGGAATTTGTGGTTTAAAAGTTATTAACTATTGAATATTCGGCAAAAATGCACTCCGGGTCACTGCAACTATCTCGCCTTCTGAGCGCGCTAACTTATTGATCGTGTGCTTGAAATACAAATAATGGATGCCACTACACGGCAATATACGATTTCCGAACGATCCATGCTCTGTTCATTTGTTATAAACAACTTAAACATTCCTTTGAAAGGTACACAATAACTATGCATGGGAGCAATTCTACGCTGCATAGAGATTGTTCCTTGAACGAAGACATTCAATTAGAGACGTCGTTGATTCAGATCGGCCCAGCAGAAGCTGAGATAAATAAATTTGTTTAAAGTATTTATGAACAAATGCCATTATATCGACTTGTAGGCCAGATACATCAATGATCAGAGGACATAAATTACAGCTAGGAGGGCAAGCTACAATCTCCAATAGGTGTTAAGAATATTCCATGAGCGGCTCATTTGTTATAAACAATTCAACAATGAAAATTGTTATTACGTCCACCTGCATATATTTACAGCAGCGGGGTATTTTTTATCGTGTAGCTTATTCTTTTCCCTTTAATTTGACGCCTAATTTATTAAAAAACAACCATCAGTAGCCGAGATAATAATTTTTTAATATTTTGTCGGTAACAATGCCGGTAACAGTGCATGTGGCGCCATCTCGCGTTTGCGGCCTTTTTCGCAGTTTTCCGCACCGCCAAAACCGAAATCCTGGATTACATTGTTAATTTAAACAATTGCGTGTTTTTGGGCTTCTAGTGCATATTTTTTAACCGGACCTGTCTTAAATTAAAGCTGCGGACGACAGCTATCTCCTCCAGCAGTTGCAATAATACGGAATTTGTGGTTTAAAAGTTATTAACTATTGAATATTCGGCAAAAATGCACTCCGGGTCACTGCAACTATCTCGCCTTCTGGGCGCGCTAACTTATTGATCGTGTGCTTGAAATACAAATAATGGATGCCACTACACGGCAATATACGATTTCCGAACGATCCATGCTCTGTTCATTTGTTATAAACAACTTAAACATTCCTTTGAAAGGTACACAATAACTATGCATGGGAGCTATTCTACGCTGCATAGAGATTGTTCCTTGAACGAAGACATTCAATCAGAGACGTCGTTGATTCAGATCGGCCCAGCAGAAGCTGAGATAAATAAATTTGTTTAAAGGATTTATGAACAAATGCCATTATATCGACTTGTAGGCCAGATACATCAATGATCAGAGGACATAAATTACAGCTAGGAGGGAAAGCTGCAATCTCCAATAGGTGTTAAAAATATTCCATGAGCGGTTCATTTGTTATAAACAATTCAACAATGAAAATTGTTATTACGTCCACCTGCATATATTTACAGCAGCGGGGTATTTTTTATCGTGTAGCTTATTCTTTTCCCTTTAATTTGACGCCCAATTTATTAAAAAACAACCATCAGTAGCTGAGATAATAATTTTTTAATATTTTGTCGGTAACAATGCCGGTAACAGTGCATGTGGCGCCATCTCGCGTTTGCGGCCTTTTTCGCAGTTTTCCGCACCGCCAAAACCGAAATCCTGGATTACATCGTTAATTTAAACAATTGCGTGTTTCTCGGCTTCTAGTGCATATTTTTTAACCGGATCTGTCTTAAATTAAAGCTGCGGACGACAGCTATCTCCTCCAGCAGTTGCAACAATACGGAATTTGTGGTTTAAAAGTTATTAACTATTGAATATTCGGCAAAAATGCACTCCGGGTCACTGCAACTATCTCGCCTTCTGGGCGCGCTAACTTATTGATCGTGTGCTTGAAATACAAATAATGGATGCCACTACACGGCAATATACGATTTCCGAACGATCCATGCCCTGTTCATTTGTTATAAACAACTTAAACATTCCTTTGAAAGGTACACAATAACTATGCATGGGAGCTATTCTACGCTGCATAGAGATTGTTCCTTGAATGAAGACATTCAATTAGAGACGTCGTTGATTCAAATCGGCCCAGCAGAAGCTGAGATAAATAAATTTGTTTAAAGAATTTATGAACAAATGCCATTATATCTACTTGTAGGCCAGATACATCAATGATCAGAGGACATAAATTACAGCTAGGAGGGCAAGCTACAATCTCCAATAGGTGTTAAGAATATTCCATGAGCGGCTCATTTGTTATAAACAATTCAACAATGAAAATTGTTATTACGTCCACCTGCATATATTTACAACAGCGGGGTATTTTTTATCGTGTAGCTTATTCTTTTCCCTTTAATTTGACGCCTAATTTATTAAAAAACAACCATCAGTAGCCGAGATAATAATTTTTCAATATTTTGTCGGTAACAATGCCGGTAACAGGCATGTGGCGCCATCTCGCGTTTGCGGCCTTTTTCGCAGTTTTCCGCACCGCCAAAACCGAAATCCTGGATTACATCGTTAATTTAAACAATTGCGTGTTTCTCGGCTTTTAGTGCATATTTTTTAACCGGACCTGTCTTAAATTAAAGCTGCGGACGACAGCTATCTCCTCCAGCAGTTGCAACAATACGGAATTTGTGGTTTAAAAGTTATTAACTATTGAATATTCGGCAAAAATGCACTCCGGGTCACTGCAACTATCTCGCCTTCTGGGCGCGCTAACTTATTGATCGTGTGCTTAAAATACAAATAATGGATGCTGCTACACGGCAATATACGATTTCCGAACGATCCATGCTCTGTTCAGTTGTTATAAACAACTTAAACATTCCTTTGAAAGGTACACAATAACTATGCATGGGAGCAATTCTACGCTGCATAGAGATTGTTCCTTGAACGAAGACATTCAATTAGAGACGTCGTTGATTCAGATCGGCCCAGCAGAAGCTGAGATAAATAAATTTGTTTAAAGTATTTATGAACAAATGCCATTATATCGACTTGTAGGCCAGATACATCAATGATCAGAGGACATAAATGACAGCTAGGAGGGCAAGCTACAATCTCCAATAGGTGTTAAGAATATTCCATGAGCGGCTCATTTGTTATAAACAATTCAACAATGAAAATTGTTATTACGTCCACCTGCATATATTTACAGCAGCGGGGTATTTTTTATCGTGTAGCTTATTCTTTTCCCTTTAATTTGACGCCCAATTTATTAAAAAACAACCATCAGTAGCTGAGATAATAATTTTTTAATATTTTGTCGGTAACAATGCCGGTAACAGGGCATGTGGCGCAATCTCGCGTTTGCGGCCTTTTTCGCAGTTTTCCGCACCGCCAAAACCGAAATCCTGGATTACATCGTTAAATTAAACAATTGCGTGTTTCTCGGCTTCTAGTGCATATTTTTTAACCGGACCTGTCTTAAATTAAAGCTGCGGACGACAGCTATCTCCTCCAGCAGTTGCAATAATACGGAATTTGTGGTTTAAAAGTTATTAACTATTGAATATTCGGCAAAAATGCACTCCGGGTCACTGCAACTATCTCGCCTTCTGGGCGCGCTAACTTATTGATCGTGTGCTTGAAATACAAATAATGGATGCCACTACACGGCAATATACGATTTCCGAACGATCCATGCTCTGTTCATTTGTTATAAACAACTTTAACATTCCATTGAAAGGTACACAATAACTATGCATGGGAGCTATTCTACGCTGCATAGAGATTGTTCCTTGAACGAAGACATTCAATCAGAGACGTCGTTGATTCAGATCGGCCCAGCAGAAGCTGAGATAAATAAATTTGTTTAAAGGATTTATGAACAAATGCCATTATATCGACTTGTAGGCCAGATACATCAATGATCAGAGGACATAAATTACAGCTAGGAGGGAAAGCTGCAATCTCCAATAGGTGTTAAAAATAGTCCATGAGCGGTTCATTTGTTATAAACAATTCAACAATGAAAATTGTTATTACGTCCACCTGCATATATTTACAGCAGCGGGGTATTTTTTATCGTGTAGCTTATTCTTTTCCCTTTAATTTGACGCCCAATTTATTAAAAAACAACCATCAGTAGCTGAGATAATAATTTTTTAATATTTTGTCGGTAACAATGCCGGTAACAGTGCATGTGGCGCCATCTCGCGTTTGCGGCCTTTTTCGCAGTTTTCCGCACCGCCAAAACCGAAATCCTGGATTACATCGTTAATTTAAACAATTGCGTGTTTCTCGGCTTCTAGTGCATATTTTTTAACCGGATCTGTCTTAAATTAAAGCTGCGGACGACAGCTATCTCCTCCAGCAGTTGCAACAATACGGAATTTGTGGTTTAAAAGTTATTAACTATTGAATATTCGGCAAAAATGCACTCCGGGTCACTGCAACTATCTCGCCTTCTGGGCGCGCTAACTTATTGATCGTGTGCTTGAAATACAAATAATGGATGCCACTACACGGCAATATACGATTTCCGAACGATCCATGCTCTGTTCATTTGTTATAAACAACTTAAACATTCCTTTGAAAGGTACACAATAACTATGCATGGGAGCTATTCTACGCTGCATAGAGATTGTTCCTTGAACGAAGACATTCAATCAGAGACGTCGTTGATTCAGATCGGCCCAGCAGAAGCTGAGATAAATAAATTTGTTTAAAGGATTTATGAACAAATGCCATTATATCGACTTGTAGGCCAGATACATCAATGATCAGAGGACATAAATTACAGCTAGGAGGGAAAGCTGCAATCTCCAATAGGTGTTAAAAATATTCCATGAGCGGTTCATTTGTTATAAACAATTCAACAATGAAAATTGTTATTACGTCCACCTGCATATATTTACAGCAGCGGGGTATTTTTTATCGTGTAGCTTATTCTTTTCCCTTTAATTTGACGCCCAATTTATTAAAAAACAACCATCAGTAGCTGAGATAATAATTTTTTAATATTTTGTCGGTAACAATGCCGGTAACAGTGCATGTGGCGCCATCTCGCGTTTGCGGCCTTTTTCGCAGTTTTCCGCACCGCCAAAACCGAAATCCTGGATTACATCGTTAATTTAAACAATTGCGTGTTTCTCGGCTTCTAGTGCATATTTTTTAACCGGATCTGTCTTAAATTAAAGCTGCGGACGACAGCTATCTCCTCCAGCAGTTGCAACAATACGGAATTTGTGGTTTAAAAGTTATTAACTATTGAATATTCGGCAAAAATGCACTCCGGGTCACTGCAACTATCTCGCCTTCTGGGCGCGCTAACTTATTGATCGTGTGCTTGAAATACAAATAATGGATGCCACTACACGGCAATATACGATTTCCGAACGATCCATGCTCTGTTCATTTGTTATAAACAACTTAAACATTCCTTTGAAAGGTACACAATAACTATGCATGGGAGCTATTCTACGCTGCATAGAGATTGTTCCTTGAATGAAGACATTCAATTAGAGACGTCGTTGATTCAAATCGGCCCAGCAGAAGCTGAGATAAATAAATTTGTTTAAAGAATTTATGAACAAATGCCATTATATCGACTTGTAGGCCAGATACATCAATGATCAGAGGACATAAATTACAGCTAGGAGGGCAAGCTACAATCTCCAATAGGTGTTAAGAATATTCCATGAGCGGCTCATTTGTTATAAACAATTCAACAATGAAAATTGTTATTACGTCCACCTGCATATATTTACAACAGCGGGGTATTTTTTATCGTGTAGCTTATTCTTTTCCCTTTAATTTGACGCCTAATTTATTAAAAAACAACCATCAGTAGCCGAGATAATAATTTTTCAATATTTTGTCGGTAACAATGCCGGTAACAGGCATGTGGCGCCATCTCGCGTTTGCGGCCTTTTTCGCAGTTTTCCGCACCGCCAAAACCGAAATCCTGGATTACATCGTTAATTTAAACAATTGCGTGTTTCTCGGCTTGTAGTGCATATTTTTTAACCGGACCTGTCTTAAATTAAAGCTGCGGACGACAGCTATCTCCTCCAGCAGTTGCAACAATACGGAATTTGTGGTTTAAAAGTTATTAACTATTGAATATTCGGCAAAAATGCACTCCGGGTCACTGCAACTATCTCGCCTTCTGGGCGCGCTAACTTATTGATCGTGTGCTTAAAATACAAATAATGGATGCTGCTACACGGCAATATACGATTTCCGAACGATCCATGCTCTGTTCAGTTGTTATAAACAACTTAAACATTCCTTTGAAAGGTACACAATAACTATGCATGGGAGCAATTCTACGCTGCATAGAGATTGTTCCTTGAACGAAGACATTCAATTAGAGACGTCGTTGATTCAGATCGGCCCAGCAGAAGCTGAGATAAATAAATTTGTTTAAAGTATTTATGAACAAATGCCATTATATCGACTTGTAGGCCAGATACATCAATGATCAGAGGACATAAATGACAGCTAGGAGGGCAAGCTACAATCTCCAATAGGTGTTAAGAATATTCCATGAGCGGCTCATTTGTTATAAACAATTCAACAATGAAAATTCTTATTACGTCCACCTGCATATATTTACAGCAGCGGGGTATTTTTTATCGTGTAGCTTATTCTTTTCCCTTTAATTTGACGCCCAATTTATTAAAAGACAACCATCAGTAGCTGAGATAATAATTTTTTAATATTTTGTCGGTAACAATGCCGGTAACAGTGCATGTGGCGCCATCTCGCGTTTGCGGCCTTTTTCGCAGTTTTCCGCACCGCCAAAACCGAAATCCTGGATTACATCGTTAATTTAAACAATTGCGTGTTTCTCGGCTTCTAGTGCATATTTTTTAACCGGACCTGTCTTAAATTAAAGCTGCGGACGACAGCTATCTCCTCCAGCAGTTGCAACAATACGGAATTTGTGGTTTAAAAGTTATTAACTATTGAATATTCGGCAAAAATGCACTCCGGGTCACTGCAATTATCTCGCCTTCTGGGCGCGCTAACTTATTGATCGTGTGCTTAAAATACAAATAATGGATGCCACTACACGGCAATATACGATTTCCGAACGATCCATGCTCTGTGCATTTGTTATAAACAACTTAAACATTCCTTTGAAAGGTACACAATAACTATGCATGGGAGCTATTCTACGCTGCATAGAGATTGTTCCTTGAACGAAGACATTCAATTAGAGACGTCGTTGATTCAGATCGGCCCAGCTGAAGCTGAGATAAATAACTTTGTTTAAAGTATTTATGAACAAATGCCATTATATCGACTTGTAGGCCAGATACAACAATGATCAGTGGACATAAATTACAGCTAGGGCGGCAAGCTGCAATCTGCAATAGGTGTAAAGAATATTCCATGAGCGGTTCATTTGTTATAAACAATTCAACAATGGAAATTGTTATTACGTCCACCTGCATATATTTACAGCAGCGGGGTATTTCTTATCGTGTAGCTTATTCTTTTCCCTTTAATTTGACGCCTAATTTATTAAAAAACAACCATCTGTAGCCGAAATAATAATTTTTTAATATTTTGTCGGTAACAATGCCGGTAACAGGGCATGTGGCGCAATCTCGCGTTTGCGGCCTTTTTCGCAGTTTTCCGCACCGCCAAAACCGAAATCCTGGATTACATCGTTAAATTAAACAATTGCGTGTTTCTCGGCTTCTAGTGCATATTTTTTAACCGGACCTGTCTTAAATTAAAGCTGCGGACGACAGCTATCTCCTCCAGCAGTTGCAATAATACGGAATTTGTGGTTTAAAAGTTATTAACTATTGAATATTCGGCAAAAATGCACTCCGGGTCACTGCAACTATCTCGCCTTCTGGGCGCGCTAACTTATTGATCGTGTGCTTGAAATACAAATAATGGATGCCACTACACGGCAATATACGATTTCCGACCGATCCATGCTCTGTTCATTTGTTATAAACAACTTAAACATTCCTTTGAAAGGTACACAATAACTATGCATGGGAGCAATTCTACGCTGCATAGAGATTGTTCCTTGAACGAAGACATTCAATTAGAGACGTCGTTGATTCAGATCGGCCCAGCAGAAGCTGAGATAAATAAATTTGTTTAAAGTATTTATGAACAAATGCCATTATATCGACTTGTAGGCCAGATACATCAATGATCAGAGGACATAAATGACAGCTAGGAGGGCAAGCTACAATCTCCAATAGGTGTTAAGAATATTCCATGAGCGGCTCATTTGTTATAAACAATTCAACAATGAAAATTGTTATTACGTCCACCTGCATATATTTACAGCAGCGGGGTATTTTTTATCGTGTAGCTTATTCTTTTCCCTTTAATTTGACGCCCAATTTATTAAAAAACAACCATCAGTAGCTGAGATAATAATTTTTTAATATTTTGTCGGTAACAATGCCGGTAACAGTGCATGTGGCGCCATCTCGCGTTTGCGGCCTTTTTCGCAGTTTTCCGCACCGCCAAAACCGAAATCCTGGATTACATCGTTAATTTAAACAATTGCGTGTTTCTCGGCTTCTAGTGCATATTTTTTAACCGGACCTGTCTTAAATTAAAGCTGCGGACGACAGCTATCTCCTCCAGCAGTTGCAACAATACGGAATTTGTGGTTTAAAAGTTATTAACTATTGAATATTCGGCAAAAATGCACTCCGGGTCACTGCAATTATCTCGCCTTCTGGGCGCGCTAACTTATTGATCGTGTGCTTAAAATACAAATAATGGATGCCACTACACGGCAATATACGATTTCCGAACGATCCATGCTCTGTTCATTTGTTATAAACAACTTAAACATTCCTTTGAAAGGTACACAATAACTATGCATGGGAGCTATTCTACGCTGCATAGAGATTGTTCCTTGAACGAAGACATTCAATTAGAGACGTCGTTGATTCAGATCGGCCCAGCTGAAGCTGAGATAAATAACTTTGTTTAAAGTATTTATGAACAAATGCCATTATATCGACTTGTAGGCCAGATACAACAATGATCAGTGGACATAAATTACAGCTAGGGCGGCAAGCTGCAATCTGCAATAGGTGTAAAGAATATTCCATGAGCGGTTCATTTGTTATAAACAATTCAACAATGGAAATTGTTATTACGTCCACCTGCATATATTTACAGCAGCGGGGTATTTCTTATCGTGTAGCTTATTCTTTTCCCTTTAATTTGACGCCTAATTTATTAAAAAACAACCATCTGTAGCCGAGATAATAATTTTTTAATATTTTGTCGGTAACAATGCCGGTAACAGGGCATGTGGCGCAATCTCGCGTTTGCGGCCTTTTTCGCAGTTTTCCGCACCGCCAAAACCGAAATCCTGGATTACATCGTTAAATTAAACAATTGCGTGTTTCTCGGCTTCTAGTGCATATTTTTTAACCGGACCTGTCTTAAATTAAAGCTGCGGACGACAGCTATCTCCTCCAGCAGTTGCAATAATACGGAATTTGTGGTTTAAAAGTTATTAACTATTGAATATTCGGCAAAAATGCACTCCGGGTCACTGCAACTATCTCGCCTTCTGGGCGCGCTAACTTATTGATCGTGTGCTTGAAATACAAATAATGGATGCCACTACACGGCAATATACGATTTCCGAACGATCCATGCTCTGTTCATTTGTTATAAACAACTTAAACATTCCATTGAAAGGTACACAATAACTATGCATGGGAGCTATTCTACGCTGCATAGAGATTGTTCCTTGAACGAAGACATTCAATCAGAGACGTCGTTGATTCAGATCGGCCCAGCAGAAGCTGAGATAAATAAATTTGTTTAAAGGATTTATGAACAAATGCCATTATATCGACTTGTAGGCCAGATACATCAATGATCAGAGGACATAAATTACAGCTAGGAGGGAAAGCTGCAATCTCCAATAGGTGTTAAAAATATTCCATGAGCGGTTCATTTGTTATAAACAATTCAACAATGAAAATTGTTATTACGTCCACCTGCATATATTTACAGCAGCGGGGTATTTTTTATCGTGTAGCTTATTCTTTTCCCTTTAATTTGACGCCCAATTTATTAAAAAACAACCATCAGTAGCTGAGATAATAATTTTTTAATATTTTGTCGGTAACAATGCCGGTAACAGTGCATGTGGCGCCATCTCGCGTTTGCGGCCTTTTTCGCAGTTTTCCGCACCGCCAAAACCGAAATCCTGGATTACATCGTTAATTTAAACAATTGCGTGTTTCTCGGCTTCTAGTGCATATTTTTTAACCGGATCTGTCTTAAATTAAAGCTGCGGACGACAGCTATCTCCTCCAGCAGTTGCAACAATACGGAATTTGTGGTTTAAAAGTTATTAACTATTGAATATTCGGCAAAAATGCACTCCGGGTCACTGCAACTATCTCGCCTTCTGAGCGCGCTAACTTATTGATCGTGTGCTTGAAATACAAATAATGGATGCCACTACACGGCAATATACGATTTCCGAACGATCCATGCTCTGTTCATTTGTTATAAACAACTTAAACATTCCTTTGAAAGGTACACAATAACTATGCATGGGAGCAATTCTACGCTGCATAGAGATTGTTCCTTGAACGAAGACATTCAATTAGAGACGTCGTTGATTCAGATCGGCCCAGCAGAAGCTGAGATAAATAAATTTGTTTAAAGTATTTATGAACAAATGCCATTATATCGACTTGTAGGCCAGATACATCAATGATCAGAGGACATAAATTACAGCTAGGAGGGCAAGCTACAATCTCCAATAGGTGTTAAGAATATTCCATGAGCGGCTCATTTGTTATAAACAATTCAACAATGAAAATTGTTATTACGTCCACCTGCATATATTTACAGCAGCGGGGTATTTTTTATCGTGTAGCTTATTCTTTTCCCTTTAATTTGACGCCTAATTTATTAAAAAACAACCATCAGTAGCCGAGATAATAATTTTTCAATATTTTGTCGGTAACAATGCCGGTAACAGGGCATGTGGCGCCATCTCGCGTTTGCGGCCTTTTTCGCAGTTTTCCGCACCGCCAAAACCGAAATCCTGGATTACATTGTTAATTTAAACAATTGCGTGTTTTTGGGCTTCTAGTGCATATTTTTTAACCGGACCTGTCTTAAATTAAAGCTGCGGACGACAGCTATCTCCTCCAGCAGTTGCAATAATACGGAATTTGTGGTTTAAAAGTTATTAACTATTGAATATTCGGCAAAAATGCACTCCGGGTCACTGCAACTATCTCGCCTTCTGGGCGCGCTAACTTATTGATCGTGTGCTTGAAATACAAATAATGGATGCCACTACACGGCAATATACGATTTCCGAACGATCCATGCTCTGTTCATTTGTTATAAACAACTTAAACATTCCATTGAAAGGTACACAATAACTATGCATGGGAGCTATTCTACGCTGCATAGAGATTGTTCCTTGAACGAAGACATTCAATCAGAGACGTCGTTGATTCAGATCGGCCCAGCAGAAGCTGAGATAAATAAATTTGTTTAAAGGATTTATGAACAAATGCCATTATATCGACTTGTAGGCCAGATACATCAATGATCAGAGGACATAAATTACAGCTAGGAGGGCAAGCTACAATCTCCAATAGGTGTTAAGAATATTCCATGAGCGGCTCATTTGTTATAAACAATTCAACAATGAAAATTGTTATTACGTCCACCTGCATATATTTACAGCAGCGGGGTATTTCTTATCGTGTAGCTTATTCTTTTCCCTTTAATTTGACGCCTAATTTATTAAAAAACAACCATCTGTAGCTGAGATAATAATTTTTTAATATTTTGTCGGTAACAATGCCGGTAACAGGGCATGTGGCGCCATCTCGCGTTTGCGGCCTTTTTCGCAGTTTTCCGCACCGCCAAAACCGAAATCCTGGATTACATCGTTAATTTAAACAATTGCGTGTTTCTCGGCTTCTAGTGCATATTTTTTAACCGGACCTGTCTTAAATTAAAGCTACGGACGACAGCTATCTCCTCCAGCAGTTGCAACAATACGGAATTTGTGGTTTAAAAGTTATTAACTATTGAATATTCGGCAAAAATGCACTCCGGGTCACTGCAATTATCTCGCCTTCTGGGCGCGCTAACTTATTGATCGAGTGCTCCAAATGAATGTAAAGAATACAGCTACAGGAAAATGATGGATTTACAAATGCGGCCTGTGCTGTTTATTTCTTATAAACAAATAAACAATTTGTTTGTTTTAATATTAAACGTCGAAACTTGGGTTTGGTCAGCAGTGACACCGGATTGCATTTTTGCCAATATTTTAGTTGTTTATAACTCCGGTTATATATGTCCGGTTAAATAACACGCAGTGGAAGCCAAGAAAAACGCAATTGTTTAAATTAACGATGTAATCCAGGATTTCGGTTGTGACGGTGCGGAAAACTGCGAAAAAGGCCGCAAACGCGAGATGGCGCCACGTACATTTTTGGCCGTAGTAGGGTTCTAGAGTGCAAGTACCCTTTCCATATCACTGACAACGTTACCGACAACTTATAAATGTTAATTTTTTATCTCAGGTTCCTAGTGGTTCTTTTTCATCTATGAGGTGTCAGTTGAAAGGGAAGGAAATAAGATAAATAACAATTTAAATAATAATTACGGCCAACTGGATATTCGTGTACATTGTAAGTTTTGCGTGTAGGAAATGCAGCGGGAGCAGTAGTTTGCAGCACTTATTTATAAATGACGGAGCTACGGCCGTTAAAAATTGTCATCCAATTAATTTTTTTTTACTTATGTGCAGTAATCGACCATGAAATCAGTGTTACAATAGAAATAATAAATGTGACAAATCAATGGTGCATAATATTGTTCGTTGACTCCTATTAAAGTTTGTAGCTAAGACTTGTACTTTTAACGTAAGGCCTCGATCACTGTTCTCAGTTGCTCTTTTCATTTAAATATTTCCACTAATTTTTCATCACGCATTTAACTCGTTTAAAAATGTTGTAAAACAACAAATAAATATAATCACGATATCATGGGGCAATATTTTTTATATGCAAAACATTTAGATAGCACAACCTTGCGGTATTCAGCTCTAGACATTTGGTTATTATATGCGATATCCTGGCAAGTATCTCCTTCGACAATCACATGTCGCGAATGCGTTAATAATACTTGGTGTCGTCGATCTGCCGCTGATATTCCTCATCGTCGGGATTTGCCTCGCACACGTTATCGTTATTCGGGGGTCTTACACCATTGTACCTGCACGTTCAAGTAGATTTAAGGATAATTTATATAATTTTAAAATAATACATATATTCATATACATGTATCATTACGGAATAATTATAACGCGTTGGTTTGAAGTAAATAAAAGACCTGGAAAAGTCACCCTTGCAGAGTCTCCATGGTAGCACATCGATTCTTTCGTGCAGTATCGGTGATATTTCAGGACTGACGAAGTTCGGTGTACCGGCACCGGAACCACGGGTCAAGAGCTTCCTTCTGCGATCGTAACAGCAATGCTGGGCGGCCGCACTTCCGCTTCCCTGCATCAGCAGAGAGCGCACGCAGTAAGTGGCTCCCAGCTTGTAAACGTCGAGCCTCTGAGAATCGCCGCTGACGTCCCGCCACCTGAAGTACCTCTTATGCCTCTCGTCCCAAATTTTGTCGTCGTAAAAGATGTTGCTCGGGTATTGGCACGGACAGGCGGGCAACGACGCTAAACCACCTGCAATGGCAAGTTCGAGGAACGACGGTGATGTTTACGACACTACAATTGTCGGATCCATACCTAAGAAAACTTGCTCGAGCTTGTCCTTGCTGTTCAACCACTTCTGGCAAGGGTCTTCGTTCGTCCCATTCATAATGTTTAGTTCTTTGAAGATGTCTTGATTGCTCGTCGTGGAAGCGTTTCTCAGGCTTTGGAATAATTTACTGAGGAGAACGGTCAAACTCTCGTGCATCGAAACTTGATCGTCGACGGCCGAGTATAAGACCGACGGATGTGTATCATCCATATACAGTTTGTCCTTTTTCGAACGATCTATACCAAACTCACCCCTTCCGGAAGGAGATAGATCGTCGTACGAGTCTATCAGCTCCGAGTCTGCAAGATCGTCACTGACGAACGTATGCCTCCTTGGGACGGCGAAGGTTTTTTCATATGCTTCAGTTTTACCCTTCTCTTCGTCGGTATCGCCAAACTCGTAATCCTCCCCCTTGCTCTCATTGTAAACCTCCTACGTGCCGGAAAAAATATAATTCTGATTGTATTCATATTGCTTGGGTATTCGCGTGACGGGAACGTTAGGAATAATCACCTGGGGGCGACCAATCATCCCTGATCGTTCACGTTGCTCTTCTCCGGACTCCAAAACCGTATTATTTACATCTCGATCTTCTTTCGTTCCGTTGGCCCTCTGAACGGCGAATGTTCCTCGAAGGCACGTCGTTCGATTTCTGCAGCGGCGTCGCTTCCGGCGTCTCGCGTGTCTCGTAGGAATCGTTTCCCTTTCAACCTCGTCGCCTCGTTTACTCCGAAACAATAAATTCGTCATCAAAGAAGGGTGGAGAGATCTCGAACTCGATTCCGGGTTCACAACGACACGAAAATCTTCGGCGTCTCGTTGATTGCTGACCTGTCGCTGGAAATGAGCAAACTGACCGATCATTTATTGCGCAAGGAGGAAGGCGAGGAGTTTCCGCAGTTTCGTCGGCAGAAGAGGGTAAGGAAAGCCGGCGCGACATCAAAAGAAGCCGTCTTTGGTTCATGGACGAGATACGGCGGTCGTGCAGGGTAAAGGGACGCGGCGCGGCTGTAAACGCTGCAATGGCACGGAGCGGAATGGAAGACGCCCGAGCGGCCGAACGTTTCTACTTCTTGGAAACGTGCGTTGTAAGATCGTTTCCCATTCAATGGCGTAGCAGCCCATTGGCATGCAAGCGGGATTTCAGTTTCCCACGTCTTCAAAAAGATTCCCATTGTCCTCTTTTTCGTTGCGGTAGAGCTTGAAAAATTTTTAAACTTTGACACGATTGCTACTTACGTGACGATCTCGCGCGTGCACGATAAAAAGAATGAATATCGATTGGAAGACGAGTATCCAGTAAACGAAGGCCGAGGCTCTCATCTTCGTCATCCACGATTTGCCATGATGCTTCGAGTCCGAATGTTCAAACGTTCAATGTGTGAATACCGTTCCATCCATGGCCAACTAATATTTCACTGGCAGTTTTCCATGGAATCAGTGCACTCGCCCGATGGTTCATCCCTCTAGCATCGTTCGAAGAAGTATTCTCTTGGTTCCACGAGCGATCCGCGATCAACCCCCGAGTACGGCGACCGGTGTCGTCGCCCTATTTGTTTACGAATGTTTCGATTCGATCAGAAGCGTTCGACAGGGTTGATTATCGATGCCGAAGACGCGTCGCGCGGGTGACGACGATGGGGCGGCGGAAGAGTGTAAATCGCGCGCGAATGGATACGGGAGAAATACGGTGACGGAAAGGAAGGAGGCAGGAGACAGGAGGCAGGAGGCAGGAGGCACGAGGCACGAGGCACGAGGCGCGCACCGTTCAAAGGCCTACCACTATATGTATAGTTGTGAACTCGTCAAGTTCTGTCCCACTATAATGGCCAAGTGGCGGTAGTGGAGAGGTAGCGCGCCGGATGACAGAACACTACGTCATTGTACAGGCCACTGTACAGTTCACGGCTTAAGGTTTCTCACTTATATACGTTAGCGGCAGCTCGGGCCCCATCGCTTTTCTCTTTTCTGTTTGCACCGTTTGGTACTGCTTCGTCTTCTCCGGTCTAAGTCCCCCCTTGCTTTACGGTGGCCTAGCCTCCCGCCACTAGTCCCATACCCCCTTCAACATCCGACGCCTTTTGCTTCCCCTTTCAGAAGGTACGGCTCCATCGCGCGTTTAATCGTTACCCACGAAAACGCAAACTTTTGCGATCCGTCGCTACCAATAGCCCCCTGCCTGACATACGGATCCTTATAGCAACGCGATGCCCGATAATTATGTAAAGGAGAGAAAATAAGCGAGTACACCTCTCCGTGGCTGTCACGAGGCAGACGGCGCATATTACGATACCAAGAATCTAAATACAGCATTGGAATGCAATGGAACGCGTTCCGGCTATTTTTAGGTGGGTAGATTCGAAAATACACCCACCGTGGATTAAATATATATATATATGTATAACTGGAGTTGCACGCGCACGGAATGCAGTACGATGGCACGCGAACGATCCGTGACTCGCAAATATGCAAATCCCCGTATCGAAAGAGCAACGCTTGCTCCCCTTTCCCTACCTTCGATCGGCTGTCGTCTATTTACCGTTTGTGTATATTCCTTCGAATATTCCTCTCTTTTTCCGCTACCGATTCACCAACGCGAACCGTAGAACCGAGTGGCGGGATGAAAAGCCGAAAATTATTCCTCGGACAAATTGGCCGGCTTTGCGGGAGGCGTGGGTGGAGACTTATGCGCGTGCAACGATTCCAAAGAGGGCTAACAAGAAAACAGGAAGGCAGGCACCGACGCGACTCGGCGGTGGTCAATAGTGATGGGCCTAATAATCGTTAGCAATTTCACTTGATTCTTCGCTGCTCCGTTCTAGCTTTCACGAGTTCCACGCGGATCCTGGTAGTCCTAGAAAGCACAGCAGTATATCGAATCTGCAATATAAATTCCAACGGGGTCGTTAAACTAATCTGTTTACGTTCCCGGACACTCCACGTATCCCAGCAGTGAAAGAAAAAGGAGAATCAAAAAGGAGATACAAAGAGGAAGACTACTGAAGTTGTGACGAAAGTTGGAAGGGACTATTACGGGTGCAACCGTTAACGCTAGATCTTTTTATGGGACAGCATCTAATGTCGATTCACCTTCGATTATTTATACGCAGATCCTCGGAGCGCGTCCACTATACGTATACCAGCAGGAAAAAAGGATAAAAGGTGGTGGCATTTAACACCGGTAGCGCTGACATTCCGCGACTGCTTTTCTGCATCCAGTGGCGCCAAACTCATCGTCTCGGGCACTGTTACCGTCACGTTCATTTTATTAGCTCGCTCGTAAAATTTGCGCCTCGATTTCGTCTGCCAGCCAACGAAACTGTCTCCCTCCAAAAAAGAAAAATATTCCGCCGTGCTCGTCGCACGGCTCGATTTGTTCGTCCAGCTCCGTTTATTCGGGGGTGACACGCGGTTTTCAAGTGTAATTTCAAGTGTATCGCGACGGAAACGATACCTCTCCAAATATAGAAGCTACGAGGCGCGCGAATCTCTCGCGATCGCGGCGAACGGTGAGAGAGAGCAACTTGTGCATGTGGACGTAAGAACGATAGCTTAAATATCTGTTTTATTCCTCGTAATTAAAATATAAATAACTCTAACGTTTTGCGTTACAGTAATATATACAATGCTCGAGCCAACTAACTCCGTGCGTGTGATTATACTAATAATTTAACGACGATACAGGAGGCGATATAGACACGTGCTAATCATATGATACGCGTAAACTTACGTGAATTTGGGAATGTTCTTATGTACAATGTTAGGATGTTAATTGAACAACGATCTCGAGGTGAATCTCTAGGAATGACTCACGTGCTAATACGTAAATACCGTTTGTTAACTAGGCCATGCAGTCTCTCATTCATGCACACTCTTACGCGCATACCCGCTTCTACTTTGCTCGTTTCTCTCCTGGCATCCATGTTCGCGCATTCTCTCTTTCGCACAGTATAGTAACAGTATTATTACAAATAACTCATCGCACAGGCTTTTTGTGCGATCAGGCCCCCTTAACGGCATCCGCAGCGATCGGCGATCATGTCCTGATATACTTTCAGGACAACGTTCTCGTTATCGTCGAAAAACAAAATGGTAGTGCCCAATAGTTTAGTCGGTACGCAGCAAGGTCTTTCAACCCCCTTGACCAGTCCCATTTTGTGAACTATTCCCTGAATGGTAGCATGATTCGTCGGTTGCTGATCTTGACTCAACGGCGACTCGCAAACACCTTTGCAATGGTAAGCGGAATAGCCGATCGGGGCAATGATGGAAGAGGAGAGACCGATCTCTTTGAAGTCTACGTAGAGCTCGTGCCTCGAGCATTCGGTGACGTTTTGTTGGACGGAAGCGTGGCTCTTGATCGATCGTTTCTCACGGAACATCTCGTTCAAACGAGACATCGACCTCCGGTGAATTCTTTCCCCCATTCTCTCGGGGCACACCGCTCTTTTGTATACGTCCATTGACGTGAACGTGTCCGAGAACGTTGCTCTCCCCGTCGAAACGTTTCTGTACAGTTTCCTCGACGAGGATGTCGAGGTGACCTCTCTTCGACGTCTTCTGGAGGAACCATCCACGAGCTCCTGATTTTCACGAGCAACCTGCGTCACCGTGTCGACTCCTTCCCTTTGCGTCCTCTTCTGCCTTTGAAAAAATTCCGATTTACTCCCGTTTTCCCATCTAGCCTCTTCCGGTTGCCCTTCGCCTCGCTCGTGTTTCTCGGCATTCTTCTCACTGTATTCGTTCTTCAAGTCGATCTTTTCATCCTCGTCGTCGTAGGACACTTCTCCTTCGACCTCGTTGTTATTACCGTAAGTGTAATAACGGGGGACGGTTTTCTTATCACTCCGGTGATCTTTCCCGTCGTCGTCGAAAAGTACCAAAATTGGTTGCTTGCTGTGGTGGTACTCGTTTCGTCGGGAAAACTCTACGTTCACTTGATCTTCGAACAAAGTGGAAGCGGTCACCAATAGACCAAGGTTTGGTTCACCGTTCAGCCAAGCGAGAGCAGCTTGTTTCACGTTGAATATCTAGGGACGAAGGAGGAGAGACGTTATTTTTGGAAAAAAGTCGACGATTCTGCAACTTACCTGCCAACCGGATGCGTGAGCCCCGACGTATCTGACATTCAGTAGCCTGTGAAGATCCGGTACGTCTAGGCTTCTCTCGTCCAAGACTTGATAGACTCTTATCTGGGGAGAATCACGCTCGTGAAAAGTTGTTCAAGGTTTGGTAAATTCTAACGAACTTGGTGTACGCACCAAGTAATACGGTGACGCTAAGGTGGATGGGTGCATAGATTTCAAGGATGCTCTTTTTCTATACAAATGAAGCTCTGCCTCCAATACGGATTCGTTTACTTCCAGACCCGTGATATTGAAGAAGTAGAATCGCGACATAGAAGTATCTGCGTGAAAATTTCTGCCTTAGGGAAAAATTTGCGGTACCGCCGAAGGAACGAACTGAGTGAAGGAGAGTGAATGAGGCGCGTTTACCTCGTTCGATGAAACTGCGGACAACCTTGGCATTGTACGGATTTCTTCCCCGTGTGACACCACTAGGATCTGCGACGTTGTTATACAACTCCATCATAAATTGCGGCGGCACCTTGCGACGCCCTGCTTTCTCACCGTTACTCCGAATACCAAGGACCTGCAACGATTTCATAGACTGGTTAGCCACATCCCGTTCCAAACACGACCCCATGGAACGACGCCAATGGAATTTTATTACGCGCTTCACTCTTATTCACCGGGTCCCACAACGAGCAAAACGTACGGCACAATTCTCGGTACACGGACCTGTTGCAGTTTCTCTAGAGCTTCGTCCCGTAGAGCGTCGTGCTCGTTTCCTTCGTCCAAATCGTCCAGGGTCCAGGAGTTTCCGAGCTCGTCCTCGTTGCCCTCGTCATCCTCGGAGAAGTGACTCGGGTGAGCGTGTATATCGAAGGAGTTCGACAAGAACAGTACCGCCAAGAGGAAAAGCTGAAGGTTTCTTGCCATCATCTTCGTCGGTGGTTGTACTAATCAAATTGGAGAACGATCGCGCTCGATTTTTCGGAATAGTCCGAAAGGTGGTTGGAAACACGCGATGCGATCAGCAAGCGGTTCTGAAGCCTTTCAGATTCGCTTCGAAGAGTAGCCCGATGACAGTATGAAACATCGACCGAATCTACGTCGAGTCCGCGACAAACGCTTCTTAGCAGAGGAAGGAGCGGACACCTTCTCTGCTAGAGGACAGGAGGTTTGCCGAACCGAACGGAACGCTAAGTAGCATATGGGAGGTCTTGGCTGCGAGGAGTCACCTTTATGCTATGCCGGGAGTTGCCTCCCCCGCGTTACTCCCCGCATCGACAACAGCTACTCTCACGGGACACCGACGCGACGCGACGCGACTCAACGCTATTCGACGTCGCGTCGTAGCACCGTCCCGACGGTGAGCTTTTTTACTCCCCGCGATTGTTTCTTATTAAATCGGCCCAAGTCATCTCTGTACTAGCCGAACCGACTTGTGGCGTGTCGCTTTTCCTTAGGTCTGGAAAAACTTTTACCATCTTCCTTCCTTTTTCTTAGAGAGTGTCTACATTTCCTGCTACAAAAAATTGCTGACCTTTTTAGGCGATAAAACGAGAGAGCACGTTACAAATTGGTAGAATATCAGTTTGTAGTGGGGTGGTAAGTGTCTAGTAATCTGGTACATTGTGGCATCGCAAGGCGAACGAAACACGAGGACCGAGATGATGACACCGTGGGGCTATTAAAAAAAGCTCACGCTTCCTAAATTCCGTAGATTCGTGAGTGGCGAGTCATGTGGCCCCGCAGTGATATTTAGAAATCGCGAATAATCGGTTGTTTTCCTACGTGGACGATGATGGATCACGAGGGTGTCAGCGTGTATTTTCGCCTCCACGTTTGAACATCGAGCACCGGTTTCGACCTCGTTCTTTTTGTTATACTATTCGTATATGAGCGCACGACAAAATGAGAACGAGCCACGAAATAGCTGTAGGTACAGTGTTGCCTTGTGCCAATTGGCGTGTCGTTTGTAGATATGCGCGGAAATTCGATAAAGGAACTTGCCGATTGTCTTATTGCGCCACACCGAATGCGTTACGTCTTCAGCTCTAATGCGAATGAGAGAAAGAAGTAGAGCTAATTCGAAGACGTAGGTCCGGTTGATGAACGTCTCTCTGAAAATTGGCTTCAGTGCCGTGAAAAATGTCGAACCGTTTCACACGATGATGGACGGTACTTAATTTAACGAAGCAAATAGACTAGCTTAAGGTAACCCCTCGACGTTTTCTAAAAAGTCATTGTACATTTATTTGTCATACCAATACACGATGCGTGTAGGAACATGGACATGGTACTTTGTGCTTACACGACCATAAAATAGTTTGAATGTCTGCAGCCTACGGTCATTGGTCCATTGGTCCATTGGCCCATTGAACCGAACAGGCCTCTCTTTTCTCCGGATGCTCCTCAAACACAAGCGCACTGAGTAATTTGAATAATTTCCCTCTTCGATCCGCGACGAGTCCTGAAACAGAGCGCCCAACGACACTTGACACGTACGTCAACGCTTAATTACGTCCGGGTCCCCGATTATTAATCGCATTGAATACCTGTACTCGTGAACTTTGAATCTAGCCGGCGTACAAGTGTGCTTCGAATACAGACCCGTCAAGCATCTGGATGGTTCTTTTTTATCTCGCAAGAGGCACATCTCCGTATCGTTGCCTGGACACGTGCCGACGCATTGTCCGACGTTAATTTGCTATTTGCGCGAAGAACAGTACAGTGATAAATTATAGCCCCGTCGTTTAAATTATAGTACCGGTACTTAAAATCTCCTTGCAAGATATCTACCCGAACAACTGGCCTAACGTCCGTCGTATTTGTGCCGTCCTTAATTTCGACTTCGCTAAAGTCGAGAACAGTCTCCATATGATCCATTTTGTGACAAGGCCCGGCGCAACCACATTTCTCGATCACCTGATAAACTTCGTCCCCTGAAAAGCAACAGGTTTTTCCCATCCGGCAAGTGTGGAGACGCGATCTATCGGAATTGTTCTACGTACCATTTGGTCCCTTGATGCTAACCGTGCTGTTCCTCAACGGTTTGCACCCGAGCTCTTCGGGGAAAAAAGAAGTTGGAATATTCATCGCCGATTATCAGTAAGGTTCACAAAAGTAACGAACAAACGAAAATGATATACCTTTAGCACAGTGACCCATACATACTCCCACATCCACCACGGCTTGATGAGGCGTGCCAGAATGCACGAGATGCGTAAAGGATTCTCGCTTGCAGGAAGAATCCGGTGTGCATTCGCAGGCTTCTATAACTTCGATCACGCGGACCCCTTGAATCGTCGAAACCCTGTCTAGCTTCGCAGCCCTTGGACGACAATGCGATTCCGGGAAGCATCTCTAGGCACATGAAAAACACTGCCAGTTACGTTCACGACCGTCGATATAGAAAGGTGGCCTTGAAATATTTGCGTCCGCGAAGGAAGAAGGGCACGCTTTATCGACACAGATGCTGGATGAGCAACGCGAGCATGCGACTTCACAGAATCCGTACTTTATGTCGCCGTACGTTTGCCAAGCGAGAAATTGTCGAGGGTGTCCCGAAGGAATGTACAATATTCGCGCGCCTCGTTATCTCCGTTCGGACGTTTTCTTCGGTACTCGATTTCGTTCGCGACACGCGGGCCATTTAATTATTCTCGCTGCGGGATAACCGACCGTTATCTCCCTTTCGCTCATCCCTTTATCCCCCACGGTGATATTTCTGGCTAAGAATATTTTCTAATAAATTCTCTCCTCGGGTACATCCATCCTCAAGATCCCAGGAACACGATTCGGGATTTAGCAGCTGGCCAAGCTGGCGCCGGAGCGGTGACCCGGCACGATTCGACCTTCCAAGGACGCAAAACACATCCTTTCCTTCTGCATATCGCGTGCAACATTTCTTCTTCTCAAGCTGGTTTCTCCTGCAGCGTGGGTGCTGCAAGATCGTAAACCACCGATCGGATTGCATCACGCGATAAAAATAGTTTTCTCCCCAGCAAGAATCCGGTGTACACCTTAAGAATCGTCCCTAAGTTGTTCACTAATTGATAGGACAAATTCGTTTCGTCCGCCAATTATTACTCTGCTATGCTTCCGTAGAGTCGGGACAACGATCGAGAACGATCGCGCAAGAATACGCGACCGGGAACAATTCTGACGCGTAGTCCCTACGGATATTATGCCGAAGCTAGAAACAGCTGAACAAAGAAATAATTAATTCGAGAAAGTTATATTAATGTTCACCGGCGAAGGTTCGGGGATCTTGATACGGTGTGGGGTGTACTCGCCGTAAAAGTCGCGAAGATCGTACGATCGCGCGATGCTGGCGTGGCCGCATTCCAGCTGGCGGATTGGACGATCCCATGCGTCATAAATCTACACGACGTTCCTGCCTTTTTCGCCCTTCGTATAGCCCTTGGCACACGTAACCTGCCTTGGCAACATACATCGCGGGTTTTTTATTTTCATTTCCAAATTTGCTCTTCCCTTTTTCCATCGACACGCCGCTCGAACGCCCAGCAAAATTCTTCGACGTCTGATCGCGGCTTTTCGATCTTCGATCCGTTCCTCCAGTGCGTGCACGCTCGAAACTGTTTTTCTCCAAGAACTTGCGGGCTCTAAAATTGTTTCTCCTTTTTTTTCGACCGCAAAACAACCGCACTCGTGACGCCGAATTTTAAAAGATTCCGGGACGAAGAATTCGCCAGTTTCTCGACCGGTTCGATAAACTCTGCGGTTGCGATGGATTTTTTGCAGCATGCCTGATGCATCAAGGCGGGGATCGCCCAGTAGTTTTTTTTGCACCAGGTGCATCTTGCAGCCATGAGTGTCGTGGATTGCGTTCCATCGTAATTCTACATTACTATCTGAACGTTTCTCGCCTCGAGTAATCGAACGTTCGATAATCCTTAAACGCTTTAGCCTCGAAAGATATGAGGGAAAGATTTACCTGTACCGCGGGTCGACTTGCATCGCCTGGATCGTCTAACACGTGACGCGGACACAGTTTGCGACAGTGGCCTGCGTCGATTTGAATAATTTCCCCCGATATTCCTGGGAAAAGAAGAAGAAAAGAACGAAGATAAGAGATTAGTGTTAGGGAATAAAATGTGACCGGGTGGTTCAATGAAATGTCTGTACAGCTAAACGGTGTTGTTGACTGCAGGCCGTGGCGTTCGTTCGCGAAAAATGAGACGCGTGGAAATCCGATGTGGCGCCGCTTGGTAATGTTCGCGATCACCATACAAAATTTACGAGTTGTATCACATTAAGCGTTGACAATATATAAGAAGAGGGTAGAACCGTCTATAGTGTAACCGAGGTATTTTTGGCGCAAACGCGTGGGACATGGAATGTGAGGGTTCCTCGATGATTCACGTCACCCTGGGCCTTCGACTACTTCACTGCCACCTTTCCGCGTTTCTTCCTATAACTGGTATTACCATTGTGATTTATTAAAGCCGTCCGTAGCCATCGTATATCCGTGTCCCCCCGCATCCAGAATTCCACTGAAGCGTTACAGGTGCCGGTCAATGAAATCGTTTAATTGCCCACCGATCACAAGTCGAAGGGTGGTTGCATAATCGAATCGGCCGTTTCGCGGAACGGACCGCTTCGTGGTAACGTTAATTCTTTGTTCGCGAGAGGATTAACGTTCCACGAACCGCAGGGTCGCCCTTTCGGCCATCTCCGATCTACAGACATGAATTGATCTCTTCGCGTGAGAATGAAACGTAACGAGTTGGAACCGCAATCGTTGCGACCGTTGCCACACTGTTCCGAGGCGACAGTATGCAATGATAAATCGGTCAAATCTTTTTATCGTAGACACACGACACCGTCACCGGATGAAGCATCCTCTCGATCGGCGTCAATTGATTGAACACCCGATATTAATTTAGTGGATCGGATCTAGCGACAAGGCCAGCGGCGTTTGCCACTCGTGTGCATGGGGCGGTAAAAACGTAACGAGGGAACGCCGGTTGCTAAAATTATGTAACTCCTGGCGAAATCTCTCGTCCCCGTCTCCAATTATGATTCGTTCCATCTTTTAATATTTTTGCGAAAACGCTTACCGTATCCAACGTCGATCATCTTCTCGTGTCTGGCGCAGCACACATGTTGTCGTACTTCTTCCCTGCGTACCCTGCTTTCGTTGCCCGTGTTCTTATCGCCAAAAGCTGAAACAGAAGCAACCCCGATGCCGGTACCAACCGGATTATGTACATCCCGTTTTAAAATGTTAGCAGAGTTAGCTACTGTTACGGTTTATAATGAGAAAACAAAGCCAAGAAGACAAAGCAGGGGGTAGATAGAATGAATGAGAATGTGAAAAAGAGAGACTGTGCCTACCTAATCGGAAATTGGCGAGGCAAACTAAGGTGAAGCCACCGAATATGGCCCACCGACCTCTTGTGATTTGTATTCGCATCAGTACGAATAACGGTGGCCGTGAATCGGTCGAAAACGATTATCCGTATCGAGGCGACAATTCGTCGACGCGTTCGTGTATCGCAATGCACGAGATCTTTACCGTGAAAAAGAAACGGCTGGCGTTTATCGATTTTTCTCTAAACGTAAGTATATAACGTATATAACGTAGACAAGGCGTTAATTTGTCACAGCGGTTATTATTTCATTACTCTATGTATGCTCGGATGACTAGAAGATTCGTATTCGTGGTACACGCAATACTCTTGGACTCGCACGCACTGGACATGCGAAGCGGTAGTCCAGACAGACGCACCGTGCGATCGATCACGATCGGTTGTTGCCCACGCAGGTTGCGATCTGCGAGAAGACTGGCCGTCTGGAAGCCGCTGGATCTCGCTCAGACGGAGAGGCGTCCGGCTGACAGGCGGATCTCTATTAATCTCGTTTGGTACGGGAACGTCGCGGTCAGCCCGCTTCGTGACGGCTGGCCCGTCCATCCATCGGCCTTTTGCCTCTTTCCTGCTGCCTACTGCCTGCTGCCTGCTGCCTGCTGCCTGCTGCCTGCTGCGATCTCCGATGCGGCTGATGCCACTGATTTTATGCTCTGCCGAACCTGATTCATCTCTCCTCGCGCGATCTACGACATTCCATACTTGAATTTTTCTTTATCGATAGGCTGTCTTTAATGACTTCTCAAACCTACCAATGCATCGTAGTATATTACCTACTTTGTGAATAAAAATGATCCTTATAATTGCATTATTCATTGTAGCAACTTGCGCTTGCGTTATCGTATACCCGTTTTACTTTTTGTTGAAGCTTTTACGCGTTGAAGAACGTGCCTAGGAAAAGAAGGCATGAAGAAAAGAGAGACGCGTGCAGCCTTTGCCTTCTTCCCTCTTTTATCGGCTATCGTTTCAACGAACCAAATATGAATTCGCTGGACTACATTATCGGGTCAAATTACAATTAAAGATCTACGCAGACACCGGTTATTCGTTCTCACATTCGCGATGGCACGATAGCAGATTCGATTATCAAAAAATCCTTGGCATTGTCCAGCGATTCCAGTGTTAGCCTTTGCACCATCTTGTCTCTCGAAAATAGGAGTACATATGTATGTAGTCCTACTTTACTAGGACACCAATATGCGAAATTTCACAGTTCCAACTTACTCTATTTAATTGAATCTAATCACGAGACAATTTAATACTTACGAACCTCCACTTTGCATTAATATCTTTCTGACAATGGATTATATTTGCAACGCCACTTTCGTCCGATTATTCTTCGAAATGTTTTTCAAACTTTTGCCTGGTAGTTAATCATGTGGCGTTGTTAAATTTTAGTTCGTTTATTTGCCGGGCGTTGCCATCAGTCTAGTTCTTGGCTTGTGCTGCGCCTGCATACCGAGCGAGCACGTGTGTATGGTAGGGGCACATGAATGTAAATATATTTCATGAAATTATATTTGTTCTGTATTGCTTTTATCAATAATAATTAAATATATTCGTACCGAGTTTGCAAACATGTATGCTACTATCTTGTGCAACATTTGATTTCATAGATTGTTTCTACTTGATCTGTAGG
The DNA here is from genome assembly GCA_948146005.1 of Nomada fucata. Lineage (NCBI taxonomy): Eukaryota > Metazoa > Arthropoda > Insecta > Hymenoptera > Apidae > Nomada > Nomada fucata. Next base: position 373,551 of record OX411282.1, read on the forward strand.
TTATGTTCCTTTAGAAGGATATTTATTTAGTTGAATATTCAAATAGAATTCTTCCACCAAATTATGCTACCCGATCGATATTGTTCCAATTTTTTTATTCGTTACATTCTTTCAGAATGACTTCAAAAGCAAAAGAAAGTGGGAGAAAAAGTCTTTCTCCTTGGATGACATGCGACAAATGTCAAAGTACATTGACGCAAAAAGATTTACCTGTACACGATACTAATTGCCCACCTAGTCTTGATAAATGGAACCATGATTTTATTTCTAATGGTACACTATATGGTACCATAGAAACATATAAACCATTAGGTATATGAGCTATTTTATACATTGTTGTTAACATTCTTTCTTTACATAAATGTTTCTCGCATAGAGCAGTCAAAAAATATTCCTAAAATCGCATGGGATGACATGGTATTTGTATCTCAGTCTGTTCTGCAATTATGCGACATTGCAATAGCTGATTATGCTCTTGTGACTGCTGGAGGAAATACGCTTGTTAAAGCAGTATGGCCAACTAAAGATAAGACTTTAACAAGCGTTTCGTTGACAAAGCATGGTAAATTCTTTATCAAATACTGCTGTATAATAGATGTACAAATTTTCATATCAATGTGTATATATATTTCTTGCAGCAATAGAGTTGAACAATCTTCGAGGTCTAGTTAAAGTTCAAAAATTAAATTGCCCTGTTGATATTGCCAAGGAATTCGTAATCTCCAATTTGGGAAAAAACGTATTGCCTGAAGTAAACGCAGAACTTAACATTGTACTAAAAAATCATAACGAACAGAAAATATTTGCAGTGGGTAATAAATTTACTGTGCCGTTTTATGGAAAGAAATTAAATTATGAAATTGTAGAAGTTGTATCAGATGAACGTGATAATGATTTATCTCGAGGTCTTCAAGGATTGAATATAAAAGACAAAATACACAAATTCTACAAAGTTCTGTACGCCACAAAGTGGACTTTGTTGAACGAAAACACAGAGAATAAGCAAGAGAAACAGAAAAAGATTAAATACAAGATAGAAGATGTTGGAGGATACAATAAAATAATAGAAGATATTAGGGACGTTCTTGATGTTGGCCTTGGTAAATGTCAAGGTATCGGACACTTTTATATCAATAAAGGAGTATTACTCTTTGGTGCCAATGGCGTTGGTAAATCCTTAATTGCCAATGCCTTGATATCAGAATATGGCATCAATTCTGTTGTTATTTATAGTTCAGATATTTATAGCAAATCTCTCGGCCAGACGGAACAAAAGTTACAAGATATTTTCACAGAAGCCAAGGTTAAAGCCCCGAGCATCATTTTAATAGAGGAGATCGATAGTTTGTGCCCTAAAAAAACCACTACGAGTACAGATCATGAAAGAAGAGTCCTTTCACAATTAATCGCCCTATTTGATGATATACAAAACGCTAACGATAATGTCGTTATATTGGCTACGACTTCGAAACTGGATCAGGTAGATAGTTCTCTTAGGAGACCTGGTAGAATAGGCAAAGAGTTGGAAATTTATGTACCTACTCCAACTATGCGCATAGATATACTTCAGAAAATGTTGTCAAAAGTACCAAACACATTATCTTCGAAGGACATAGCACGTATCGCATTTGTTACTCATGGCTTCGTTGGCGCCGACTTATACGGTCTATGTTCCCAAGCAATTCTAAATGCAGTAAAACGTCAGCAAAAAACTAATGGTACGTCGGATGTCTCGGAAAAAGTCATATTATCAGACATTGATCGTGCGTTGACCGTAACAAAGCCATCAGCTATGAAAGAAGTCCTAATAGAAATTCCGAACGTCCGATGGTCGGATATAGGAGGACAAAATAATTTAAAATTAAAATTGAAGCAAGCAGTAGAGTGGCCGTTGCGGCATCCTGAAGCATTTTTGAGAATGGGTATAACACCACCTAAAGGCGTCTTAATGTTTGGACCGCCGGGTTGTTCCAAGACAATGATCGCAAAAGCACTTGCCACTGAAAGTAAAGTGAACTTCTTAAACATAAAGGTAAGATACGTTAATGTTCGATTCTATGAATGTTTTGTTCGATAAAAATTAAATTACCTTTAAGGGGCCAGAGTTATTTTCAAAATGGGTTGGCGAGTCTGAGAAAGCTGTAAGAGAAGTCTTTCGTAAAGCACGGCAAGTTTCACCTTCTATAGTATTTATTGATGAAATCGACGCTCTTGGCGGTGAAAGAGGATCATCGTCTAATGCGGGAAGCAATGTTCAAGAGCGTGTGTTAGCGCAATTATTGACAGAGCTCGACGGAGTCACTGCGCTGGGCAGCGTTACATTAGTGGCAGCAACAAATCGTCCAGATAAAATTGACAAAGTCAGTTTGATTGATAAATTCAACACGTCCCATAACAAAAACTTCTTTATTAATTGGAGCATTATTATTTAATAGGCACTTATTCGGCCAGGGCGATTGGATAGAATAATATACGTACCATTACCAGATTACGAGACAAGGCAGGAAATCTTTGATATAAAATTGAAAACTATGCCAATTACCGAAGACGTAAATATTCAAGATCTGGTCGAACTCACAGAAGGATATTCCGGCGCAGAGATCCAAGCGATATGTCATGAAGCTGCAATGAAAGCACTTGAGGAAGACTTAAATTCAAGTATAATCACTAAGGAACATTTCAAAGCAGCATTGGCCATAATCATCCCACGAACACCTTCGTCTTTAATAAATTTATACAGCGATTATATAAATAAAATACATTAATAACTGTAAGCAAAATTTATTTTAATATTGAATTGAATTTGTCTATATTCAGTGAGATGACTCTTCCATTATTTTTATGTCAGACTTCACACTAAAAATCATTATGCATATAGACGTACTAAGAAAATTTCCAGTTTTATAATTACATTGACGAATGAAATGTCGGTAATCGTAAAATGTGAACGACCCTTTTGCAAAAATGATTTGAGGAATATGATTGAGAGGTACAATAATCCAGCTATTCGATAAACGTAATCGCGGTTAACTTAAGAACCATTTTAGTTGCGGTTGTTGTCCGCCGATGGATCCTAAATGCCCGCCGTACACCATGTCCTGCCCACCTAAGCCTATTTGTTGTGACACCTGTCCACCTCCGCCATGCAGTCCGCCTGAGCCTATGCCAGTCACCTCCGTGCCTTGCCCTCCAAATCCACCCCTTTTACCTTGCCCCCCCCGTCCTTTCGTTTGCCCACCTTGCACGGGTCATCCGTGTATCACCTGTGCTCCGCTACCTAAGCCCGTCCCTGCTCCTTTCGAATATGGACCTATTTTAAGGGCACCAATTACCACCGGTGGATTATTTTATGTTGGGTCAATTAAGTGTTCTTATCCTTGCATGCCACCTTGTTAAACCTCATCCGTCTTATACTCGATTCTACTTTCGCGTCCATAATTCTTTCACACATAAAATAGCTTAATGTTATATTTTAATATATACACACGTACGATATACCTTGTGTTTTATTGTGTACAAATATTTATTTAAGCATCATATGCAAATATATGCAAACAAATGCGATTGCAACATAATTCAATTTTTCCGCGCTAGAAATCAACCATCGTAGCATTAATTTTTATTATGATCAAAATTTATAAGTGAATAAATTGTAATGGACCGGAAAATCTGCGACCTATGTCCGCTATTTCATTTCGATAGACCCAGTTGTACAATAACGACGTGTAATTGGCCTTTATTAAATGTTGAACAGCCTAGAACTAATCAACCATATTGTCGTAACATAGAACCAATAAAAGCTGTCAGGTGAGGACTTAATGTTAATTAATTGTACACGAATGTAATACACGGTCCAGTGTATATAACTCTTATCGTCTGTTGTGCATTTACTGAAACATTTAAATTGTACATTGGAGATTTAAGCAACCTGCAAGTATGCAAAAGATTTACGGACCATGGACAAATTTAATGCTTCGTCCGATGATGCAAGGGGCCCTCAGGTATCGAGGGGTACATAAATTAGTTCCTATTGAACCACCGCCAAGTACTCCTGTATTGAGCCGACTTGCATCTGTAAGGCCTACCGATTTTCGAGGCATGACAGTCTATTGCCGTCGATAATGGTATCCCATAAGTATCTGTAAATGCACTTACAATTAATTGCGCGTGTTCTGTATTGCTTGTTATGTCTAACAATATCTGCACGTTGTACCGAAATTGTACATTACATATTATCGAATGTTGTTGAAGATGAATGTATCTTAATTGCGTTGGATTTAAATACACGTGGAAGAAGTAAGGTTATATTTTGAATATGTCAGAATTAAGAAATATTTATTATTCAAAATAAACAATCAGCATGGATGCGATTTGGAATCGTAAGCAATTAGAACGTCCACCAAACGCAAGTTGTCGTATTGAGTCGAAAAAAATTGGTAAGTCCAATGTGGTTTTAAAGAAAGGAAAATTTACAAATAAATTCTTTTTTTGGTTTTTGTCCTCGGTAGATGGAAATGCATTTGTTACGTCTATAGACAAAGTTATAAAAGACCTAACTACACAGGAATTGTTGCATAAGGAAGCAGCAATATTGAGTAGACTGATTTATCGTATGAAAATTAAATTTAGGAATGACAAAGGTGTCAAATCAATGTCCAAAATAAATAAATCCATGCTCAATTACCTATCATTGTTGCTCGAAAGGGAGTATGAAAATTTAAAAGATTATGTTGAAATTAATGAAAAATTTATTACATTGCCTAGCAAACAAATGGTAGAATACGTCTTGGTTAAAACACAAGGTTTTTCAAAACTAATGATGCGAGTAGAAGAAGTGTCCAAATATGCTGCGCATTTCCTTAAGTGTAGAATAGGTTTAGGTCATGCTTGGAGTATGGCTGTAATTGCATATGCTGTTGTTAGTAGAATATGGTATGTTTTCTTTATTAGGTACTATAGAATGATGAATGATATTTAGAAAACATTACATTACAGGATTTTATCGAGGTACCTAATTAAAAGATCATGTAGTTGGTATAATGACTTGTATTCTTATTTAAGTTCATTAAAGCTTTCTGGGTTACCATGGCTTCCCAAAGATTATGAACTTACAAGTGATTTAAAATCATGGCTATCGGTACCCTGGATAGACGAACCTATGCCGAGGCATGTAGAAGAAAATACCATTACCATAAATTATTATGAACAATCCTCATAACTTACTAATTTGTAATTTGCGCAGTGTCTCCAGTAGTTACGGGTTAAAAGATACAATGTTTAAATTAATTACTCAGTGGGAATATAACTCAGATGAAGATGCAATTGAAAATGTAAAAGTCCACAGCAAAGAAAAAAAATGCAGAACTGACAATGAATCTTCCTCCATGGAGAATCAGAGTATTGTACATAAACCATTAAAAAACGTCGGAAATCATAACGCAGTTGCTAATGATGATGCAGGAGGTATAAAAATGAAATTCAATATTATTTTATTATTCCTTTAATCCACTAATTTATTTGCAGTGATAAAAATTATTTATGCACAGCAGTTACTATTATAATATTAATTTTATTATATAGAAGTTATAGAGCGTCGTACTTTCAATTTAAAATCTGCCGCAAACACACTAACCACTCCGAAAAAAGAACGTAAAAATTGGACGAGAACCAAACAAGCAAGGAAGAAGGCAACAAGCAGCGAGAACAATAAACCGGTATTTAATTTCGAGAATGCGGCAAATGAAATTGCGGACATAGAAAAAAGGAAAAATATTACAGCGAAACGAAAGAAGGTATTATCAGTTGATAATGCCAAAAATAAATCAGATTTGTTGAAACTTTTAGACAAAGAATCGTATCCTGGATTGGATAAATTACAATGGAATATGATTAGAAATAGGGGCAAAAAGCTAATAGGCAAATTAGAGGCTAATGACACAAAACAGTCGATCTTATTTAAAAAAATAATGAAACGTATGAAAACGTGGATGACCTAGTTACAATGCATGTTATAATACTGACGGTAAAAAAAAATAGAATAAATATTGTATTTTTTTGTTTAAATGTTTTATTTCCTGGAAATTTCCGGAAAGATTTCAAATTACCTTATACTATACAGAAATTCATGTTTTTGTCCGATTTTATTCACTGCAATAATATCGCCGTATAAAAAAAGATGACATTGATCACAGGTAACCGATATTTGAATGCGCTGCTCCTTTCTGGCAACACTTGAGCTGAAATATAAAGGGAGATAATTATAAATATTATTATTGCAGTTGTGTTATTTTATCAGGTCAAATAAAATGATTCGAACTGGGATAATAAACGATTCTCTCCCTGCGTTTATAATCGGTGTGCGGAATAGATATTTCGCACTCTAATAGTATCGGTTCGAAACGATTCCTCATAATTGCACTGTGTTTCATGAACAACTTATCGCCATATATTTCTACTTGTGTAGTTGTATCATCGTAAGTGCTGACTTCCATTCCTTCAATATAAAGTTTTAATGTAGGTCTCGGTTGTGCTCCACTCGCCACGCACGTTATATTCAAATGACTCTCATTGAATGAAGAAACATAAATTGTCGCATTTGTTTCTGGCTCTGTAGGGCAATATCGTAGGGCGGTATCGTGTCTACATTCTACATCATATTGTATTATCATTAATTTCATTCGTATCTCAAAATTACCGTAAACAATCATTTCTGTCTGTATGGAACATTCTTCCTGCAATGTACTAATTGTACAAGTATAGTCCCCACTCATGTCAACTGTCACCATTTTTAAGTGTATGATGGATCGTAAACTGGAATTCAGTAAATTTTGTTCTGGATATTCGACTAATCCGTTTATAACACCTATATCCTGAGGTGGTACTGTAATTACGACCATAAGGCAAATCATTAACGTACTTCAGTAATTTAGGAAATTTGAAAAATTTTTTAATAATAATTTGTAATTACACGGTGGTATCCACTGATAAATTTGATCGGTGTTATGGTACCATTTTATTACAAGACCGTTCTCGTTGTCTCTCACATTGTAAATGCAAGATAGATCGATCGGTCCGGTGCCATTTCGCACTACGTGTGGAACGTCCAAAGAGTAAATTTTAGAAGCGTATATGTCTAAAAATCCGATTGTTCTGTTAATTAATTCTATTACCTAACAAATATTAAAGACAATTGTTGATATTGAAATTATCATGTTCATTTCTAGATGTATTGGTACATAACTACCTTAGTGCACCTTATTCTAATTAGTATACATTAAGTACGCAAAATTCTTTGTAATTGCATACAGAATTTAGAAAATTTATTACCTGTGAATGGATTTTTTGCTATTGTAGCTATGATCAGGAAAACTGTATACACCGTCGGCGACATTTTTTACTAAGATCAACTTTCAGGCCGATGAACAATTAAACATGCATCGTTAAACTTAAATCAAGCGCAGGGGAAAGATTCTGCGCAGCTACCATCGATATTCGCGTAATTACTATATAAACATTTTTTAAATATACCATAAGAGAAAAGGAACCCACTTGTCTGAATTTTCGAAGTATGATATTTAGTTACTTGGAAAATTTAAAGCAATCGATATTTGTAGAGTACTCTTCTTTTATACGTGTGTTTTTATTCGCATGATTGATTGCCATGATTTCCGCCGCCAATTCTTTGAATTCTTGCGGACGGCCCTTTTAGTTCATATTCACTTTAACAGATGGCAAGTTAACTTTTGTGAAGTTACGGCAGAGGGCCCTACTTCGCCAAAAACGTTTAAACTTCCAAACGGTTAGTGTACAATTTATAGAGTGGATATTCGTTTACCGCAACAAATATTGTGAAATTACAGTTTCGTGTAGTATAATAATATTTTGCAAAGAACTGTTCACGATTATAACAGGTCTATGTGTTTTATCATTAGTGGTATATAACTGATTTTAACGTTTCTATCATTTGAATAGTGTTTACGTGGGAAAATAAAAGAAAAGAGGCTGGCAATTTTTATTACTATTGCTCATTGTTACAGAACGATATTATTTTGTCAAAAATGGATGACGATCCAAGAGAAGTACTTGCTCTCCTCAATTCGTTAGGATTCATTGGTGTCACTGCCCACCAGCTGAAAGCTTTTATGAAAGGTATTTTTCTATTATTTTTTTATCCCATAAATACATTGCATGTATGTTACTGAAGAACGTAATGTCGATTCTAATTAGTAATGCATGTTATATATTTTGGCTTCAGATTTAAAGTTGTATAGAAAAATAAAAGATCGTGAAAGGCAGGAGAAGAAAGAAGAAATAAAAAAGAAAATAATAGATAAACAACAAAGTATGATCCAGGAAATTCTTAGAGAGCAAAGAACAGAGCTTCACTTAATTGAAAATACAGTATCCACTAATTCAGCTAGTTCTTATATTGACGGCTCCCATGTAAAAGTGAAAGTAAAATGCTTATCTAGTGAGAAGGAAAATGAGAATTCTATGAATTCCGAGGAAAGCCATATAGAAACAGGACGAAAATTTGAGAAGCCATTATTTAAATCCAGGAGGATTCTAGATCATTATAGTCTTAACTCTAATGATGTTAGAGCTTGCAATAACGAAGATGATAATAAGCGTTGCATAAAAAATAAACATAAATTCTCAGAATATTCGGATAAGGGACATATAGAAGAACAAAACAGAATCAAAATAGAAAATGGAAAGATGCATATAGGAAAAGCAACAGCTTCGCAATCTGATCGTCCTATGAGTGCTCCAAATATCTTAGAGCATCAACAAAATCCGACTGGAAGTAGTCAAACAAAAAGTACAACATCCACAAAGAACACTCATTCTGGAACAAAGTCTTGTAAATATAATGTGTAATGTATTTTATATCGTATAATATAATAAAGTAACTCATTTTTTTCTTATAATGTATAGTTATTAGACCATGGAGATTACAAGCAGATGCACAAAAAGGTTTAAGCATTAGAAGATCTGACCCTGTTACACTTTATCAGAAATATCAGCAAGAGTGGAAACAAATATCGTTCCCTGGTGAAGCTAAACATGCAGGCGTCAGGTGGGCAATTCGGGAAAAGATGCTAGGAGGAGATCCTCACCCTGTGGTAAGGATATTGTAAATGCATATATCATCCTGTCATTACCATTTCCTTATCAAGTATATTTATATTTGCAGCCCCTTCCTAAAAAGTCGCATAGTCTACCGACGCTAAGGAGGAAATAACATTCATTACACTAGGTACTTCAATTTCCAATTAGAAATAAATAACATAGAGAAACATGCAGCCCACAGGCACACTTGATTATTGTAAGGAAAGATTATTGACTATTACTAGAAATAAATACAAATTGTACAATCGGAAACAATATTTAATTCCTTCATGTTTAAGGTTTTACTATTGATTAAGTTTAAACTTTGATAGTAATTTACGACTGTCCGGCCTATGCAAATGGTACAATATTTTGCCCTCAATTAAACGTGCAGCTCTCTCAGTGAGGACCAATGTGTCATGTTTCAGCATACTGTAGACATTCAGTCCTAAAAATTCAACAAAGTTTAAATTTAAAGTACATGGATTAATGTGAATGTTTCACAATATATGACCTACCATATGCAGGCATTAAATTGATGTGCTTGATTGTATCTGTAGCATCTGAAATATTTGTGGGCATAATATCTTCGGTATCGACAAACAAAACAGATGGTCCCCAATTTCTTTCCTCTACTAAATTTTCTATGTACAATGATTCGTTTGTTGGTATTTCTAAGTCATTAATGATATATAAATCATCTTGGGCTAATTTGACGGATAATGTAGAAGTAAGCCCGGCCAAACGGGTGTAAAAGGGTAGCATATAGAAATGAGGAGTAGGGGATCTGGGTCCATGTATGACACCACCACCTCGCCACAATGGGGAACGTATACTTCCATGACGCGCACGACCTGTTCCCTTTTGTGGCCAAGGTTTTCGCCCACCACCTCTTACTTCTGCACGAGTCTTTGTATTCGCATAACTCTGAAACGAAAAATTTATTGTATCTACATTCTATTTTTTAACTCATATAGTACTAGTGAAAGCGGTAGATGAATTATAATAGTTACCACAAAACGATACATTCTTTGCCACTGAACATTTTGATGGATAATATCTATTCTCGGAGTCGCTCCAAAAACGTGTGGATGTAGCGTGACTAGTCCTAACTTTTTTCTTTGAACGGTATCTAAATTTTCTAGCCAGACTTCTCGTGGTTTTTGGTACAGAAAATTTTCATCTGGATAATTTCTTTTGGAAATAATTGGACTAACTTTCTCTGTGACAGCTTTTGTCGAAAAAGTTAAAGCTTGATAAGCGCACGATTGTAATTTTGTGATAACATTCCTAAGCATGGACATTTTTACGATGAAACTCTTTATGTTATTTTGTTTATGCAGTGTACATCGTGTACGTTATTGCAACAATAACCTAAACGTTGTCCGATAATACACACCAATTCGTGCGAGATGTCGCTAGAAGCAAATGCGTTGTAGATGTAGCTAGTGTCACGTGTAAATATCGCTTGTTTATTTTGTATAACAGATGATTATAAAATATTTCATTCATTATTAGAATCAGAATATTATATTTATTCAAGTCAGTGGCATTAAAAGTAGAAACATGTATGGAAGAAAGGCATTCAAACTTGTTTCCGAATTAGATTTATTCACGGATATACAACCGTTTAATGTACGTTTGTTGCAATATTGCATGAAGTATTATCAAATTATAGAATAATTTTAAATTTATGTTTAATTTGTAGGAGGTTCTTGTTAAAGAAATTATCGAAGAGATGCAATCTCTCTACGAGGCAAATATGGCAAATAGGTTTGTATAAATTATAGCTATCTGTGCTAAAAGACACTGTGACATTGATATGAAAAAATTAATTATTCAATAAATTTCTGTCAGCAATGCCATACGAAATGATGATAATATGGCATTATTGCCATCTGTACAACTGAGGCACATAGCACTAACTAGAAACAAAAGATGCGTTTTAGCATACATTTACAATAGAATGAGAAAACTGAGACAATTACGGTGGGAATTAGGAAGCATTCTACCATTAGAAATAAACTCCACTTTATTAAATGCAGAAGTTCAGTGGTTTCAGTCTTATAGTAAGTCTTTAGCTACTTACATGAGATCGCTAGGAGAAGATCAAGGATTTAATTTAACAGCCAACATTGTACCTCCAAAAACACCTTATGTGGAGGTAAAAAAATTTGATATTCAATTTTTTATGGTTTTTTTTTAATGATAATAGTATACAAAATGTTATATTGTTTTAGGTGAAATGTGTGGCAGATTTTGGAAAATTAGAATTAGAAGACGGCCAAATTATTTTATTAAGGAAAAATACATATCATTTATTACCTAGAGCTGTATGCGAACCACTTATTAGACAAGGTATACTTGAACATAACAGCACATAATATATTGTTTTTTTTTGTCTTTTCTTAAAATAAAAATTCAATTTATTTGCATTCTTTTTTGTTGATTTAATCAATTTATTTTTAGTTTCACGCACCTTGTATACCTACCTTGCGTTTAAATATATATTTGAAACAATGAGGTTTACTCTTATATGAGAGAATATGGTTGGAAGGTCTTTATCCAAAATGGTGTTCAAAATTTTTCCCGCATCTTTATACCAGTTACCATTAGGAATTTCCCGCACAAATTTAAGCAAACTTAAATTTCGCATAAACTAATCCATAGCCGATTGAAACAGTTGGATGTCCGTGTGCACACGGACCTTTTGCTCAAATTCACTACTTTGTTCGTATCCGTATTAAGGTTTACTATACATATATCTAATATATGTATACAACTCGCACCCATAGTGATGCCATTTAAAAATGTTTCCTTTTAACTACAGACCGCGCAAATAATTCATCGAGCATCGATTAAATCTCCGCGGGCGTCGACATGCTCTTCGTCCGTCGTATTTAAAGGGTAAGCAGCCAGTTAAAAAATATTCAGAACCTAACTTTTTATTTATTTATACTTGTATATTTTAAGCGTGACAAATTTTAGTTGGGTAGATTGTACCGAAACTTAGAACAATCATAGCAATTAATTTTTAGGAATTTTGTTACAATATATATTCATAAAGTAAAGATTTATCGCGTGCTGGATACAGCAAAACGGTCCAATACTTTATATATATATATATATACGTATACATGTATGTATATGAATGTATATGTATCATCTTCCCGCATCGCCTTTGAGTCACCGTACTTTCCCACATCTTGTATGGTTAAAATACCATCGATATCCTTGACTTCGTAGAAAAGTAGTAATGAACGAATACTATTGTCTCCTAATAGACTAATTTACAACCTGAAATCTTTTCTAAGCGTCGCGATTACAAACGAAATTGACACCGAAAAGTAAAATGCACGAAGGTACTCCACACAGCAGGTATAAAACGTAACTTCAAGATGCAATACCTAAATGGGTCATAATATATGGTATATCTGTTGGTGAATTGATTCTCGTAAACGATGCAGAGATAATATATTTTCTAAGCTTATCACAATCAGGTTTTCCCCAGATAACTTGGCACCGCATTCTTGCCTATCATTATAAAAAAAATTTGTTCATACTTTTTATCATACAAGGCCGCTGACAACTTTTTTTACAATAACAACAGAAATGATTGGAACCGTTAACAATTGAGATGATAAAGGATAATTAAAATTGCACATTATTGCAAAGAAGGTGTAGACGATCAATATATCGATCGGAGCGTTTTATTCATTATTGATGAATGATTGCAGATAATTATGTAATTATAATTTCTTATTGGCGCGAAGATTAAAGCTATCGTTTACAAATGCTTTTACAGCTTCCTTTGTTTTTCAATTGTTCACAATAGCTTCTCTCCGTGATCAGTTGTACCGTTTGCGCAGCACACTGCAATTACAGATTGTTTTCAAAGCCAACGATGTAACCCAAAGATTATAAGAAAGCACGTATTATGACAATGGCCTGAAATTATCGGCGCGCCGGTCGTTTGTGTAACCAACGATAACAGGTATGAATTTCCTTTGTTTTAATGTCGGGTGTCAGTAACCAACTTTGGGGAAAACCGTACTTAAACGACCATGAATAGGTCTGAGGCTCCTCTCTGTTAGTTTGGAGGGCAACATCCTTACACATCTTCGTGGTATATATCGTAATATGGCAATAATCGTCAAGATAGCTCGCAAATATTGGTAGTTTCCAGTTTGGAAATGCCGATGGAATTTCCAGTAAGATAGATTAGTAATTCGAAAAGAAAGTAGAACGGTGAAATCTGCATCTCGCTATAGAAACATGCAACGTATATGTTTGAAGCTACAGCCTGCAACAAACTGACGCTTTCTCGCTCATGTTTAAAGATCCAATAAAATAAAGTGCTGCCGACTCACAGACTTGTACTAGATTGATTTAGCTGTTGCTTTCGGTTATTATAATAACCGTTATAGCAGATATTTTTTTCTTGCAATCGTAAGTAAAAAAACATTAGAGATAAACAGAAGGATGATGGCTAGTTAAATTACAGCAGGTAAATGACTGCAAGAGGGACGCATATATTTACGCACGGTGTCCATAAACTTCTTACATTCTTGATGCACCAATTGTAACAAAACTTTACTAGCGCCTACGTTTTTCTTTCAATGCAATGTTTGCGATGTATCAAGAAATGATCGAATGTAAAAAATTCGATATTTTCAGCACGAAGTCGCGTTTTCTTAAGCAATATTGGTATCTTATAGAACGATAACGATTTAGGAAAAACATTACAGCACGAATGGCAGAAGAAAAATAATTTACCAAATATTTCCGTGAAAAATTATGAAATTATTTAAGGTAAATTGAGTATCGGAAATTTTTCTGGGGTTTCCGATTCAGCTTTCTTTTTCTAAACTGGTTATCTAAAGAATGCCAAGTTAAATTGAGTACACAGTGTATACGTGCAGCTGGCCCTGCCAGAGGACGATGGGTTTTCCCACCCCTACCCTTCCCCTTTGAGATGTCGCATGCCGCCTACCGTCAGAGGCTCCACTGTTCACCGTGGCCATCGTGGAAGTTACTCGGCGCGTCACCTACCGCTACACGGTCAGTTCGTTTTCAGACAGCGTGTTGAATGGTTCGTTGACGACAATTATAAATTTTTTACGATTACGAGTACATCCGTATATCCATCTCTTCCCCCGCTTTTCTCCGCCGAAAAAACAAAAACTCTTCTTTATATAACCTTCCCGCTGAACGGTCTTCCAGTCTACGTGAAACACTGTTTTCTCAGGCGAACGCGAAGTTATCGTGAAACGACGTGAATTGGCTGCCGATATCAACGAACAGTCGAAACGAGAATGCAACGACAACCAGAAAGCGAACACACGTAAAGGGGCCAGCTGTTTGGAGGAACGACGATCCGAATAAAAGGAGTAGTGGCGTCGCTAGCGAACGAACGAACGAAATACGAACGTGTTCGTAGCAAAGAAGAACGATCGAAGGAATTTTCTTTTCTGCCCGGGAAAGCTACGTAGGAAAGCGTCGCGTCTGTGTTTAAAGGAAAAAGCGTGGTGTATACACACACACACACACACACACACAGTGCAGTTTCTTTTTGTGTTCCTTTCTCTGTCTCTATGTCAGCGTGTGTGTACCTGTGTGTGTGTAGGCAAATCGCGTGATAGTTTTCCTTTCGACGGGCGGAATAACTGATCTTCTTGCACGATTGAATATCGATGTCAAAAATGTGGCGGCCGACGTCAAAGATACCAATGGAAAACAATATTCCAGACAAAGAGCGTCAAAAGTACGAGGAGCAACGTGATTCGGGCAACACTGATTCTGGATTTCTCTCCAGTGGAAATCTCCAAGTTAGTTCCGAGTTGTCTGATTATGAATTGAATGTTGCAACAACCGCACCCGTCGCGCCGGAACCAATGAGAGCAGACAGCGGCGTGGATCTCGGTCTCAGCGAAAGTTTGAGCCAACTGACATTAAAACAAGTCACTTTAAACACACTTGCTAGCGGCAAAGTTCAAGCTGAACCTACTGTCGAATTGACTCCGGTCAGCTCTGAAAAACTTGATGTCTCGCAACACGATGTCTCGACGTTGAGGCATGAATCGCATCAATCTCACGAGAGACCGCTGAATGAGGAACCTTGGCAGCTCTACTATACGCAGGACGACGATGGTGACACGTAAGTAAACTTTGCTCTTGTTTCTCTCTCTCGTTTTCAAATAAATTTTACTAACTTACGTTATGCAATTTTCGCATAATATCTTATGACCTGTCTTTTGTCCTCGTTTATTTTCTATTACTGTGAAGCTGGAATTGAGCATCGTAATTTTTCTTGAAATCCCCGATATGACGAACATCGTTAATAAGGAAAATAAATCGGTAGTTTATTTGATGTGGATAATTGGTTCGGTTTGGCGCATGCCCCTTGACGATGCAACCTGTAGCCCCCGACGTTTTAAAGAGATGAGATATGTATTAATGTTTTCGTGTATCGATCGGTGTTGCGACAATAATATTCGTTCTGCTCAATGGACGTTAATCTTTGCACGTTGGAAAGAATTATTTACGTGCAACGAACGCGAAAACTTCCATCTAGCGGTTATATAAAAAGAAAGAAGAAAAAAATACATACAACAGATAAATAGTATTACACAGGACGATCTCGATACATTAAGATTCGACGTTACACGGATAGTTTTTCAATTACTCTTGCATTTCGAGAATTATCTTTCTGCAATTGCATAGGAAATACGTTAATCCGAAGAAATATCGATACATGCCATCGTGTGCGCGTAAATCGACCGATCAAACTATGCATTGATAGCGGGGAGTCGTTTTAATCGCCATACGTCAGGTGGTAATACCATAGAGCTATAGAACTTGATAAATATCAATGAATTCTTTGATCAATACGGCACTACTGACGCATAAATCGCATTTCACGAGGATGACGAAACGTTAACCTTTATGCCGGAAAAAACAAACTCACGCCAAATTGAGGGAAAAGTAATAATGACGCCGCGTTTTAGATACTGAACTATCTCACAAACAACGTACATATATATACACAATTTATCTGAAACGACGCCAATCTGATACGTATTTCGAAATATCAGAAAAACCAGCAAACTTTAGCGCAAAAGAAATCTTTCCGTCAAAAT
This sequence comes from Nomada fucata, assembly GCA_948146005.1. NCBI lineage: Eukaryota > Metazoa > Arthropoda > Insecta > Hymenoptera > Apidae > Nomada > Nomada fucata. The sequence goes on from OX411282.1 coordinate 389,801, forward strand.
GATTAAATGTCTGGTTCTTTTGTTTTTAGGCAGCTGCATATCGCAATAGTGCAAGGTTTTCTGGAGGCTGCGTTCTGTTTAATAAGGATGGCACCGCACCCGTGCCTGTTGAATATCGTAAACGACGATGGTCAATCACCGCTGCACCTGGCCGTTTTGACACGGCAGCCAAGGATTGTTAGACGGCTAATCCTGGCAGGTGCAAATCCAGCACTAAGGAACTTTCGTGGAAACACGGCCCTACACCTGTCGTGCGCGACCGGCGATCTCACCTCGGCAAAAGCCCTCACCGATCCCTTGACGCCCGTCGAGAGAAATTACCTTCTCCCCGGAAAGAAAATACCTGCGTTGCCGCAGAATCTCGAACAACGGAACTACGACGGTAAGCATTCGATTTATGGTTTTATTCTTCTACGTTTTATTGCCCTCGAACCGTTACCATCGTGAATCCTTACCCGACAGCGTGCGTATGCGTTAATTTATGATATCGAGATTAACATATTTTATTAGAGGGAGATGGTGATTGAATATTACTAACTCTGGTCCAGTTTTTTAGCTCGCTGAGTTAGTAGAACAACGACGAGAGGCTGCAAAAAGTTATCGTTGAACCTTTGATCGAAGCATGCCAGAGAAATATTCGGATCAGTGAGAGAGTGTGAGAGAGAGAGAGAGAGAGAGAGAGAGAGAGAGAGAGAGAGAGAGAGAGAGGCGAGAGAATGTATGTATCTATGGAACAAGATAATTTACGAAGAGGAAGGAAGCGAGAATGACGCGCGTATAGGTATCTCTCGGCGAGAAGACAAACGGAGCATCTTGGAAAATCCTAACAACTTTTACCGCATGAGACACAGCAGTCATTGGCATCGGCGCGCCGTTCGCGCGAAGAACAATCCTGTGACCGCGATTATGCAGTGGGTTTCCCATGATTTCATCGAGGATCAAGAATGTATCCGGTATACCTCGTGTTTCGTTCGGAAATTCCGCCTAATCAAAGTACGACTGCGTTAGAGACGAGTCATTGTACCCGAAAACAAGTAGCTGATTACTTTGTCGCGTATTCGTGTATTCGTCACTTTCGAATGCAAGTAGGCAAGGTTTCCCATTGGGAAGTGGTCTTGTCCATTGGTTCACGATGAACGACAATTCGGGCTTCTACTAACAATAAGACTATTCCGAAGGCTTCGGGGAAGGTACAATGACGGTTTCCATTATTCTCTTGATTGTCGGTCAGAGCCCATGAATCTTCAACCCGTGCAGTCCTGCGGTTCCATTTTACCAGTCTCTCTCTCTTCGTATTCGTGTATTTATATGCGTTTATACGTTAAACGTGGCAGACCAAAATATAAAAAGAAACGACTCGCGAGCATAGACGCTTTTTCAGAGTTCTGGAATTCCCCCGTAACGTCATCCATAGTCGCCATTCTAGGCTTCCAACATGGATGTACATACGTACATACACCAGAAAGCGCGCCGTTGGCGTAACGGCTGATTTTGGACCATGACGAAACAAATTAAGCTGCGCTTTTCCCACGGAACAACTTTCAATCTAATTGCAAGCTCGTGCATTTGTCATCGTACTCTTATTATATACGTATGTACATACATGGCGTTGCGCTTCACTTGCATATCGATTTCGAAGAATGTAAACATTCGCGTGCAAGTTATTCTTGGCTAGGTGCAAGTATAATTTATATGAGCTACGCGATGTTCCGATAGAGCTGAATAGTAGAATAGGGTTCAAGTGTATCGCGGTTATTCGGTCGACGACGTGACGATGCTAGAGAATTCCACGGTTGAAGCAATTAAGTAGGGAGAAAAGAAAGTATGTATATGTATGTAGGGGAGACGGAATTTTGGCGCGTCGTGTCTTGTGCGTGCGCGAACGCACGTTACATCACGCGCGGCGCGCGATGAGACAGAGAACAGAAGCAGATGTTTTTGATATTTAAAAATACCTGCACGACTATTTGCGTGTCGTGATATTCTCGCTTCGGTTCGAGTCGGGAAACCCCACAACGGCGTGGAACCGTGTGGGCACGCAAACGCTTTCACCCTTGAACGTTTTCCCCTCGGTAGAGAGGGAAGAAAGAAACGCGGTGATCGTTTCGTTGTCGTCCACGAGACTGCACCCCGTTCATAAAAGCTGAAACGAAAGTCAACGTTTGCGATGGCGCTCAGCTTTGCCGAAATGGATCGACAGTAAATGCAAATTGGCGTTACAGAATCCTTCGAACGCGCATAGATAACGTTTTTCACTTTCGACAAAAAAATAAAAACATAAATATTTGTACGACAGAGAAGGGCTTTTCCAAAACAGACATGGTGAACGCGTGCGAAACGAAATTAGCAATTAAATTCCGCCAATGTACATACCGCCGGTGGTAACGAGGGAGGGTTAATTTTAGCAATTCCTTTGATCGGTACGAACCTAGTTTGGACCGCGGGACGTCAGCCAAACCTCCGACGACAATGATTCACCGCGTCTTCCTAGTTCTATCTATATCTTCTAGAAGCATGTGACTCGGTCGCATCGTTATGGAGTATGCATTTTCGGCCTCTTTAGCCTTGTACAATTAAGAAATAAATATCTTCTTTTGTATAATGAAAGAATCTTTAAGTGAAATATCTCTCGTTGACCAAAGGGTGTTATTTTGTGTTCCAGGGGAAATGTGCCTGCACATTGCTGCTTCGTCGGGACAAGTGGAACTGGTGCGACTTCTTCTTCGTCTCGGAGCGGACCTCGAAGCAAGAGAAGCTTTGGCAGGAAAAACAGCCCTTCACCTTGCTGTGGAACGTGGATGTCGATCAGTGGTTGGGTTCCTGCTGCAAGAATGCAGGCCGTGCTTAGACACGCAAACCTACGCTGGAATCACTGCTTATCAGTTGGCTCTTTGCTTCGACAGCCAGCTCGCGAGGGAATTAGTGAAGTTGGGTGCAACGCCCGAACCGCTTCCCGAATCGGATTCCGATAGCAGCGACGAGGACGAGAGCCCTGCGAGCAGTTACTTACCAACGATTGCGAGACTCAGGCAAAATGTGGTCGGTGTTAAAGTATAGAAGTATAGAAGTATCGATCGATTACTGACACGCGCGTCAGGTGTCTGTTCCTTACCGGATCGATGTCATCGCGATGTACATGGCCCGATGTAGTTGATTAGGTGGCGACGGACAACATTTTTTGAACAATATTTAAATATGTTTGTAAATATAATTATATTGTCCGATTGTTGAGGATATTTTTGTTAGATTTCTTGCGATCGTGTATCGCGATACGGGTACACAAGTGTACAGAGAAAGGTTTCGGACTCTATGGAGTATAAGTATTAAATGTATCATCGAATATGGTTTATTTACTTGAAACTTATTAGCAGTAATAAATGAGACTTGCGAATTTGCGAATTTGCGAATTTGCGAACGCGAAAAGAGAACGAAATTATACACGAAAAGAAAAAAACGAAGAACGAGCAGCGACGTTTGATCGAACAGGATCGAGATCGGTCGAAAGCTTGATTGTTAAGCGAGCGTGCCTCTGTGAGGAATATCTACGTACTTCTATAACGAAACGACTATGATTCTTGGAACGTATACACGTCGACTGCAAAGATTTTACGCTTAGGAGACCACAGGATCTCGCTATGTAAATATAGGAAAAATATCATGGCTTTGTCGAGTTGTAAGACAATGTAATAGCGACACTCGTACGCTTCGAAGCATCCTAAAGAATAGAGGATACATTGAAATCTAATTAAAGAGACATTCGTTATTTCGTTATTCGTGTTAAGATGTATATACGTATATTTATATTAATTAATTGAATTAGGAGACCGAAGTAACACTTCTGTATAGTTTATTTATCAAGAAGCGTACAGATAGTTCACTGGAGTACTATTACGCGAAAGTACATCGCTACTTTACCCTGAACGTTTATAAATTTCCTCGTTCCCCTTCTCCTTGTACATAAGTCGTATTTTGTTAGCATCGTAATTTGGTCGTTTTTGCGTCATGAAAAAGATAATAGAACGATAATGTTAACGTTGTTATATAACGCGTATAATTATTTTTTTTAGTAATAAAAGGCTTTTTAGTCAATTTATCATATATGTCGAATACACTGTTGAAATTTTTCTTGCCGGCGAGTTGTTGCAAAAAATTGCACCTTCTCGTGATAAGTGGCAGTATGGTCGCCAGTTAATATTTACGATTATGTCGCAATTCTCGGGGAACAAACGCAAGAAATTCACGAGAGCTCGAAGGAAGATGACACGTGTTGCGGCTAATTTTATAAGGGCCGGTGTAAAAATGTGGAGCAAGGACCGGCTATTGGTTATTTCGAGGTTCGCAACGTGTAATGGTCTAAGCATTCCAAGAAGCCTGCGGACTTATTCCTTTTTGGGGGAGTTCGGTCTGCGAAGCGCACAGGTTCCGGGATATATTTGGATTTCGCAAAAGAGTGGTTCCGACTAATCGTCTAATAGTCTTCCACACGAAGATACTTGGTTCTTTTATGTCGACGATTTTATTTTTATGTTGAATATCAAATAATATAATTTATCCATTTCAATAAAATATTCCTTCATTAAAATACGATATTTTTTGTTAACTAGCGCATAATGTTTCGATCGCATTGCAAAATATTTGTCTCTCTGCTGAGGAAGACGCAAGATTGTAATTTTAAAAATAATGTAACGATTGCCGAACTGCTTGCGGAAGAAAAAGTACGCAACACGACGACTACATAGTTGGGATTTCCCAGTTACTCCAGTTTACTGATGGAAATACCGGGTTCTCTGGCAACGGAACTACTGCTAGATCGAGCAACCTTGGATATCCAACATTTTAGTAGGCGAAACCATTGATACTAGAAGTGCGCTCCCGTTCGTAAATCATTTTTCGTATACATCTTCTTTTCAATAATACGCTTCGACCTTATGTTTGTGGAACTTATCAACTTGTATATTTTTAGCCTGTAATCTCGGGGCTGTTTCCGATTTAAATGTATTTTATAAAACGTTCACCCTAACCCATTATATAACATATTGGTGAATAAACTTCACCAATAAATCGTAAACGTAATAACCGGTGGATGAAATTATATGTAAGGAAGAGAGTTTAATAATAAACTGGGTTCTTTATGTATGCACGTACATTTATTTAACACTACAGGTAAAAATGATGAAACTGTAAGCATTGAAAAGTTGTAAATATGACAGCGATGTTTGAAATACGAGAATAGAATGTAACGGTGGTCAAATGAAAAGAAAACATAAATTAAGTGTAAAACTAAAGAACTAATTTGATATAAATAGTACATGCGCACACACACACACACACACACATATATATGTCATTAAAAATCGTAATGCTCCAACGGTTAATAAAATATTAGTATATCGTCGTATATTTGGACACAGTATTTTATGTATTAATATATAGTTATCTCTTGTATTAACTGCGAAGTTAGGCTTGCATTAAATTTCTGCATAGAAATGGAATAATAGGCGATTTCGAAGGTACTAGAAAGTTGTGGAACATAATCGCGGCAAGACATTCTATATTTGTAGTTTCGCGACAATCAAATAGAGGCGCTAGCTGTCCTTTTCTGGAGCTTTCTGAAAATCTGCGCCGGCTCAAGGGTGAACATTCACGAGTCATCACGTATCTTTGTGAGCATAAAAAACGATTTGTGAAAAGTAGAACAAAAGTACTAGTGATCTGAGGTGAAGCGTTATGGACCAGGTAAACGTTGTTATAAATTTTGCTAATCTTATATATTTGTTGAGGTTGTGCAATTTTTTTTTTAAAAAGCACTGTGTTCACCCAAGATATCATTATGTGAACACGCTTTGCTTTCAAAATCGTTATGCCATTCCCACCCATTACTTTTTGCAATACATTTCCCTCCTACGGTCGATGCGTTGTTTTATAAGGACTCTAATTCCTGTAATTTTTTTTTTCATATATCATACAATTCTTTGTTTCGTCGTTATGTTGGTTGTGGCCAAGATGGAAAATTCTATTTGGCCATGTGTGATTGCTGTATGTTTTCCGGCACAATGCCATAATCTTTTTCAAATCTTAAAACGTCATGGCAATTAATATTTGCAGGTTATTGTCCTAAAAGAACAAGGTAACGCTGCTTTGCTAGCAGGCGAGTTTGACCAAGCTATTAAGCATTATACAGAAGCGATTGCCTTGGATGATAAGAACCATGTTTTGTATAGTAATAGATCGGCTGCATATGCTAAAGCAGGAAAGTATGAACAATCATTGGAAGATGCTGAAAAGACTGTAAATTTAAAACCGGATTGGGGAAAAGCATATTCTCGTATGGGCAGCGCACTTGCTTATTTAGGCAAACTGGATGCATCTGTCAATGCATACAAAACTGGCTTAAAATTAGATCCTAACAATGTCCAATTACAGAACAGTTTGGACGAGGTTAGAGCTCAACTGTTGTATAAGAACAACTCATTGAACGATCCTAATCTTTTAATAAAGATTGCATCTGATCCTAGAACCAAAGACTTTTTGCAAGATTTGGAATATACACATATGCTAGGCATTCTAAAAAACAAACCAGAAGCTGCTGCCCAGCTGTTAACAGACAAGCGAATAATTACAACGCTCAATGTAATATTTGGTTCAGATACAGATGCAGACACAGGTACAGGTACAGATGTTCCAATGAATACAGATACCACTCGAAACTCCGAAACATTGAACTTCAAACGAGAGCAGTCAAAGGCTCAAAAGAAAGAAGAAGAAAAGTATGCTAATACGTCTCAAAGGCAAGCACAATGTGAAAAACAGTTGGGTAACGATGCTTACAAATTGAAGATATTCGATGAAGCACTTCTCCATTATAACAAAGCAGTAGAATTAGATCCAACAGAGATTATATACCTATTAAACATAGCAGCTGTATACTTTGAACAACAAGAGTACGAGAAGTGTATTGCTCAGTGCGAAAAAGCCATTGATGTTGGAAGAGAAAACAGAGCAGATTTTAAGCTGATAGCCAAAGCATTTACTAGAATTGGTCATGCGTTCAAAAAAATGGAGAACTGGAAGCAAGCAAAGGTGTATTATGAGAAATCAATGTCAGAGCACAGAACACCAGAAATAAAGACTCTTCTTTCAGATATTGATAAAATTATTAGAGAAGAAGAAAGGAAAGCATATATTGATCCAGTTAAGGCAGAGGAAGAAAAGGAAATAGGAAACCAGAAATACAAAGAAGGAGATTACCCAGCAGCAATAAAACATTACTCGGAAGCTGTAAAAAGAAATCCAGATGATCCAAAATACTATAGTAACAGAGCCGCTTGTTATACCAAACTAGCAGCGTTCGATCTCGGATTAAAAGACTGCGAAAAATGCGTTGAAATTGATCCAAAGTTCATCAAGGGTTGGATTAGAAAAGGAAAAATATTACAAGGAATGCAACAGCAAGGAAAAGCACTCGCTGCTTATCAAAAAGCTCTGGAACTGGATCCTTCGAATAGCGAGGCACTAGAAGGATACCGTTCGTGCGCCGTATCCGTTAGTTCAAATCCTGAGGAAGTAAGGAAGAGAGCAATGGCAGATCCAGAAGTTCAAAGCATACTGAGAGATCCAGCTATGAGACTTATCTTAGAACAAATGCAAAGTGATCCTAGAGCTTTACAAGAGTAAGTTAATATTTAGATTAGTAAATCAATTAAATTATAGAAAAGCTTGAAGTGGTACCTTGACGCTAAAATTTTGATTTTTTACAGCCACCTGAAGAACAAAGATATAGCCGCGAAGTTGCAAAAGCTTTTGGAATCCGGGCTGATAGCTATTCATTGAAGTCGAAAATATATGTATTTGTGCATAGCTCTGTGCATGACATTTTATTGACGCCAAGTTCCTTTGGTATTAAGGAAACAATGCTGTTCGTTCTATTTTTATGTATTAGGAATACGTTATTTAATCGAGCAGGCCGCTTAATAACAGATTCGTTATAAATCTGTATTCCGATGAGCCATTTAAACTATACATTTTGTTATATATCAAGGTACTTTTGCGCGGATGCAGTGGCCTTCTGGTCATAGACCACTTTTTCATGGTAAACCCTGTTGTAGTAACTGCGTGTTTTAATATGCCTTATAGAGTGTGACTCTATAGGGACAGACTTACTACATAATTGCAGGCTTTTGCATAACTATTGCATAAATAACACTTCCAATTGTAAATGATCAATGTCATCAATATTAGGTATGCAATGATACTTTAAATTTGTTACGCGGTCTAGATTAAATGGAATTATTATCTTAAGCCTGATTATTCACGATAAACATTTCCACGAGTTAAGCGAACTTGTATCTATCTAGCTTTACTTTGTAAGTGAATGCAGTTTTAGTTTAACGAACTAATGCTGTACTAACGAAGAAGAGAACCAATAGCGGTAATTACAACGTAATTGTAGTAATACTTGTATGATTTATTTAAGATCAAATTCAGTTCAATATAGAAATAAGATAAACAGCGTAACAACGAAATCTTTTTATTATAATACATATCTCTTTGCGTAGGATGCATACGTGCATTCATTCGTGTGCTTATGTTTTAAAAGTTTTAACTACATTTACATTCTACATAGTCCTGTCTATTGAACGTAACGAGGACCATTTAGCCTTCATGAATTAATTGAAAAGTACAGCAATAAAAGCGATCATTAATTTTCTATCGTTTACATGTTGCAGCATTGTCTTTCGTACTGATAGCTTCGTCCATGTTGACAACATTTTAAATACTGGTATGAATGAAAAATGAATGGTAAGTTAATGCAACGCACCTACTCAGAAAAGTGGAACCTGATTCAATTTTGTTCGAAATAAACAATCTTTCCGTTTTGATACAAAAATTTAATAAAAAGAAACGCGAGATTTGAGTGACCTATGGTACCCAATGTATCGCCGTCGTATCTGTACTCTTTTGAATTATATCCATGGACTGATTGCAGCGCAATCTATAATATTTACGAAACTAAATTGCGCCTGTAGAAGGGAAAGACGCTGTACATGCATGCACATGCGTGTGGTGCGCAACTCACCGCGTACACACCGGTTTAGTTCCTAAAGACGACGTAGATAGCGCTACATCCGATGCACTAACACTTGAGACAACAGATTGTTGGCCCGTGGATCGAATCTCTCGAAGAATTTTGAACGGGAGATTGAACGTGAAATATTATCACGTATACGAGTGCGAATTTCCACAAGAGAAAAGTGACACAAGCATCGTGACGAGAACAGGGCACCCGTAAGTCAAGATACGAACCTGATCCATCTTGAGCGCGGTGGGCCGCCGCGCTGGTAGGCCTAGCAGACGACATGTTGGCTGCAGGGAGTACCTCGTCTCGGATGTTTTGGCCGCGAGTTTCCTCGGGGATTCTTGAGTGAGGAGAGTGAGCGAACGCAGTGAAAACAAGGCGGCGAGAGAGAGAGAGAGAGTAAAACCACTTGAAGGTGTGTGCAAGAGAGGGCACACGGTTGGGTTCCCCGAGTAGTGGTGTCGTCGACAAGCTCGAAGTGCTCGAGGAGAAGGGTAAAGACTAGCGATCGGCGGAAAGGGGGAACCCGGACGAGCCCTCGAAAAAATTGAGGAGTCAAGGAAGAAAAATCCTAGAAAGAAAAAGAAGTACGGACGATCACTGTACGCGAAGGGGGTTGTCTCGTCGATTAAGCAACAGGAACGATAGGGAAGAAGATTTCCGGAAAGGAAGTGTGAAACAGTTATGAGAGAATAGAGAGAGAGAGAATAAACTGTTCAGTCGCGCATACATCATCCTTCTTATCTTCGGAAGCTGCCGAATTCGCGACTTTCTCTCAATTTGCTCGAATAACGAGCTAGTAGCGCACCGGAGCCGATCTATTTTAACTTCTCGTTGTTCCGTTCGAGGGTAGGGGCTGCGAGGTGACGCTAGGCGAGGCGAGGCGAGGCGAGACGGGACGAGACGAGACGAAGCGAGGCGAGGCGAGGCGAGGTGAGGCGAGGTGAGGCGAGGTCGAGCTGTCGTATACACGCGTAGAGTCCCTTCCTCCTGAAACGATTTCGCGTGTGTCTCGCGTTCTCGCGTTCGCGGGCCATCACAGGAGGCGCATCGAACAGTGCACGTCAACCTATTATCCCAGTCCCGGTCTTGCTCCCACTATCGAGTGCTCGTCGTGCCTCGTGCGTACTCCCTCTATCGCAACCTGCCGCCGAGTGTCTCGCGGCCGTGCCGGTTTCGTCAGTGTTAAACGGAAGATTCGGAAGTGGTTCGTCTCTTCTCTGTATCATCGGTATTTTCACACTGTGGCTGCAAGATAGTCTAGTTGTGGCTGCCTGTGACCGCACGATTCGTCTCCTTTCTTCTGTGTGGATCGATTTGTTATCGGACCAAGCCGCTACAAACCACGACCGGTCGCCCTCCCAGACACAGCATTCTGCATTTTTCTTCTGTATTTTCTGTGTTGGATACTCCTGCTTGAACACGCATAACATCGTGTCGTTCGAGCAAGCGTGTTGGACCAGCAGCGCCGTCGACCGTGCGTAGCTATGGTTTCGCGGGCAGTGCGAGATAGTGAAAGAGAAGCCATGAAGTGAATCGAGTGTTAGTGCAACCGAGAGAACGTCAAGATACATACGCGTAGTAGTAGGTGGTTGTGTTCGAAACGGAGATAGTAAACGTGCGACGGTTAGAAAAGGAGATAGAGGAGTGCGCAAGAGGGAAGAGAGAGAAGGTTGCGACGAGACCGATCGCTGTAACGATAGCGGGTGGAAAAGAGCGAGAGAGGCAGAGGCAAAGGCAAAGGCAAAGGCAAAGGCAAAGGCAAAGGCAAAGGCAAAGGCTGTGGCCGCGACAGTGGCAAGAGGAAGAGGGAAAGAAAGAGAGTTCGATAGAAGGACGAGGCTTGAACGTGGAGAAGCGCGACTCGGTGATAGATAAGTATCGAGTGACAGACGCGGCCGGAACGAAGGAACGAACTCGCATTAGGTGTACGTGGAAAGGGAGTGAATCTCCGCGAACAGCGGTAGAGGGTGTGCTTATCAAACGTCACTTTATAAACAACACGCGTTGCCGGTAGTGCTTGTAACGCGAGCTATTCTCTCTTGTTCGCGGAGTATTAGTGGTGAGATCGTTTTTCTCTGAACCGAGAATACCAGAGAACAACAGAAGTGGAAGGGAAGAGCGAAGAGGGTGAGCCGCGCGTGTCTCTCTCTTGGTGTGTCATGGGGTGTTTCGGCAGCCAGAGCAGCAAGGCCAGCCAGGATGACAGCAAGAACCAGAAGAGGCGCTCGGATGCCATCACCAGGCAATTGCAAAAGGATAAGCAAGTTTACCGGGCGACCCATAGGCTCCTTTTACTTGGTAAGCAACCACACTGGACTTTTCCTTTTTTTTTTCGCTAATCATTCCTCGGTAATCTCCTTATCTCTTTGGAATACAATTCTTTTTTTCTGTCTCCTTGATCGGGCACAGTGTGCTCGTGTAAGGTACACGTGCCTGAAACGACGAAAATTTCCACTAGAATACCAGTTGAATCGGCTCCGATCACCAATTTTGGACAAAAAGCGTCCGGCCAGAGAGGACAGGCTGAACATTATCGCGATGTTCAGCAGCGCGTAATTCAATTTTATCGATTATCGTATGAGCCGGCACCCACGAATATCCAGCGGACTGGCTGGCTCATGTTGTACCCTTTTTGTGCGCTCTCTTCGTCTCCTTCTTCTCCTTCTCCCGACACACAGAGTCTTTTTCACATAGTGGCCAACGTGGGTGCGCGCGTGCGCTCTCACACACGCACGTACACTATCTACTTATTGCGATACTTAACCCAACACCTAGCCATTACCTTCCTATTCTTCATTTATGTAGGTCGTCGTTCTAATTCGACGAGCAGATGCGTGTTCTTTTGCATGTGTGTGCGCGCACGCGTGCCTGTATTGCGCGCGCGCGCGCGTGTGTGTGGCGTAGATCGGCTTCGTAGCTGCAAGCTACGAAGCAACAGCTGTTACTGTATTGTTTCCTCTGTTGTATGCAATTACTAGCCGGTTCGTTTTCCAAAAAAAGAGTCGATAATGTGCTGGCTTTTGCACAATCGTTAAAGAAACAATCGAATAATCGAGTAATAGAAAAGGACTCGCTATCCACATTTATCCTGCTTTAATTTGTTTTTCAAGTTCTCCATTTTCAAAATGCGTAGAACGGTGGAAGTTCCTTCTCTTCTTGAGAACGGTAAAAAACTGACAAAACCTTTTCTTTTACATTTTAGGAGCGGGAGAATCCGGAAAGAGCACCATCGTCAAACAGATGAGGATATTGCACGTGAATGGGTTCAGTGAGGCGTAAGTTTCGTTACATTTAAGTGTATAGGACGTTCGATATGCTAATCGTATATAAGACCATGTACCTACGATAAACGTTTTTCGTTTCATTTAAATACGCACTCGCGAATGATTCTGTCGGCCACCAATTTTGGTCCATTAATAAATAATATCGGCACGTGGTTCGAGCCAACTCGGCCTCGTTCTCCTTGCTTCGTTTTTCCCGTTTCGCTCCACTTTTCGCGAGCGCCAGTCCGTATTCGATCGCAACAATGTTCCGTTTGCTTTTCGTCGTTACTTTCTCTTTTGAATGACGATTCCCCTACGAATCTTCCTCCGGGTGTTTCACTTTCGTTACTTTTCCTTTCCTTCCCGCCGGTTGATTTGGTTTCACGTCCAGCTGCCCATGGAAAGCGAATCGACGAACCAAATATACAGTCTCGAACCGGCACGAGCCAGACAGAAACAAAATCGTTATCGTAAAAAGAACGTCGGTACACCTATACGTGGAAAATCAGGGGCAACTAGATAGGACGAAAACGACGTGCAAACAGACGGGCCGGCTCGTTTCGCGTGTGTCATAAATTCTGTCTGCCGCCGACGCTGATAACGGTCCTGAAGCCCGCCTTATTACAAAGTTTTGCGGTGATTTCTTTTCCATGCGCTGGCTTTGCCTCGATTCACGCTCTCCATCCTCCGTTGATTTTACGCCGAGATTAATCACGCAAGCATATACATACTCTCAGCGATACACGTGGAATTTCCTTCTTTTTGGCAAGAAACGCGGAAAATGGTTTCGACGGGCGAATTTCACCGGCATTTTTTTTCTTCTTATTGCAAGCGACGGAATTCTAAGAAGCATTACGTGTCCGACGCTTTCGATGCAGATTTCGCTTGTTTACTATGGAAACATACCGTAGAATCTCGGTATTTTTAGTTTTCTCCCTTTTCCTTTCTTTCCTCCCCCTGGCACTTTTACACTTGGTCAATACATGCACCCAATCGCATCGTCCGATTTCATTCTTGGCGACCGCCCTTTCAAAAGGAATCACGGTGTAGGCGACTTAATAGGACCGCGGAGTATCCCTGGGCACTAATTGATTCGAATTAGGCGAATAAACATATGGGAATAGATTTATGTTTAGAAATTCTATCCTTTCGGCTAGTTAACTTGAACAGCATTTCGTGCAAGCCGAAGCTTTCAACGCTTGATCCCGCTAAGCGATAAAATCGTTGAAGTAGGTGGGTGTCCGATTATTTTTAGCGTTCCTGTATTCGTATGTCGCCTGTCTAACAAAGCGCGAACGTTTTAATCCGTGGGCATGTTTCCGAGGTGGCGAGAAATTTAGGCATCGAAGGAGGAAATTGGAAATCCAGGAAAAAGGACGAAAAAATGCAGATTAGAATCGAGGCAAACATAAACAGCGACAACAGTCGACATAGTTTTGTCGGGTAGAACCCCGGGCCAGAATAAGTAACACGATAAAAAATGTAAACCTGTATTCGATCGCATCTGTCGTCATTCTGTAATGCACGCATAGAGATATTTGCCCAGCTGGCGACAGAAGCCTGGCACAGGTATCCCCATAATACGAGCCGAGTCGCACACGAAAACCACCGTTCCTACCGTGTTCGAACGTGTCGGAGTAGTGCTTGCATCGATCTCGGTATTAGATTTGTGAAAGCTCCGGTGTCTCTAAACTGACGAGATCGCTATACTAAAATTGGCGTGATGCCGTGCGATCTAAAATTACGGGATGACTGGTGAACTGTTAATAATGAAAATACGTGCGCATTTTCTTCTCTTTTCTAAGCGGTGTTGAGCGTGCCCGGCAAACGATTCACCGGTGCGCCGAGATCGAAATTGAAATTCAAAGACAAAGTGTATCGTTCGTTACTTACCTTTTGTGTGCAGGGAAAAGCGGCAAAAGATCGAGGACATCAAGAAGAACATCAGAGACGCGATACTGGTAAGCATTTCTATCGAATGCTGATTTGCATGGTTCCTTTTTCAAATTCCCGAATTAATTTCCTCGATACTTTACCTCATTCCCGCAACGCGAATCTCCGAATCAGCCGGCTATTCTTTGGGATAAGCGTAAACTGTCGAACGGAAAATAGAGCAGTTCGCTTGTGCTCTGTATCGTTTCGCCGTGTGTTATGGAGACGATTAGTCGGAACGGTGATGCCTTATTGAACTTTAGCTTAATGGTAAGGAGCTGCGCGGGCTCCGTTGCTAATGAAACGGCAGGCTTCCTCCGAAAATATCCTTCCGCGGAAATCTGATTTGCGTGTCGTTGAAATTCTATGCCACCTGAGAAGCTTGTGGATGCGTTCGTCTTGTCTGGCATCCAGTCATTAATGTTACGCGATGCGACCGTAAATTCACGACGGTTTAACGCCGCGTTGAAGAGCAGTGCTGTCATCAATTTGTCGTTCGAGGCCGTGTTTAGATACGCGCATCATCTGTAGCCTTGCAATCGCTTCCGTGTGTCGGGTGAATGTAATAGACCAGCTACTCCGCGGTATTTAAAGATTATGAATGACATATTACGCGTGAAAAAGCAGATGCACATGCACGAAGTAGAGAAATATGATGCTCTCTGGTCTCCGTGGGGAACAAACTTTCTTTTCAATTGCGAGGGCGTTGATGTTATTCGTTAGAATAATCTCAGAAAAATTACCGGATCCACGTGGAGAGCGTGTCTTTTTATCGGCGTGTGTATTCTTTTTCAGACGATAACCAGCGCGATGAGCACGCTAACGCCACCCGTTGCTTTGGAGGACCCGTCGAATCAGAGCAAAGTCGACTATATCCTGGATGTCTCGTCCTCTCCGGACTTCGATTATCCCCCGGTGAGTCACAGCCAACCTATTTGCTTTCCTCTTGATATAGCACGAGGAAAAATCCGCTCGTGTCTACGAAGGTTCGTTCTCCCTCGCCTTCGTTGAATGAAATACCAGTCTCGCGGCCGATTGAGAACGTTGTAGACGGGCGACGTAAATGATCTATTGCATTTGCGAGGGATGCGGTTGCGTTTTAATGGCAAAGGAGATTCAATCCTATCGAATATTCCTGCGATACGACGAGGTTTTGTCAAACTTGCGATGCCAGCTTACAACTAGAATAGGCTGCAATTTCTTCTCGCGAGAGCTACTGTGTGGCATGATCGGCGTTTGCAATTCTCACACAGCCATCGCACTAGTTGCTGCCCTATATGCATGGTATAGTAGATATTCTGGCTATGATGGTGCGCGTACTATGTGCTTGTACACGGATTCGCTCCGCTGGTATCGCTGCGTCTAAAGGAATTCGATTCCCGTGTCTTCCTGTCTCATCAAATGGGGGGTATTGGACCGATTTCGGTGCGCTTTCAATTATTTGGAAGCGTCTTGAGTTTGCTTTCGTTGAAGATTTGTCGTGTCGTTGAATTATCGTTGGCCATTCGACCGTAATCGCACCTCACCGATTAACGATTTTCTTCGGATAGACTTGGTGACGTTTTGCGGCACGCCATCGGAAGCGTGTAGATTGGATTTGATTACCGTAATAATTGTAATTACGCTGGCGATTATTTCGATGAGGGACTGTCCGCCAATCATTTGAGAAGCGGGCGAATCGCGTAATTTCTTTAAACGGGCATGCAACTGAATCGTATAGTGAAACTAGTTAGACGGAACAAGGAGGGTACGGTGTGCCATTAAAATATTACGACACGAGCAAGCGCGAGCATGGTACACGTTATTTAACCCGTTCAGTACTTTTGTATTCAGGGCAGCAACTCTGCTGCGCCTCTTGGAAACGTGCGCTGAAGTCGCTAGCGCGATTTATCTCTCAAAGATCTGCCGATTTATTGTTGCGCTGTGTACGATCGCCACGTAATTTGGATCGATGATACAATGAAATTATCAACCTGGCTACCACGGCCCGACGATCATTTCTTCCGGAGCAATTATGCGTGGAAACGGTCTATTATACGCCTATCCTAATACGTATCCGTTTAATTTTCGAATATATTGGTACTTCCATGCGAGAGTAGTATGTACACCTGCCCATTTTACTTACGATGAGAGTAAACGCTTCAAACTTCATTCGAAGGAACGATGAAAAGGGGCATTGTCATTTTCTTCTATCAGCTGACTGGATCCACCATCGGATATTACAGAAACTGGTGACAGTTTTGGGAGAGTTATGATATCTCGCTGGCCAAGATTATTCAAGATTTCGGGACGTCCGAAACAGCGAAACGGCGAAACGACGCGGCGCGTCTCGAAATAAAGTTGTCGCGACAAAATAATCCGCGTGTTTTGCGTCATTCACTGGCAGTTGCTCTTAGGTGCTCAGTTAGGTGCACGCGTGCGTACGTACATACTTTTACGTAGCTGTTGGTCCCTCTTGTCGCCGTCTCTTGTTCGCTGCACGTGAGTCGGAACACCATGAGGATCAAGAACGATGCAACCGAATTAATCGAATTAAATTGCTTGCCCCGGCTCGACTTTCGAACCTCCCCGCGTAACGCTAGATTTAATCCGCTTCTTGTAATACCTCCAACCGGATCTTCCCCCGATTTGATCGTTTTATTAAAATACTCTGGACCGGATGAAAAACTCCTACGAGTATGGCAAATATAGCCAACTACTCATCCAGCGAAGTAAGGGGTTTATATTTGAATATCTTACTTCGTACTATATGTATATACCCACTTACTATGTATCTCTTATACGATTATATTATACACCGGTTCGTTTTGTACGGGGGAAACATTTATCTCGAAAAATAACGTAGCAAGTCTCTGTAGCAAGAGGAAGTTACAGAGCAGGGGATACCACTTATTTCCATTCGCCGTTCAACGGCTAGCGCCCAATTTTTCTCCTTTCGGTTTTTGAATACCACCTGGAAGCTGCTTTCCAATTTCATTCCACTTTTTCCCTATTCTCTCTCTTTGGAGTTGCAATAAGATATTAACGACAATTTGACCATTTTTTTGTTAGAGATCTCGCGTATTTTTCTTCCTATTGTCGAAGCTACGAATACGATTGAAGAACGGAGAATATTGGAGTTTGTGCAGCTACTTCGTAGTTGGGAAAGTTGCATCAGGTTGCTTTGAGATCGGAGTACTCAGGAACGGTTCTCTTGGAAAACAAAAGTTGACCGGTTCCGGGAAGTTCTGCTATGGCTTTCCACTACGCTTTCCCTTCGATGCAACCAACAACCATACACGAAGGAAATCCTCCTAGCTAGTTAACGCCTGCCAGTAACCAACCACTGTTTCGCAATTACATTTTACTGTACTATGAGGTTGACATACAACAATTCCCCTCTTTTCTATACGATAGCCCTTCTGAAATAGATTTTATTCCAATATTTATCTTAGCTCGATAATTGGTCGATATCTATTTTTATACAGGCAGATAACGTGCACGAGTAAAACAGGCGATAGAATTAAAAATGCAAATATTTTCGTCGATAACGGGACGTGCTTCTGAGTTGCTACCCTCTCGCGTAAATTAAGTGCGAACATTCATCTTTTTTTTCTCTTTGAATGGGTCAAACAGTGACACGGGACATTTGCGATAATGCAATGGCCCAGTTCGAGCCAAAACTTCTGCTTCGTGGTGGCCGTACGTTTTTTGAGATAACTAATGAGACAATGGAAGCGGCAGCCAAACCGTGAATATATTTGCAAATCATCCACGGAGGCGACGTCAGATGATAATTTATTTTCGGACGCTATACGCATTATATTGCGCTTCGTCTTCGCTATATACATATACATGTAAGTATATATATCTATGAATTTGTATTTTTAGGAGTTCTACGAAATCGTGGAGACCCTCTGGAAGGATCGGGGTGTTCAGCAGAGTTTCGAGAGGAGTAACGAGTACCAATTAATTGACTGCGCCAAATAGTAAGTTATCATCATTATTTTCAACTTTATAACTAATCGAACGCACGCTGGAGTATCTTAACATAAAAACTATAGTGGGTCAGGCCGTGGCGATGTTGATAAAAATAAATTACTCACCTACCTTACCAATGAGCGTCAGATGCTGATGTATTCGGGGTGATGGGCATAAGCTATTCTAATTCGTCACCACTCGATATTACGATCATACTTACGCGTGGAAGTGCACGTTTGTTGCTCTGTCAGACTTATCTGACTTATCTGAATAGTCGGTAGCGCGGTTGAACAAATTTCGGAAACGTTCTCATGACCGCAATACATATGGTATATCCGTGTATATTCATGGACCTGTGACACCGATTTAATACCATTGAAGACAATGCTTTAACGAGGTAATCATTTTAATAGAGGCCACTCGTCTATCTAGGGGTTCTCGATGAATTGGCCCAGCCTCGAACTTTTTTCACGCTGTTCACTGACATGCAAACCTTCAGGTACAACATGTCGGACTGGACGGGAACAGCTTCCGCCTATCTACGACTTCTTCGACTCTTTGTCAACGATATATATTTTAACGTCACGTACAAAATATTTGCTTCCTCTCGTATTTTCACCCGGAACAATATCCGGCCGGAGTTTGCCGAAGAACGTTAGCTCAGATCGATAGACTGATTCTTCAAAGCTAGAGTTTAAATATTTTTTTAATCTTATAAAGCTTTGATACAGTTGGCTTTGTCCGAGATGGATCGCTTCACGGATCGATGTGTATCGAACGAACAGTAACGATTAGTAACATCGTAGGGCAATTGGGTGGACCCGGAAACATTGAAGCAAAAATATCACACACGCCTTATACATATTTACACGTTATTAAATTTTCACCAGTCCCCTTTTGCCGCATCCCATACCCGCACGAAGTATTCATCGACCCGATAAATTTATATAAATGTGCGAAAAACTGATCGGCTACGGGGGTCATCCCGGTCCAGCAGGTCACTTTAAACGTACCGCTTTGAAAATTACACAGGTGAAGCACAGGTTGTTGCACTGGATCGTGAGCAAAGGGGCGTGAATCTCGAGTGTAAACGCGAAACTTATCCGCTAAGCCAACAAACCAGAACATGTGACTTCGTTTGCCGCCTATCAATTCGTCAAACACTTTAATTAGACAGAAGGTAGGCTTTATATTTGGCGACAACCTTGTGGCTTTCTCTCTCTCTCTCTCTCTCTCTCTCTCTCTCTCTCTCTCTCTTCCTCTTCTTTTCCCTTTCCATGTCGTGCAATTAACATTGTCAATGGCAGAGGGATTAAAATGTTTGTTGCTCGTTGGTGTACTGAGGCGCGAGCGGGAGTGGAATATAGCATACGTTGAACGACGTTCAACGACATGCCAGTGTTTTACATTTTACGGCGAGATCGCATCAAGATCACGGCAATGGTTTTCGTTTCGGTTCAAAATATATAAGACCAGGTTACGCTCCTGTTACTACTCCACCTCACCATCGACGTTTGCGTGAATCTTTTAACTTCTCATCCTTTTTCCTTTTTCTTTCCTCAATCACCTCTTTCCTTCCTGTCCAGTTGAAGTGAGAGGGAGTGGGGGCGGGGGGGGGAGCGAAACTCCTCTCCTTAAAATAGTACAACGTATTTTTAGGAAGCTCTGTTCGAGATATGTATAACGGAGGCATTTGCGTGGTCATGTAAGCTGGATTGTTATAATTTTGTGTGTCTATGTATGTATGTATGGACTTACTAAACGCGCTCCCCGTTCTACGCGTCCGTTTTGCGATGATTTACGTACTGAGCCGGGAGAGAAACCGTCGAGAAAGTAGTGGATGAATTTTTGTAACCCATGCCCGGAAAAAAGAAATTCGTGGTTAAGCGGGTCGAAGTATGTACACCTGTGTCGAAGGCAAGACGAATATGGCCTGGAAACAGATTGCTTGAAATATCTTTCGAATTCAAGTCGGTGCACGACGAATAAATATTTGTTTGGAAAGAATGAGGGTTCGCTATGGTACAACGGTTGATTATTGATTGTTGGCTCGTTTGTCAGTCAGAGTCATTTACTAATCGAACGATCGTTGAATTTCTCGTAATGAAATTCGCAGGTGAACCGCGTGGCATAATACAGTAATGTGCAGTGTCGGCTGAATGACACCGTAGAATCGATTGAATGAAATGCAGTTTTTCTTTCGGGTTAAAAATAATACGAATAATGGAAGAAATGAGCGAAAAAGGAGGAAGCACGGAAAAGGGAAAAGAGAAAATAGAAGGTGTACACGGGGAGAATCAAGTAACGTGCCAATTACACGATGGAATACCTCGGCGCACCTTAAAAAAGGAAACACGTGTCCCTATATATAGATGCTGGTCTATGTGTTGGGATCACTGATGCTGCTACACATGGTTCGTGAATGTTTAGGTCGATAACAACCTTCTTCCGTGGCATCGTCACGTCAGATGAAAATGCGCGTTTTTTTTATCCTCGATAATAACTTTCGATGTTGGTGACTAAATATAAGTGACGAAGAATCGATGGGATCGTTTCAGAAAGTTTTCAACGTTACACTAAAATTACCAAAGTATATATTTTATTGCTTCCTGGCTCCTGAGGAACTCGAGGTAGCTTAAACTTGTTGGACACGCGTATCAAGAGAACGTTTCGTAAAGTTGCTCAAATATTTGCGATTCGACCCAGCGATCGTTCGTCACTCGGGTCGAGATGCGAAACGTCCAAGTCGGTGCAAACTATGGGCAATGGATTTGCAACGTTCGTTCGATTTCAGCTAACTTTCATTCGCTACTTATGCAGCGAATCTGCCGTTACTTTGTCCTCACTTCTGAGCTCATTCAATACTCGTGAAGTTAAAAGCAACTTGAAAGTTACGAGGGAGGTACGAATTCCTCTTTCGATTAGGTCTCGCGTTATCGTGTCCTTGGTTGTTCGCCGATACAAGTCTGTGACACGGAGTTGACCCGGTCGTTGCTTTCGTGAAACGTGATATCCGCTGATATCGCGCCGGAACAAGTGTGTCACTATTGTCGTATCATTAGAAGTAACATTGTTACAGTTGACCTCAAGGTCGGTGGTGTTACATCGCCGCGATAACCAGAAAATCGTTCCGCTCTAGTCAGTGGGTCACGACCTCCTTCCTCTTTCAATTCTCCTGAGGTCGATAACCCCATTTCTGTACGAGCGCGCCAATTTCATGACCTACCTTCCTCACGAGCCTACACATCGAGCCATCTATTCGTGTATCCCACGGCTCTTGTCAGCCCTTCGAGAATCAGTTTGCCGAAAATCAATTTCGTCGATTTGTGCTTCCTCGAATTTACGCTTGGTCCTTGGTTCGAACCGACTCGTAACTGATTGCCCTTATGTTAGTAAAGTATAATCAACGTGCGACTCTATTTCCAACCGTGCATCGATTTTAAAGCTCCCTAGATTTTTCTATGCAGCAGTGCTTGCTTCATTGTTGAAAAAAATGTTCTGGATGAAAAACTACCCGGCCAGAGAACAGTGCCGGTGTCTGTCAGTAAATATATATTATCACCGTCAACCGACTGTGGAAGGTTGCATGGCGGTGTCAAAGCAAAGACCAACCCCTGCAGGCTCGCACGTACACACCCGACAGCACGTTAGTATACATACGTGCAGTTAAGTCTGCACGTACAACTGATGGCAAGCAGCGGTGGCAGTGACCCATGACCCGGATTGGAAACTGGGTGCCAGAGAGGCATACCCGGCGAGGCCGAGAGGGCGAGAGTTGGGGTTAGGATAGGACACCACCAGCGGGGATCGATTTTCCCTCGTCGTGCTCTCTATCCACCCTAGACACCAGCCAGGGAGGGTCTTTCGAGAAAAAGGGCGACAGAGAAGGAACATTAGTGGGGGAGGTAAAGAAAGAGGGGTTCGAACGGCGATAGAGGAACAAAACGAAAGGGATGAGAATAGAAGCGAATTCTTTCTCCATGGAACCCACTCCTCAGCATCTTGTGCTTTGCCATTTGCGACTTTCATTCACCATCGTGTGCACGTTAACGCATCTCTTTTGTATAGTGCATAGCTCGTGTGGCATGCACCTGGCTCGAGAGTTTTCGATACACTCTGCATCGACGAAATTTGACAATCGCGAGTACGGTTAGGAAAGGAAGACGCATCCGCCAACGCGTCAAGTGCCTCGCGCGATAGCAATGCGGTTGACTAGCGATGATTGTTATCGCGGATTGCCAAGATCGATCGAAAGTAGTTGAACGCTGTTCGAAGCCTATCTCGTTATGGCACTGTCGAATCAGAACAGTAAATCGAGTTGGTTGCTCGATGGAAATTTGTATTTTCACACGGAGACTCGACATACTCCACATACGTAATCGTTTTCCCTATTTTCTGTTCCAGTTTTCTAGATAAGGTAGCCATTGTTAAACAACCGGATTACACCCCCACAGAACAGGTAAACGTCTGATCGAACTCGTAACGCGATTAGCAGCGTAAGTTACCAGAATTCTGGCTGAACGAGAAATTTTGTTGCTCTGTTACAGGATATCCTAAGGTGTCGAGTCCTCACGTCCGGTATCTTCGAAACGCGGTTTCAAGTCGACAAAGTAAACTTTCAGTAAGTCCGCACCGATAGCTGCTCGCTTTACTCCAATGTCGTCTAACTATATATAGACGACGTATTACAGTAACATCGGCCGACGGTAAATATAACGCGAAGCAGCGACGCGCATCTCATCTCGGCATGTATAGTATTATACAGCTATAGACCTACGGTATATGTATATATGTACGTGCAGCGAAATCCGTTAGCCGCGTTAACGCCTTCGCAACTTTATAATATTTCCCCTTTTTGCCTCGATCCCCCGTTCACTCTTCTCGGTCGGATCCTGTGTTTCGCGTTAACTTTGTACGGAGAACAGCTAGCCTTTATCGGTCCCCGTAGAATTTCATCCGGCCAGAGTTAAATAGCTATGGATCAATTCTAATCTCAATTTTACCCGTCGATCGTGTTACGTAAATGACTATATCGCATCGATCTCTCGCGTGCACTTCGTTCAGGGAATATTGTATATAAAGCAACGATGATCGCTTTTTTCCAGTATGTTCGACGTTGGTGGGCAACGTGACGAGAGGAGAAAGTGGATACAGTGCTTTAACGATGTAACGGCAATCATATTTGTAACAGCATGTAGCAGTTACAACATGGTACTCAGGGAGGATCCGACAAAATTGAGACTCAGAGAGAGCTTGGATCTCTTCAAAAGCATTTGGAACAATCGGTATGATTCTATTGGCTCGATAGAACTTGGTTTCTTTACGTACACCGTGACAAGGGCGCTCGAACGAAATCGGCATATACACTCGTTCTTTCGTTCTAGGTGGCTCCGCACAATTTCCGTAATTTTATTTTTAAACAAACAGGATCTATTGGCGGAAAAGGTAAAAGCAGGGAAGCACAAATTAGAAGACTATTTTCCAGAGTTTGCGCGATATCAAACACCGGTTGAACCTGGGGTAGTAGCGGATCCGTCGGAACCCCCTGACGTTATAAGGGCCAAGTACTTCATTAGGGACGAATTTCTTGTAAGTATATCCAGTGAGCGATCGACTGATCCGACTCAATTCTCCCGATAAACTATAAATCTATGTTTCACCCACCCAACGATTCCTTTTCTTTCTTTTCAGCGTATAAGCACAGCGAGCGGCGACGGCAAGCACTATTGTTATCCGCACTTTACATGCGCCGTCGATACGGAGAACATCAAGAGAGTGTTTAACGATTGTCGGGACATCATTCAACGGATGCACTTGCGTCAGTATGAGCTCTTGTGACTTCGTTCCTGCCGACATGTCCTGTCATCTATTCGTATAAAAATTACGGTTACGCTCCAGCTCGGGGAAACGCGAGTCGAGCCAGTCGTGCCGTGGGCTATCTGAAATGGTATCGAAGATATACGGCGTTCTATATTTCTGCGTGGAACCTTCTTCTTCGCGTATCCAGAAGGCCGTTAAATATTCAGAAAGTAACGCGTCGAAGAAACCGCGGATACGCATACATGATTGATGACTGCGAGTCGATCGTCTCTTCTTCGATAAGAAAGTTCAAGGAGAAAAGTTGACACGCAGCGGTTGGGGGTTACCTAAAAAAATCTGTCTTGCAAACGGAGAATAGTTCTCCTTTTTGCACAGAATCGCTTACTATGTCATTGGTGTACAAGCAAATTACGCCCTTGGGTATTGCTACCCTAACGATCGTTTAGACAGAAAAGAAATTATCTCGGGCATTTCGATCACTCGACTACTTTTTTTTCTTTCTTTCTTTAACGGTTCCGTCGAGAGTGTGCTGAACGTTGCGATTGTGGCGGGGCAAGGGGTTGAGTAATATTCGTTGCTAGAAAAAAAACACGTGCAATTTTAACTATTACCTCGTTAATTTTATTCTTATTACGCATCAATTCATTGATAAGAGTGAGAGTTAGAGAGGGAGAGATGTGCGCGCGCGCGCTTGTCTTGTGTGTGTGTGCGTGCGTGCGTGCGTGCGTGCGTGTGTGTGAGAGAGAGGGAGAGAGCGAGAGAGAGAGAGAGAGAGAGAGAGAGAGAGAATGGGAGAACGATCGCATGTTTTAACGTGGCCCGATGTTACAAAGTAACAGGACGGCAATCGTGCAACGGTGGTTCTCGCCCGCGTACTCGTCGCGTTATTATGTCGTTCAAATCTTAGTATTAAGAACGTTTTCCTAAGACCTGCGTAATTTTTCTCCGATAAAATCCTTATCGTTGAATGTTTCTTTACTCATTTTTCGAATCTCTATTTTCTTTGTTTCTTCTTTCCCTCTTTTTTGTTTCTTTGCCCCTTGAACGATTCAGGTATATGCGATCTCCGTGTTCATTGATAAATTAATTTTTTCTGACTTTCGAATCTCGACTTTTAATCGCATTGGCCCGACAAGTAGGAGTCTCAGCCGCACCTTTTTACAAGAAGAGTATTTTGTGAGATTTTACAGTATTTCGAAGAGCGTTTTAATTATATAACTATGTATCAAGTATGTACAGGGTGACCGTCCACGAATTCATGTTTTTATGTGCGTTTCCTATGAATCGAGATTCTTCACTGATATCGTTTTTACTGAGTTCCATTGAAACTACTTTAATTCGTGTACTTAGACACACACTGTCATTGTAGCTAGCGTCTACATGTAAATCGTATATGTACGCAAGAGAAATGTGCCACGCAATGGCAGATTTGTTTTACACGTACACTTTTGACTATAGCGTTAGGCTCCAACATTACAATCAAAGTACGTCAATGTAAATGTCATAACATACTGAGATATAATATGTTGCTTATTTATTCGACTTTGTAACGTGATGTCTCGCGCCTCTCGTTTTCGAGCGAATGCTTCATGTGCGGGAAGGTATGCAACGGTGATGTGTATAAATTTAGATCCGTGCAATCCAAATGATCGGTTATCATCGGAACTACTTAGGATAAATCTCTTGAACCAAAGTGCGACGTGCGAATTTCTTATCTCACGTTATCTTTACTATTTGGACACCCTGTATATGGTAAGTCTCCTATCATTTTCTTTCACCGTTATCTGTATTTTTCCATTCACATTTCTTTCTTTCCATTTCATACAAGATCCAGAGGACCAAGGGTGTTTGTACGCGTGTGCGAACTGCTTCAGAAGTACGCGCATTGCGGCTGTATCTCGCACGTGCGTCCACGTACATTCTACAGCACTATAAATACGTAAACTGATGAATTGTGAAGGAGGAAAGAAAATTCATCTCCAATAATACAATACGTTCTATATTTTTTTCATCTTTCTCTTCTGTTTCTCCGATTCCTAGCAGAACGCTCAAATCGTGTATATGCACCCTCGTACTCTCCTGGATTAAGTGCAGGCCACTGACCTGTGTTGCGTCTACTTTTATATTAGATAATGAGAATTTAACGTCAAATTAAACTGAGTAAAATAAGAACATTAATATGTTCTATTGTCTTTAATATGAGTGAGCCACGCTCC
The DNA here is from genome assembly GCA_948146005.1 of Nomada fucata. Lineage (NCBI taxonomy): Eukaryota > Metazoa > Arthropoda > Insecta > Hymenoptera > Apidae > Nomada > Nomada fucata. Next base: position 416,071 of record OX411282.1, read on the forward strand.
GAACTTATATGTAACACGACGTAAATATGTACATCGGGGCAACCGGTCTTGCTATCCTTATGATTTGTCTTGTTCCAAACGTGTTTGTATAAAGTCAATCACGCTCACTCTTCTGTTCTTTTTTTCTCCGACACGTTCGACCATTTATTATTTAAAAAAAAAGGAGGGAGAGAAGCGTGCATGGAACGTTTCTAAATAAAGGACCAGCTCGTCCCTCCGTTGGTTCTTTTTTTTTTAAGTCTTTTTGCCTCATTAGACTTCTTTAAGGGTCTACCGTCAAGTGAGTTTTATCGAGCAGCACAGATTATCCGATTTTCGTCAAATCGTTAGTGTTCCGTCTAATCGTGTTCGACACTTTGGCTGTTGAAACGGCGGAGATAGAAATTCCGGACATTGCATAACGGTTACTCCGTATATGCTGACGAGCCCACACCCTCGTAAATGTACTCTCATGTAATATCAATGTATGGGCCCGTGTGCATACATATATATGTATACCTATTGTACTAATACATAACTGACAAGCCATAGTTTATAACGGTATTTATAACTTTACGAAGTGTTATTTTTACTGTAAAACTGACGACAGATGTAAGAATGAGGGCAAGGATGCGAAAGAGCGAAAGAAATCGAGCCTGTCTGCTGCCTGCTGACTGCGAGTATACATATGTGTATGTATAATATTACCTGTCGATGAAACTTCCGTGAAGCTTTAATGTTCACCCAGCACAAACAGATGTGAACCATCATTTCATGTATGTCAGCGTATGAACGAGTATTATGTAATTCGTATTGTTGCGAGTATTCTTACATCATTTTTCTTTTCGTTACATATTTTTTTGTCTCTTAAGTGGAGAAACACACATGGGCAACAGAAAAAAAGAGGGTAGGATAAAATAATTATTCAATGGGCCATAGATTTTCGTCGACTGCAATGCAATAAGAATGCACAGAAGAATAAAATGAAATCTTGCTATGAACTGCTTCTTGAATATAAAGGAAATTCGCAAACGTAATTACAATCGATTCTTGTGTGCGCGTACGTAAGCGACAAATAAACAAACGCATACCGAATTAATTATACATTTCACGTGGCCACGATTATACTGATATACTTACGCGTACACCATATATATGTGTGTGTGCGCCCGCGCACACACATATTGTGTACATACGCCGATCGCACAAGTTTTATTTTTCTTTTATTCTGCGTATTTACAATGTACTAGGCATGTGAATACGTGCATGTAAAAATAAGCGGTACAAGTAATTATTATTTGTAAATACAATTAACGGCAGGTTCGTGCAAACACAAACGAATGGTGTACTAATATTTTCATCAAGTGGAATTATGCGTCTCGTAATCGAATAGCACCATTCAATGCGGTATTGTTCAGAATAATTTTCGTTGTCGATTTCACCGATCGGGTAACAGCACGGAAAAATGTGTTCGCATTTATATCGTAACGTGGCGATGAATTGCGTTATATGCACTTTTCCATTTTTCATAACTTATATATTCTTCTCGATACTGCAATAGATTCGAACGAACCCGAAACATTTCACAAAAAAAAAACTACTCTCCATTTCTTCTTTTTTCGTGATTACGATCCCGTCGTGCAAATAGAAATTATTTCGATGAACACGGTACAGCCCGTTGTCGACGAAACGCGTTATCCGCTGGTGTTTCACAATATTCGTTGTGGACCACGCTGCTGGCAGCATTGCCTTAAAAAGCGAAAGTTAAAGTAGACGCATGGGTATGGTTGGATTCGCCGTAATGAAGTATAAGAAATGCACCGAGCCAATGATGCAACGTTGCGGGTAATTATTATCGGCGGATAATTACATTTTCCCGTAAAACTCGACTGCATCGTCGGAGTTTTCCTTCTGTTTTAATTGGTACCGAAAGATCGTGCCATAGAAGAAATTCGATTTATTGCGTGTTTCTAACGGATCCACGAAGCGTCTACTCGTAGATAAATACACGTGTGTTCTGCGCTACCACGTTCACGTTTATGTTAAGAATACAGAGTCATTTATTGTGATCGTCTTATCGTTACACTGTTATTCGATAAAAAAAAATTGTCTTTACACAGTCAGATTTTATTGAAGCGGATGATGTAGTTGTATTATTATTATTATTATTATTATTATACCATCATCATTGTCATTATCGTCCCATTGCCATCATCATTGTCATTCTCGTCATCACTATTGTCGTTGTTAATATTGTCATAATTATTGTGATTAGCGATTACTGCTGTAATCATTGTTAAACGCTATCTTTGGGAAAAATTGGAATCATCTATCCAATTTAGAGTAACGTATTTATTTTAAACGACCACGATCGACGCAAATGCGAGTGAATATTGTAACGCTGTATTCGAATTGTGGTTGTCTCTCGAATAATAGAAATGTTCGTCTTTCATAAATCGTAGTCATTTACGTTCGAAGAAAACAACTTCAATCTTTCATCATTGGCAGAAAAAAAGAAGGAAAAGAAAGAGCTCGGGTCGTGGCCTCGGCACAAAGCATAGTTGCAATATGAATCAGTGAGAAAGGAAGTTTTCAGAAGTCTCTTAATGCAAGGCAAAGGTCGTATCGCGAACGGCGTATGCATCAGCGTATGTGGATAGAGGACTGGATAATCGTTCATAAAGTTGTCGGAATTATTAAATCGATGATGCATACACTGACAGTCAATAAGTTGAGGCGGTTGGGATTACGATTATCTATCGAATAAATAGAGATTATTTTCCAAGGGTTCAAAGACGTAAAAGATGTTACTTTTATTTGTTTCTTTACATTATTTTAATTTCACAGGACAGTGATAAAAAGGGAGAAAGGAGAACGCGACTCGCCCGTATACGCGCGCCTTAATTTATTTAGAACAAGCATTGCGTTGTTAATTGTATTTTTTCTTTAATGTTTTCTTTAGTAGGGTTGATTGAATCGTTTGCGTCCAAGCGCACTGCATTCATTATCTTGTACATTTTTGTTGTGAAAGTATGGTAAAACGTGTATAAAGGAGGTGTTTCGAGGTTGGTTCACTGTAAATTTCCCAAGAACGACGTAAAGTTTATCAGTGGTAAACCCTTTACCATCATTCAACTTTCTATCTAGTCGTTCGTGTTTACGAATGCGCATTAAGAATGTTCTATTGTCTTTTATCTAGAGTATCTCGGTAATTGTAGTGTATCGTAGTTACAAGCGTGTCCAAAATTTGGATCGTGCCTTTCTAACGCTTCTCTCAGCCGTTTCGTTAATTCTTCGTTTTTCACCGGAAATCAAGATTGCTTTATAGAACTCTCGTATTGTTAGAACTGTCAGAATGATCCTACGTTGGCCAAATGCCCTTTTTTTAGGTAGATTATCGTTCGTTCAATTGCCAGACCATAGACGATTCTATTCAACGTAAGAACACTTTGGCTCGAAGACTTGTTAGATAAAATACTGTGAATGGCCAGAGAAAGAATTTACATGTACTTGTGCCTCGAGGGCTCCAACTATACTTATTCATTAAGCGAAAGGGCGAGGAGAAGGACCGTGCTTTGGACTCTAGCCATATATTCTCTATCAAAGTAATTTCTATGAAAATATATGTGTACGATGATCGGTCGTCGGTGTTGTCCGAAAACAAACATTTTCCTAGTGCTTGTCAGCTTGTTTGCTGGGATCCAAACTTTCTGGAAGTATGAGCAATGAACATTCCTTTGATGCGTATAGAACGCTGAAAGATACTAAAGAAAACAAACCTTCAGCAGAAAATGGTATATATGTACACTAATTTGGAGACTGGCGAACATTCTATTAAAATTACAACTATTTGAGAACGTATTGGGAACTACGTAAATGAAGAGGGAAATTTATCTCATTGATCCTAGCGTCAAACAGAACGACGCATCACTTAATTGTTCGTGCATAAATGTATTCATATAATAATGACCGCGAACGGGGAAGTAAAACAGGGAGAAATACAAAAGTTATCACAACTCGCCGATAAGTATGCTCCCGCCCATCTATTATAGAAAATCAATCCGTGTTTCCTCCCCTATCCATAATAAATTCGCTGTTGCGTGTTTTTTAGTAGTATCTTTAGCTGAAGACTTAAGAGAGATGAACTACTATCGATGCAGGTGTAAAAGTGAGAGCGAAAGGGAGGAATCCGTTGAACGGTAACGACGTTCGAATAAATGCCAATTAATTGAATGAATGGATAGTAGTGTATTAAAGAAACATGCAGAAAAAGAAATATATGCGTGATGTAAATGAATAATAACACAAAAAATTCTTTAGGAAATGAAATTAAATGTTGTTCGCCCCATGATTTTTCTTGGTGTTAACGGGGTGCTCCTGCTAGAAAGAGCACGAAGGATTTTTTTAAAAGACCTAGACTAAAGAGTATTCATGATAAAACTGCACAAAACAACATATACACAAGCCGACATACGTTGCGTACAATGCAATCAAACGAAAAGATATGGTTACTATATAAAATACGCGAACGGGTATTGATCGCCCGAGTCGTTTAGTTGTCCGAGCTATTTAAGTCAGAATCGTGGGGTGGGCATGTAGCATATATAATAAACTGACATACATATAAATAAATAAATATGCATATATATATATATATATATATTTATAATACATATATATTATATATATACATATATATATTATATAAATAAAATTCATTGAGTTAATGCGATCGAATGATTATGGGTGTGTCTAACGAGTGAGCGTTTAAAGGAGGAGAGAATGATTCGAACGATTATAAATGTGTTTAGTTTACAAGAGGACAAAACAAAAAGATTTCATTCTCATTCTGTGATGACTGTTTGAATATGAAGAGAAAAAAAAGAAATGTTCTCATGAATCTATGCTGATTAATCAATTTAATTATTATAGCGAGTTCATACATAGTGAGTTCGGCTCCCATTGTACTAATTGCGCAAAGGAAATCGAGGAAGAACATCTACGAGTGCGCCTTGTTCACTCATCCGAATGTGATAAATGCGCCGTATGTATTTGCATAACGCGTGTAACACGTGAATCATATACACCATCTAAAAGAAAAAGAAGGGAGAACATATACGCTATATTCGAATGCAGAAAAACAAGCAGTATGATTTGTATACTGTATGATTATATATAGTCGTTTACCATTGATTTCGAGAAATGTGTATAAATTATTATGTGTAATTAAACAAAGTCATTTAGTAAATTCTAAGAAGGAAAGTGTCGAAACCTGGCAGGTCCCACTACCCTGATTTTTGGCCAGTATGTAATATATGACGTCAATCATGCGTGTATAAAATATTTCCATCTATTGTTAACTGCAAGTATACATATGTTCAAAATATGATTAATATTTGGACTATTTGCTATGCCACGAAACCAATAATATTTGGAAACTATCATTAACAGTATCCTCAAATTGATGATTTCCATTATTAAATTCATTTCATACTCAATTAGAGTAGATTAGTAGGGAAAATAATAAATTAATTAATAAAGTGACAAAATCTTCAATTATTAGCGTCTGCAGTTGTGCCACCTATACAGAAGTGTCTGAAACTACTCATGGCTCTACATTACCTACGGTAAAAATTAACAGTAGTATCGCCATCTATAAAGAACTGCTCAAAATTGCTGGTGCTCCGCCTTGTCGACACTCGAGAATGCCCCCCTTGTGCACTTTACTGTACGCAACAATCAAGCATTTAAACAAAGGTAACTACGTGTATGAATATTTTTCTCTTTAAACAAATGTGCCAACATATAATAAATACGTACTAATAATAGTATTATTCATTATTTCGGCCGGATAGTATTAAAGTTTGAACTTTGGATACATATAACCTAATTTTGCAATACTATCTAAACTGTTGCGATGTTCTTTTTCGCTCCTCCTTTCATACCTTCTCTACTTTACATACCATACTATTTTTTACTAATTATGTCTCATCTGATATTTCATTCCTATTATACTTTTTTCCCTTTCCTCCCTGTTTCGTTTCAAATTCTTCTATCGTGTCATTGCATTTTCCACTTACCACGTTCTATTTCTTAAATTCCTTTTTATATAATCCTCTCTTTTTCCTATGCTTCTAGTATAGCCAACCACTATTTCGCTTTCCTCTAAAGATCCCTTAACAATTTTTCTCTCCTGCTACATACTTATTAATATATTTTATGTGTGTGCAGGTTTCGCAGGCAAAGAGTAACAAGCATTGACCAGCACTAATGGCAATGCTGCATAAAAGCAAGAAAGAAGATAGGAGAACCTTTCCCACATACTTAGTTATACTTTAGTTATAGTAAGTTGGTCTATCAAAATACTTTGTTACTATTAGTCCATAAGATTAATTTAGAACAATTGTGTAATTGTCTATGATATATTTTATCTTATATTCAGTTTATTCGGTAGATTCTTAATAAAGTATAATATTACTTATGTGGCATGTTCTACTGCATGTGCTAAATACGAAATTACATATATAAAAAATAATGTACATACTCACAATTGCTGTAATTTAAATTTATAAACTTCTGCATATAAAGTACGTACATTTTGTATAAGTTTTATCTGTTAATTATGATATTTTGTAAATTAGCTTCAAAGAATAGTTTATAAGTATTAAATTATTTATATTTATAGTATTCCTCATATTACACAAATGTGAGTTTAGAACTGAAACAAGATTTAGTTGTACGATGTATTGTAAATAGATATAAAAGAATAGTTCATAATTATTAACTTGTAAAATTGAATTACAATATTTTTGTAACTTGTATCTTTATTAATTAATTTGAATAAATCTAGAATGCAAGGAATTCTACTGCTCTTTGTGTTTTCAAACCATACCAATCCTTGAAAAGACCTAATTCCAATTCCTTAAACAAGTAATACCGTTGACGGACTTTAAGTGCACAGTTCGTAAGCGGAGAACTTGTAAAAATAGACCTGAGCATTACTAAAAATATTGCAACCAGATATACATGAAGCGCCTCACCAACATGCAACCAGGTTGCAAATAAATGCCTCGCAAAAATGAAATAGGGTTGCAAATGACACCTCGCGAAAACGTCACAAAATTGCAGCCAACGCCTTAGGAAATATAAGATGCAAATAACGCCTCGTAAAAATGCAACAAAGTTGCGAACAACCCCTTGTGAAAAGGCAACAAAGTAACAAAAATCTTGTTAAAGATTTACCACTTTGTTGCCCCAAAATTCCTGCAACAAAGTTGCAAATTGAGCCTCAAGAAAACACAACAAAGTTGCATACGGCGCCTCGCGAAAACGCAACAAAGTTGTAAACGACGCCTCGCGAAAACGCAACAAAGTTGCAAACGACGCCTCGCGAAAACGCAACAAAGTTGTAAACGACGCCTCGCGAAAACGCAACAAAGTTGCAAACGACACCTCGCGAAAACGCAACAAAGTAGCAAAAATTCTGGTGAAAAATTTGCAACAATGTTGTGCCAAAATTTTGCAACAAAGTTGCAAATTGAGCTCTAAGAAAATGCAACAAAGTTGCAACGACGCCTCACGAAAACGCAACAAAGTAGCAAAATTCACATTCAAAAAATTTTTCACAGGCATTTTTTGCTACTTTGTTGCGTTTTCGCGAGGCGTCGTTTGCTACTTTGTTGCGTTTTCGCGAGGCGTCGTTTGCAACTTTGTTGCGTTTTTTGAGGGTCAATTTGCAACTTTGTTGCAAAAATTTTGGGGCTACAAAGTGGTAAATTTTTCACAAGAATTTTTCTACTATGTTGCGTTTTCGCGAGGCGCCGTTTGCAACTATTGTGCGTTTTCTTGGAGCTCAATTCGCAACTCTGCATGATGTGCAAGGAGATATTCGATATTAGCAATTCTACTAAATGACGTCACGTTCCAGGAATTTCGGAGCGCTTAATTTTCAGCACATCTGCCAACCAATTATGCAAGAAGTGAAGACTTAGAATTTGCTGCTTTCAAATTTTATAACGTGTAGGGCCATTTTCACAAGTTTCTCGCTTTAGGCCTTTGCATTTAAAGTCCGTCCACGTTACTTCTTGTTTAAGGATGTGGAATTAGGTCTTTCCAAGGATTGTTAAGGTGTGAAAATAAAAACAGCAGTAGAATTCTTTACATTTAAAATTTATTTAAATTAATCAATGAAGATACAAGTTACTAACATGTTTTAATTCAAATTTACAAGCTAATAGTTACAAACTATTCTTGGAAGGTAATTTACCATATCTCTTACAGATAAAACTTATATTATACGAACTTATACGAACTTATACGAACTATTATACGAAGTATACGAACTTTATACGCTGAAGCTTATTTTGCATTACAACAATTGTGTAACTTGTGTATATGTAAAATACTTATTATATCTTTCATTTTATACATAGAGCATTCAGTAGAACTTGTAGTAAAAGTAACTAAAGTATATGTATATACATAAGTTCTACTGAATATGCTGAATATAAAATGAAATATATATCAGGTATGCCCTAACAGTTAATTGCATAATTGTTCGAAATTAAACTAACGGGCTAATAGTTGCAAGCTATTTTTGTAAACTAATTGACTATAACAAAAGTCTGTGGCAAGAGTTATTCTTTCTTCTTTCCTGCCTTTATGCATGATGAGAAGTGCCGGTCAATGTTCCCTACACCTTGCCTGCACACACAAAAAAGTATATTAGTAAGTATTTAGCAGGAGAGAGAAGAAATGTTATGAGATATATAGAGGAAGAAGACAGAAGAGAGGGCCAAGAAACGACATAACTTAAAGCTACACGTATCACCTACCATCTGCAATACAAGTGAACATTATTCCTTGTGAAGTTCATTTGTTATAAACAATTAAACAATGAAAATTGTTATTACGTCCACCTGCATATATTTACAGCAGCGGGGTATTTTTTATCGTGTAGCTTATTCGAATGCCTTTAATTTCACGCCTAATTTATTAAAAAACAACCATCAGTAGCCGAGATAATAATTTTTTAATATTTTGTCGGTAACGATGCCGGTAACAGGGCATGTGGCGCCATCTCGCGTTTGCGGCCTTTTTCGCAGTTTTCCGCACCGCCAAAACCGAAATCCTGGATTACATCGTTAATTTAAACAATTGCGTGTTTCTCGGCTTCTAGTGCATATTTTTTAACCGGACCTGTCTTAAATTAAAGCTGCGGACGACAGCTATCTCCTCCAACAGTTGCAACAATACGGTATTTGTGGTTTAAAAGTTATTAACTATTGAATATTCGGCAAAAATGCACTCCGGGTCACTGCAATTATCTCGCCTTCTGGGCGCGCTAACTTATTGATCGTGTGCTTAAAATACAAATAATGGATGCTACTACACGGCAATATACGATTTCCGAACGATCCATGCTCTGTTCATTTGTTATAAACAACTTAAACATTTCTTTGAAATATACACAATATCTATTCATGGGAGCTATTCTACGCTGCATAGAGATTGTTCCTTGAATGAAGACATTCAATTAGAGACGTCGTTGATTCAAATCGGCCCAGCAGAAGCTGAGATAAATAAATTTGTTTAAAGAATTTATGAACAAATGCCATTATATCGACTTGTAGGCCTGTTACATCAATGATCAGTGGACATAAATTACAGCTAGGAGGGCAAGCTGCAATCTCCAATAGGTGTTAAGAATATTCCATGAGCGGTTCATTTGTTATAAACAATTAAACAATGAAAATTGCTATTACGTCTACCTGCATATATTTACAGCAGCGGGGTATTTTTTATCCTGTAGCTTATTCGTTTCCCTTTAATTTCACGCCTAATTTATTAAAAAACAACCATCAGTAGCCGAGATAATAATTTTTTAATATTTTGTCGGTAACGATGCCGGTAACAGGGTATGTGGCGCCATCTCGCGTTTGCGGCCTTTTTCGCAGTTTTCCGCACCGCCAAAACCGAAATCCTGGATTACATCGTTAATTTAAACAATTGCGTGTTTCTCGGCTTCTAGTGCATATTTTTTAACCGGACCTGTCTTAAATTAAAGCTGCGGACGACAGCTATCTCCTCCAACAGTTGCAACAATACGGCATTTGTGGTTTAAAAGTTATTAACTATTGAATATTCGGCAAAAATGCACTCCGGGTCACTGCAATTATCTCGCCTTCTGGGCGCGCTAACTTATTGATCGTGTGCTTAAAATACAAATAATGGATGCTACTACACGGCAATATACGATTTCCGAACGATCCATGCTCTGTTCATTTGTTATAAACAACTTAAACATTCCTTTGAAAGGTACACAATAACTATGCATGGGAGCTATTCTACGCTGCATAGAGATTGTTCCTTGAATGAAGACATTCAATTAGAGACGTCGTTGATTCAAATCGGCCCAGCAGAAGCTGAGATAAATAAATTTGTTTAAAGAATTTATGAACAAATGCCATTATATCGACTTGTAGGCCTGTTACATCAATGATCAGTGGACATAAATTACAGCTAGGAGGGCAAGCTGCAATCTCCAATAGGTGTTAAGAATATTCCACGAGCGGTTCATTTGTTATAAACAATTAAACAATGAAAATTGTTATTACGTCCACCTGCATATATTTACAGCAGCGGGGTATTTTTTATCGTGTAGCTTATTCGTTTCCCTTTAATTTGACGCCTAATTTATTAAAAAACAACCATCAGTAGCCGAGATAATAATTTTTTAATATTTTGTCGGTAACGATGCCGGTAACAGGGCATGTGGCGCCATCTCGCGTTTGCGGCCTTTTTCGCAGTTTTCCGCACCGCCAAAACCGAAATCCTGGATTACATCGTTAATTTAAACAATTGCGTGTTTCTCGGCTTCTAGTGCATATTTTTTAACCGGACCTGTCTTAAATTAAAGCTGCGGACGACAGCTATCTCCTCCAACAGTTGCAACAATACGGTATTTGTGGTTTAAAAGTTATTAACTATTGAATATTCGGCAAAAATGCACTCCGGGTCACTGCAATTATCTCGCCTTCTGGGCGCGCTAACTTATTGATCGTGTGCTTAAAATACAAATAATGGATGCTACTACACGGCAATATACGATTTCCGAACGATCCATGCTCTGTTCATTTGTTATAAACAACTTAAACATTTCTTTGAAATATACACAATATCTATTCATGGGAGCTATTCTACGCTGCATAGAGATTGTTCCTTGAATGAAGACATTCAATTAGAGACGTCGTTGATTCAAATCGGCCCAGCAGAAGCTGAGATAAATAAATTTGTTTAAAGAATTTATGAACAAATGCCATTATATCGACTTGTAGGCCTGTTACATCAATGATCAGTGGACATAAATTACAGCTAGGAGGGCAAGCTGCAATCTCCAATAGGTGTTAAGAATATTCCATGAGCGGTTCATTTGTTATAAACAATTAAACAATGAAAATTGCTATTACGTCCACCTGCATATATTTACAGCAGCGGGGTATTTTTTATCCTGTAGCTTATTCGTTTCCCTTTAATTTGACGCCTAATTTATTAAAAAACAACCATCAGTAGCCGAGATAATAATTTTTTAATATTTTGTCGGTAACGATGCCGGTAACAGGGCATGTGGCGCCATCTCGCGTTTGCGGCCTTTTTCGCAGTTTTCCGCACCGCCAAAACCGAAATCCTGGATTACATCGTTAATTTAAACAATTGCGTGTTTCTCGGCTTCTGGTGCGTATTTTTTAACCGGACCTGTCTTAAATTAAAGCTGCGGACGACAGCTATCTCCTCCAACAGTTGCAACAATACGGTATTTGTGGTTTAAAAGTTATTAACTATTGAATATTCGGCAAAAATGCACTCCGGGTCACTGCAATTATCTCGCCTTCTGGGCGCGCTAACTTATTGATCGTGTGCTTAAAATACAAATAATGGATGCTACTACACGGCAATATACGATTTCCGAACGATCCATGCTCTGTTCATTTGTTATAAACAACTTAAACATTCCTTTGAAAGGTACACAATAACTATGCATGGGAGCTATTCTACGCTGCATAGAGATTGTTCCTTGAATGAAGACATTCAATTAGAGACGTCGTTGATTCAAATCGGCCCAGCAGAAGCTGAGATAAATAAATTTGTTTAAAGAATTTATGAACAAATGCCATTATATCGACTTGTAGGCCTGTTACATCAATGATCAGTGGACATAAATTACAGCTAGGAGGGCAAGCTGCAATCTCCAATAGGTGTTAAGAATATTCCATGAGCGGTTCATTTGTTATAAACAATTAAACAATGAAAATTGTTATTACGTCCACCTGCATATATTTACAGCAGCGGGGTATTTTTTATCGTGTAGCTTATTCGTTTCCCTTTAATTTGACGCCTAATTTATTAAAAAACAACCATCAGTAGCCGAGATAATAATTTTTTAATATTTTGTCGGTAACGATGCCGGTAACAGGGCATGTGGCGCCATCTCGCGTTTGCGGCCTTTTTCGCAGTTTTCCGCACCGCCAAAACCGAAATCCTGGATTACATCGTTAATTTAAACAATTGCGTGTTTCTCGGCTTCTAGTGCATATTTTTTAACCGGACCTGTCTTAAATTAAAGCTGCGGACGACAGCTATCTCCTCCAACAGTTGCAACAATACGGTATTTGTGGTTTAAAAGTTATTAACTATTGAATATTCGGCAAAAATGCACTCCGGGTCACTGCAATTATCTCGCCTTCTGGGCGCGCTAACTTATTGATCGTGTGCTTAAAATACAAATAATGGATGCTACTACACGGCAATATACGATTTCCGAACGATCCATGCTCTGTTCATTTGTTATAAACAACTTAAACATTTCTTTGAAATATACACAATATCTATTCATGGGAGCTATTCTACGCTGCATAGAGATTGTTCCTTGAATGAAGACATTCAATTAGAGACGTCGTTGATTCAAATCGGCCCAGCAGAAGCTGAGATAAATAAATTTGTTTAAAGAATTTATGAACAAATGCCATTATATCGACTTGTAGGCCTGTTACATCAATGATCAGTGGACATAAATTACAGCTAGGAGGGCAAGCTGCAATCTCCAATAGGTGTTAAGAATATTCCATGAGCGGTTCATTTGTTATAAACAATTAAACAATGAAAATTGCTATTACGTCCACCTGCATATATTTACAGCAGCGGGGTATTTTTTATCCTGTAGCTTATTCGTTTCCCTTTAATTTGACGCCTAATTTATTAAAAAACAACCATCAGTAGCCGAGATAATAATTTTTTAATATTTTGTCGGTAACGATGCCGGTAACAGGGCATGTGGCGCCATCTCGCGTTTGCGGCCTTTTTCGCAGTTTTCCGCACCGCCAAAACCGAAATCCTGGATTACATCGTTAATTTAAACAATTGCGTGTTTCTCGGCTTCTGGTGCGTATTTTTTAACCGGACCTGTCTTAAATTAAAGCTGCGGACGACAGCTATCTCCTCCAACAGTTGCAACAATACGGTATTTGTGGTTTAAAAGTTATTAACTATTGAATATTCGGCAAAAATGCACTCCGGGTCACTGCAATTATCTCGCCTTCTGGGCGCGCTAACTTATTGATCGTGTGCTTAAAATACAAATAATGGATGCTACTACACGGCAATATACGATTTCCGAACGATCCATGCTCTGTTCATTTGTTATAAACAACTTAAACATTCCTTTGAAAGGTACACAATAACTATGCATGGGAGCTATTCTACGCTGCATAGAGATTGTTCCTTGAATGAAGACATTCAATTAGAGACGTCGTTGATTCAAATCGGCCCAGCAGAAGCTGAGATAAATAAATTTGTTTAAAGAATTTATGAACAAATGCCATTATATCGACTCGTAGGCCTGTTACATCAATGATCAGTGGACATAAATTACAGCTAGGAGGGCAAGCTGCAATCTCCAATAGGTGTTAAGAATATTCCATGAGCGGTTCATTTGTTATAAACAATTAAACAATGAAAATTGTTATTACGTCCACCTGCATATATTTACAGCAGCGGGGTATTTTTTATCGTGTAGCTTATTCGTTTCCCTTTAATTTGACGCCTAATTTATTAAAAAACAACCATCAGTAGCCGAGATAATAATTTTTTAATATTTTGTCGGTAACGATGCCGGTAACAGGGCATGTGGCGCCATCTCGCGTTTGCGGCCTTTTTCGCAGTTTTCCGCACCGCCAAAACCGAAATCCTGGATTACATCGTTAATTTAAACAATTGCGTGTTTCTCGGCTTCTAGTGCATATTTTTTAACCGGACCTGTCTTAAATTAAAGCTGCGGACGACAGCTATCTCCTCCAACAGTTGCAACAATACGGTATTTGTGGTTTAAAAGTTATTAACTATTGAATATTCGGCAAAAATGCACTCCGGGTCACTGCAATTATCTCGCCTTCTGGGCGCGCTAACTTATTGATCGTGTGCTTAAAATACAAATAATGGATGCTACTACACGGCAATATACGATTTCCGAACGATCCATGCTCTGTTCATTTGTTATAAACAACTTAAACATTTCTTTGAAATATACACAATATCTATTCATGGGAGCTATTCTACGCTGCATAGAGATTGTTCCTTGAATGAAGACATTCAATTAGAGACGTCGTTGATTCAAATCGGCCCAGCAGAAGCTGAGATAAATAAATTTGTTTAAAGAATTTATGAACAAATGCCATTATATCGACTTGTAGGCCTGTTACATCAATGATCAGTGGACATAAATTACAGCTAGGAGGGCAAGCTGCAATCTCCAATAGGTGTTAAGAATATTCCATGAGCGGTTCATTTGTTATAAACAATTAAACAATGAAAATTGCTATTACGTCCACCTGCATATATTTACAGCAGCGGGGTATTTTTTATCCTGTAGCTTATTCGTTTCCCTTTAATTTGACGCCTAATTTATTAAAAAACAACCATCAGTAGCCGAGATAATAATTTTTTAATATTTTGTCGGTAACGATGCCGGTAACAGGGCATGTGGCGCCATCTCGCGTTTGCGGCCTTTTTCGCAGTTTTCCGCACCGCCAAAACCGAAATCCTGGATTACATCGTTAATTTAAACAATTGCGTGTTTCTCGGCTTCTAGTGCATATTTTTTAACCGGACCTGTCTTAAATTAAAGCTGCGGACGACAGCTATCTCCTCCAACAGTTGCAACAATACGGTATTTGTGGTTTAAAAGTTATTAACTATTGAATATTCGGCAAAAATGCACTCCGGGTCACTGCAATTATCTCGCCTTCTGGGCGCGCTAACTTATTGATCGTGTGCTTAAAATACAAATAATGGATGCTACTACACGGCAATATACGATTTCCGAACGATCCATGCTCTGTTCATTTGTTATAAACAACTTAAACATTCCTTTGAAAGGTACACAATAACTATGCATGGGAGCTATTCTACGCTGCATAGAGATTGTTCCTTGAATGAAGACATTCAATTAGAGACGTCGTTGATTCAAATCGGCCCAGCAGAAGCTGAGATAAATAAATTTGTTTAAAGAATTTATGAACAAATGCCATTATATCGACTTGTAGGCCTGTTACATCAATGATCAGTGGACATAAATTACAGCTAGGAGGGCAAGCTGCAATCTCCAATAGGTGTTAAGAATATTCCATGAGCGGTTCATTTGTTATAAACAATTAAACAATGAAAATTGTTATTACGTCCACCTGCATATATTTACAGCAGCGGGGTATTTTTTATCGTGTAGCTTATTCGTTTCCCTTTAATTTGACGCCTAATTTATTAAAAAACAACCATCAGTAGCCGAGATAATAATTTTTTAATATTTTGTCGGTAACGATGCCGGTAACAGGGCATGTGGCGCCATCTCGCGTTTGCGGCCTTTTTCGCAGTTTTCCGCACCGCCAAAACCGAAATCCTGGATTACATCGTTAATTTAAACAATTGCGTGTTTCTCGGCTTCTAGTGCATATTTTTTAACCGGACCTGTCTTAAATTAAAGCTGCGGACGACAGCTATCTCCTCCAACAGTTGCAACAATACGGTATTTGTGGTTTAAAAGTTATTAACTATTGAATATTCGGCAAAAATGCACTCCGGGTCACTGCAATTATCTCGCCTTCTGGGCGCGCTAACTTATTGATCGTGTGCTTAAAATACAAATAATGGATGCTACTACACGGCAATATACGATTTCCGAACGATCCATGCTCTGTTCATTTGTTATAAACAACTTAAACATTTCTTTGAAATATACACAATATCTATTCATGGGAGCTATTCTACGCTGCATAGAGATTGTTCCTTGAATGAAGACATTCAATTAGAGACGTCGTTGATTCAAATCGGCCCAGCAGAAGCTGAGATAAATAAATTTGTTTAAAGAATTTATGAACAAATGCCATTATATCGCCTTGTAGGCCTGTTACATCAATGATCAGTGGACATAAATTACAGCTAGGAGGGCAAGCTGCAATCTCCAATAGGTGTTAAGAATATTCCATGAGCGGTTCATTTGTTATAAACAATTAAACAATGAAAATTGCTATTACGTCCACCTGCATATATTTACAGCAGCGGGGTATTTTTTATCCTGTAGCTTATTCGTTTCCCTTTAATTTGACGCCTAATTTATTAAAAAACAACCATCAGTAGCCGAGATAATAATTTTTTAATATTTTGTCGGTAACGATGCCGGTAACAGGGCATGTGGCGCCATCTCGCGTTTGCGGCCTTTTTCGCAGTTTTCCGCACCGCCAAAACCGAAATCCTGGATTACATCGTTAATTTAAACAATTGCGTGTTTCTCGGCTTCTAGTGCATATTTTTTAACCGGACCTGTCTTAAATTAAAGCTGCGGACGACAGCTATCTCCTCCAACAGTTGCAACAATACGGTATTTGTGGTTTAAAAGTTATTAACTATTGAATATTCGGCAAAAATGCACTCCGGGTCACTGCAATTATCTCGCCTTCTGGGCGCGCTAACTTATTGATCGTGTGCTTAAAATACAAATAATGGATGCTACTACACGGCAATATACGATTTCCGAACGATCCATGCTCTGTTCATTTGTTATAAACAACTTAAACATTCCTTTGAAAGGTACACAATAACTATGCATGGGAGCTATTCTACGCTGCATAGAGATTGTTCCTTGAATGAAGACATTCAATTAGAGACGTCGTTGATTCAAATCGGCCCAGCAGAAGCTGAGATAAATAAATTTGTTTAAAGAATTTATGAACAAATGCCATTATATCGACTTGTAGGCCTGTTACATCAATGATCAGTGGACATAAATTACAGCTAGGAGGGCAAGCTGCAATCTCCAATAGGTGTTAAGAATATTCCATGAGCGGTTCATTTGTTATAAACAATTAAACAATGAAAATTGTTATTACGTCCACCTGCATATATTTACAGCAGCGGGGTATTTTTTATCGTGTAGCTTATTCGTTTCCCTTTAATTTGACGCCTAATTTATTAAAAAACAACCATCAGTAGCCGAGATAATAATTTTTTAATGTTTTGTCGGTAACGATGCCGGTAACAGGGCATGTGGCGCCATCTCGCGTTTGCGGCCTTTTTCGCAGTTTTCCGCACCGCCAAAACCGAAATCCTGGATTACATCGTTAATTTAAACAATTGCGTGTTTCTCGGCTTCTAGTGCATATTTTTTAACCGGACCTGTCTTAAATTAAAGCTGCGGACGACAGCTATCTCCTCCAACAGTTGCAACAATACGGTATTTGTGGTTTAAAAGTTATTAACTATTGAATATTCGGCAAAAATGCACTCCGGGTCACTGCAATTATCTCGCCTTCTGGGCGCGCTAACTTATTGATCGTGTGCTTAAAATACAAATAATGGATGCTACTACACGGCAATATACGATTTCCGAACGATCCATGCTCTGTTCATTTGTTATAAACAACTTAAACATTTCTTTGAAATATACACAATATCTATTCATGGGAGCTATTCTACGCTGCATAGAGATTGTTCCTTGAATGAAGACATTCAATTAGAGACGTCGTTGATTCAAATCGGCCCAGCAGAAGCTGAGATAAATAAATTTGTTTAAAGAATTTATGAACAAATGCCATTATATCGACTTGTAGGCCTGTTACATCAATGATCAGTGGACATAAATTACAGCTAGGAGGGCAAGCTGCAATCTCCAATAGGTGTTATGAATATTCCATGAGCGGTTCATTTGTTATAAACAATTAAACAATGAAAATTGCTATTACGTCCACCTGCATATATTTACAGCAGCGGGGTATTTTTTATCCTGTAGCTTATTCGTTTCCCTTTAATTTGACGCCTAATTTATTAAAAAACAACCATCAGTAGCCGAGATAATAATTTTTTAATATTTTGTCGGTAACGATGCCGGTAACAGGGCATGTGGCGCCATCTCGCGTTTGCGGCCTTTTTCGCAGTTTTCCGCACCGCCAAAACCGAAATCCTGGATTACATCGTTAATTTAAACAATTGCGTGTTTCTCGGCTTCTAGTGCATATTTTTTAACCGGACCTGTCTTAAATTAAAGCTGCGGACGACAGCTATCTCCTCCAACAGTTGCAACAATACGGTATTTGTGGTTTAAAAGTTATTAACTATTGAATATTCGGCAAAAATGCACTCCGGGTCACTGCAATTATCTCGCCTTCTGGGCGCGCTAACTTATTGATCGTGTGCTTAAAATACAAATAATGGATGCTACTACACGGCAATATACGATTTCCGAACGATCCATGCTCTGTTCATTTGTTATAAACAACTTAAACATTCCTTTGAAAGGTACACAATAACTATGCATGGGAGCTATTCTACGCTGCATAGAGATTGTTCCTTGAATGAAGACATTCAATTAGAGACGTCGTTGATTCAAATCGGCCCAGCAGAAGCTGAGATAAATAAATTTGTTTAAAGAATTTATGAACAAATGCCATTATATCGACTTGTAGGCCTGTTACATCAATGATCAGTGGACATAAATTACAGCTAGGAGGGCAAGCTGCAATCTCCAATAGGTGTTAAGAATATTCCATGAGCGGTTCATTTGTTATAAACAATTAAACAATGAAAATTGTTATTACGTCCACCTGCATATATTTACAGCAGCGGGGTATTTTTTATCGTGTAGCTTATTCGTTTCCCTTTAATTTGACGCCTAATTTATTAAAAAACAACCATCAGTAGCCGAGATAATAATTTTTTAATATTTTGTCGGTAACGATGCCGGTAACAGGGCATGTGGCGCCATCTCGCGTTTGCGGCCTTTTTCGCAGTTTTCCGCACCGCCAAAACCGAAATCCTGGATTACATCGTTAATTTAAACAATTGCGTGTTTCTCGGCTTCTAGTGCATATTTTTTAACCGGACCTGTCTTAAATTAAAGCTGCGGACGACAGCTATCTCCTCCAACAGTTGCAACAATACGGTATTTGTGGTTTAAAAGTTATTAACTATTGAATATTCGGCAAAAATGCACTCCGGGTCACTGCAATTATCTCGCCTTCTGGGCGCGCTAACTTATTGATCGTGTGCTTAAAATACAAATAATGGATGCTACTACA
The DNA here is from genome assembly GCA_948146005.1 of Nomada fucata. Lineage (NCBI taxonomy): Eukaryota > Metazoa > Arthropoda > Insecta > Hymenoptera > Apidae > Nomada > Nomada fucata. The sequence goes on from OX411282.1 coordinate 435,666, forward strand.
CGGCAATATACGATTTCCGAACGATCCATGCTCTGTTCATTTGTTATAAACAACTTAAACATTTCTTTGAAATATACACAATATCTATTCATGGGAGCTATTCTACGCTGCATAGAGATTGTTCCTTGAATGAAGACATTCAATTAGAGACGTCGTTGATTCAAATCGGCCCAGCAGAAGCTGAGATAAATAAATTTGTTTAAAGAATTTATGAACAAATGCCATTATATCGACTTGTAGGCCTGTTACATCAATGATCAGTGGACATAAATTACAGCTAGGAGGGCAAGCTGCAATCTCCAATAGGTGTTAAGAATATTCCATGAGCGGTTCATTTGTTATAAACAATTAAACAATGAAAATTGCTATTACGTCCACCTGCATATATTTACAGCAGCGGGGTATTTTTTATCCTGTAGCTTATTCGTTTCCCTTTAATTTGACGCCTAATTTATTAAAAAACAACCATCAGTAGCCGAGATAATAATTTTTTAATATTTTGTCGGTAACGATGCCGGTAACAGGGCATGTGGCGCCATCTCGCGTTTGCGGCCTTTTTCGCAGTTTTCCGCACCGCCAAAACCGAAATCCTGGATTACATCGTTAATTTAAACAATTGCGTGTTTCTCGGCTTCTAGTGCATATTTTTTAACCGGACCTGTCTTAAATTAAAGCTGCGGACGACAGCTATCTCCTCCAACAGTTGCAACAATACGGTATTTGTGGTTTAAAAGTTATTAACTATTGAATATTCGGCAAAAATGCACTCCGGGTCACTGCAATTATCTCGCCTTCTGGGCGCGCTAACTTATTGATCGTGTGCTTAAAATACAAATAATGGATGCTACTACACGGCAATATACGATTTCCGAACGATCCATGCTCTGTTCATTTGTTATAAACAACTTAAACATTCCTTTGAAAGGTACACAATAACTATGCATGGGAGCTATTCTACGCTGCATAGAGATTGTTCCTTGAATGAAGACATTCAATTAGAGACGTCGTTGATTCAAATCGGCCCAGCAGAAGCTGAGATAAATAAATTTGTTTAAAGAATTTATGAACAAATGCCATTATATCGACTTGTAGGCCTGTTACATCAATGATCAGTGGACATAAATTACAGCTAGGAGGGCAAGCTGCAATCTCCAATAGGTGTTAAGAATATTCCATGAGCGGTTCATTTGTTATAAACAATTAAACAATGAAAATTGTTATTACGTCCACCTGCATATATTTACAGCAGCGGGGTATTTTTTATCGTGTAGCTTATTCGTTTCCCTTTAATTTGACGCCTAATTTATTAAAAAACAACCATCAGTAGCCGAGATAATAATTTTTTAATGTTTTGTCGGTAACGATGCCGGTAACAGGGCATGTGGCGCCATCTCGCGTTTGCGGCCTTTTTCGCAGTTTTCCGCACCGCCAAAACCGAAATCCTGGATTACATCGTTAATTTAAACAATTGCGTGTTTCTCGGCTTCTAGTGCATATTTTTTAACCGGACCTGTCTTAAATTAAAGCTGCGGACGACAGCTATCTCCTCCAACAGTTGCAACAATACGGTATTTGTGGTTTAAAAGTTATTAACTATTGAATATTCGGCAAAAATGCACTCCGGGTCACTGCAATTATCTCGCCTTCTGGGCGCGCTAACTTATTGATCGTGTGCTTAAAATACAAATAATGGATGCTACTACACGGCAATATACGATTTCCGAACGATCCATGCTCTGTTCATTTGTTATAAACAACTTAAACATTCCTTTGAAAGGTACACAATAACTATGCATGGGAGCTATTCTACGCTGCATAGAGATTGTTCCTTGAATGAAGACATTCAATTAGAGACGTCGTTGATTCAAATCGGCCCAGCAGAAGCTGAGATAAATAAATTTGTTTAAAGAATTTATGAACAAATGCCATTACATCGACTTGTAGGCCTGTTACATCAATGATCAGTGGACATAAATTACAGCTAGGAGGGCAAGCTGCAATCTCCAATAGGTGTTAAGAATATTCCATGAGCGGTTCATTTGTTATAAACAATTAAACAATGAAAATTGCTATTACGTCCACCTGCATATATTTACAGCAGCGGGGTATTTTTTATCGTGTAGCTTATTCGTTTCCCTTTAATTTGACGCCTAATTTATTAAAAAACAACCATCAGTAGCCGAGATAATAATTTTTTAATATTTTGTCGGTAACTATGCCGGTAACAGGGCATGTGGCGCCATCTCGCGTTTGCGGCCTTTTTCGCAGTTTTCCGCACCGCCAAAACCGAAATCCTGGATTACATCGTTAATTTAAACAATTGCGTGTTTCTCGGCTTCTAGTGCATATTTTTTAACCGGACCTGTCTTAAATTAAAGCTGCGGACGACAGCTATCTCCTCCAACAGTTGCAACAATACGGTATTTGTGGTTTAAAAGTTATTAACTATTGAATATTCGGCAAAAATGCACTCCGGGTCACTGCAATTATCTCGCCTTCTGGGCGCGCTAACTTATTGATCGTGTGCTTAAAATACAAATAATGGATGCTGCTACACGGCAATATACGATTTCCGAACGATCCATGCTCTGTTCATTTGTTATAAACAACTTAAACATTTCTTTGAAATATACACAATATCTATGCATGGGAGCTATTCTACGCTGCATAGAGATTGTTCCTTGAATGAAGACATTCAATTAGAGACGTCGTTGATTCAAATCGGCCCAGCAGAAGCTGAGATAAATAAATTTGTTTAAAGAATTTATGAACAAATGCCATTATATCGACCTGTAGGCCAGATACATCAATGATCAGTGGACATAAATTACAGCTAGGAGGGCAAGCTGCAATCTCCAATAGGTGTTAAGAATATTCCATGAGCGGTTCATTTGTTATAAACAATTAAACAATGAAAATTGTTATTACGTCCACCTGCATATATTTACAGCAGCGGGGTATTTTTTATCGTGTAGCTTATTCGTTTCCCTTTAATTTGACGCCTAATTTATTAAAAAACAACCATCAGTAGCCGAGATAATAATTTTTTAATATTTTGTCGGTAACGATGCCGGTAACAGGGCATGTGGCGCCATCTCGCGTTTGCGGCCTTTTTCGCAGTTTTCCGCACCGCCAAAACCGAAATCCTGGATTACATCGTTAATTTAAACAATTGCGTGTTTCTCGGCTTCTAGTGCATATTTTTTAACCGGACCTGTCTTAAATTAAAGCTGCGGACGACAGCTATCTCCTCCAACAGTTGCAACAATACGGTATTTGTGGTTTAAAAGTTATTAACTATTGAATATTCGGCAAAAATGCACTCCGGGTCACTGCAATTATCTCGCCTTCTGGGCGCGCTAACTTATTGATCGTGTGCTTAAAATACAAATAATGGATGCTACTACACGGCAATATACGATTTCCGAACGATCCATGCTCTGTTCATTTGTTATAAACAACTTAAACATTTCTTTGAAATATACACAATATCTATTCATGGGAGCTATTCTACGCTGCATAGAGATTGTTCCTTGAATGAAGACATTCAATTAGAGACGTCGTTGATTCAAATCGGCCCAGCAGAAGCTGAGATAAATAAATTTGTTTAAAGAATTTATGAACAAATGCCATTATATCGACTTGTAGGCCTGTTACATCAATGATCAGTGGACATAAATTACAGCTAGGAGGGCAAGCTGCAATCTCCAATAGGTGTTAAGAATATTCCATGAGCGGTTCATTTGTTATAAACAATTAAACAATGAAAATTGCTATTACGTCCACCTGCATATATTTACAGCAGCGGGGTATTTTTTATCCTGTAGCTTATTCGTTTCCCTTTAATTTGACGCCTAATTTATTAAAAAACAACCATCAGTAGCCGAGATAATAATTTTTTAATATTTTGTCGGTAACGATGCCGGTAACAGGGCATGTGGCGCCATCTCGCGTTTGCGGCCTTTTTCGCAGTTTTCCGCACCGCCAAAACCGAAATCCTGGATTACATCGTTAATTTAAACAATTGCGTGTTTCTCGGCTTCTAGTGCATATTTTTTAACCGGACCTGTCTTAAATTAAAGCTGCGGACGACAGCTATCTCCTCCAACAGTTGCAACAATACGGTATTTGTGGTTTAAAAGTTATTAACTATTGAATATTCGGCAAAAATGCACTCCGGGTCACTGCAATTATCTCGCCTTCTGGGCGCGCTAACTTATTGATCGTGTGCTTAAAATACAAATAATGGATGCTACTACACGGCAATATACGATTTCCGAACGATCCATGCTCTGTTCATTTGTTATAAACAACTTAAACATTCCTTTGAAAGGTACACAATAACTATGCATGGGAGCTATTCTACGCTGCATAGAGATTGTTCCTTGAATGAAGACATTCAATTAGAGACGTCGTTGATTCAAATCGGCCCAGCAGAAGCTGAGATAAATAAATTTGTTTAAAGAATTTATGAACAAATGCCATTATATCGACTTGTAGGCCTGTTACATCAATGATCAGTGGACATAAATTACAGCTAGGAGGGCAAGCTGCAATCTCCAATAGGTGTTAAGAATATTCCATGAGCGGTTCATTTGTTATAAACAATTAAACAATGAAAATTGCTATTACGTCCACCTGCATATATTTACAGCAGCGGGGTATTTTTTATCCTGTAGCTTATTCGTTTCCCTTTAATTTGACGCCTAATTTATTAAAAAACAACCATCAGTAGCCGAGATAATAATTTTTTAATATTTTGTCGGTAACGATGCCGGTAACAGGGCATGTGGCGCCATCTCGCGTTTGCGGCCTTTTTCGCAGTTTTCCGCACCGCCAAAACCGAAATCCTGGATTACATCGTTAATTTAAACAATTGCGTGTTTCTCGGCTTCTAGTGCATATTTTTTAACCGGACCTGTCTTAAATTAAAGCTGCGGACGACAGCTATCTCCTCCAACAGTTGCAACAATACGGTATTTGTGGTTTAAAAGTTATTAACTATTGAATATTCGGCAAAAATGCACTCCGGGTCACTGCAATTATCTCGCCTTCTGGGCGCGCTAACTTATTGATCGTGTGCTTAAAATACAAATAATGGATGCTACTACACGGCAATATACGATTTCCGAACGATCCATGCTCTGTTCATTTGTTATAAACAACTTAAACATTTCTTTGAAATATACACAATATCTATTCATGGGAGCTATTCTACGCTGCATAGAGATTGTTCCTTGAATGAAGACATTCAATTAGAGACGTCGTTGATTCAAATCGGCCCAGCAGAAGCTGAGATAAATAAATTTGTTTAAAGAATTTATGAACAAATGCCATTATATCGACTTGTAGGCCTGTTACATCAATGATCAGTGGACATAAATTACAGCTAGGAGGGCAAGCTGCAATCTCCAATAGGTGTTAAGAATATTCCATGAGCGGTTCATTTGTTATAAACAATTAAACAATGAAAATTGCTATTACGTCCACCTGCATATATTTACAGCAGCGGGGTATTTTTTATCCTGTAGCTTATTCGTTTCCCTTTAATTTGACGCCTAATTTATTAAAAAACAACCATCAGTAGCCGAGATAATAATTTTTTAATATTTTGTCGGTAACGATGCCGGTAACAGGGCATGTGGCGCCATCTCGCGTTTGCGGCCTTTTTCGCAGTTTTCCGCACCGCCAAAACCGAAATCCTGGATTACATCGTTAATTTAAACAATTGCGTGTTTCTCGGCTTCTAGTGCATATTTTTTAACCGGACCTGTCTTAAATTAAAGCTGCGGACGACAGCTATCTCCTCCAACAGTTGCAACAATACGGTATTTGTGGTTTAAAAGTTATTAACTATTGAATATTCGGCAAAAATGCACTCCGGGTCACTGCAATTATCTCGCCTTCTGGGCGCGCTAACTTATTGATCGTGTGCTTAAAATACAAATAATGGATGCTACTACACGGCAATATACGATTTCCGAACGATCCATGCTCTGTTCATTTGTTATAAACAACTTAAACATTCCTTTGAAAGGTACACAATAACTATGCATGGGAGCTATTCTACGCTGCATAGAGATTGTTCCTTGAATGAAGACATTCAATTAGAGACGTCGTTGATTCAAATCGGCCCAGCAGAAGCTGAGATAAATAAATTTGTTTAAAGAATTTATGAACAAATGCCATTATATCGACTTGTAGGCCTGTTACATCAATGATCAGTGGACATAAATTACAGCTAGGAGGGCAAGCTGCAATCTCCAATAGGTGTTAAGAATATTCCATGAGCGGTTCATTTGTTATAAACAATTAAACAATGAAAATTGTTATTACGTCCACCTGCATATATTTACAGCAGCGGGGTATTTTTTATCGTGTAGCTTATTCGTTTCCCTTTAATTTGACGCCTAATTTATTAAAAAACAACCATCAGTAGCCGAGATAATAATTTTTTAATATTTTGTCGGTAACGATGCCGGTAACAGGGCATGTGGCGCCATCTCGCGTTTGCGGCCTTTTTCGCAGTTTTCCGCACCGCCAAAACCGAAATCCTGGATTACATCGTTAATTTAAACAATTGCGTGTTTCTCGGCTTCTAGTGCATATTTTTTAACCGGACCTGTCTTAAATTAAAGCTGCGGACGACAGCTATCTCCTCCAACAGTTGCAACAATACGGTATTTGTGGTTTAAAAGTTATTAACTATTGAATATTCGGCAAAAATGCACTCCGGGTCACTGCAATTATCTCGCCTTCTGGGCGCGCTAACTTATTGATCGTGTGCTTAAAATACAAATAATGGATGCTACTACACGGCAATATACGATTTCCGAACGATCCATGCTCTGTTCATTTGTTATAAACAACTTAAACATTCCTTTGAAAGGTACACAATAACTATGCATGGGAGCTATTCTACGCTGCATAGAGATTGTTCCTTGAATGAAGACATTCAATTAGAGACGTCGTTGATTCAAATCGGCCCAGCAGAAGCTGAGATAAATAAATTTGTTTAAAGAATTTATGAACAAATGCCATTATATCGACTTGTAGGCCTGTTACATCAATGATCAGTGGACATAAATTACAGCTAGGAGGGCAAGCTGCAATCTCCAATAGGTGTTAAGAATATTCCATGAGCGGTTCATTTGTTATAAACAATTAAACAATGAAAATTGCTATTACGTCCACCTGCATATATTTACAGCAGCGGGGTATTTTTTATCCTGTAGCTTATTCGTTTCCCTTTAATTTGACGCCTAATTTATTAAAAAACAACCATCAGTAGCCGAGATAATAATTTTTTAATATTTTGTCGGTAACGATGCCGGTAACAGGGCATGTGGCGCCATCTCGCGTTTGCGGCCTTTTTCGCAGTTTTCCGCACCGCCAAAACCGAAATCCTGGATTACATCGTTAATTTAAACAATTGCGTGTTTCTCGGCTTCTAGTGCATATTTTTTAACCGGACCTGTCTTAAATTAAAGCTGCGGACGACAGCTATCTCCTCCAACAGTTGCAACAATACGGTATTTGTGGTTTAAAAGTTATTAACTATTGAATATTCGGCAAAAATGCACTCCGGGTCACTGCAATTATCTCGCCTTCTGGGCGCGCTAACTTATTGATCGTGTGCTTAAAATACAAATAATGGATGCTACTACACGGCAATATACGATTTCCGAACGATCCATGCTCTGTTCATTTGTTATAAACAACTTAAACATTTCTTTGAAATATACACAATATCTATTCATGGGAGCTATTCTACGCTGCATAGAGATTGTTCCTTGAATGAAGACATTCAATTAGAGACGTCGTTGATTCAAATCGGCCCAGCAGAAGCTGAGATAAATAAATTTGTTTAAAGAATTTATGAACAAATGCCATTATATCGACTTGTAGGCCTGTTACATCAATGATCAGTGGACATAAATTACAGCTAGGAGGGCAAGCTGCAATCTCCAATAGGTGTTAAGAATATTCCATGAGCGGTTCATTTGTTATAAACAATTAAACAATGAAAATTGCTATTACGTCCACCTGCATATATTTACAGCAGCGGGGTATTTTTTATCCTGTAGCTTATTCGTTTCCCTTTAATTTGACGCCTAATTTATTAAAAAACAACCATCAGTAGCCGAGATAATAATTTTTTAATATTTTGTCGGTAACGATGCCGGTAACAGGGCATGTGGCGCCATCTCGCGTTTGCGGCCTTTTTCGCAGTTTTCCGCACCGCCAAAACCGAAATCCTGGATTACATCGTTAATTTAAACAATTGCGTGTTTCTCGGCTTCTAGTGCATATTTTTTAACCGGACCTGTCTTAAATTAAAGCTGCGGACGACAGCTATCTCCTCCAACAGTTGCAACAATACGGTATTTGTGGTTTAAAAGTTATTAACTATTGAATATTCGGCAAAAATGCACTCCGGGTCACTGCAATTATCTCGCCTTCTGGGCGCGCTAACTTATTGATCGTGTGCTTAAAATACAAATAATGGATGCTACTACACGGCAATATACGATTTCCGAACGATCCATGCTCTGTTCATTTGTTATAAACAACTTAAACATTCCTTTGAAAGGTACACAATAACTATGCATGGGAGCTATTCTACGCTGCATAGAGATTGTTCCTTGAATGAAGACATTCAATTAGAGACGTCGTTGATTCAAATCGGCCCAGCAGAAGCTGAGATAAATAAATTTGTTTAAAGAATTTATGAACAAATGCCATTATATCGACTTGTAGGCCTGTTACATCAATGATCAGTGGACATAAATTACAGCTAGGAGGGCAAGCTGCAATCTCCAATAGGTGTTAAGAATATTCCATGAGCGGTTCATTTGTTATAAACAATTAAACAATGAAAATTGTTATTACGTCCACCTGCATATATTTACAGCAGCGGGGTATTTTTTATCCTGTAGCTTATTCGTTTCCCTTTAATTTGACGCCTAATTTATTAAAAAACAACCATCAGTAGCCGAGATAATAATTTTTTAATATTTTGTCGGTAACGATGCCGGTAACAGGGCATGTGGCGCCATCTCGCGTTTGCGGCCTTTTTCGCAGTTTTCCGCACCGCCAAAACCGAAATCCTGGATTACATCGTTAATTTAAACAATTGCGTGTTTCTCGGCTTCTAGTGCATATTTTTTAACCGGACCTGTCTTAAATTAAAGCTGCGGACGACAGCTATCTCCTCCAACAGTTGCAACAATACGGTATTTGTGGTTTAAAAGTTATTAACTATTGAATATTCGGCAAAAATGCACTCCGGGTCACTGCAATTATCTCGCCTTCTGGGCGCGCTAACTTATTGATCGTGTGCTTAAAATACAAATAATGGATGCTACTACACGGCAATATACGATTTCCGAACGATCCATGCTCTGTTCATTTGTTATAAACAACTTAAACATTCCTTTGAAAGGTACACAATAACTATGCATGGGAGCTATTCTACGCTGCATAGAGATTGTTCCTTGAATGAAGACATTCAATTAGAGACGTCGTTGATTCAAATCGGCCCAGCAGAAGCTGAGATAAATAAATTTGTTTAAAGAATTTATGAACAAATGCCATTATATCGACTTGTAGGCCTGTTACATCAATGATCTGTGGACATAAATTACAGCTAGGAGGGCAAGCTGCAATCTCCAATAGGTGTTAAGAATATTCCATGAGCGGTTCATTTGTTATAAACAATTAAACAATGAAAATTGTTATTACGTCCACCTGCATATATTTACAGCAGCGGGGTATTTTTTATCGTGTAGCTTATTCGTTTCCCTTTAATTTGACGCCTAATTTATTAAAAAACAACCATCAGTAGCCGAGATAATAATTTTTTAATATTTTGTCGGTAACGATGCCGGTAACAGGGCATGTGGCGCCATCTCGCGTTTGCGGCCTTTTTCGCAGTTTTCCGCACCGCCAAAACCGAAATCCTGGATTACATCGTTAATTTAAACAATTGCGTGTTTCTCGGCTTCTAGTGCATATTTTTTAACCGGACCTGTCTTAAATTAAAGCTGCGGACGACAGCTATCTCCTCCAACAGTTGCAACAATACGGTATTTGTGGTTTAAAAGTTATTAACTATTGAATATTCGGCAAAAATGCACTCCGGGTCACTGCAATTATCTCGCCTTCTGGGCGCGCTAACTTATTGATCGTGTGCTTAAAATACAAATAATGGATGCTACTACACGGCAATATACGATTTCCGAACGATCCATGCTCTGTTCATTTGTTATAAACAACTTAAACATTCCTTTGAAAGGTACACAATAACTATGCATGGGAGCTATTCTACGCTGCATAGAGATTGTTCCTTGAATGAAGACATTCAATTAGAGACGTCGTTGATTCAAATCGGCCCAGCAGAAGCTGAGATAAATAAATTTGTTTAAAGAATTTATGAACAAATGCCATTATATCGACTTGTAGGCCTGTTACATCAATGATCAGTGGACATAAATTACAGCTAGGAGGGCAAGCTGCAATCTCCAATAGGTGTTAAGAATATTCCATGAGCGGTTCATTTGTTATAAACAATTAAACAATGAAAATTGCTATTACGTCCACCTGCATATATTTACAGCAGCGGGGTATTTTTTATCCTGTAGCTTATTCGTTTCCCTTTAATTTGACGCCTAATTTATTAAAAAACAACCATCAGTAGCCGAGATAATAATTTTTTAATATTTTGTCGGTAACGATGCCGGTAACAGGGCATGTGGCGCCATCTCGCGTTTGCGGCCTTTTTCGCAGTTTTCCGCACCGCCAAAACCGAAATCCTGGATTACATCGTTAATTTAAACAATTGCGTGTTTCTCGGCTTCTAGTGCATATTTTTTAACCGGACCTGTCTTAAATTAAAGCTGCGGACGACAGCTATCTCCTCCAACAGTTGCAACAATACGGTATTTGTGGTTTAAAAGTTATTAACTATTGAATATTCGGCAAAAATGCACTCCGGGTCACTGCAATTATCTCGCCTTCTGGGCGCGCTAACTTATTGATCGTGTGCTTAAAATACAAATAATGGATGCTACTACACGGCAATATACGATTTCCGAACGATCCATGCTCTGTTCATTTGTTATAAACAACTTAAACATTCCTTTGAAAGGTACACAATAACTATGCATGGGAGCTATTCTACGCTGCATAGAGATTGTTCCTTGAATGAAGACATTCAATTAGAGACGTCGTTGATTCAAATCGGCCCAGCAGAAGCTGAGATAAATAAATTTGTTTAAAGAATTTATGAACAAATGCCATTATATCGACTTGTAGGCCTGTTACATCAATGATCAGTGGACATAAATTACAGCTAGGAGGGCAAGCTGCAATCTCCAATAGGTGTTAAGAATATTCCATGAGCGGTTCATTTGTTATAAACAATTAAACAATGAAAATTGTTATTACGTCCACCTGCATATATTTACAGCAGCGGGGTATTTTTTATCGTGTAGCTTATTCGTTTCCCTTTAATTTGACGCCTAATTTATTAAAAAACAACCATCAGTAGCCGAGATAATAATTTTTTAATATTTTGTCGGTAACGATGCCGGTAACAGGGCATGTGGCGCCATCTCGCGTTTGCGGCCTTTTTCGCACTTTTCCGCACCGCCAAAACCGAAATCCTGGATTACATCGTTAATTTAAACAATTGCGTGTTTCTCGGCTTCTAGTGCATATTTTTTAACCGGACCTGTCTTAAATTAAAGCTGCGGACGACAGCTATCTCCTCCAACAGTTGCAACAATACGGTATTTGTGGTTTAAAAGTTATTAACTATTGAATATTCGGCAAAAATGCACTCCGGGTCACTGCAATTATCTCGCCTTCTGGGCGCGCTAACTTATTGATCGTGTGCTTAAAATACAAATAATGGATGCTACTACACGGCAATATACGATTTCCGAACGATCCATGCTCTGTTCATTTGTTATAAACAACTTAAACATTTCTTTGAAATATACACAATATCTATTCATGGGAGCTATTCTACGCTGCATAGAGATTGTTCCTTGAATGAAGACATTCAATTAGAGACGTCGTTGATTCAAATCGGCCCAGCAGAAGCTGAGATAAATAAATTTGTTTAAAGAATTTATGAACAAATGCCATTATATCGACTTGTAGGCCTGTTACATCAATGATCAGTGGACATAAATTACAGCTAGGAGGGCAAGCTGCAATCTCCAATAGGTGTTAAGAATATTCCATGAGCGGTTCATTTGTTATAAACAATTAAACAATGAAAATTGCTATTACGTCCACCTGCATATATTTACAGCAGCGGGGTATTTTTTATCCTGTAGCTTATTCGTTTCCCTTTAATTTGACGCCTAATTTATTAAAAAACAACCATCAGTAGCCGAGATAATAATTTTTTAATATTTTGTCGGTAACGATGCCGGTAACAGGGCATGTGGCGCCATCTCGCGTTTGCGGCCTTTTTCGCAGTTTTCCGCACCGCCAAAACCGAAATCCTGGATTACATCGTTAATTTAAACAATTGCGTGTTTCTCGGCTTCTAGTGCATATTTTTTAACCGGACCTGTCTTAAATTAAAGCTGCGGACGACAGCTATCTCCTCCAACAGTTGCAACAATACGGTATTTGTGGTTTAAAAGTTATTAACTATTGAATATTCGGCAAAAATGCACTCCGGGTCACTGCAATTATCTCGCCTTCTGGGCGCGCTAACTTATTGATCGTGTGCTTAAAATACAAATAATGGATGCTACTACACGGCAATATACGATTTCCGAACGATCCATGCTCTGTTCATTTGTTATAAACAACTTAAACATTTCTTTGAAATATACACAATATCTATTCATGGGAGCTATTCTACGCTGCATAGAGATTGTTCCTTGAATGAAGACATTCAATTAGAGACGTCGTTGATTCAAATCGGCCCAGCAGAAGCTGAGATAAATAAATTTGTTTAAAGAATTTATGAACAAATGCCATTATATCGACTTGTAGGCCTGTTACATCAATGATCAGTGGACATAAATTACAGCTAGGAGGGCAAGCTGCAATCTCCAATAGGTGTTAAGAATATTCCATGAGCGGTTCATTTGTTATAAACAATTAAACAATGAAAATTGCTATTACGTCCACCTGCATATATTTACAGCAGCGGGGTATTTTTTATCCTGTAGCTTATTCGTTTCCCTTTAATTTGACGCCTAATTTATTAAAAAACAACCATCAGTAGCCGAGATAATAATTTTTCAATATTTTGTCGGTAACAATACCGGTAACAGGGCATGTGGCGCCATCTCGCGTTTGCGGCCTTTTTCGCAGTTTTCCGCACCGCCAAAACCGAAATCCTGGATTACATCGTTAATTTAAACAATTGCGTGTTTCTCGGCTTCTGGTGCGTATTTTTTAACCGGACCTGTCTTAAATTAAAGCTGCGGACGACAGCTATCTCCTCCAACAGTTGCAACAATACGGTATTTGTGGTTTAAAAGTTATTAACTATTGAATATTCGGCAGAAATGCACTCCGGGTCACTGCAATTATCTCGCCTTCTGGGCGCGCTAACTTATTGATCGTGTGCTTAAAATACAAATAATGGATGCTACTACACGGCAATATACGATTTCCGAACGATCCATGCTCTGTTCATTTGTTATAAACAACTTAAACATTCCTTTGAAAGGTACACAATAACTATGCATGGGAGCTATTCTACGCTGCATAGAGATTGTTCCTTGAATGAAGACATTCAATTAGAGACGTCGTTGATTCAAATCGGCCCAGCAGAAGCTGAGATAAATAAATTTGTTTAAAGAATTTATGAACAAATGCCATTACATCGACTTGTAGGCCTGTTACATCAATGATCAGTGGACATAAATTACAGCTAGGAGGGCAAGCTGCAATCTCCAATAGGTGTTAAGAATATTCCATGAGCGGTTCATTTGTTATAAACAATTAAACAATGAAAATTGCTATTACGTCCACCTGCATATATTTACAGCAGCGGGGTATTTTTTATCGTGTAGCTTATTCGTTTCCCTTTAATTTGACGCCTAATTTATTAAAAAACAACCATCAGTAGCCGAGATAATAATTTTTTAATATTTTGTCGGTAACGATGCCGGTAACAGGGCATGTGGCGCCATCTCGCGTTTGCGGCCTTTTTCGCAGTTTTCCGCACCGCCAAAACCGAAATCCTGGATTACATCGTTAATTTAAACAATTGCGTGTTTCTCGGCTTCTAGTGCATATTTTTTAACCGGACCTGTCTTAAATTAATGCTGCGGACGACAGCTATCTCCTCCAACAGTTGCAACAATACGGTATTTGTGGTTTAAAAGTTATTAACTATTGAATATTCGGCAAAAATGCACTCCGGGTCACTGCAATTATCTCGCCTTCTGGGCGCGCTAACTTATTGATCGTGTGCTTAAAATACAAATAATGGATGCTGCTACACGGCAATATACGATTTCCGAACGATCCATGCTCTGTTCATTAGTTATAAACAACTTAAACATTCCTTTGAAAGGTACACAATAACTATGCATGGGAGCTATTCTACGCTGCATAGAGATTGTTCCTTGAATGAAGACATTCAATTAGAGACGTCGTTGATTCAAATCGGCCCAGCAGAAGCTGAGATAAATAAATTTGTTTAAAGAATTTATGAACAAATGCCATTACATCGACTTGTAGGCCTGTTACATCAATGATCAGTGGACATAAATTACAGCTAGGAGGGCAAGCTGCAATCTCCAATAGGTGTTAAGAATATTCCACGAGCGGTTCATTTGTTATAAACAATTAAACAATGAAAATTGTTATTACGTCCACCTGCATATATTTACAGCATCGGGGTGTTTTTTATCGTGTAGCTTATTCGTTTCCCATTAATTTGACGCCTAATTTATTAAAAAACAACCATCAGTAGCCGAGATAATAACTTTTTAATATTTTGTCGGTAACGATGCCGGTAATAGGGCATGTGGCGCCATCTCGCGTTTGCGGCCTTTTTCGCAGTTTTCCGCACCGCCAAAACCGAAATCCTGGATTACATCGTTAATTTAAACAATTGCGTGTTTCTCGGCTTCTGGTGCGTATTTTTTAACCGGACCTGTCTTAAATTAAAGCTGCGGACGACAGCTATCTCCTCCAACAGTTGCAACAATACGGTATTTGTGGTTTAAAAGTTATTAACTATTGAATATTCGGCAGAAATGCACTCCGGGTCACTGCAATTATCTCGCCTTCTGGGCGCGCTAACTTATTGATCGTGTGCTTAAAATACAAATAATGGATGCTACTACACGGCAATATACGATTTCCGAACGATCCATGCTCTGTTCATTTGTTATAAACAACTTAAACATTTCTTTGAAATATACACAATATCTATGCATGGGAGCTATTCTACGCTGCATAGAGATTGTTCCTTGAATGAAGACATTCAATTAGAGACGTCGTTGATTCAAATCGGCCCAGCAGAAGCTGAGATAAATAAATTTGTTTAAAGAATTTATGAACAAATGCCATTATATCGACCTGTAGGCCAGATACATCAATGATCAGTGGACATAAATTACAGCTATTAGGGCAAGCTGCAATCACAAATAGGTGTTAAGAATATTCCACGAGCGGTTCATTTGTTATAAACAATTAAACAATGAAAATTGTTATTACGTCCACCTGCATATATTTACAGCATCGGGGTGTTTTTTATCGTGTAGCTTATTCGTTTCCCATTAATTTGACGCCTAATTTATTAAAAAACAACCATCAGTAGCCGAGATAATAACTTTTTAATATTTTGTCGGTAACGATGCCGGTAACAGGGCATGTGGCGCCATCTCGCGTTTGCGGCCTTTTTCGCAGTTTTCCGCACCGCCAAAACCGAAATCCTGGATTACATCGTTAATTTAAACAATTGCGTGTTTCTCGGCTTCTGGTGCGTATTTTTTAACCGGACCTGTCTTAAATTAAAGCTGCGGACGACAGCTATCTCCTCCAACAGTTGCAACAATACGGTATTTGTGGTTTAAAAGTTATTAACTATTGAATATTCGGCAGAAATGCACTCCGGGTCACTGCAATTATCTCGCCTTCTGGGCGCGCTAACTTATTGATCGTGTGCTTAAAATACAAATAATGGATGCTACTACACGGCAATATACGATTTCCGAACGATCCATGCTCTGTTCATTTGTTATAAACAACTTAAACATTTCTTTGAAATATACACAATATCTATGCATGGGGGCTATTCTACGCTGCATAGAGATTGTTCCTTGAATGAAGACATTCAATTAGAGACGTCGTTGATTCAAATCGGCCCAGCAGAAGCTGAGATAAATAAATTTGTTTATAGAATTTATGAACAAATGCCATTATATCGACTTGTAGGCCAGATACATCAATGATCAGTGGATATAAATTACAGCTAGGAGGGCAAGCTGCAATCTCCAATAGGTGTTAAGAATATTCCATGAGCGGTTCATTTGTTATAAACAATTAAACAATGAAAATTGTTATTACGTCCACCTGCATATATTTACAGCAGCGGGGTATTTTTTATCGTGTAGCTTATTCGTTTCCCTTTAATTTGACGCCTAATTTATTAAAAAACAACCATCAGTAGCCGAGATAATAATTTTTTAATATTTTGTCGGTAACGATGTCGATAACAGGGCATGTGGCGCCATCTCGCGTTTGCGGCCTTTTTCGCAGTTTTCCGCACCGTCAAAACCAAAATCCTGGATTACATCGTTAATTTAAACAATTGCGTGTTTCTCGGCTTCTAGTGCATATTTTTTAACCGGACCTGTCTTAAATTAAAGCTGCGGACGACAGGTATCTCCTCCAACAGTTGCAACAATACGGTATTTGTGGTGTAAAAGTTATTAACTATTGAATATTCGGCAAAAATGCATTCGGGTCGCTGTAATTATTTTAGCTGCTGGTGAATATTTTTTTATTAATGGGGTGTCAAATGAAAGAGAAGAGTATAATCTACACGATAAAAATTACCTCGTTGCTGTAACTGCACGCAGTTGACCATAATAACAATTTCGATTGTTTAATTATTATAATGAATGAACTGCACATGAAATAATGTTCACACCTATTGAAGATTTTAGGTTCTACTGCTAGCTTTAATTTATTTCCCACGATCATTGTTGTAGCTCGCCTGCAAGTCGAAATAATGGTATTTGGTTATAGTTTCTTTAACCAAATTCAGTTATCCCATTTACTTGTACTTGCACAACGTTTATTGTCGTTTTGCAGCACCCTTTCGTTTTAAGCAGTCGATAATTTGTGTGTTGCCTCTAGAAGTCGAGATAATTGAAACGACACGGAGAAAATTTTCCCTGATTTTTTAATTCTCTAAACTTTTTATCCATAAATGCCATACTGTTGTGCGAGGATATAGATATTGTTTGTAGCTTTAATTTAAGACCAGTCCGTGTAAAAAATACTCACTAGAAATCGAGAAAAATGCAATTGTTTAAAATAACGTTGTATTCCAGGTAGTCTGTTTTAGGTGCGCAGAAAACTGTTCGAAAAGGCGCAACCGCGAGATGTCGCCACATGTCTGATTATCGACTCTCCGTGAGAGCAGTAGTACCACCGACGAGATAATCTCGTCTGTGGTTTTCGTAAGATTCTGACATTTGATCTGGTATGTAGTATACGCGCATTTGATACAAAATAACTTGTTTGCTGTTACGAATTGTCAAAAAGTCAATTCTTTTTGTAACAATGACATCCGTCAAAGATCCATTGAAGGAAGATATACAAACTGAACCGTCTCCCTTCTCGGAAAATTCAATAGACCATAATTCGCGATGCGAATCACCAAAACGTGGAACTACTCTTTCGACAAGTACAAGTAGTTTCGAGGCACTGGATCCGCACGATCCAAATCTTAGCCGCTTAGCTAACACAATGTTTCAAAGGACGGGAGAGTACTTACAAGAGGAGCTGACTGCCACTCATGCTGATTATCGTCTACTGGAGCGATTGAACAAGGAAACAATTGCAAAATATACCGAATTGAAAACAATATCTTCTAGTGTAGCTCTATCTTTGGATTCGTTAAACGAAAAATATAAAAAGTTGCAGCCAATTTTAGACAATATTAATGAGATCGATGACAGTGTCAGTAAATTGGAACAAGCTGCATATAAATTGGCCGCATATTCAAAACGATTAGAAACAAAATTTAAAGATATAGAAAAGGATGTAACATGCAAGTAAAAATATGATATCCTACAACACATATGCGAAATACAATTATACATAGGTATTTGTAAAAAAAAAAGTGTGGCATATTAAATTCAGTAATATTTTTCTTCCGAAAAGCTTTGTTTTATTTTCTATGTAGTTTAGTTTAAAAATACTTTTCACATAACGTCAAGACACGTTAGGATCAAACCATTCGTACAGGTAAAACTGAAATTTTGCTTTTTATTATGGCTAGGGAAAGAAACAATAATAGCCAACATTACCCTTCACTCTTGTAAATGAATTGTATTGGAATACGGTCTCACACACATACAAACATAAACACATTTTTTATAAGGACTCTGTAAAAGTTCAACATGTTGTTCTTCTTCTTACATTATATCACATTATATGTTGTCAAGTGTATTGTATTCTATTTATGTATATCATTACTTTCTACGTGAAAAATACAAAATACTGTTACAGTATTTGTTAAAAAAATTATATGCATTAAGCAATTTATAACACGGATGTAAGCCAAAATATTCTTATATATATAATGAAAAATACATGTAACTATAACGGTATGTCAATATGCTATGTCTTTAAAAATTAATCTCTGTTATTGAACGTTTGCTCATTCAATTCTGCATGAATTTCATATTATATAAAGCTAATGAAGATCAGAACAAACATGAACATACAATGTAATACTATATTGCTATATTATTTTCGATACAAATTTTCTTTAAATATAATAATTTATTTAACTATTGAAATATGTAATGAATGTAATAAAACCATTGAAAAGAAACAATTTGGATCGACTGAACAATAAGTCGAATAATTAAATTTTCCAACCTATGCTGTAGATATTTGATAACAAACGTACAGTGTGTGACATTTTTTATATCGATTTTGCATATTTAAATCTTTTAATTAATATCGATGAATTACTATTAAAATCATCTTTATACTGGACAATATAAAACACAAGTTACTGACATTCATTAAAAACATTTCAATAGACAGCTAAGTCCTTAAACTAAAATTTGTAAGAAAATATTGAATTATGATTCAAAGCTGAATCGCTGATTACATTCAACAATCTAAGAAATTTCCAGCCATCAATAATTCTAATGCAATTTCAGGTGCAATGGGAAATTCTGGTATTTCTGTACTGCTATTTGTGTAGCGTACCTTGTATGTAAAGTACATGCAAACTTTTTGCAACACGTGGGAGCTGCAAGAAAGAAACATAATGATTTATTATATGCAGTTAATATGCTTAAATGTTACCAACACAGAGATTAAAATTGGTAAAGAACTTACGGAATTTCACGAAAATTAACTTCATTAGCTTCGTTTTCAGCAAATTGGCCAGGACCACTTAACATGGCCTTTATTGTTCCACTAATTAAAGCATGTTCCCGCTTAACAATAAATTCGTGTCCATCGCTACTGATAAGTTTTACGTACATTGCACTTGGACCTTCGCAACCTCCATACACAGTTCCGCTTTCTTGCTAAAAGTATATCACATTATTTAGATTGTGTAATATTATCCACAAATTTACATTTCACATCTAATGTTTCTGCTACCATACACCTTTACTACTGTTAGTAACAAGAGGCAAGGAATATAATAAACAAAAAGAGATCGTTAAGCACCAAAATTTTTAGTTGCAGAAATAGGTACCGCATGCAGATCAATAGATGAAGTGTCTTCTTCTTCTCCTGCTGTATCGATATTTTCTTCGTCATTGGGCTTGATCCAAAGAAAAATTAGCATTAATCAACAGACTGTTTACCATAATTTTCCTGCTTTCCAATTAGAGGAATTAATGAAAATTGCAATTATGATAACAGCCCCATTGCAACAGCACATACATTTCTTTTAAATACACTTCACATATCCCAATTATTGTAAACAAATAGCATGCATAATATTTTCAGGAAAACCTTTTCATACCTTTTCAGCATGGCTGTTCACATCGTTTGACATGTTTGTGCCTTTCGAGATATTTATCTTTCTAGAAAAAGCAGTAGGTTATTAGTCCTCTATCTAATTAATGCTGTACAAGGAATCGAATATTTCTATGATCCTATATTATAGGTTTGTTTGTAATTGCCTCGTAGATTTTTTTCACGATACCACTACATTTCTTAATTTGCAGGCAACGTTGACCGTTCACCCCATCGCTGTACGTAGAAGAAAAGGTTAGGTTGGACGTTCGGACATGATTTATAATACGTTCAGTGTGAACGCATTAACATAACGTGTAAGAAACACATTTATTTTTACAATTGTGCACGCCATTAGAATTTCATAGAAAAATTGCTACTAAACAATCGGGCGAACAGCAAACAGTAAGACATCGTTGTATTCAAAACAAATCTGTTATTCTTCACAATTATTTCGATTAAAATATTTATGACATTCTATTTCTTCGTGTACTAGATTTTAGACGATGAAGAATTGTACGTACCGTGGTGAATAAATAGTTTTTATAATTTTACTCTTCCCGATCACAATAATTAATATGGCTACTAGCGACTAGCGACACCACATGCCTTTTATTTTGAAACCTGTTTGAAATCTGTTCCGGCCACTGGCAACCCATTTGAGAAATGACAAAGAAACTGTGAAAAGTTGGCCGTCACAATATTAAAAACAATATCAACAATATCAAAAATATAATTAAACTATTTGTTAAGTGATGGAGGCAAAATATCTAGGTTTCTCTACGGTGTGGTGCAACTAACGCAATGCGCGCTATTTAAACTTGAGTCTGTACCGAGGCTGAGTAATTTTAACGTGAATATAATAAATAACAAATTAACAGAAATGGAAGTGCTAAAAGATACTGATTTGAAATATGTTTAGGTTTGACGGTTTGACCCTATGGCCTGAGTAAAACCATACCATAGCTGATACTGGTCCAACCATCACGAGGCCACTTGCAATTTGGCTACGTTGAGCCCTGCATCCAATCTTTGTTTAATTTAGATTTAAACTTTAGTTTCTGACCTTTTAGACTGTAAGCGATGGAAGAAGAAAACGTTGGGTAACTATTAGAAATATAATTTCTTGCTTTTGTACATACTTTTAAGTAATCCCAAGAAATGTGTTTTTGTTGTTTATGTAATTAGTATTTTATACAAGGTGGTTTGCAATTTTATTCTGTGCAGACTTGGGCGAACGGTAGAAGAAGTACGGGAAACTTTAGAACTAGCTATTATTAAAGAGTCAGATTTGCAAAATATAACACAAATATTATATTCTGCGGAAGAGCATAATATTGAAAGAAATATAAAGCTACTGGAGCTCGATGAGCATTTAATAGATACAATTGCCAAAGGAGATGGGTAAGTATCTGCATAAGCTTTGTATTCAGTTTGTTAAATAATTTATTACTATATGCAATATTTCAGTTTGGCATTTCAAGGCAGTGAAGAAGATTCTGTGGTATTGTGTACAAGGAATCGAACATACGAAATAAAAGAAGCAGAAACATCCAATTCCTGCTTATTGGTACCAAACTTATTCCCATCCAAACAAATGCATGTTTGTTCCGATGACCGAATAATAAAAGCTCACAATATCTGTGGAATTTTTCATACGTACTACGAGGTATAGAAGTTGTGTAATAAGAAAATATATGTCCTTTTGTATTTTACATAAGTTTTTCAAATATTCAAGGTAAAAGAATGCAAACCAAAATTGACAAAATTACTTAGCGTGCTTGAGCCATCGTCCTTCAAAGGAGTGGAATACGAATCGTCGATTTCGCAAGAATCTTTGTACGATTGGAATAGACTACGGAACGAAATACAAGCCAGCAATGATGAATTATCTCATGCATTAAGCATGCATTTGATAGTTAAGATTGATGGTATTAAAATTTGTTTTGTTTAGAAAATATGTTAGATCCATTGTGTTATTAGATAATTCAAATACTTCTTGACTGGGTTTCAAGGCCATTTTCGTCTGATATCGTTCGAAGCCGAGATTCGAAGTTTAACATTAATGTTAGATCTTTTTGATGCAAACAGCTGGGAATTGAACGAGATAGACAAAGAAGTTACATACGAATCTTTGAAAGAGTTTATCCTCATGCCAGTTTTTGATATTTTATTTAAAAAGTATACAGAAGTAAGCGATAAATCAAAGGCAGATGGAACGCCCTTATATAGGTAGATAATTTTTGTGTATGTTTCTTTAAATATAAAACTTGGTCTCGTTGCAATAAGCTATGCTATTGTAGATACAATGAAGAGCAATGTTGTAAAAGTTTGGCAAAAGTGCTTCTTGCTGCATCTTCGGTAACTGAATATAAACAGTTCATGGAATCGTGGCGTATCGGCACACCTGAACGTAAGTTAAATCGTGTATAAGAAGAATATACAGATAAAGCTTATAAATACGATATGTACTGTAGTTTTTCGTTTTGTAGAAATGGAACCGAAGGACGAATATTTAAGCGGAATAGCTTTGGTTACACAGAATAATTTAACAATGAAAAAAGAAGTGGTGTCTTTCCCAGAAGCAGATCTGCCAAAAGAGATTAATGAAAGATTTAATGAACTTTTTAAAGCGAAGGATAAATGGACGGTTAAAGAGATAACACCCTACGTATCGTAAGTGAAAAATTAAGTGCTCTCCGAAAGTGATAATTTCACTTTTTTCGTATAAAAATATTTTTTTCAGAAATTTAACAACGTACAGCATGAATGTAAATGCTCTTCTTACTAAACATGCTAGATCCTCGGAGTTGAATGGTGTTAAGTATTATAGCGCAAAACATGGCAAATAGTTGCTTGTGATTCCCAATTATGCTGAAATCATTCTTACTGTTTATTTTGCTTGTTATTGTAATACATAGTTATATTTACACAATTTTATAAATATTTTTCAAACGATACATAATGTTTAATTTTACGATTTATCATAATCTAACTGATAACAGTAACAGGCTTAATGATGGTAGACTCCTTTTATTTCAGTATCTATCCTTCTTTGTTTTTTGTAAATGAACTTCAATTTAATTCTGAAAAATAATTGCCTGTATTAACCATTATATATGTATAGTTCAAATGTTCATTATTTTGTTAGAGATGATCAAATCCTGTATAACATGATTGTACGATGATTTTCAATGCAAAGGTAAAATAAATGTTGCTTTTGCTGTATCCTTGTATCAATTTATAAATACGAGTAAAATAGTAGAATAAGTGCATTGGAAAAAATTTGACCAATTAAAACCTTTATTGCTAAGATATGCAATGTTTGAAGTCCTTGTTAAATATTTTACTGCAATTCGAATAAATAATTACGACATTTGAAATTGAACATTGCGTTCCAGCTGGAACAACAGGTTTGAAGAAGCGGATATAATAATTAATGAAAAATAGATTTTGCTAAAAACAACATTTACTTAATGGTCAACATCATAATTGAATGATACAAATGTTGAATGTTTATTTACATATACTTAACGTAATGCAAGAAAAAAAGTATTTTATACTTTCGATGCAATATCAGTGTCAGACATTGTAAATACGAGTTACAGAATTCCTGGGGTGTGATACAATAAAATGTTACGTGTATTTTGAATGACATGAGTTTGCAGCATATAAAAACGCCTTGGCACATTACGAGTCAAACCTGTGATGGCGGTAGGAATAATGAGCAATGTAAAAATGTAATCAATCATCGCGAATACCAGTCCCGATTTAATAGGAAATGAAACCCTTTCAGGAAGATAGAAAGAAAAAAAAGTGTATAAAAATGGAATATTTTATATATATGGAATATTTGATAGATCTGTGAGTGCACTATTCTTATAAGCGCATTGCAATGATAAGTTATCAATCACTATTCTTATGCAAAGATGAAATTTTTTTATAAATATTTTGTAGGAACTGACTTGCCGTCGAAGAATGATCCTTTTTTTATAAAACATTTTATATAAATTTCACAAATTGGTACGAATTGCTAAATAATTACCTAATAGACATAACATTCAGTCCCATTTTTTTTACATTGCAATCACTCCTCATAGTAGGAAACAGATTAGTAAATTATAAATTTGTAAGAACAACGTAGAAAGCCTGTGTTCTATATGAAATTGAATTTTCGAATATTTTATAATAACTATTCATTTAAATATATATTTTATAAATATAATATATCTATATATAGAATT
Source organism: Nomada fucata (assembly GCA_948146005.1). Classification (NCBI taxonomy): domain Eukaryota; kingdom Metazoa; phylum Arthropoda; class Insecta; order Hymenoptera; family Apidae; genus Nomada; species Nomada fucata. The sequence continues at coordinate 460,124 of OX411282.1, forward strand.
GTTTAACTACGTGTAGGGTGATGCAACAAGGCAACTCTGAAACCGATATATCGTGAACCTATATTAGTAACTTTGTTGCGATTAATTGCAAATGAGAGTGTGCAGAAAAATTTGAATAGCTCGTATTGTGTTTGCTGTGTTGATATTAGTAAGAATTAGACACGGGTATAATTGCTTTAGAGTTCGAGGAAGCATATTGCTTCACCCTACGTACGTGGTTGTCATACAATAACAAATTAACAATAATTCTAAAGCTTTGGAGTGATTTCTTTATATCTGTGACTTACGCCTTCTAATAGTAATTGTACTGCTACATCTAACGAATACTGTCCTATCTATAAGTACGTTTAGAGGAAGAACAAATGTTTAAAAAAACAACTGTTTCGTATACAAATTGTTTTTTCTTTATCACTTGATCTTTGACTCAGTGTTTCGTTACACTGATCACCGACAGACAATTTAAGTTAGTTGCATTACCCTTGATTACACGATAACGCACGATAGTACATAGTACACGCGAATCGGTTGGATTTGTCAGCTTCTACGGGAGACCTCGCGTACTAACCGTGTTCCATTGATCCCCATCTCTTTATTCCGACAATGAGATCAATTTATATTGAACAATTGGCGGGCCATGATGTCCAAGAGAAATGCCTAGTTGGTACCATTTTAAAACTAAGTGGGTAACATCAAAAGCCCGATCGCTACTAAGTTGTACGGACAATATTGCAAGCCTGAGCTACAGCTCTAAGACGTTATATGATACTCGAGGCCGTTTATGCCAATTAGTGATAGAAGAAATTATAAGTACGCTTAGAGAATCTCTATTAAACGTTAAAAAGGGCTATAAAGCACAAATACTAAATCTCCTGCTGCTGAGTTACATATATGCGAGACGTTAATGGGTAACTTGTACAATATAGTCTATGTACATACAGTTATTCCATCCAAGTTTTTCTGAAATTGATCAATGCAAATACAATTAAATAACGGTTGCGGAAAACTTTTTATGTCGAATGTAATAATAATAATTTGATAATAAAACTTACCTTACTGCAAGGTACCGCGTTGTTAGCTATCAGTCGTCGGGCTTTCACTTGTCGCTTTGTTATTGGGCGAAAAGACTTGCTGTTGATTAATACCAGTTGCGACTGTCTGACTGGGATGAACGACGGGCGCAACTGTTTGGACTAAATTGCAGGTGACTGGTACCATTGGTGACAGATTGACCGAGTTGTTCATAGGACTGATATTGCAAGATAGAGATGGTCTTTTTCGTTCTAGACTGTTGGTCGCCATTTGCCTCCTTGTGGTCGAATTACGTTCGAGACTATTAGTGACGATATGATGCCTTCTTTCTAAACTCGAGCCGGTACTAACGTCGGTTAGGCTATCCTAAATAAGGATGCATTTGTTTATACATACTTTATACGCATAGAAAATTAATCAACCATCCTAAAGAGCTTGTGGTAAAATCTGGTTTACCTGCAATGAACGATCAACAGATTGACCCATTCTATGCAAGAGATCCCCGCTTTGGCTTTGTCGGAAGGTCGTGCCTTGTCGTTCACTCGATTGGCTTCTTCTTAAGAACTGTTCTCCAGATTGACTGGAACGAATACGACCTTCTGGTGTGCTTTCTTGCGGAGTATTAACGTTATTTTGCTTTTGACAAATTTGATTATCAACGTATGGATAGCGAATGCGTATCGAATCGATTACGTCTAAAAGATTTTTCGCATCCATGGCTAAGATGTGAGCTGCGGACAACATCCCTCTGAAATCATGTACAATATATCTAAATATATTCATCGATCTATTAGACATGACAATACATAAGTAAAATGTTTCCAATTCAAATGTTTACTTTCGACATTCTGCATCCAAAGTAGTCGCGCTATATTTCTGAGCTTGTTTCATTGCAGTAACAAGTTCCGCCATGTCTTTGCTGAGTACCTTATGTGCCATTTCTACTTCACGATGGGCAGATATTGGTAATATGTCCATCAGAATATCCACGGACGAAAGCAATGCCCTCAATTCAATACCTACTTTACGCACCAGTTCCAAATATTGATCGGCCTTGCTTTGCTGAACACCTACGTTCGTAATACTGTTTGTAATACTCTTTTTCGGTATGGCAAAGAACAATTAATGCAATAATCAATACCTTGAGACAAAGACATCACGGCACGAACAACGCTCGTTGTGCAGTCGTACACTTTATCGTTGGTCCTGTCTAGATCTGCGGTTGGCGTTGGTTCCATTTTCTATGAAATAAATATTCTTTATAGCTTTCTTACGTGATGCGTCGATCAATCGAACCGTTCCGCAAATTACCTTTACAACAATTACTTTTTCGCCACTCTTATCAGAACCTATAGAACCGGTATTAGCACTGTGTTGTTCATGATTCGGCGACTGCGTAACAGAACGAGGAACTGGAGGACTAGCGCTCTCATCACCACTCGTTGCAATAGATAATCGTTTCTGAATGTGCGAGAAACGATCGTTAATCGTGTTACATATGGGTGTAGAAGGAAAGCAATAGATAGTAAAGCATGTACCTCTTCCCTGGCTAACCACCGACTATCTTCTTCGGATTGACGTTGCTGTTCCAGAAGTCGTTGCTCCAATAATTTTTGTTCATCGTCAATACCACTGTTGAAGTTTTCCGTAATGCTATCGAATAATTGCGATTGAACGGTTCTCTGAAAAAAGAAATTCCTTTATTGTCTTTGATCGGTTCACGGTTGTCAACTATAATATTTAATTGTTTTAGCGCGTTTAACGAATATGAACTTATGTACACAATAAAATTAAAGAGATGCATAATTCTCGATGCAAAAACAATTTCAGGACAATGATAGTGCAATCATACGTATTACATGCAACGCAGATTGTTATAGTGGCAATATTTCCATTCGTCATGCAAAAAGATTAGCCTACTAAACTTGCGAATAAAATGGCCATGTATGAATAATAAAAAAAAAAAAAGAAAAAGAAGGAAAAAGAAACCACTGTCTAATTGTGTATAAACGATAGAGGAGGGCCATTGTAAGTATTTAATAAACGAGCATGTGAGCGCATCTGCATAATACCAGAAGCAATATACGTGTATACATTTGTACATCTGATTTGCAACAAAAGTATGGTGTGCTGCAGGAATATCGAATCAAAAATAAAAACAATATGCTGTTGCGGATAGAGGATGCGATTTTTCATTCCTAGGAGGCTTTGCCAAACCTGATCTTGCTGTGCCTCCTCTGTCATCGAGCTGCTCGATGACATTGTGCTATCACTGACAGCTGAAGATATCAATGATCCAGAGAGTGTACCGTCTGTCGAACTTGTCAGCTGCTCGTCCTGCTTTTGGCTTACAAACGTAGTGATTTTCGCGACACCGGTTGCTACATGGGGTGCGCTTGATCTCATGATTCCAGACTGCATCACTGGCTGTACTATGTACTGCGTTGCATTCGTAACAGCTGTTTGCAAATTTGTAGTGTTACATTGCGCTTGATTATGCTGCGCGATGGTAAAGGTAGTTGGATGTTGCCCCATCGCAATGTTAGACGTGCTAGGAGGATACAAGTGTGGCTGGTTGGACGATTGTACCACAGCGCCTGATGTGGCAAAATGTATTTGAACGGGATGACTTTGTGCCATTTCATATGACAATTGTTGATTCGCGTTTGCCGGCTGCGAATTTGCAACGTGACTGGCGACTCCTGCTTGAATTTGTTGCACGTACACGGGACCTTGAACCTTCTGAGCCGCATGCGGCGTATAAATCGGGTTTGCACCGGACACCTGATTCTGCTGATTCGTGTGTTGCGCCGACACATAAGAAACGGACTGATGAATGGGATTCTGTCTTTGAATGTTTTGCACATGTTGCGGCTGAGGCAAGAACATTGGTTGCGCCCCTGGATGGCTAATGTTAGAATAGATTTGCTGGTGTTGATAATTCTGGACGTGTATCGGCTGAGCTTGGACATTTTGTCCCGGTGTCGAGGTATGCGGTAAATTGCCCCTCGGACTTTGAATGGCAGATCCAACTGATGCATTCAGAGGCTTCAAATCGGATGCATTTTGGGCTCGGAATTTCAGCACTGGCCCGTATAGACATTCAGCATTCGATGTGGGTATCGCAGCCGTAGACGCGTTAACAATTGGTACACGAGAATACGCGCCTCCACTAGCAGAATTTTGTACGCAACTAGAATTCTGACTGGCTGATTGAACAACACTGAACGCTTGACTCGGACTGCTAGCTGAAAATTGGCCGAAACTCGGCGACTGACTTTGATTGTTCGACACTACGATACTATTCAAGCTACTGGGCCCGAAGTTTCCCGGATTCTCGCCGAAGTTACCACCTACGCTTGGACTCTGACTGAGATTACCAACGATCGCGGAGCTTTGCGTAAAATTAGCGACCGGGCCGTATATTTCGCCGCAAGTAGCTGTGCTAGTTGTGACTGGAACGGCACTGGATGTTGAGAATTTTTGCACGGCAGAATATAAATCTGCGGTAATGCTACCGACCACTTTTGAACTGACCGCGTATAAATTTTGCATCTCTTTAACCTTCTGCTGCTTTCTAATGGCAGCGGGTGACTGGGCTTGTGACGCGTCTGAAATATTTAGGTTGGACATGAGAGGAGTATCCGAGGAATCGAGGGAGTCTAAATTGGTATCGGACAAGGTGGAATCTCCCGAATGAGTGTCGTGAGAGGCGGAAGGTTCGGACGTGGATGGATCGAAAAAGGGTAGATCCGAAACCAGAGCAGTAGTTAAGACTTGATCTTCGTCTTGGAATTGTACTGCCAAGGTATTGAAAGGTGAGGCTGGAGTTGTGTAGACGGAGGGACATACCCCCCTAGTTTGATTATCCTTGAGAAGTTGCGCTAGAACTTCGGGGCTTTGTGCCACGATATACGTCGAAACAGGCGCCGCAGCGGTTAACTGAGATTGATCCGACGTGTTCTGTGGTTGCCTCGAAGGTTTCGGCGGCGGTACATCGTCTGCGCCTAAATAACGAAACATTATTTTCTCCATGTCCCACAAAGTACCTCGGTTGCTAGAACTGTAATTTCTAACTTATTTTTACATACCCCAAGACATAGCTTGCACTCTCCTGTTTTCTCGCCTCATCGTTTCTTGCTGCTGGTGCTTCTCTTCTAATAAAATTTCACTGCAAAATTGTGGCGTAAGTATTCCATTGCAACTCGCGACGCTCCGAAAATGGAGTAAGAGCAAATAACAATCGAGATATACGTACTGCAAAGTTTCTCGGATTTCTTTGAAAATTGGACGTTTACTGGGCTCGTAGCTCCAGCACAGTGACATCAGAGAATACAATCGCGGAGGGCAGTGATTTGGTAGCGCGAGTCTCTCTCCGTTTTCCAGTTTACGAATCACTTCGTTATTTTTTACGCCTTGGAAAGGTTTCACACCTAGCATTAAAATCTCCCACATGCATACACCTAAAAGGATGCGAACATCGTTGAATAACTTACTCGCACGGATGGGGGTAAAAATGGGAAGCGCTTGGGCTCGTGGTGTAAAACTTACCAAACATCCAAACATCAGAAGACGTTGTAAATCTACGGAAATTTATACTCTCTGGCGCCATCCATTTTATGGGCAACTTACACTTACTCGCCGTATAATAACTCTGATCTTCGACCCACCTACTAAGGCCGAAGTCTGCTAATTTAACGCAATTGTGCGACGAGACTAGGACGTTTCTGGCAGCGATATCCCTGAAAAATGTGAACACATATTTTGCAACAAAGTGGATACACCAGTTGCTCCTGATATTGGTCATAGGATATTGATTAAACAATTACCTGTGCACAAATTTTTTGCTCTCAAGGTACGATAAGGCAGTGCTTAGTTGAAACGTGTAAAGCAGTAGAGTGGCGAGATCCAGACGGTGCTTATTCGACTGCAAGTATGCTCGCATCTCGCCCAATCTAGCTAACTCCATCACCAACCAAATCGGCGCTTCCGAGCAAACACCGATTAATCTTATTATATGCGGATGTTCGAATTGTTGCATTATATCTAAAATATTACGTAGTCGTTATTTTGACGTCCACTTCAGGCTTTGTTTACTAGTGCAATCATTTCCTTACAGGCTTCCTCGAGAAATTTCTCCGATGTTGCTAAATCTGCGTCAACTTTACAGGTTTTCACTGCTACGGCTATGGTTTGGTTGTCCCGTCCTTTATACGAACCTTTATGTACATTACCGAATTGACCCTCCCCTATGATTTCTCCCAATTCTACTTGATTCCTAACTATCTCGTAGTCCCGTGCTAAAATAATTCATGACAACAGTTTCGATCAATTTCATTTATCCAATAAGCAATTTTTGCCAAGTATATTTACTAGCTGGCGTTGAATAATCTCCTTCTTCGTCCACGATCTCTGCATAATCCTCGGATAAAATAGTTCCAGTCTTGCTCACATTCTTCTCTGGACTATTGCTACCATCTTGCCTATACTTCGGTGGGTGGGCATCTATTTTCAATGATATTGCGCAATCAGAAATGGCGAATAGATCGACGACGATTCTCGTGCAATTACGCTAGGCGAAACGTTAACTACGACACGGGATCATTTAAAACTACAAACCTTTGCATGGACAGGGATAGTTTTTCCACGATGCAGCTTGGAAGTGTAAAAAATTATAACTTATTGTTAGTATGGTTTGTTAACGGAAGGGGGACACGTGCGAGATATTATTTTCGAAATGTTTAAAAATGGTCGTAAAACAGGTGAAAAATGAAACAGATGGTTCGTTCCGCGAACATAAAAATTGTTCAGATCGGAATACCACCTCTAGCTGGATAAATATCAATATCGGGAGCAAACGATTCAAGTTTCAATAGGAAATGATAAACGATATTTGCATATCATGCCAGTTTCTGAGGCCGCTTGAAAAATTCCTAGGAACGATATTGTACCTTTCCTGTTCCACAACGAAGTGTTGCTTCCAGTAACTAGCCTGCAGTATCCGTCGATCAAATCGGCGAGACTTTCTGCTTGGTCCAAACTCGAGCACGTTATACTGAGAGTTTCCGCGGCTCCAGCCACTCTTAACTTAATACACGCCTTCGCGTGTTCCTTGCAATCCGATACAAGCGTTTGGATGGACTGTATATGCGAGAATTCTGCCATCCGTGTTGGCTATAAAATATTTAACACATCCAACGAGAACGTTATGATATTTCTATTAAAATTAATGAAAAACTTACCACTGTTCCACCTCTGTGGGCCATATAGGATATGCCTAAATCTGGACCAATGACCAGCTCGACAGGTATAGACCAGCTCGACTGCAAATCGGAATGCGTGGGCAAAAATGTATAACCATGAATATGTGAATGTACAGGACAATTCGTCAAACTCACCCCTAATGCGCATATAAACCTCTCCTGGTCGAATCTATAGTGCGCCCTCAAAAGATCGAAGAACTTGAACATACATTCCAGCTCTGACAATGCCGCTACTTTTTTGAAGTGTTGCTGTATTAACTTGCGCAGGGCCTTTGGTTTCATCCCATTCAACACGGACCGCGGTAAAAACTTGTGCAGACCGACCTGCGAATCCAAGCCGACGTACGTTGTAGTTTTTACAACGAAGCTCGTAAAAAAGGAAAGTAGTTACGTTGTTCTTCGTAGTTACGTTGCACCTACCTCTCGTTCTAGGTACTCGAGATTGCTTTTCTTGTCAAGTGCCATCTGCGGCATATCTTTGAAGAAGTAACGAATTTCTAAGCAGCACAATTGAACCGCCACGTCTTGGTCTAGAGCCGCGTGGTTCGCGCAGAGGTAATCGTTTCGAACCTACAGTACGGAATTCGATGAATCTTTCGATATTTCTGTTCGTCTATGGTGCAGTAGAATTGTACCAAAGCGCGATTCACGGTAATTATTCGAGGTACCTGATCGTAATAATAGTAGAACGTCACTTTGTCCTTTTCGTACAAGTCGTTCAAATTCTGCGGCAAGTAGCGTACCCGCAGCTCGTACCTCCACTCGCAATGAGGATGCTTCTTCTCGTATTTTTCTTGAACCTGGAGAACACCAGGATGGTCAACTCGTTGGCTCGATCATTCCCGTGCATATAGTACTACAATGTGTCCGATATTTCAAAATACCTGGTACATCGTGGTGTCTTGGTGCAACCAGTAACTCTCGCCCGACCCAGGGTGATGCAGTCTCATGGCGTAAAGGTTTCGGTAATGCCTGGTGCCGACTGCTAATCGACTAGTTACCAACGAGATGATACCCCTAACGTCGATAGCGTCACCGAATTTAACGACGTTGAAACCACCTGAAAGGTCGATCTCGTTTGAATCGCGAAGGGAGGAGTAGCGCACAATCGAAACGTACCGTTCGGAAGATGGACCTTCAGCGTCGCCTTATCCATGGGGGTGGGTGATCCATGGGGTGGCGTGTTTCTTCCACCGCCACTGGCCTGTACGCCGCCGACACCGCCTCCACCTCCATCTCCTACGCCAGTGCTCATCCCCTCATGGCTACATGAAAAAGAAAAAAAAGGCGGCAAAGGAGCCGACTTAGTCGACGAGGCTGCAACGACCATGTCAATTATGCATTATCTCGTAAAACCTCGACTCGCGCTAGTCGGCTAGTCGCGGGGATTAATTATTCATCGGCCTGTGGGGAAAAGGATTTCTTTCGAAACCTTCCTGCGAGGCGATTGTCGTGGCCGACAGCACGGAAGCCCCTTGTATTCTGAACACAGTGCACCCTGGTAGCGCAGTTCAATTGCAAGTCCATACTTTCAACGGCAACGCGATTTTTACTTCTTCATTGTATCAAAGTCCCCGTACCTCCACTCGCTATAATTAGCTATTCGTGGGAACCTTACGCCACGGTGAAAATATTTTCCGCCACACAGCAACGAGGATTTCGCGGACGAGTCATCGGGCGACCGTTCCCAACGGTTGCTCGCGCATTGTTCATTGTTGCCCGATATTTTTAGATATTACAAAGCATAACGCGATACGTTCACTATGTAGTCACATGCACAGTTTACTCGCGCTCCTCAAACGGTCTAATTCCAAATATGCGCGCGGTCGAACGATCCGACGACAAATCTTATCGAGATTATTTTCCTCGATCGCTCGGTACTTGGACGCTTTCCCCGAGAATGGTTCCACATCGGTGATAAAATGTCTCATCCGTTTGTCTTCGACTAGATCGCTGGCCGATTTATCGAACGGCATACCGCGCTCTCGATCTTCGGTCGAAAGAAATAAACGTATAAAATAGGATCGCGTACAGAGTGCACGATAAATTGTTGCGGAACGGGAACGATCGCGCGAGCAGATTCAACATCGCCGCCACGGTGGTTGCACGAACGACAACGGAAGGCTTTCGAAAGGGGTTGCACGTGTCTGTACGCAACTGCATGCCCATTCACCGGCTCGCGTTTCATATCTACCCCCTTCGACTCGCCCTTCTGACACATTTGCAGCTCCGCTGCACTTGCATAGTTACGTATGTACGTGTATACCGTTTCTGTCTACCCAGGACCAAGTACGCGCGCCTGGATGAAATGTCAGCTATTCACACGAGTCCCGGTTCGATTCCGAAGCGGAGTTCCGTCGACATTGTACAACGAGGACAGCGTCGCGCGCTTCTTCTTTTGCACGGGGGAAATTTCAGAGTTCGGGGGAACGTTGAATTCGCGCGGAGATCCCCGTTTCGCGAGTAGCGAGACCGACGAAGGGCCTTGGTTCGATGAGCCTTGTTCAGATGATTTCACGTGGTTATCGTTCAATCGCTGACTCGTGAAGCCATTGGGTGAGTAGCTGGAAGCAGCTCGATGGACCGCACAGTGCGCGCTAAATTGCTTAACGAGCTTGGTCTCCGCGTGGATTTTGCGCGATCTTTCCAAAGATCTGGCAGACAGGTGACGTAAGTTTTCGCGTGTACGTGTACCAAGGTGTTTCCGTCGCGACGAGTTCCCCGAGCTTCCTTAAAAAGTCGACGCACGAAAACGTCGTCGACCACTTCAAGCTGTGGCGTGTGTTTGCATCGCGGTTATTAATGCAAATGTATATTACGAGCGTCGTCCGGCTAAGGAATGCCGTCGGTCAGGGACGAATCTCTTACGCCGAGAGCCACCAACTCAACTCGACAAACTCAACCGATATACCGGACCGTGGAAATGATCGTTTCGGATAAGAATCTGGACGATCTACGCGAGAACGTGTTTCAGTCTATAGTAGTGCTCCTGACTTCTCGAGAAATGAAAGGTTAGAAGCCGCAGAACCAGCACGTATAACCCTAGAGTCGTAGGTTCAGCTCAAAGTACGTCGGAACCTGCACGAGTCCATCAGTCGATCAAGCTGGATTTCTGCCAGTCCCGAGGCCCCTTTGGCTGAATCCGCGAAAGAAATTATCGAGAAAGGATTCTCGCGAAGGAACGCTAGTGTTTGCCCCGAAAGCCAGCGTTTCGCGCGCGCTCCAAAGTGTTTCCTGCGAACTCGAGAAACTGGGACACGACGTGGGTGGCAATCATCTAACGATCATCACCGTTTCTCCTGTAATTGCCTTCCATTTAAATGACCTCAGACTTGTAGTACCCCGAGCGACTTGAATTTTAAGCACCCGCTGAAACATCAATCTCCGGCACGCGGCAACGAATTACACCTTCTCTCTTTAAAGCGAAACGAAATAAAGTCCCGAGAAGAAAAGTGATCCACGGCCCGTTTCCCACTAGGTATTTACGGAAACTCGCTATCCAGGCACTTAATCCGCCGCAGTATGAAGCTGCGAAGGGACGGAACAACCGGACGAGAAGCACGTTATCGGAGCAATCTTTCGGCAGAAAAATCGCGACACAGCAGCCGATTATTCCGCACAGTTCGCCGGACAGCTTGCGGGGTGAATATTCGTTTCACGGCGTTCTCGCGGTCCGTAAAATCGGCCGAGTTAATTCAATTGCCCGCGACCTATTAAATGGTTTTCGCTGCGCTAATTACAAAGCCCGAGCACTGGCCAGACTCATTTGTTTGCCATGAAATATCGTCAACGTTAATTACATGGATGCTGCGTACCCTTTCTTGTTAAAAGCCAGCGCTTTGACGAGGGCTAGCTATCGTAGCAATACATACGTGTGGATCGAGAAAATATCTGTGCTTTGCGGCAAAGAGAACTATACAATGTCCGTTGAAGCTACGAGATATACTACAGAGTCGAGAGTCGTTCCCGTTTCCGTGTTCCATAGCGAAGAATCCCTCGGCACGAAAAGTGGTTGGTGTGATTTAAAGAGGGTAGGAAAGAAAGAAAGAAAGAAAGAAAGAAAGAGAGAGGATAAAGCAAGTGCGTCCCTGACCCAAGGCGGCGAGGAACGAGTAGCACCACCACCACGCACCTGTGACTGTCGCCCACGCACTTTACCTTTCACTATTACTTTCTCTATTGCGCTTTTGCATCGTCACAGGCGTAACGAGGTTCGCGTGCTTCGAACGATCGTTGCGAGTAGCGAAACACGCACATCGTCCCGGAAAAACGCGAGCACGGGCAGGATTCGTGGCTTTTAATCGTCGCTGGCTCGTTTCGCGGAAGTCGGTAGAAACGGGAGGAATCTTAGTTGCGTAACGCGGAGACGTTTCCTTTCGACTTTCGTCGAAAAGACTCTGCTTTCCCGAACGTTTACCTCGGGCGAGACACCCTGTGGAATTTCCACGTGCCTAGAGTGTCGGGGGTGTACGACTCGTTGCATCCTAGCTGGCCCAGGGAACACAGTAAACCCCCGTTGTCTCTTTTCCATCGCTTCCCGCGCGAGGAAGCTTTGTGTCGTCGGAGAAAAAATATTCCCTTGGGATCCTTGGCGAACGATTCCAAATTTTGCCCGCGACAACTCGGCCACGAGATCCCGCCGGCCTTCCGTTCCACTAGCTCCAACATTATCCCTCCGGAGTTCGCAGGCTCCCTGGAGATTACGAACGATCACTAATCGAATGTCCCGTCTCCGTTGACCGACGAGCAACGCAGAGTCGCGACATCGCGGCTAATATCCACTGTCCTTCTTATTCGTCCACCAGTTGCGTTGGTCGTAACTCGACTCTCGTTAACAGAGATCGGGAATCGAAGCTCGATATCGAGACGCGTGCACGGTATCGAAACGATCGCGTGGATCTCGTTTTACGAAATTAAATTACATCTGGCCAGAACGGACCGCGTGGCCGCCGCGCCAAGCCGCGTCTGGAAATAAATGTTCGGTAGAGCGGCAAAGGCGAGGAACAGGCATGGTGCACGATTTTAATTTTGCGCCGGCTGGTTCAGCGTCCCGAGCCTTTCCTTGCTTTCCAGTCTTTTTTCCCCTCCGACGGGAAATACGCGTGCTACCAATCCCGAAAATCTCGTTTCCTTTTTCCACGACGATGCGCGGCGGGGTACGCGCGGCCTCGACGTCGAACAGTAACTGATCGACGAGTCGAAGAGACAACTTGCCGTTCCCTCTTTCTCTTTCTCAGTCGACTGTTCTTTCTCCTCTATCCGTGTTTCACCGGCTCTAACGCGTGGGACGACGGAGAAAAATCGCGTCGCTAGCGCAATTCCTATGGCGCAAATAAGCAGGGCGATGGTCCGTCCCAGGTCGGCGCGATCGCGCGGACAGACTGCCCGGAGACGTTCGGAGCCGATCGCTCGATATTTCTCCTGCGCGAAGCACGCCTCGACCCTTTCTACTTTGCACCTTCCGTTTCTATTCGGCGAACATTCAATACAGGGGGCACCTTCCCCGGCCTCGTCGTTGCGCTCCTCGTGCTCGTCGCTCCGGTCGACGGAAACGAGACGACGACACCTGGAACGCGCAGCCCGTCATCGACAATACCGGTGAGGAAAATACAAGTCCGAATAGTCTCGGGGCGCGATCGTGCCAGCCGCGCCGCGTGAAAGGTTGACCACGGGACAACGAGCCGGCGCGGCGCGGCGCGGCGCGGCGCGGCGCGGCGTTTAATGGCATTTAGGCGAAGGATAGAATGTTAACAATAGTCCATGAGAATACATCATCTACCGACGTTGCATTCGAATGTTCCCATATGTCGGCGAGCTTTACGAGGATCCCGATTTATACCGGCCGGAGAGGCTTCGCGTGGAATTTCATCCAGAGAAGCAGACGAGTTTCGAATGAACGAGCATCGCGACACAACTGCGAGCGGAACGCGGTCGGTGATCTAGCTGGATCGATCGTCGCGATGAACGATGAACGTCGCGATGCGTAATCAAGGAGGCGAGATACGAGCAGCGTAGCACGTATTTGTGGCGTTTCGCGTCCCTCGACGATTCATTTTTCCGTGAATAGGAACCATTGAATAACGCGAGCTCGCGTTTCGCCGAGAAGCTCGTTAATCTTATCGGAGACACGCTAGACGATAAGTTGCGATCCGTTTGTATAATTTTAGGTGCACATTGGTAATTAATTGAAGTTTCGTCGAGTGGAACCCGAATCGATATACCTAGGTGGGTAAGCAGTTGCCAGGTTGCCTGAGCGATTTCGAAAACCGTGGGTCGATGTTCCGGTTAGAATTTAGAAGGTTGCTGTTTCTATGTCTCACTGTGGAGGCCGACGGTGGTCCTTCTGGAATCTAAAATTACAACTCTCGGGGCTTAGAAGCTCGTTGAACCTCGGCCGCACGGAAAGGCGCGATTCGATTTTTCAACCATTTAGATAGAAACGGCCGACCGGCGGTTTCGTTGATTTCCCTTTCGGATACGCGTTTCGGAGCGCGAGGGAGTTTCAGAGTCGTAGCTCGAGCATGGCAGAATCTCGACAACGCCTACGAAATAAGGGACGTCATAGTTTTGCGGTCGATATCGGTGTTTAAGTGGTTTTCCCGGTGGGCAGTCACGATTCGAAGCCGAGCACCGCCAATGAGCGTGTAACTTGCGAGTAGCGTCGTAGACGTCTTGCGAAACTTCTTGGGCACAATCTGGCCGGCGCGCCGCGGCGATCTGCCCGAACTTTTCTCATTTCCTAGATCACGTGGCTTCTTCTCAACTATTTCCCGAGATGCATTTTCCGTTGCAGTTTGACCGGTCACGGGGGCTTTTTACGCGACTCCTCTACAACCGGCGAGCGACCAGCGGAGAAGTAGGAGAAGCACCCGCAACGAGGAGTGGTCCAATCGTTGGCAAAAGAGGAAAGAAAGGTGAAGGAAAAAGAATGGCCTGGATAAAACTTTATCGTTCATAATGCGCAACGGAGACAGCGATAAAAAGAATAAAAGGGGCGTCGATAAAACGATGTCGTTGCATCGAGGGCACGCGGATAACAACTGAATCCTCTACGAATTCGAAAGCAGGTAACTCTAACGGGGCGATTGTGCGGTCGTGGCCCGCATAGGCTCTATCGAAGTTTAGTTAATGGTGCCAATTAGCAACGGTTACCGAAAGGTGCTCGGTCGATGATGGAAATTTCCCCATGGTTACCCCCTTCCCATCGATGTAACGCGCGGCCCACGAAAAGGAAGCTGCATCCGCGCGAAACTACTCGTTCCGGTCGTACTTTCCCACTTTTACCTGTCTCGCCAAGTTCCCCCATTCGCCAATTGCCATTCTTCGAACGGGCGAATCCCTTTGGTTAAAACGTCTATTCCGTGGCTCGGAAAACTCTATCGGCTGGATGCGCATTCTTCGATGAAGCTCGTCGCGTACGATATTATGGAAATTCGATTCGATTGCCCGGCGGGATAAGTACGATTTTACCTTTGCACGTCGTTGCGAAAACGTTCGTCGACGCTCCGAAAATCGTCGCAAGTATGGCAGAACCAACCCCGCGCTATATAGATACAGAGAAATGCATTTTCTTGGTGTACTTACTCGGTGGTTTCGAGGTACTGGAAGACCCGGTAAACGGGACGTCGATACATGAAGAGATGGTCCTCGACACGCTCCACCATCATCCTAAAACCACTTCATTCGAAACCGTGGGTCACTGATCATCACCCACCACGAGTCACTGTTTTCATCGGCACCGTGACCAAACACTCTCGTCGGAGAAGTATGAAATATTCGCGAGAGAACTCGTGGACGGAAGTCTCTACGTTTTTCTTCCACTGCTGCCCTCGGCTATCGCGACGCTATCAACGATGCTATCAACGATGCTATCAACGATGCTATCGAACGTGTTTCGAAGCAAGAGGAATTTCTTGAAAGAAAACTCTCGCTTCACCGGTGTCGCCGGGATTCAGAGTGTCGCACACGAGGTTGGAGAATTCAATGGGATCTAGATGCTTCTTCCTCGTTCACCGGCGATGTTTCTTCCCTTTCCGGTACGTTCGCAGCATCGCCACTTTCGAATCGATACCGTCGCCGGAAGCACACGCACCGCAGGTGTACCGGAGGTCTACCGGAGGGCTACGTATTTGGTCCAGTACGTTTTAACGGGCCACGAGAGTTAGCATACCTCGCAGTCTCGTTAATTTAGCCACTTGTCGAACGTCGGGCCTGCTCGTCCCACGACGATTCTAAACAATCATCGACGTAGCTTAATAACAATTATCGTCCGGCGGGATAATCGCTTCCAAACCCTTCGCGGGTACTTAATACATTTCCCCGGAAACGGAAAAGCCAGCTTAGCGTCCCCTATCGCGTAGCGTGGCGGGAAGAAAGACGCGAACGTTCTTATCTAAAGAGCAGCTTTGTCTAACTTAACTTCGAAACTCTCTGAAACGATAAGGATCTCGCGTGCACTCCTCGCGTGCGCTACTCGCGTACACGCACGAGGACAGCCCTAACCTATCCTAAGCGTAGGGCACCGCCTAAGTCTGCTCGCAGTCCCCCATAGGGTAGAAAACTATTCTCCTGTTCGCGCGTGGTAGCACCCCCGTTGCATCGCGTAAATCCCCCCGGAACCAACCGTAAACACGGAACGATCACCCCTGGGGAAAGTTTCAGAATCAATTTCATCGGGATCTCTGACTTTTTTTTTAACAAGCTCCAGGCTCAATTTCCGTCCGCGTCGTCGTGGAAAAGACTAGGTACGCGAAAAGTTTACCCGCGCCGGTATGCCGTTCGCGGTAAACGAACAAGACAAATTTGATTGACGAAAAAAGCTCGGCCGACTCCCAGCAAGGTATGCAGCCTATTTCAAGATGGACACCACCCACGTCTGTCTGCAGTCTCCGCAGAGCCGACCACCGCAGTGTTATTCCCGTTGGTACGGTAATTAGCTTGCGTGCTCGGCGAACGCTTTCGCGATACTTCACGCTTTCTCTTCGTCGACGAAGACCGTGGTTCTTTATCTTCGATGCGAATGAACGTTTGGGGACAAGCGGTGGGCCGAGTAAATGAAACGCAGAGAGAGAGAGAGAGAGAGGGGGGGGGGCAGGATCGAACGATTATTAGATTAGTTTTGGTTCGAGCGTGGTTAAACGAAGCGTGGTTCGATATAAACGGCACCGCGGCACACGGAAACGGTTTATTCCACGACGAACAGCTTAGGAATCGCTCATAAATATTCGTGACCGCGATTTCCGGCTTAAGGAGGTAGCCAAGTGTACTAAATCTAACCGGTACTCGATGGTGTCCCGCGCACGGGAAATAAAATTGATACGATTTACAGATCGATGAATTCGCGGGGAACATTTGGGCCCAGCCCTAGCTGCGATCTCTGCGCGAAGGGGACGCGTATACGGAATAGGTGGTTACGAATCTTCTTTAAAATCTCGAAGCACATTGTACGCGTGCTCGGTGCACGAATTCCGGCGTGCGCTCGATTTTGCGAAACGGAGCCGTCCGCGGTGTCGGTGACCGAATCAAGGTCGGGCAACCTTGACACGGCACTTCGAAATCTTCCTCCTCCCTTCGTCACCCTCCCCATAGCCGTACTTCACCCTCGTCCATTTCCTGCCGCATCCATGCCGATACGACGACTCTCCACAGATTCTGACGCGTCGAAGACGAGCCCCTATTCTCGAGGCTGCGGCTCGGTTCAACTTTCCCCTCCAACAAGTTTCCACGATTCTCTGTATTCTCACCCCTCCGGTTTGTTTGCCTATCGGTGTCGAAAACTGTGCCGCGGTGCAGCTCCGGAACTTTGCCAAGCGACGACGGCGGCTGGAAAAGTGCACGACACTCGAAACTAGCGGAACGCGTCGTGACCTTGCCGCGGCCCCCGAAGTTCCCGAAACTTGTACGGATGGACAGCGTCGTTGGACAGGGTCGAGAGTTCCTCGACGAAAGTCGTAGCTCGTAAACGAGCGCCTAGCAACAGCGTGCCGCGAGAACGACGCGCGTTCGGCGTCTC
Source organism: Nomada fucata (assembly GCA_948146005.1). Taxonomy (NCBI): domain Eukaryota; kingdom Metazoa; phylum Arthropoda; class Insecta; order Hymenoptera; family Apidae; genus Nomada; species Nomada fucata. The sequence goes on from OX411282.1 coordinate 477,428, forward strand.
CACGGTTGCGTCAGGTATACGTTTTGCCGGTTCAAGGGGAGCAGGCGCTTTGCTGGGTGCGGCAGGCTGCGCCGCGACGCCGGGCGTCCTTCCCCCGGCACGACTCCCCCATCGAGCCGCTCACCCTTCGTCCCTGTCTGTCGGCCGCCAACCCGCGATCCTGACACGGCTCGCAACCCCCAACACGCACGGCCCAGGGCGAACCAGGTGTTCGTGTCCGATCCTGCGAGTCCACCATTCCTCTCGTTCTTACTATTATCTTCATTAAAGCATCTCTCTCTCTCTCCGAAACGCTACGCGCACCGTTATTTGCGGCGAACAGAAGTAAGTCCCTCGACATTATTGCGGATCACGATGGCTGGCGTTGCTCGTGTTTATCAGGGGCGTTGAAAATCACGAGGACGCTTAACGCGGAGAACGGCGGAGGATGGAAACGAACCATCGTCGGTTCCGGGAGAAAGCGTGCGATTCGAGGGGTAGTTTTTCACGAGCTGCACGGCGCGTCTGCCGATACGGCGAAGCCGCGGGTCCCTTCGTGCACGAGAGAGAAATTAGTTCCGGGGTTACGGTTCAACTGTCGTAATCAGTTTTAAGGTCGACTCCGTATCTATCGCTCGCAGGGGACTCGATCTCGCGTCCGAAGGAAGAGCAAACAGCGCGACACCCTCCGAAGAGACTGTCGTCGAAATACGAACCGAGCCTGCGCTCAACTACAAATAAGCAAATTAATGTATTAACTCGACTGTGCGCGGCCTACAGTACCGACGCGCCCTCGGAACTTTCCTTTTCAGCAATTACGAAATGCGCTCTCGAAGGCCAGTTCAATTTCATTTTCGACCCGACTGGGGGAAGAGTTCTTTCGCGAACATGACTCGATTCGCCCGGGTATTTTCACGAGAGCGCGCACACGATAGCACCGAGCGGCGCGGTATCGAGTGACCGGAGAACACGGGTTCGACCCTGATAGTTGAACAACCCTCGAGAGCCGGTAACTGGAATAGCCGCAACCCCTTTCGAGCCTATGCGCTATGTTTGTATATGCATATAACCCTGCTACTACTTCCTGCGACTACGAATTGAATATTCACGGCGGGCTGTACGCGTTACAGTTCATCTCGGTCAGAGAGCGATCCGTGGTCTCTTGAAAATTTCCACGTGGACGTATGGATATGTCTGCGCACAGGGGCGTCCAAGTACCCGAAATCGCTCGCCACGGTTCACAGGTCGTGCATATTGATCTAATCCAGTATCGCGAATGTCGGATGGAGGAGATACGAAGGTCAGAAACCGTGCCGTTAGCGTTAGGGTTTCTCCCTAATTGGAAGAAAACGAGCAAGATAATTTGTCGTACGATTTACAGAGGCCCAGATTTACCGCACCATAGACCATAGACGCGCCATGTATAATTACGCGAGCTACGAAATCTGGGCTGAGCACACGGCTCTAAACAAGGTTGGATAGAACGATCCGATGCGGCACGAGATTATAGCGTGGACAGACGGAATGTCGCAGATTTAATTAATCCTTTTTGCAGACAATTTAATTATTACTGCGACGGGATTTGCCTGCGACGCGGGGCTAACGCGGCATACAGAGGGGGTCAGGTAACGAAGTTACGACGGAATCAAGTCGACTATTACGAATCTGTTTCGCAAACACGCCACCGTCCTTTCGCGAGGAACGATAGCGAAGTAATTACGCCCCGAGCTTCCTCGAGTCGCTTTAAATAACCAAAAGACCTCGGGAATCTTGTAACGCGACAGAGCGGGGGAGTAACTTTTTGTTCCCGAAAGCTATGCCAGCCTCGGTTCTTCGAGATATTGGGGATGCTTTCGTTCCTCGTCGTTCAATCGCGAGACAATTAAGAGGAAATGGAGAAGCCACGGTATTCCCCGATGAGCTCAATTCGATTTATCTATTGATTACCGCGGTACCATCGAATACAGATGCTCACGGGGAGACGCACGCGTTGGGACAACGATACGGAGCGACTCGGTGGAAAAACGGCAGGGAAGAGGGAACGCGGTTAACGTCAGATTTTTGTCTGCTGGAATGTACGCGCGTGCGTCCAGTCGATTCCCGAGAAATTAAAGTTTCTCCTTGGTCGTCGGTGGGCAACAGACGACAGGAAGTATTCGTACGTTTCGGTAGAGACTACCGTCGGTATCCCAGTATTCCTGGCACGTACGTAATCTTGACGCGTCTGCATCCTGTACGACAACTTCGATTCCGAATAATACCGCGTAGAAAAATGATGTCGTCCTTGCCACGATCGAGTTCCATCTCCTTTCCTCCGCTTCCTCTTCTACAATTTCCCGGCTCTTCCCGGGACGTTGAGAAATTCGCCAAGCCTCTATAGGTGCATACGTACGGCAGTGTGTATAGGGGCGAGGGAAAGGGGAAACTCCGATGCAAAGTTAATCGAGAACAAGCTACGCCTTCGTCGACGAGGTAAAATATTTAATTTCAGCCGAAATGCTTGAAGAGGAAACCGAGGAACGGCGCGTTCGAGAGCATTATCGCCGTACCCCTTGCGAGCTTCGCACCCTCGCACACCGTTAGATATCCCCGTTGATACGCGATCGCCCCGTACGCACGGTGTATACGTATCCCTGATGCAAATTAGTGTGCGGCGAGGGGGCCGCACTTTTTCCGGGCATCGTTCGCCGGGCAGCCCCTCGCCAACCCCTCGCCAACCCCATCTCGACCCGGCTATTCGCTCTCTTCTCTTTGGATCGGCCTGGTGAGAACGTTGAATTATCGATCCGCGGTTAGTCCAGGGCTTTTCGACGCTGACAGCTGCCGAGAGCACCGAGAAAAACACCGACGAGATCGAAATGAATTTCGCGAGGCAGCGGCGAAGACAAGCAATTTTCTACGAAGCTTCGCGTCACGATCACGTTCTTTCGCGAGCGCATTTTTCCACGAGAGAGTTTCCCCTGCAATTACGCGACTGGATGCACGGGACGGCCTTGAACTTCGAACTACCCTGCACCGACATGGCGAACGCAGGCACGCTTGGTGCGCAGCGTACGCGCCATCCGGTCTGCGACCGGCAATGAGCGACGATTCTTCGTTCTGCCTTCCCTTATCGTCCGCTTATCGCCCGGGCCTTTCCTGCCGACTCGTTCGTTTTAATATTACACGCGCGGACACAGAGAGATTACAGTCACGCGGGCGCAGGCTATTCCGAATATTGGATCGGAACGATCGTACCGTTGCGCACGCACGTACACGTCCGTAACCCTGTTACGGATGCGCGGCGATCGCGTTAATCCGATAAGCAACTTGCATTCGCACAAAACACACCCACCCGCATGAATCCTTCTCGTCCCGATTCCTATAGGGCCGTGGCCGCGATTTCTGTCGGCGTAGTGAAATTTGCGTGCGCTCCACCGGATCGACGACGAAGGAGAGAGACGCGTTGTCCAGTTCGCGGGGCTCGATAGCGCAGACGATAAACGCGACTGGTGTATCGCGTAAGAGCAGAAGCGACTCGTTGTTCCCGTTCGTGCCGCCGCCGCTATTAAACAAAACGAACCGGAGCGTAAATAAAGCATCGATAGATTCCCGGCGCGTTACGATCCGCGGACAAAAGTATCTCCAAGTTCATCGAACTAGGCGCGCGCGCGATACGTACACTCTTGCGAACAATGATCGCGAAGCGTGCGGACGCGTTCCGTTCCGTAGGAAGCGAACGACACCGGCTGCACGGGCCGGTACTGTCAGGTGCGCTTTCCACGCACCGCGCGTCGTCGAGTTTTCCTTTCGCGTTTCCTGACAACGGAGACAGCGTGCCGCCGAATTAAGCGCCGCTCGACCGCGCTGCCGTTGCGTCGCCTTCGCTGTTGAACGGTTCAAGTTGAAGGTGGGAAGCTCGCGAGAAGCTTGCGAGGAGTGGATGCCCTTTTTGAGCAACATATCTTCCTTCCCCTTCGCGCTCGCCACTGCGGGAGAAGGGAATTTGGAAATCAAAGAGGATACGATCGAACGACGCCTACGAATACGTTTGATCGATGGCCGATATCCAGTGGCCGTAAACGTCGCCGTGGATGGCCTATCGCGGCGCTTCCGGTCTCCGGTGAGACGCACACGAACGCGAGCAGGCAAGTATACAGACATCGCGGCGGACACGCGCATCGAAGGTGTACAGCGGTTGTTTTGAAAAAGGTGTACGTGCTATCTCGCAGCTGCGCCCTCATAATTATGCGCCAAGCATATTCGGCGAGTGACGACGGTGGTCCAACATGGCGTTCGGACCCCGAGCCTACTCCCTTTCCTTTTTCGACGCCTATCGGCAGGTGATTCAACGGACGGCACATTGGCAATTGTTCCTTCCTCGCGTTCCGACTCGTTCGCCGGCGACAGAATCATGGGGATGATACAATCGGGGCGACTTCTCGCGATACCGCGACGAAATATTTTCTCCTGGCCCTCGGCCCTCTTAGTTGCCGCGAACTCGGAGTAAAATTCCCGAGTTTGCTCGGGGAACAAAGAGTTTCTTCCCTTCCCTTTTTGTCCCTCGGCTCGTTAATTGCGAGCGATTTCGCGTTCACCGCGGCAACTCCACTCGAAACGTTGCCGTTATCCGACCGTTCGCGGTTCTTCCTTTTTTGCTACGGATTTAGAACGGCGGGAAGGGGAATAGCAAAAGCATAGAGAGGCGTGGTCGGTCCTATGCTTTACCTACCACGCGCTTCGTCTTCAAGAGAGTACCCGTGAAACGAGACGACACGTTTCCGTCCAACGGAAGACACTCGCGCGCTCTTCGCGGTCCGCGTTGTAGCGACGCGCTCATTTTGGCCAGACGGAGGAGGCGAGCACGATTTTGAAACACGTACGCATTCGACTGCATCGAATCGACCGCACGATAATTGCAAATGAGACGGATGCCCGCGGGTGGGAAACGATTTGCCTACCACCGCGTTTCAATTGCAAACAATACCTACGAGGAGAACGCTTCGTTGTAGAGAAATCGGGCGAATCAGCCTGCCACTCGAACGATAAACTGACGATGCCCGATGACTTCTCAGGAATATAATTCGGAAGGAACCGTGAACGTGACAGTCCCAGGAGACGATGCTGAACGCTCGAAGAATGTCGATCTTGGCACCGGTGCAAGTTGCAACGAGATTGCCGCCGAGTTCAGCAGCGAATCGCGCATCTGTATTCCAGCCCGAGCGGGCATCGATATCCGCGTCGCTTATAATTGGGCGCGCACGGACGAGAGCGAGCAGAGCGGAGCGAGCTAGGCGAGCGGACTCGTCGACGCGTGAACGCTCGTTCGCGTACACGCGTGTACCACATCGACGTAGACACGCAGAAGCAACGAGCACGGAGGCAAGAAGCTCGTGTATATAAATAGCTAGTTAGGGTCGATGGACAGGCTAAAGAGGCGAACGCGAATCGTGAGAGCGAGGATTCATTCACCTGCACGGGGGCACCGGCACACCGGCGCCCAAGCGCTAGCGATAGCGATAGCGAATCACTCGTCAACGGGAAATTTCTTGTTCGCCGAAATGTCGGTTGGCTCTCGCTTCCGGTGCGCAGATACGATCGAAACGATCTATCGGTGGCGGAGCTGGAGGTTTAGGAATCGTTTCTCCGAACAGATTTCGCGTGCTCGTGGAAGGAGGTAAAGTGGAAAGCGAGAAATAACAGGGCTGTGGAGCAAAATGAAACGCGAAACCGAGTCTCGATATTTCTCTGAATTCGATAAGTAGCTAGCGACGAGTCGTCTCCTCTTCTGCGTTTGGACGCGAGCGCCGCGGAGTTTCGGTCGGAGCAGAAATATCGATAATTATTGGCATCGCGCAGTCTGCTTCGACGCGTCGCGACGGGAAGATTGGACGCGCGCGGGCGATCCTATAGGGAAACGTGCAAGCATACGAAATTTGATGATACCCGAGCCGCTGGGCTCCCCGAGAGGAGGGATCTTTTGCTATTCGGGTTGCGTGGCTTTTTACCTGACGCGTTCCATGAATCATCGTTCCGAGAGACGGGCGGGCGAAAGTATAATACCTTCGACACAGGAATTTGATGGAACGAGCGGGAGAGACACGGGAGATATTGTACGCGTAGCGGCTAGAAATTCGCTCGGCCCGAAGTCTTTCCTAGGACTCCCGTCCGTCAGCTGCGTGCGCGTCGGTCGAAGCTCGGCGAAGTCGCTGCCCTCGGAGAACTTCTGGGTTCGCAGGGGTGAAAAGAATCAGCCGTCTTCGAAGTTTGCTCGGCCGATTGTTTCTTCGCGTGAAAAGCCGGGCCGGCGAGGTGAACGACAAGTAGGACGGCCGTGGCCGTGCGCGTGTCGAGGAGAGGCTTTCAATTGACCGGGCGCGTTGACAGCGCGCATTGTGGCGAGGTAACGCGCGAACAAATAGTTGGCTGACGGCGCGGCACGGCGAAAGTTTGCCGCGACAGAGAGCAACGATAAGGCCACGAGGAGGTGGCGTTTGTTGAAAATCGGATGACAGACCGCGCGCCGCGACAACGAATGGTATGGACGTTCCGCAAAACGATCGCTCTTGTTCGGGGGTAACGCCGCGGAAATCGAGCCCGATACTTATCGGAGAGGCAAGCATATTTTCCACCGAAGCTGATTGCACGGGGCAGAGCGCGCGGCAACGCGACCACGATTTTTCCATACACTCACCGCGAGCAGACAATTACCGCGGCCCCTTGCACCGACTCAAGGCGCGACAACGTCCGTATTACTTTGCACCGAATTAACGCCACTTTGCGCGGCTTCCAGCGGCAGCTAAGCGGGCATAAAGAGATGGTAAAAATACGACGATTATTTTCGGAGCAACTCGTGGAAGCCATTTGCACCAATGGCGAACCTCTACTCTGCCCGATACGTTCCTACCCATAATCCTATTAATTTTCACCTACATATTTCATCCCGCCACGCTCATCAACGCAGCCCTCGGCCGAACATCCCGATGCACCCGTGCTCCGATTCTTGCGTCGCGATTTTTTTTTAATTGCACTCCGATCGACACTTCACCGTGGAAAACATCGAGATGATGCGGCCTGAAGCTTGCAATTAAAAAGCTTCCAGCAAGCGCGAGCCCTCGCGTCGTTTACCTCCGACGATCCGCCGAAGACTCCAAGTTTCCGCCCCCTGAACCGTTCCCCGTGATCGCGACGCAAAGTCGACACTTGTCCGTCACTTGCGACGGAACCGCCGATAGCTCGGCGACGCGAGTATCGCTTCGCGCGAACTCCGAACAGCGATGGGCAGAATAGCACCGGGGAACGCGAGATGAAACGCGGCGAAGAACGAAAGACGAACTCTCTTTCGTCTCTTCGATGCAAGCAGCCTTCCGGCGAGCCAGCGACTGTCTCTTCTCTATGAGAAGCTACCGTGTCTCTCCCTCACGCACTTCTCGCTCACGCATTTCGTTCCCCATCCTCCTTTCTCTGCGCAGCTCTTTGCCTCTGTTTCTCTTTGTGATTCCCCTCTGCTCCAACGGACCAGTTAGCTCGTCGATTCCCTTGCACTCGTGCGCAACGCGGGCCGCCTCTTCGTCCCACGGTACACATACTTACGTATACGTATGCATGCACGTATTCCTACACTTTTCTCCCTCTTCGCGCACTTGGCGCCTCTCTCTTCGCTTTCGTTGATCGCACGGAAACATCCCTCTCTCCCTCCGGCGCTCTCTACCGAACCGCGAGAATCCCCACGCGTTCACCTTTTTACCTTACGGACGCTTGATTGCTTGCTCATCCGTGAAACGAAGAAAACGCTCGGCGAGGGTACTCCAGCCTCGAATTATTGCGGGGATAGGCCGATCGGGACGAACGAACGGCCTTCCGACAAGTGTTGCCGGAACGGGCCTCGCGAATGCACCTGGAGCACGTGGAGTAACCTTCGCGGAACGTGTCTGAGAAACGAGGTAAAAGCTCACGGGCCGAGTGTCAGGAATTGTCGACCAAACGGCTAGCAACCTCTCCGGCTTTCCGATGCGACAGCCTTCGCCGCGCTGCTACAAGTATGTATGTACGTACAATGAGTATCGATCGTGCTCCAACTCGTAAGTATGGGAACCGTAAATATTTGATGTTTGCCCGGTGGATGAGCCCGCACGAAATTGAAATCCACGGATGAAATTTCATTCATCGGCGTAAGGATAATGCACGATGGAAACGTCGTCCACTGCTTTCAGCTGCGGCAACATATTTTCGAGTATCTGTGCAACGCAACTGTTTGTCCAAGTTGGAAAAGCGCGAACGACGAGTTGGATGTAAACGAAGAGAGGGTCTGCGTTGAATTTGGACGAATTTCGAACGACGCGTCTATTGTCATGCAAAACCCAAAGGGGTCTTTTTTACGAGCAACCAGCGAACGTCGAGTAGTCGCGTCTGTCCCAGTCCTGTGGATATTAAATTCACCTACGAATATGCATATGTCCCACGGCTTTTTCTTCCTCCGTCGGGACGAGAGGGAACGGACGTCAAAGCCGATCAAGATCGTTCACACTTTTTGCGGTCCCTTAAATCTTGTAAATTGAATACAGCCGCATCGAGGCTCGCAAGTACGGGATCGTAAGTTATCTTTCGCGCGAGCAGATCGATTCGAAGGCGAGAACGCGCCCTCTAATCCAGGAAGGAAATAAAGGACGAAGCGAAAGCGACGGTGTGTAATTCTTCGCACGATCTCATAGGGGAAACGTGGTACCTCGGGGAAAATTCCGAGTCACGCGACACTAACGGAGTTATTAAAACGAATCGAAACGAAACGAAATTTCTGCACGCGATTAAGCGGCTGCGATAAAAGGAGTGTACGAAAGGGACAGCCTGCCGCTTTGCTTCAGGCGATTATTGCGATTCCCAATAAGCACACATACCTAGCGAGCGTCGTCGACCCTAACACGAAACGTACCGTGGTATCCCAGGAAGAGGACACGCGGCTGTTTCCTTGCTGGTTATTCGTTATCAGGATCGATATAGCTGCGCGATTCCGGTCGGAATATCATAAATTCAGCAACGTGGAAGCAGCCGTGCGGCACGCTACGACAAGGAAGAGTTAACGCGATAACGTTTATTCGATTTGCACGGAACGATGGAAGCGGAAAATTCGTCCTGCCCGAATTCGAAATGAAATGGCAATGGAATAGAGGGCGGGGACAGACAATGGAGAAACATCGAGGTGAGAAGAAAAGAAGAAAAGCTATGGACGTATACAGTGCGTCCGTGCGTCTACTCGACGGGAAAGAAAGGATGATTCTGCTACTGTTCTCTCCCGGTGCGTGTCTCACGGAAACTGGCGATGCGTTCGCGCCGTACCGCCTGCCGACACAACTGCGGAGGAATCAGCAATGGTAATGCCTCTCGGCGAATAACCTCGTTACCGCTCCATTTTCTCGCCCCGGTAGCTCGCGATTATTATTTATACATTCTTCCTCTTACACCGGCTCGCCGATCGCGAAAACCATTGGAAAAATAACGGGGACGACCAAAGGAACGATAGGTACAATTACGATTGGCGATTTGCGGAGGGAAAGCTGCAGCCCTTTTATCTTCGCAGGCCGTAAAGTAAGATTGAAAAAAAAGAAGAGAAAATTTGTTTCGCCCAAAGCGTATCGGGTATAGCGGTTGCTTTACGACAATAGCCAGGAAGAAATAGAAAGCTTCGTGTACTCGAAGCTCGTCGCGTTGAATCTAGACTTTTCTCGGCCATAAACTGACGGAGTCGTAAAAGACAGGACTGAAGCTGCATAGAAATCGTGCGTCTGAAAAACAAAGCGGAGGAGTCACGTCCGTATCATAAACTCGGTACACGTTGCGGAGCTTAACGCAGACACGGTGCGCTCTCCTAAACGAGAGGAGAGGACGAATCAATTGAAATTCATTCAAGTTCAACCTCAAACCTTATCGCGATTCGGATCGGCTATTAGTCGACCAAGAATTCTTCGTTCCGAACAATGAGCGCACCGGCACGGTTTTTCTTTTGACGATCGTACAATAGCGACGCTGCTCGACGGTTGAGTCACCTCGTATAAACCACCACCCACGATAAACGTGTGGTAACGGTGACAACGGGTCGCTACGAAGAGAAGAGGAGAAGACGAAACGAAGAAGACGTTTCACCAGGCGTCGCGGCCAGCACTTTACTCCAATTTGCGGCCAAGACGTTCTGAAAAGGATGTTCCTGATGATATGGAAAACGTTGAACTCCACGGGTAAGGTCAACGGGAGTTCGCCGTTCTACGCACAGCTCCTTTCAGATACGAGTCTCGTTTTACAAAAAAGAAGGAAAGAACGAGCAGACGACCGTTCGCCGCTCGTTTCGCGTCGAAACTTTGCTAATGAAAGTACCGTAATTGCCCGACAACTGGATCACGCTGGATGGACAAAACGAATCACGATTCTCTAATGCTTGTTTGAATTGCATGAATGAGCAAACTTTCGAGGAGCCTAGTTTCCTGCTGATCCTGTTCGCCTAACGCTATGCCTACGTTAATGGTCAAATTAGTGGATTCCGGAGTGAATAAATTTTATTACGAGCCCTTTCGCAATTTCGTTAGATGCTCTACCCCCCTCCCCCCCCCCCCCCCCCCAGCCATCCGAGGCAATTGTTTGTTAATTGGAGCAGCGCAGAGGAACGGAATAGCAACGAGAAAAGTACCTTTAAGCAGGAACGACTAAGAATAGTAGGTTGAATGTTTGAATAGTGGCAGGACTTTTCGCGGTGCAACCAGAACAATAGAAGAAGGGAGAGGCGAGTGCCTTGGACGACCCGAGAAAGTGCAAGGGTGAGAAATTTTGAGCGCCGATGAAAGAAAATTTTCCTCCATTCGTTCAGGTCGCGAAGCAAAGAAAAAGCAAGAAGAAAACACCCGGTCGAGGTAAAAGGAGCGTTCTTAACGAAATTTACTTGGGGTACGTACTTGTTGCTGAGAGTACTCGTTGAATAGGAGGGAAATTACAGAAGAACTGTGACGGGATCAACGCGGTTCGATGGGTACTGTAATCGAATGGAATCGATTAGTATATCAGTAGGCAGACCGTGAAGATTAGCGTTGCGAGAATTAATTGCTCTTCTGTCTCACGGGTTCTACCGGAAAAGAGAAACGTGCCGCGAATCCTTGGAGCTCTATCGGGAAGTAGCGTTAATTACCGTGGTAAAATTACTGATATCATCTTGGTAATCGGGTTAAGACACCACCGTCAACTACTCCGCAGCAAATTATTTCCAGCGGAAGCTCGAGCGGTTCGCCGTTGTCTTTCGTACATCTTGAAACATTCTTGCATCACGAGCAAAGCGTTGTATACCAGTATCGAAGCAGCAGACATTTCAATTATTGCAGAATTCTTTGCATTTTCTAAGACAATATTTTTATTCTCTCGCGCTTTGCACAATAATAAATAAATGATGCTTTTGTCGAACGGATTCGTCTCTCGCTGCACGCACTCGTGCTACAAATTTATCGTTCCGTTGGCAAACGTTTGTTGAATATCTACACGCTCGTGTATTTAAAATTTAAAGCACAGTCTAAATTACAGTTAGAACCGTAACAACGTATACGTAGTCAGGATTGTAAAAGGAACACGATTAGAACCAGTCGAGGACGTAATTAACTGTGACGATTTATCATACGCGTACGCTAGAAAGGATGAAAGAATTTAAGACGACCAGCCGTCTTATCTCTACCAACAGCCGAAGCAAAGGACCAGCGGATAAGATAAGAACGTATCGCGAAGGATAAACAGTGGCTCGAGACAAGGGTAGCAGTGCAACCCGTAGCTTCCGGTTTTGGGCATGAAAATAAAGCATTCCCGTGCACTCCTGCGCGGCGTCAAGATAACGGAATATGTATTCGTGAATCGTGAACAAGTCGTTATCGCGTAGGCAAAAAGTAAAAGATGGTAGGAAAAAGCCGGTGCCCGTTGAGGAAAATCGAGCAACTATTATTCCTCGGTCGTTCATCCGCGATGATCGCGATGTCGATTAATTAAGGGTGGAATCGCGTGACCGGAAGCGAATGAGAACCGCTCCGAGTGGTATACGTAGGCGTAGCCCCGTGTTACCCGGTTGCGCCGTGACTCCTCCGTAATGCTATCAGTGCCTTCGCTGCCTTCAGTGCTGTCACCGATAAGAAAAAGCTTTCGGAGTATCAACTGCCTGGCAGGACAACGATATCGTGCGATATTTCGTTTCTATTCGAAGGCGGTGCGATCGATCGAGTTCTATTCGAATCGTTCGCACGAAAATGGAGCGGAATTTCAAATGGAGCGTAAAAGAATTCTATCTACCTACGCGTCCTAGGATACACTCCGTGTTCGATTTAGTTGCGCCCTATAGATCACGAGCTGGTGTATTTAACACTCGACTCAACTTCCTTGAAGGAATATGCGTTTAGAGGTGGTTCCTTGCGGGGTCAGCTTTCGTTGGATTTAGCCGGAAAACGTGGTAAGCGTAAAACAAGGGGAACACGAAGTTTCAATTACGTGCGCTCCATGTTTGCAGAGCATGCGCCATTAACTGGCACCTGGCCGAAAACGCGTAAGGGCTCAGGATCGATGGGCTATCGCGGGAAAAAAAATTCGCTGAACGGGCGACGTACGATTATGTAGGTACATTACTGGACACGATACGTTTCACTCTGCCACTCATCGGTCTAACAACCGGAGCATGGATAGAAACGTCCTATGGAAATTCGCCTCGACGAAACATGCATCCCATTATTTTTGTGTTTCTTCAAGCGGTCGTCAAAAGAATTTTATTGCGAGACAATGCGGCACTCGTAGAGAAATTTATCTCCTCTTGTGTCCCGTTTCAATGCTCGCAGACTATGCATTCGGATCATTTGTGCGCGCAGAATAGAACTTTGCAGCGTGACACGCGAGATTCTCCGACCCCTATTTAATTCCATATTACCCCTTACCCCTGAAAGGAGAAAAAAGAGGATTCGAGATCCGGTTCGAGGTCGATTCCCTCGACTTACGCGCTCAAGGTTAGAGCGTGTGACACAGCCATTAAAACACAATAGATCATTTGAAGCCATAGCGTGGCTATATAATTAATTTCATAGAAGATACACGCAGGAATCCGCAATCGACTTCCCGTCGTCGCGGGTTCAAACGAAACTCGGATCAGCGGATACGCGGGCTCCCATTCCCATCTATCGACGGATTTCAATTTTCGATTCACTGCAGATGTATGTATGTATGCCGCGGAATTAGCACCGCATCTTGTTTCAACCAGGCTCGCGCAATCTCGCGTAATTGCGATATTTATTACGCGTACAAGGTATTCCTGTGCTAGTGGAACGGATTGAATTCTTCCTCCGATCGTCTGCTACACGATCGACTATCGAAGCGCAACGTAACACCATGATCTATATACGATACGCTTTAATCCTGGTGTCGTCATCGACGTACTCTATGAACGTACTGCGTATCGATAATGTTGTACAGCCACGCGGCGATAATTACATAATTCCTTCGTGAATATAATAAATCGGCGATACACCGTGAGTTGCGTGAATCTTGCGTCGGTAAACCGAATCCGTGTCCAGGAAAATCGAATGTATAGCACGACGAACGTGTATAGCCAGACGACGGCGATACAGCTACAATTGAGAACGAGAGTGCAATCTGAGGGTCAACTCGCTGGGAAATGCATTTAATAAGGAGAAACGAGATAAGGTGCCGCAGCGATTGGTCGAAGGCGATTCCATTGGTGTCTCTTTGTGCCTTGGACGCGTTCAAACGACCCAAAGGTTTTAATAGAACGGTACATTATCTTTTTCTCTCGCGCGCCAATTCATAACGAATGATAAGCGCGACGAGCTGCGGTGCAGTGGCATTTCTCATGAAACAACAAATTGCAAGGCTTGCAGCAATAAGGAGGGAGCTCTATTTTTTCCACACTTCTTTGCTAGACATGCAATTTTGTAAAGAAAAATCCGCCCTCCCTTTATATACACTCCGTCGAGAAATATTTTGTTTTCTCCTTATAGCAAAAAAAAAAACAGGCTGCTAAAATTGTATCAAGTATAGGTTTCATATTCTGATACCTGAAAGGACGCTGGTGCTATATCGCAACCTTGATTCTCGTAAAATTAACTCCCGTAACGGGTTATCCGGTAGGATTATGTAATTTCCACCGGCATGGCAGCAAGATCGATACGACCGATCCTTCTTCTTCCTCTATCCTAGCGACGATTGGAAAGAAATACAGATGCGCGTGTAAAAGAAAATTCGAGGAGGAAAAACGGAGCAAGTTGTCGAAAACATTTTGAAGAAAACCCACCGGGCGATGCTGCATGCTCGGTGAGAGCGATCGATAAATTTAATTACGCGCAGCGACTGTTCTTTTTCCTGCCCCTGGAACTTCGGCAACCAAATGCTAGCCTCGTGACCGCTGCCATCCGTCCGTAGGTAAAAACGGTGCCCCTGGTCACGTAATTAACGCGAGATATAACGATAAGATAACAAAAGGTGGATGCAGTAAATACAAGGAGAGATTTCACTCGACAGAGATCCCAGGGAATTGTTACATCATTTTCAAATACACACTACTGTTTGCAAACGCGTTACGCCCCAGAGCATTGCGATGAAGAGCAGCAGGAGGGGAAAAAAGAGCGTAATTAGCTTCGGTGGAATGCAAGCTAATGAAAAGCTTGCATTCTATCACGTATGTATGGAAGTACATATGCGGCACGTTTGATTCAAAGTCATGACCGCCTCGATTCGATTCGCGCATCGATATTCATTCACCTCCGCGTTTACGCAACCCACTAACACGGCAAGTAGAAAACGATATCTGCCGACAACATTCTGCGATCGTAATCTATTATTAAAATTGTCCATGTCACAGAAAAATAATTGCACCGTCAAGTCTCCGGTTCCGTTTACACCAAACGATAAAGTACGCAGGTGTAGCGGAAGGTATTTGCGAGCGAAAGTTCACCGATCATAATGAAATAATCGGAGGTCAAAACAAATTAAGGACACACACGTATACCCAATGAATACTATGGGCATCTTCTTTTCGATAGATTTTATACGAGGCCAGCGTGAAAAGCGTGTAGGGGGGCATCAGGAAGAAGGAAAACCTTCCTCTCGCGTAACGATTATCCAAGGCATCCCGTGTGTCATCCGACAGCAGCATTTTATCTAACACGTAAACTTGTTTCGCCGGCGTGACCAACACACAGGGAAGCTCAAAGATGGCTTCTGCTTTGGTTCGTTCAAGAAATTTTATTCCTCATTACTTGAAAGAGAGAGCCCCCCTTTACGCTTACTTTTTTCTACATTCGCTCGAAGAGAGAGGGAAGAATAATTCTTGATACTTACGATAACGACGAATCGTGTAGTATCCCAGTGATCCGCTTCGAAAGCAATCCCGTATCAACGACAGATCCACCACCTGATCCCAAACTTTCGGGATCGAGACGCACGTTTCACCGACTGGATCAACTTTCCACTTAATTGTTTCAGCGAAAGACGAACGAGTGTTTGGCACGCAATAGAAAGCCGACAAATACACTGCGTCAAAGGGGAGATCGTAAATAGTTAGCGAAACTCCCGGATCATCCCCAAATTCGATCGGTCGCGATCAGTTGTCGTAAACACTGGCCGCCATGCTCTCTCAGCACCTGTCAATATCGGCGTACAGCGCTGCCATCTTACGGTGATGCATTCGCTTGTGAATGTTACCGCTATCTGTCGACGTTCACGATGAAATACAATGTCAAACTGGACGTATGAATTCCTAACAAAAGTTCAGACTACATACGTAGACGGGGAGTGCAGAGTAGATATATCGCCCAACTAATTTTCTTGTTCCCCGTTTCAAGAGGTTCTAAACGGTATATATAATCTGTTGGTAACATTGTCAGTGATATGGAAATGGTACTGGAGTCTAGAATACCGCAGCTACATACAAGTGTACCTGGCGCCATCTCACGTTTGCGGCTTTTCGAGCCGCCATTGGCATCGTCAAACCCAAATTTCTGGATTACATCGCTAATTTAAACAATTGCGTTTTGCTCGGCTTCCAGAAGGTAGTTTTTATATCGGACTGGTCTTAAATTCAAGCTACGAAGCATAACTATTTCCTCCATTAGTTTAAACGACATAGCAATTGTAATTCCAAAGTTATTAACAATTAAAAAGTTACTGCAATGATCTCGACTTCTGGAGGCGATAGATTAATGATCGAATGGTTAAAATGAAGGTATAGGATATTCGACTAATATCCATTCTGTAATACTTGTAACAAAAAGTATGCAGTTCGATACGATATTCAAAAGTACCCGCCTTAAAGAAACAACAGCATCCCACTCCCCCCAAATTTACCAGCCAATCAGCGCAATCTATTTCAAAAATCTGCCTCTTTCGCGCAACCGATCTCGTACTGAATAGACGTGCTCTGACTGTTCGTCGAATTAAGGTATGTCACATTGTCTAATATATTCTCGAAAACAGCAAATGATATACGCATTGCGTTCGTTTCCCTGTCTACCGCGTTTTCCGTAGTTTCTTTGTTAATATTAATCAATATTTTGCAAGATATGATGAAAAAAAATATTGTACAGTCGCACCGCGTGGCGTGCATTTTCAAATGGACTCGAGTATGCATATACGTATCGTCTCTTTACGTATGCGTATATGTATCTCAGCTCAGAATTCCATTATCTTGCAGCATATTCTGCTGTTTCTAGCAATATTACCGTAATATTGCCGATTCTTAATACATTTATATGTAATTTCAGTTGGATTCTGTTTCATGGCGGCCAATTTCGCTTGCCTTGAATCAGAAATGGCGCGAACGGGACATTTTTCGAACGAGAATGCGCAGGAGCAAAGGGACACGCCGCCATATTGTTAAATCAACTTCCCGCTGGGCGGGTAAGTGTTCTTGAAATTTCTTGTCGAAATAAGTAGAATTTTGGCAATATATCCCTATTAAATTATAATTCATAGCACGTATAATGCTTGTATGATATACAGTCGTGTTGTAGACAAGTAGTAACATAATACAAGCAATTATTTCCGAGTATATCTTTGTTGTTTCTGTCTGTGGTCGGAAAGCTTGTTTTTTCTGTAAAATATCGACAATTTATCGCGAAACGAAAAAAGATCCTTATCGTGTAACGTGTGTGTTGAAATATTTCTAGGAAACGCAAGCGATCAAAAAAAAAAGCGGAACATGGCCGAACGGCAAAGGACGATGGCGAATACTACTTGACTCTGAGCTGACAAAACATTTGGTAGACATCTCAGTGAGGTGCGTACATAATAGCTCTACTACAATTATTTGCACTCTATTACCGCTGTTGTTTATTTAGTAAATTTGTAATTATCGCTTCGCATAATATTCCTTCCATACTAAATCTCTTGTCAACATTGTATGCCTATATATTTGCAAATCGAATATTCACATTTTCTACAGAATTCGAGTTGAATTATTGCTTTAGTATATTACAATTATCATTATTTTCGTGCACTAGTTTAATTTCCTTGTCTTTCTTTGGTACAGGATTATGGAGAGAGCTAATTATGTGGAACAGAGGAAGGAGTAAGTCAATAGATACAATGATGCCGAATAATTGAATGCAGCCAAGGCCTGTGTGTGTGAGCACTTTAATTATATTTTCATATATGATTTGATATGATGTGAGATACTAAGATGAAACAACAACAGTTGAAATACTTATAAAAACAATTAGATTTTCTATACCAATTACAATTAAGTAATTGTAATTGGAATAGGCACAACTATTTTGCACATTTTGTTTAATGCATATGTTTTTATGTTTCGTACTCAAAAACATATGCAATAACTTGTTGCATTACTTATTGCATTGTTAATCGTGTAAATTTTCCTTGCATGTTTGCATATTTTTAATGCAGACTTGCACATTTTCAATGCATATTTATATATTTCTACTGGATATTTTCATATTTCTAATGTATATTTGATTATTTTTAATGCGCACTTGCGCATTTGCAACGCATATTTACATATTTCTAATGTATATTTGAATATTTTTAAGACACACTTGCATATTTACATATTTTTACTGGATATTTTCATATTTCTAATGTATATTTGAATATTTTTAAGACACACTTGCATATTTACATATTTTTACTGGATATTTTCATATTTCTAATGTATATTTGAATATTTTTAAGACACGCTTGCATATTTACATATTTTTACTGGATATTTTCATATTTCTAATGTATATTTGAATATTTTTAGTGTATGTTTGCATATTTCCAATGCACGTTTTCATATTTCTAATGTATGTTTACTTATTTTCCGTGCATATTTATTTCTCATAAATATCAATGATAACAAACACTAGATGCGAGGACTATGTTTTATTTCAGAAAATTTTCTGACCGCGTGCAATGCGGTCGGTAGAGTCAATATTTGCTTCGAAGTTTTCTAGCTTTTTCAGAGCAAGTGGCTCTGCTTCAATTTTTTTTTTTTACACTTTACCTACACGCGATTGTAAAGTCAGTGTTTTTCGCGTACTAATTATTTATACTATTATCGGAGCACCGGTGCTTCTTTTCAATTATTTTAATCGCGAAAGTAGCATCTTAATTTGTTCGCCGATATAATTTGCGGTCGCGTACATAGTCTTTTATTTTTATTTTTTTTCTTATAGTCGCTATCGGAAGTAGAGTCAGTGCATCACTGAAGGGGATGTTTTATATCACACTGATCAAATGAGAAATGTAAGTATCTTTTAAGCAATTCTCAGTTTTCCGCGAAGAATTAAATTCTGTAGATTTAACGGTAGATTTTAATGTTCTTCGCTTTTCTGTGTAGTTACAGATTGCATACTTGCTGTCGATTGAGTTGAATTGAGATGCCTCTCTGACGTTCCTGATGTCTTCCACCAGTACTTCCTCTATTTTTACAATCAACGAGTTGGTGAGTCGCATGCGTTTCGTTTCCTCCGGTCCCCAGTCATGCCGTAGGACGATTGGTCCGAACCGGCACGGGTGGCTGGTTGTATTTTTTAGTAGATTTGCGAGCGTAGTGACTAGGGCAATCGATGTTATTCGTCATACGTTTACCAATTGTATCATTTGTTCTTTTGCGGTACAATTGTTAAATACGTGATAAAAGCGTCGAGCGAATTGGCTGCGATGTTAGGAATAGAGAAATCGGCTAACTTGTCGATGACACGGGAATTCGGGCCGAAAAACGACATTGGCTGATTCGTCTATTACTATGTATATCTCGTCGGTGTTTTTGATACGGCAACGACGAGATGCAAGAGATGATATATCTCGTTTGTGGAAATTGTTTCCCTGATTCCCCCGATAGCATTCACATATATTTGCACAATTGTATGACTCCTGTCCCCAACACTACCTAATAAATAGTAGTGCCCCAACTTGTCACTGTTGATGAGCAGAGGACGCTCGAATCAGGGTCGGATTTCTTAATCGGTATGGCAGTCACATTGAGCCACGAAAGTCCAGAAGGTGATTTGTCTATTCATATATCTCGTCTGTGGTATTGCTCACTTATGTACTTTATTTCATTTGTAATGCTTACTTTTCAAGATATTTAACTGTTCTCACTTAAACCAGGCACACTGTATATCTCGTCTGTGCTACATATTTGAGGGGAAGTTTTCGTCCAGGAAATGTAGCATTTTTATCTTAAAATATACGCATATAGTTTATTATTGAGATTCGAAGCATGTGCATTAGTGTCGATACAAAAAGAATTGTCGCATGTTCGATAATAAATAAAAGGCAGGGTAATAAGAATAATTATAATATGAACACACATCACACGTCAGAGGGAGATATAATAGCTAAATATTTCCTTATAATTAGAATAAAGATACGTTCTGGAACTATCATGTTACCGTAGCAATAGCGATAAACAAAACTGATGCAAGGATGATACGATAATCAATAATAATACTACAATAAATAAGAATGTGACGCGAATAGGGTGACGAAATTCGCATTACGATAATTGCGTGGCGCGGAGATGTCCCGTCGGATCGCTTCAAACCAAGATAAAAAGAACGCGAAATAAATATAACGGCTTGGTAACCCGCGTGATCGTACGTGATCGTTTGAAACAAAAAATTGCCTGCTGTCCATAAACACACATACAGTCTTGATTGAATCGGTAATCAAACGAGCCCGGCGATCGGTGCGATAATTCGTGCGAGATTTGGCGATCTCGATGCGATCGACTGCGAAAATGATAACAAAGAAGGTCTGCAGTCGATAAACGGATGTCGCGACCCCGCTTAACATCGTTAAGCGTACTACTAACCGAGATACTCGTTCAGGGAAAGACACGTAGCATTCGAATTTCGTGTAGCGACGTCCGACCAATTTGAAAACAGGGAAACGCACGATCGAACGTATAAACCTGACCCTGCGCCCGATCGTTTACTTTTTTCGGTCGCGATAAGATTATCTCACGGATGATCGATCGACACGAACGAGCTAAGTTTAATCATTCGTTCGGGTCGCTTCCCGATGTCGCAAATTTTCGAAAGAAACATTTTGTTCGAGAGATTTTGAAGGCGATAAGGTTCGATGAAACTAGTACAAATAATTCTTAGGTTCTTCCGTTGGTTGGCCGCACACGCCGTGGTATTTCTTCGTAACTAAGCTTCGACTACGGCAGTTCTCGATTTCCAAGAAACATTCGTTGCTGTAGGTCATTCCATCGGTACCGCAAACGGGATCGTAGTAAGGTGGACAGATCTTTTGACACCCACGAAACAGAAAACCTTGCACGCATCTCTTCATAGGTACCACGTACACGTGCTTCCTGAAAAGTGCGATTAAAAAGAATGAGAAGAGAATAATGCGATATTCGGAGCGCGTGGACTCCAGGAGAGATATACAGAATTTGAAGACGCGATTACTGCTTACCCGCAGTTGTCCCTCTTCATCTCGCACTCGTTGCGATAAAGCTTGTTGTCGGAACCGCAAACAAACTGGCGTTCTCCACTGCAGATCTGGTTGCAAAGCGCGGTCGTAGGACAATGTTGCGCTGGAACTTGAACTACCCTCTGACCGCATGTCTCGCGCCGCAGATGGCAAAGGGATCTGAACGCATACGAGCACGTATATAAGACGTTTGCAAGCATAGATGTCTGAAAGAAGGTTGGGGCGAAATGCAGCGAAAGTTGCTTTAGGGATCGCGTGTAAATTCGAGTGCGCAACGATCGCCACGATAAGGGAACTATGAATTCGCAGGGATGCGCATTCCCATTCTCGTTCTTCGCACCGAACGATCATTCGCGATTCGCGCGTTCGTAAAACTCTCGGCGCTGACCGCCCTGAAATCCAAATAACACTCTTAATCACCGGTAAACGTTGCCGTCGCTTCCACAAACTGGTTCCTCGGGTTCCTCGCTACAGTCTTCGGGGCACTGTTCGGTCTCCTTCAAGGTCGTGCACTCTCCGACGTGAGCCAATTGAATACCTTTCCTGAAACGCAATGGTAACGACAGAGGTGAACGACAGATCGATGAATTATGAACGACTCGGGTAGGCGATGCGCAAGGTGCGATATATCGAGCAGCAGCGTACATCAACCCGCGCCGAATGGATCACGGGGGGGATAGACACGTGAAACGAAAACTTACAGGCACACTGCCACGTTCAGGTGACACTGATTGGGATAAGCGTTCGCGTCGCTTCCGCAAACTGGATCCGCGTCGTTTCCACATCGCTGCTGCTGTTTCATGCACTTGGTCAGGCGAGGTCGGCATTTCTCGAAATCAACAACCGTCACCTTTCTTCTCGCTTGCCTAGTCGATAGAAAATATGGCAGGGAAAGGTGAAAGCACGGGGTCACGGGTAACGAACGAGCGCGGCTAGAAATATTATTAAGGAGAAAAAACTGACCCGCAATTAAGCATCCGCATCTCGCATTCATTTCTGTATATACTTCCGTCGGATCCGCAGGTTGGCACTTCCGGCTCGTTTTTGCAATCCAAGGGACAGGCATTCGTCTGACCGCCGGACGTCCGTTCCCGCGATACGCAAAACGACATCGGCACCTCGAACACGTGCTTGCTAAACGATTGATCAGAGTGAGCCCGTTGACGTGGAAAGTGGAAACAGGTTCGCTAGTTATTTGCGTGCTACTTGTCAAGGATGTGCCCCTTACCCGCAGTTCTTTGCTCGCATTTTACAAGTGTTCGAGTAGAGGATGCCGTCGCTGCCGCATGCCGGCTTGGCGCCGCGCCAACACGATTCTCGACAGTGCCTGGTGGTCTGACAATGCTTTTTGTTCGTACGCACAACGCCTTGTCTACGGTCGGTCGGGCGGAATAAGTGTCGGTTCGGAATGAAATATGTATAAATAGGTGGGAGAACGGTACGTACCCGCAAGTGAGTAGCTTCATTTGACAAGTGGACTTGTAAACATTTCCGTCGCTTCCGCAGATCGGTCCATCGAGGGGTGCAAAGTCGCAGGATACCGGGCAGTTCTCTCTGTGCGCGGAAATGTTGTTGCAAGGACCCAGATGGGACAACTCGATGCCCACTCTGCAGATCTCCACCCTCAGCATACACTTGTTCAGATACGTGCGACCGTCGGTACCGCATACCGGATCCTGATCGCCTGGACAACGATGCTCGCACTTGCTACCGGACGACCTCAGGCAAGCGGTCTTCTCCGTAGCCACGGTCACGCCTATGCAATTTGTTGAGCATCGATAATTGCATTCGATACCACCAATCGGCGGCGTCGATGCGCCAAATGCGCCGCGTTTACTCTTAATAGATTATCATTAATGGCAACCGGGGAGCAGGATTTAAGGTCGCTCAGCACGCGAAACGAGGGAACGAAATGTCCCGGCGATGATCGCCGATGCTTGCTTCGACGGACGTTGCAAAGGGACTGCATAATCGCCGACGGAGGTAGCCGGTGCGCATACGCGCTCTCCACTTCAATGATAATTATTATGGTTAGAGCTGGCTCACCTTTTCCACACATCTT
Source organism: Nomada fucata (assembly GCA_948146005.1). Taxonomy (NCBI): domain Eukaryota; kingdom Metazoa; phylum Arthropoda; class Insecta; order Hymenoptera; family Apidae; genus Nomada; species Nomada fucata. The sequence continues at coordinate 500,403 of OX411282.1, forward strand.
CTTCCGCATTTCGCACTGCGACGCGTAGATCACCCCGTCGCTACCGCACACTGGTTCTCCGCTCGGTGGACATATTCTCGGACAAGCGCCAGTCACGAAATCTGTAACAGAGGTCGATCGTAAATACGATTCGATGGATCTTTGCGGATAGAGGGATAGGATTCCTAACTCCTAGGTTCCTAACTCCTGCGAGTTAGGAACTTTCTCGTGGAGCTCCAGTTGAAGGAAATTATTATAAATCGCATTGGTTTGGGTCCAGTTGAGTAAACGTCCGATAGGTACGACCCTAGAATCGTAGGTTCAGGTGCAATCCGATTCCTCGCGTGACGAGAGAGAGAAAATATCGAGGAATCGGGAACGCCAGTCGCGAGAACCTTTTCTTTCTTTTCGGGGCAACTCTGCCCGCAGAGTTGCGGTAACATAAACCAGGAGATTCTGTCGAAACTCGAATCGCTTCCTGCTGACCCGCGCCTCGGCGCAAGATATCTACAACGCACCAGTCCGCTCGCTGGTTTCGGTCCAGCGATCGTCGGGTCAGCAGCGTACGCGATTTACCGCGTTCGTTCGACACCGACTCGCATAATATGTAACAAATTATAAAATCGAGGTGCACAGTTAAAGATAACCGAAGTAGAGGAGGAAAGGGGCGAGGCGTGTTCACTTGGTACGCAAACATCGAGGAAGTGATTTCAAACGAAGCTCGATCACGCGACCGATCGGCAGATGCACGGAACATCCTTCGAGATATACATACGTGCATGCGTATAACGTTTGCCACTCTCGAAGCGGAGATAACGTCGTTGGCAGATGAGCGCGCAAAACGATACGATCCCGAACGAACCGTATACCGGTGCGGAATGTCAAGTGAACAATGCGAGCTTAATGGACGATTCGTTCTCCGTTCTCTCGCAGCTCGATAATTTATCTACGATCGGAGTCACGCATGCACGCGGCGGACAAGAGCGTCGCAGCTAGTAAAGACTCCTTCCTTTATTTTTTTTCTTTTGTTCGGGAAATCTCGATAGCTTCGTCGCGCGGCTTCTTTCGCGGAACGATCGAGTTCCACTCCTCGGGATACAATTTGCTGGAATCGAGGGCGATCAAAATGGAAGTACGATCCCGTTCGAACGGACGCGGTAATTCGTGGCTCGCTGAATCCGAGAATCTGCGCTCGAATTCGCAAAGTGAACGAGATAGGCCGACGATACGCATCGCGATACAGGGGACCGTGGCTCTTCCTACTCGCCGTGCACCTTGGCAAAGACGCCGCGGACATCGTCGATATTGTAGTCTTTCTCCGCGTAATAATCGAGGTACGATCCTTCCTCCTTCGCGGGGAACCGAAGCGGCCTAATAACCGAATACGGTTAGAGATAAGGGACGCGCGAGTTTGCAAGGCCAAGCCCTCCGTAATTACACCGATTACGATTTATCGATCGGCTGGTATCGGCTAATGCAACCGAGTCGCTATACGCGTGCAGGAACGGGCGGCCGGGCGATATCTGAATCGAATTCCCCTCCAGATTCTACGGAAAGGGAGAGGAGAGGAAAGAATGACCAATCTTTTGCCTACTTTATGTCGACGACGAATTTCTCAAAATCGCTCGGATAATTTCGCGCGATGCGTTGGCAGGTGATTGCGACGACGAGGGTCGTTAAGAGTCTCGCTGCCGGATGCCATGGATTTCACGAGTCCGAATCGCATCGTATAAAATAGTCGGCGTTGATTAAGGAAGAAGCGGACGCTCGGAGCGTAGGAAGAAGAAAGGCGACGTTGAAGGGAGTCTTCGTGATTACGAGAAAAACGATTAGAATTTTTGCGCGCCCGGCGATATCAAGGGAATCGGCAACGATCGTCGGGTGAAACGACGGGTGAAACGACGGGTGAAACGACGGGTGAAACGACGGGTGAACGGAGAGTGGACGGTGCGAGGAAACGAAGGGGTGTAAAAGTGGCGTAGAGAAGGAGAGAATCGGATTCCTCCTCGGAGCGGACGTCGGTTGGCCGCGCGGAATGGGCGATTAGCGCGTTGATGCGCGGCAGAAGGAGGTGTCCGTCACTCCCACGAACGCGATTAAGTGAATCAATTATGCCAATAAGAGTCGACGTCTGGCCAGGGGGCGATTGGCGAACAATGCAGATCGAATTATATCCCCATAGAAATTGTACGGGTCGCGCGAGCGAGCGCGTGCATGGGTGCATGCGTGCGGAGGACGACGGTGCACAATGAATGCGCGCCACTTGCTTCAACGAGAGAGAACGAGAGACAGGGAGAAGAAAAAGGGGTGATCAGAGAGGGAAGAGAGAGCAAGAAGGATCGAAAGGGGAAGGTGTGGTGCGGGGCGGGTATGGTAGGAGATGAGATGGAGAGGGAGAGAAATATGCGGGTCGGTGAACCACGGCAAGGATGCACACACCGGCCGGGTGGATGCTGCTTCTTGGATTTTTGTCCACGAAACGAGAACCCGAGAGAGGAACACGGGCAACTCGCATCGCTCGGAGATCGATAACAGAGAAATAAGGATCGGTTTAACGAACCGGAACGATTTGATAGGAATAAGCCGCGGCTCATAAATAAAATGAACAATGCGCGGGACTGCGGCTTTTGTTCTTGTTTCGAGCCGCTGTTCCTGGAGACACGGCCGAAAAAACGGCAGGCTAGATGAACTGGATGGATGTTGTTGCGGTTGGAAGCACATGTACCGGGCGCCGAGCGCCGAGCGCCGAGCGCCGGACTCGCACCAGAGAACCTTTGATTCGAGGAAAGATAATTGAAGCAGCCATGATTCGCTTGCGCCGGCGGACGCCACTCGTGAATCTTAAGCTGCTGATGTCAATTAAGCTAGACGCAGGCCGTAACGCGCGAACCGAGTCGAAAGAAGTACCGTCCCTGCTAAGTGGGAACGAGATAAATTGCCATTGGTGTAAGCGAAGAATGCACAGCGGCGAGAGAACGGGTCCAACGATGACCCGTGAAACCGCCACGGGGCAGTCAACTCCGGTTCGACTTGGTTAACACCGCCTGCGATCGCGCGCATTACATCCCCGTACAGGCTGCTGTTTCTTGCGTATTCCAACCAGCGATCCGTTTCAGCGCTTGACAAATTGTACCGTGTGCTCGCGATCGGCTATCTAAGGTGAGCGCGCACGACTCCTCGCGCTTCCTCCTTCAACGGGAATAGTTTTACCCCTCAATCTATTCCTGGCCTGCGCTCGATGCCGAGCTCGTCGACCGACAATCGCCGATTCCATCGCGGTGCCCTTTTTTCACGGTAGCCGCCGAAAATTCGAACGCTAGTCCTTGAACGATCGCCACGGGGAGAATAGAAAAAGGTCGAGCGGAAGCAAGAGCACCGACGAACGCAGGGATCCAGCCGTGCCATCCGTCCGAGTATGATCGCGTGCGCTGGACAGTATCTCCTCTGGAACGAATGTTGCGGACGCGTAAATCATTTGCAATCGATGGCACGAAAATCACGGTAAGGTCGTTCGTGTTGCTGCTCCTTGGTTCTGTTCTCCAATCGTTTCTCGTGCATCCTTCTCCTCTAACGTTGCCACGACCGATCTTCTGGCCTGTAGCCGGCCCCTTTATCACCGCGGAACGATCTCGTCTTCCTCATTGCATTGTCCCGCAACGCGTCCACGCTGGGCTGCATTAACGAGCCTCTATTTCTGTTATGGAGCACGCGTGCCGCCGTGTAATTAAACTGCGTCGCTCGCTTCGCGTTCACCCTTCCAGAAACGACATCGGAAACGATGAAATTATTGTAGAAACGTTGCACCGATGAGATAGCATTCCCGTATCTCCAGCTCCTGCCTCGTTTCGCGTAGTATCGCGACAAGGAGCGCGCATCATTGTTCCGAACTCTATCTTTGCACGACCATTCTCGACGTTAACGACGCAACGACGCGTATCCTCGCGACTTCCGTATCGCGGTGAAACGATACCCGATTTCATCGCCAGCGTCGCCATTGTTCCGATAACGTCGTAAAGAAACGATTGAAACGCGATTGAAACGCGATTGAAACGCGATTGAAACGCGGTTCGCAGGAAAAGGGCGCATTCAAAGTTTACGGGACAATTTGGTTGCACTTTGTTAGAATCGGCCGCGCTGGCGAACAGAATATCGCACGATCGGACGGCGAAACAGCTAACCACTGATTACGAGCTAGGTGGTAGCTGCTAATCGAAACAGGTCCCGCGCGTGTCTCTGTCCAGGCGACGCATCACGGATACTCTGGTCGAAGAACAGAAAGCGGTTACAATTCCCTCGGGTAGATTTCAGCCCGAAACAATACTCATAAATGCTAATCACGGAGTACCGGTTTAGACCGATGCCTCGTAACTGTACACGTAAACGTATACGCGCCGCTCTTGTGTTTCTCAAACGGCAGCAAAAAACTAATTAAATCCTAGGATATGACCAGACCCTGTTGTCGATGGACGCAGTCGTATCTTCCTTTATGGTCTCGACCGTTAGAAATCGTAGGGCGTCTGTAATTTCCAGCGAAGAAAACCAGCCTTCGAAATCGCGATGCAGCATGGACATCGAGCGCGGAGGAGCCACGCGCTTCCGCCTCCGAGCTCCCCGGGGGCACGCAAAAAAGCGTTAACAAGTGGCAGAAAAAGAGCGGGGCGGTTCGACGCGACGAAAAGGACGAAGGTGGCGCGTGGCCCTGACGATAGGCAATAACGACGGTATGTGTGTCGCTGATCGTGAAAGAACACGACAAACGAGTCGCGTTCGGTTTAAGTGGCTAGTGGTAAGTGGAGTACTGGGGCGAAAAAACTACCTCCCAGATCGCTCGATCTCTCAGGAGCGGGCACGAATAACGCGTGTGCACTCGTAACCGTTCGCTCATGCCGATCCGTTACATCGCGATGCATCGGAGAAACCTTCGATCGAACCGTGCGTGTCCACCGTCGTCCGCGTACTTTTTCGCCTCGCCGCGCTCTCGTCGCCTAACCGGTCTCTCCGCGTGAAAATTCCGAAGCGTCCGTGCACTTTTCTCTCCCGGGGACAGAAAATCGCCACGATTCATCGGTGAACGGCTGAAATTTCAATCGACCGTGGCGCGCCGTCGCGTGCTGCGATTTTCAACCCTTTTCTTCCGCGTGTTGCGTGCACGCGCGAATCACGCTCGATGTTTTCGCGTTCCGTTTATCTTTTCAGAAATTGCTCCTCGATGTTCGTGTCGTTGAACACCTCTAACCGTGTACGATGTTTTAGCGGCGTGTACGCGTTATCGAGCGCCGCAGGTGTACAAATAAAAGGGCTTCTGTAGAGCAGGCCGGGGCGTGCTGCGAGCTAGACCGCATTCGCGTTTGCGACTCGGATACGGCGGGGTCGTCGCGCGTTCACGGATTCCCCAAATGTTATTCAATGCCACGGACCGTGAATGAATAATATTCGGCAGACCGTCGCCGCACCGTGACTACGCGGCCGGTGTCAATGGAACCTTTGCACAGACATGTACGTACCATGTGTGTACGAGCAAGTGGAAGTCCTTGATTACTCGGCTCGCACTGACCGAGCACGAACAGTACCGCACAGCTATTGTTCGCGACCAGCCAATTGTACTTTTCGGCCTCTGTCACGAAACGTTCCGGGTATTTTACGTTTTTCGCGTGGATTTGGATAACGGGAGTAGGAACACACGGTCCCTGCGTAACGTTACCCTGTGCGAATCAAGAATAACGAGTCGGTTCTCCTTTCTTTCTTTTCGTCTTTTTTTTTTTTATCGGCTTCGTCGAAGCTGGTACCGTAAAATCTTCGGGGAATTGTAATTTCGCTTGGTTCGTGCGAACGCATTTCGAGCAATCGGCAAGTTTCGCACGGAAAACGAGACACGATTTATAAGCGTGCGTCATCGTAGATGAATGTCCGCTCGACGCTGGAATTCCAGGAGATTGTTTCCTCTCTTAGCAGCGGACATAAACCTTCCAATGGACGCAACTCCAAGTTTCCTTAGACACAAATACCCTACGGAGTATCGATTGAATGGCGTGAGAAGCGTACGGTATACGTACCTGAGCATTTGCGTTTAAGGAACGTGCAGATTAAAGGTAATTAGGGTGAACCGAGGTGAGAGGGACGGAGTATCGAGCGATTAAGAAGAAACGCATCATTGTGTCGGAGGGAAACGATAATAATTATCGACAAAGGCCGGCGTTCCTACCGGTCACGATGCAGACGTCGATCGTTCAACTTTTTACCATTCAATCTGTCCGTCCGAGGAGCTCGCGTATCACCTACATTCGTGTAACGACGCTGCTCGAAACGTTGACAGAATGGTCGATGTCGTGGTCTCGATGTAAGCTTGATTCGATAACGAGGTACTAATTTATTACTATCTCTGCATTATGTACCAGTTCCGATTAGAAATTCGAGTCGCGTGATTTATCGCGGTATAAACGTGCCGCGAGAATAACCTCGACCCTTGATTACCAGCAATAGCATCGATAGCCTCGAGAAGTCGAATTAAACGTTGACTCGCCGCTCTAACAACTGTTTCACCGCATTAGATGCACATTGAAAGCGACCTCGATCCTACTTACTCTCTGATAGAAGCTGAATCGAAAATCAGGCTAGAAATATAAACCGCCGCGCGTTCAATTTCTCTTTTTGCTAGGAGAGTAGAATATGATTGAACGCAACCGGTTCGCAAAGTTTAACCGGTGGAAGGAGAAGGATTTGTCCGTTCTCCGCGATGATCGACAACGATCGCAATCTTTCATTGATGCTCGCGGATGAAGCGAAAGCCTTTAACCTCCGGTGCAGCTATTAATTTGCAGTAGTAGTATATGCCAGTGGAAGCGGCCTCGACCTTACCTCCATACCTACTTAAGTCTAGGCCAGGGTTTCAGAACCCTCGGCTGTGCAAATGGCTAGGACGGCAGGTACGCGTGTAAGTACATACGAACATACACGTATATGTACGTAGCTGTTGAACGCTGTTGAACGCTGTTGAACGCTGTTGAACGCCGACCAACGCGATCGAGAGTCGTCCGGAATTGGGTTCACCTCTGGTCGTTTCTATTCCTCTCTCGCGTAGCTTTCCCATTTGCGTGCTTTCTCGCCGCGCAAACGAGGAAACGCGTCATATCGGCGATACTTTTTGCTAATAATCCGGAGAAATCACTAGATACGCGGAAACCGGAAAAGTGGAGCGTGAAACAGACAGCTGGGGTATGCATCGTTACTTGAACAGTGTCCTCGTATTTCTCGCTTCTTAAAGGATCGTTCGAGTGTCCGCGAAGAGAAGGATACTAATAAAAGGTGCGATGCCGCGGGAATCCTTGCGGCGTTGATTCGTTCGAAGTCAGCCGACATCGACCAGACGTGACGAGCATCCGTTTACCGCATGGGCGTAAATACCGAACATTCAGCGAGTACTTTCCCGTAGGAATACACGAAATCTTTTATGCGCATACCATTACGGTTTACCACTGCTGCCTTCGCGTATAACTCGATATACATGCATAAGACTCTCGGTCATGGTGCTCGGATCGGTTATAAACTAGCGGATGATCGTGAGGGAACGCTATGCTAATCTCGATGGCAACCTTAATCTCTCTCCCTAACGTCAACCGCAAAGATCAAGCGGGTTTCCTTAACCGAACGAACGTTTAAATGCTAAGCCCGAGGAATACCAGACAGACAGCGAGTCAATTCTTATCTTGGAACGAACCTGTAACGCGTCCATCGAACTGGACTATCCAGGATGATGAATTAGCAACAGACGACACGCGTTTGTAATTCAAGAGAAGACGTTCACTGGGTCTTCGGGTCAGCGAAGTAAGTCAAGCATCGACGGATAAATCGAGCTACGGTAACGGTGTCGTTCCCGAAAGGACGGCGACTGGTTTATCCATCGACAGGGATACGGCATGCCGTGAAATCCGGGATCTCCTTGCGATTATCGAAAATTTCCAGGCTGACTTTGCGAGCACTCCAGCAAGACTCGGTAGCAAAAGCAAAACGTTCAAGGGGTCGATGATTAAAACGGTGACTTCTCATTTCTCGGTGAATCGATCGAGCCGCGAATAGATGGCGATCCATCGAAGCGGATCCAAAGGGACGATTAACGAGGCAATAACGCGAAGCAACAGGCAGTGGTAGAGTGAATCGTTCGGTCGGTACCGTTTGCCATTCGGTGCGATCGATCGATGGCCGAACTGTCAAAAGCAAGTGAGATCTCCGACGCTTGCGGTCGTTCCCATACGCATGGGCCATGGGCCATGGGACATTTCGCAGGACGAATGATCGCGTTTAGCCGCGGAGTCAACGTCTGTTCATCAATCGACCAAGTGCGTACGTAGGACCGTCGCGTCGCAAGATTGTCTTTCGTGCGTGCCTATAATAAAGTAGCTGGGTACCGCGGGGCAAATGTTCGCGGCCGGTGATCTTATCGAAAATATCGATGCCCGATGCCGTGTTCTACTAAATAATAGTCGATCGGCTGCTGTGGAAACAAGTTAGACGGGTTAGAGTATTAATAGCTCGCGTAGACCTAGCTACTAATAATATCCATGCACATATTTGCCGTCGTTTTAGTCGTGCACCTTCCTACTTGCCCGCGATGCAACTGTTTCGTCAAACGATTGCCTGAAATAGAAAGGAGAGATATCGATTCCCGGACCGCGGTCCCTCTTTGGATCATTTATTTCTTGAATGATGGATACTGTGAATATTGATTACGCGCAGTTAGAAAACCGTGCACAGGAACCGGCGTCCAGTTCATTCACATGTATACGTATAACCGAAGCTTCTATTATAGAATCACACACGCATTGTCTGCTATAGCGCTATAGCGCAAGTGGAGCAATATTAATACACCATCCTTTCGTCCGATGATTTTGCAACTGGGTCTGCCTCCAGCTTCTTTATTTTTCTCCTATCATAATATTCACCCGGCGCTGATCGACTGTTCCTTGTATTCAATTAATCTTGCCCGTCATACGCTGGATGAAATAAAGAAATCTCGCGGACGATCTTAATAAATATCGGGACCGAAGGAGTGACGATGAATAATGACGGTGGGTACAATGGTCTAGTGAAAAGAAGGGCGTGACTCGCCCGTATCAATCTGATTCAAATGCTTCTAGATGTACTACATTCCACGATACGTTCCATTAAACGCGGCACGAGGCCTCATTGTGCGAACGAATCGATGCGTACGTGCTCGACGTTAAAAAAAAATAAACGTTGCGCGCGTTTAATCTAATTTCTAGCGAAAGGTGTAATCTACAGCCGCGAAAGTGTTTTAATACGCGCACCTCGTTGGAACGAGGGGCAAGGAGAGTATCCTGAATGAAAATTGAAAAGGAATAAATTTCGCATCAGCCCGCCAGTAAGCAAGGTGAGTAGCGAGATGAAACATTTACTTTAAACTTGAAACGAACGAGAACCCGACGACGTCCAGTTCACGCGGGTTTAATGAATAATTTACGTTTCCTAGGAGCTACTCGGTGTGCAAATATCGTCGACACACGACGAGGAAACTGTTTCGATAGCATCTCTCATGCGTGCTCTCCGAGCGACGTCCCCGAGCGTAGCTGCAGAACCCGCGCGCTGACACCTTTTCACTTAGCATAAAATCGTACTTACGCATCTCTTCAGCACAGTTTGCTCAACAGTTCGTTCGACTTTTTCGCCAGAGTTACAACTATAAGCTATTACGCGATACGAGTTTCTTTCCTTTCTTCTCGAACTATCCAAGAACCTGCGGCTGAACATTTGTGCTTCGTCGATCCGCCGCGGGCAACTCCCTTTTACGATCCGGCTAAAGGTGCCGTGTTCTATCGGGATTCATCGAAACGTTCGGGACGGGGGAAGAAAATTAGCCAGCCGACGATAGTGTAAATACCGATTCGAGTGATGTGAAATGCAGTCGTTGCCTTTGATTTTGGTGTCAACGAACCAGGCCGTACAAATATTTTCTAAGCATTTTCGAATAACGGTGACAAGCTGGTCAATGCCCAAAGAAAGGAACTACGGTTCGAGTCGAAGGACGCGTAACGTGAAAACAGCGACTCTCGTACCGAGCGGAGGCGTGGCTCGTTGCGGATCGTACCTGTATTTCAATTTAATATCTAATTCTTCCTACGCACTCCCCGCGCGCTTCTTTCTTATTTTACTCTCTTAATGGTAACCGATTTCGATTATAGCACGGGCAATCGAGTTTCCTTCGGATGCCGGCGAACAGGATGCCTGGATCTGCAATTGTCCGTTATCCATGTAATTACGAGACATACTTGCGCTAATTGGCTCGTGTACAACATTTTCTTCCACTTGGAAATTCGCGTTCGAGCTGGGCATCGTAATTGATCACGATTATCGAGGTTTCCCGACCATCCGTGCGACGAATTAATTATGCACGACGGACGACCGAGGCTGATGAAGCTGAATGGCGACTGTTGCCGTTTGATGAATGAAATTTACCATTCACGCGGGACACCTTCGTTTATTCGCGATCATCAGGTGGTTGTTAATCCGCGTATGTATTAATAAACATAAGACCGACTCGGAAGTCGACGTGCCTTTTTTCCAGCCGGTTAAACGGGAAGCCTTTCCAAGCGTGAAAACACGCTTCATAGTCGATCGAACGACGGAGCTGTACAATACAACCCACTGGGTAGCAACGTATTTTTTGTTTCTCTCCCAAAGTCGAAATGATTTCATTTCCGAGGACTATACGCGAACGTCGATTTCATTCGCGAATCACCAGTTTCGCGAGGGATGGCTAACTGGAAATCAGGTCACGAGGAACCGAACTTGTTTGATAGGTCAACGAACCGAAATCGTGACGCTTTTGGAGCACCATCTTTTATTAAAATGTCTCGCGGCTCTACCAGCCGCTTCCAAAAACAATTTTCAACGCGGCGGAAATTTGGACACCCCTGCTTCTATATTTAATAATAAAATTAAAGTCTCCTTTCGTAACCAGTGTCCGAGAAATTTGTATCGCTTGCCGCGTTATTCTTAAAAGGAGGCAGAAATTCCCTACTATTGCATCACCTTCCGTTACATCCCGAACATTCCCGTATTTGCGTGCTCTTGCGCGCTATTATCGTAAGCATTATTATTCGTTTAAATAGCAGTCGCGTAACCCGAGTGCTTCGCTGAACGCAACAAGTTTTAGTATACTCGCGATTATTGCAGGTCGTCGGATTAAAAGTTACTTTGGGTAAACGTAAAACGTGTACCGCAGTATCGCGCAGGTCTTGGCAATGTAGCCCGGAGAAGATCGGCGAAACGCAGCCCTTTCTTCCTCTCGCCTCGTTCTGCGAATTTCCTGAGCCGCTGGGAGGATCGTGTTTTTTCACGACGATTAGCATACTTAATTAGGCGAGTCAGCCCTTCCACCTTGCCGTTTTTCGAGTTACATGTGCCTGGTCGAACACTCCGGACGAAACCGGCAACCTTTATGTACTCGCGGTAGATTAACCGTAAGATACGTCTGATAAATTAAGCGTACCGCGTATACGCGTTTAAAATCATTTTCTCTTGGTTTAATCTAATTTGGAGGTATACAAACGTCGCTCGGTCGAGAGAAGGAAAGGGCCGCGTCGCTCCGGTGACGCCAATGAATACTCGAAAAGGATCATAGGGCGCGTACACGCGGCTCCAGAGGAAGGAACTCGACCCGTGTGTCGCCGTGTACACGAGGTTGCGAACGTGCGGGAGATTAAAACGAAAAGCCATCGGCCCTTTTTTCTTCCCCACGGTTGAAAGAGCATCGCACTTGGCTATGGAGAGATACCGGCTCCCCGGCGAGAATTCAATAGATGCTCCGGCCAAAGCCATTTGCCGAGAAAAAGAGAGAAAGAGAAGGAGCGAAAGAGAGAAAGAGAGAAAAAGGGAAAAAGAGCGTTCGGTCTTTCGTTGAAAAAAAAAATTGTAGACCCTTACGCTGTTAGCCCTTTAAACTTTGCAGCTCGTTAACTGACCCACTTCGACATCATCAATTCCGACACGAATACGCGTTCAACCAATTGCGATTCGTCCATGCAGTCTCGTGCACCGCCTCGGGAATATCTATCTAATGATCGAGTACGATGAAATTTATTAGACGCCGAGGAAATACGATGTTTACGACGGAGGTAGACGAGAACGCGAGTAGTTGATTTTAGTGCCGCAGTAAATAAATTCACGAGTGGCCGTATTTCCTCGTGACATTAATATTTCGCCCGACGGACTACTTTAAAGCAATATCGATCACCATTACGCATCCAACAGGAATCGTTGGGCGCGCTTTTACTCTCCAGCGCATCGGGCGGCTGACTGCTTTACACGGAATAATGAATGGACTCCCGTCTGTTCGTGCATCGCGTCAACTTCATTTATTTCTCAATTAGTCAACCGTGAAGCACGGTGAAACCGCCTGGTGTAAACGGGGACGGGTCGCCGAGGAATTTTTTCGGCCCGGAATACCGTAATCACCGGCACGAAATTATCATAAAAGAAAAAAGGAGTCGAGAGAAAGGTGGAGCAGGTAAAAACAAAGGACAAGAGAGCGAGACGCGCGAACGAAAAGACGGGTCCGACCTGTTGCAACTTTCACCAGAGCGGAGCACAATTGGGGCTGCGCAAACTCTGGTAGCGGAAGAGAAAAAGCGATACCGACCTTGAAGGCAGCACAGCAGGATGATCCCAACGAGGAACGCGACGTGACGATGCATCCTTCGTGTCGTCGACGATCCGTTCGGATGGTTGCCACAATCGAGTATCAACGACGTCGTTCCGAGTCAACTTTCTCGAAGCGCAGTAGGCGGACGGCTGCGAACGATTATCTTATTGCGTGGACGGCCGTGCTCTCGCCACCGGTTAAGGAGGATAAGGTCGAAGGCGCGGAAAGATGACGGTGGTGGCGCCGTGAGGAAGGAGAGGAGGAAGTGCCCTCTTCGACCTCTATCGTCCTTCGAGGTCCACGAACGACTGAGGCGCACGAACCGGCACGGTCCGGCTATAGCCTCCCCTTCCTACTTTCACGTGGCGTGCTCCCGTTTCCAGTGGAGGCGCGGACTGGAGAGCCTCTCCATGGGCCATTTACCATTGCCATCATCGTCGACGACGGCCAGTGAAACGGTGGAGGGGTAGCTGAACGAGGTGGAGCGACGCGACGGGAAGAAGCCTGAAAAGCTATCGAACAGATCGGAGATCGGAGAACCACCGTTTCTAGGCCAGCTCTTCCTCCTCCACCGGGAGCAATCTTATTCTTCTTCTTTATCTGGTGGATATGGTACTCCGCCACTCTGGTCCCATCTCCCATCGTTCCGAAGGGATGTCCGTCTTCCATTACCGCCACCAAAACTGTTCGCGCGTTCAGTTTTCCGATCTAGGATAACGATAAACAGCTCGAAAACGGCGGTTTCGTTTAATTACCTTGCGGATGTAGTTTCGTACGATAACAGGAATGCTGATTTTCCTTTCCAGAAACCAGGAGACCAAAGGATGCAGGACGTTACGTGAAATTCAACGTCGAACCTGATTGAGAAAGTTAGGCGATTAAAAGAGCAAAATAAAGACGCCACTCTCGCGACGCGCCTGTTCATCTATAATATATTTTAGCGGGTGCACTTTCCAATCGAACGATCACGGAGGATTTTCCTGTTACCCGCAACGACATTAATCTCCTTTCCTACTTACATTCTAACCACTAGTTTCGCGTGCAAACGCACGGGAACCGCGTTCACCGCGTTCACCGCGTTCACCGCGGCGCGACCCGACGAACAACACTTTAAGCTCGCGCTCTCTGTCATGTCCCGCGTCTCCGCAGACTAATTGAACGTGCACTTCGCGAGCAACACGCGATAGAATTATAAGAACTTAACAAACTACTCGTGTGCGAGAACAGAACCACCTGGTGAACTCTCCCATGGGCGGTTTACATTCGAGCATCGTTTCTGCGCCACCCGTTCTCAAATTCTTTCGATTTCTGTGGCTCCTTTCCGCGTTGCGAATAAAAATACCCGCCATCATCGGCACAATTTTATTCGCACAATGGCACAATGTACGCATACTTTCCTATTCGAACGTTTCGACGAAATCGCTCTCGGTGCTCCAGTTTCGGCGCTCTAATGTTCCAAAGGAGGCCTAAAAAATACAGCACAGCGGTTGTTCCACACGAAAGTGTGGCAGTGGCCCGAGGGAAGAGAGGCCAAATGTATCGCGGGGCCGTCCGCTCTCCAGTGGTGCAGGTGCAGCTGCAACCGAACCTCTCCATCGATGCTGCTGTAGCCGTCGAAGGCCGGGAGGGATCGTTCATCAACATCAACTGTCGGAGTATCTCTGGACTGTAAAATGCATGTGCACATACATGTGTACATATGTATCGATCTCTTCTCTCCTGCGGACTTCACCATTAACCCACTTGCAACTTTAACGCGGCTACCTCGCCTAAGATAGCCGTAACTGTATTCAAGTTTCCAGCCATTGTTCGAATAGACCGCCAAGCTGGACAAGAAGAAGAAGAAACAAAAAAGAGTGGGATCCGTCGATGCTTATTTATGCCTCTCTGGGCTGGGAACGTATCCCTGTACCGGGAGCATTAGCAGCGATATGTATTGCGGAAATCAAGCATTCTCACTCTGGTTCCCCGATCAACCGGCCCAGGTGACCATCTACGTGTAACCATTCGCATGTTTTTGCATGTCTTTCACGACGGCCTTAAAACGTCGAAACGATCGAGCAACGACCTCTCCTCGCCGCGCGGTCTTGATATCATTGCGAAACTCTCCTTCTCCGAGGATCACTTGCTCGAGCAATGCCGTTGCTAAAGTTCTTCGCCCTGTTCCCCGACGGAACTCCCAAAATCGTCCAGAAAAATTAGTCAACGTTGATGCGAATCCTTGAACTTTGCGGTTCATTCAGGATTATCCATTGCACATCCACAAGGGGTTTCTACGTAAGTCGAAGGGGGAAGGAGCAACAGGTTCTCCTTGCGAATGTATCGAAATATCTGAGAGATAGATAAGCGAGTGCACGCGATAAACCGAAATGGCGCCTCGTATCGCGCGTCGGCGAAGCAGCAGCACCCTCCGACCGAATTGAATTTGACCCATCTACGAACGATGCTCGATACAAGCCGCGTTCGTAACTCGTCCTTTCGGCGCAACAAAAGGCAACGATGGTAATTCAGACGATAGATTAAGTTATTAGCGAGCATGCGTGTACGCACAGTGGAAGTGTGCCCGCGGTGTTCCGTAATTCTGCGAGAGGTTCGTGTTCGATTTAATCAGCACGTTTTCTAGCGTATTTCGTTTCGACACGGTTCGATAAGCCTCGGGAGATGAAAGAGTCTTACGTCTGAATGGCAATCAATCGACAACAGGATAATTTGACGCCACGAACAAGTTGGGTCAGCCCGACGACGAAGGTGATCCACTTTATTCCGATCCAGTGCTGGAGGACCTGTGATCGCTTTTATCATGCCGTTTTAAATTATTGCGGCATTATCTCCGCGCGACCTGCACACCGTTACGTCGATTAATTAATACACCCGCCACGCCGCGCTTAACATTCATTACCCTCATCCGATCGCGTCAAAACGTTAGGACGTTAAATGATAATTAATCCCGTTTCTAACGCAACGGACGGCGCGACGCTTACGGTGACTAGACGGCATAGGCAGTCGCATGCTAAATGTAATCGTGCAACATGTACGTACATTGAATGCGCATGCAAATAATACACGATCAATGTGTTCGCTACAATTTCGCTCGCGAAACGTATTTGGGCCAAAGTTTACGGACCTTGCAGTAGAATTGATAACCGTTGCAAGTTGCAAGAGGTTTTCCGTAATAACATTACACTCCCCGTTTACGATTCTAGCACCGTTAAGCAATGATATACTGGGCTTCAATTGCCGCGTGTAAGGCTATTAATATTGTTTTATCCTAATGGGACTTGCGGTTTCGAGCCGTTCGTTTTAAACGAACATAATTTCGATGGAATGCGGCATTATTATGCACAGTGGGCTACAGTATGTTTAATATAATTTTATCAATCCACTGCAATGCAATTTCCCGAGCAGTTCAAGGTCTTCCAATATAATGTCAAGGTCGATAGAAAGATATCCGACGGCATTGTAATTTACGCAAAATTTGTTCATTTGTTGTTAGAACAGTTCGAATCCCACACAAGCATTCGATGCTAATACGACTAAGTAGTTGGACAAATTTCATTTGCTTGCGTGGAACGAAATGGGCAAAAAATCGACATGGAACTCGCTCGCCATGATTAAAAAGATGCTGCCAGTGAAACGAGATTCAACGGACGCGCTGTTTGGTTTTGGCGACGGCCCCCTTACCGATCTCGGCGGTTGCAATACAGGTTCTCTTGCGTCGAGGTGCCAAAGAGTGCGCTCCATGCTGAAAGGTAATAAAAAGGAAGAGAAAAAGCTATTTCCTATTTGCAGCCTTATCTTATCTCGATATCGATCTGATATGCACTTCATAGACCACTGATGTTAAATGAACGATATTGAGCACCGACGCGTGATTGCCAGGTGCCTCTATAGTTATAGGTGATTAGTTAAAAAGTCGATACCACTGTGCAACGCAAGGTACGGTCTTAAAATTCCTGCATTGTTAAAAATTGGGATTCTCTTCCACGACGAACACTGTGGTTAGCCATACGCGATGACAGTAATTCCGCGCAAACATCACGGGACGATATATTTCATATGTAATCTGGTCGAAAGGGAAAAATGTTTAGGTAGTCGAGAATGTACAACCATCGAAGAAAGCGCGGAAAAATGTTAAGATTTGTAGGCCGGGCCAAACATACTGAAACGGCCGTGCATGCCTTGCGAACTGGAGGATCGGGCATTTCCATGTATTAAATAAACATTTCGCCGCTGTCAAAGCAAAGTATAGCGGTGTGGTATGGTGTCCCATGTTCACGACCATACGGGGGAACTCATAAAATATGCAACTGGACAAGGCAAAACGGCGCGCTTGCACCGAGACCGGGCCGCTGCGCTGCTCGGCCACTCGCTAAATTACCATCGGGACCTCTCACCTTTCCATCTCGGCTAATCTACCTGGTAAAAGGCGAAAGGTACAGCATTAGCAGGGCATAAATAAAAGGGAAAAGTGAATCAGATTGATTACTATGATGGCGCCTGCAAGAGATACGTCTTCTTCTATACCGTTGGTTCGATTCGCCAGCAGCAACCGAGCGGATAAGCGGGCACAATACGATTCACACCTTCGATGTGAAACCAGACCTCCGTGCATGCAGTTCCTGCTTAAGAAATCTTCCAAGGAATGTGTCACGTACGGATCGCCGAAGAAGGCACGATTCGTTCCTATCGCATCGCCTCTTTGCCGCTTCATTGATGTAATTGAGGCTTCTTGTCTTATGCTCCAGTTATATGGTTATTATAGTTATGCTCAAGTATAGTTTACTATACGTTACCTGTGCCCGAAACAAGTGATCTCGAATTTTCATCTACGAGCGGGATAAATGGTGAAGAAGATTCATGAAACAGCCTACATACCGTTTCTCTTTCGGTGCGCGGTTGAATGCAACGCGGCACTCTGAAGTCACTTCTTGCTGTAACCGGCCGATATATCGACTTTTGTGTCGAGACGTCGAGTCTCGAGACCGAGAAGAACTCGGTCGCGTTCGACGTGCGGCGGTAACGATCACAATGTCGGGGACACAGCGTCTGTACACCGGCCGCGATCCCTTCTGTGGACCGTTAACGCAACCTCTTTGGCCGGTCTGGACTATAGAACAGGACTTGCCCATTATTTATTGCCGACCAATTTACGACTTCGTTCCTGGTATAAGGTATACCGAGTACTGGAGCACCGCGAGTTTCGGTCGCACTCTTTCTGTTCATGACGGCTACTTGAATTCCATTGCTGTAACGGTACGCGAGAAGCGGGAACATTACGATAAGTACGCAATGGAGCAGAATTAATTGATTTCGCAGGTATCGTAAACGAGCAACGTTTGCACGCTCATGTCACTCTATTCATAGATAAAACTAAAGCAATAGGTTGCTGACTCTGGACAGTTTATGAAATTCGTTTCCGCGAAAATATTACAGAGCATTACAGACTGCGTTAGCTGTCCGTTGCCAACGGGAGATAAATCAGATATCTGCGCCCGTAATATAGAAATAATGTTTCAATGAAATGCCATCTATCTTAGCGCGTGTTGGAATGTTTTCAGAAACGAATTACGCAATGCTGAGAGATACGGTGAGATAAGTTTTGTAATAGAATACCCTCCTCTAATTAGTATCGACCAAAGTTAAAGAAGCTGCGATTAAAATTGAATTTCAGTGCGCCCATTGCCAAGAGGGCCGACAGTGGAAAGTCCCTAGACGTCTGCATAGTGTCACGCACATTCACCTATCACTCCATCTATAGTAATCCCCGTTCTGTTCGACTATACACCTTCTTACTCCGTTAAACCGCGGCTGCACGGTGTTGTCAATCGTATCGTGTACCAATTATCTTCTCTATGAAAATGTGGTAAGCCGATTAAAATGAAGTTCCGCTAGTTACATTCCCCGACAAACATTTGTTTACAAACACCATGGTGACATAACCTCGAAAACAGTCAGCTAACCTGTTAACAGCCGACTGTGCGCGTACCGCGTCACACCAATCAGTTTATGACCGTTCGTTTTGAAGATGCACCCGTCAGGAAATGGCACGATGGTCGACTGTACTGTCGGGGGTATTCCTGGCCCTTACTATGATCCTATCTCTTGGCAAACTTCTGATGCTTGCCACCGGAAATGGAAACAACGGGGATCTCACCGAAGCAGATCAGTGGCTCGTCGAAATTGGCCTCAAACAATACCGGCCTCTCTTCAAAGAAAAAGGTCAGCATTTATCCGGCCACTTTGCTAATTTCATTAAGTCGCTATTCGCAGCGCAGCGAATAATGATCATTTGTCAATTTTCGCGCATAGACTAGAACTTTCCAGCCCGTAAACAATGACTATAAAGAATATAAACAAGAGACCGGAATAACTTGGATTAAAACTTACGTTTACATGCGCAAATGAGATTACCGAATATTGAGACAAATCGTTGCTCGCTTTGCTCAATTTTTCAAACAGCTATTTTGGCTGTGCATTACGCTGGAAAAAATAGATTCGTTATCGCGGGTCGCATCGTCAGAATTTATTGTTCGACGTGGAGTGTAATTCCCCTGCGAGCAGAAGCACCGCACACTTCGCGGTGACTCGTTAAGTTATCGGTCTCCCGAAGTGCATTAATCGTGCAACAGCGCGAAGGTGAGGAGTCTGTCGTAATCCCGCTCTAGTAAACATTTATTCATTACTTGTACAAGAACCCTCATGCTCTAGACTTCATTAACACCTCCAAGGCCTGGGACCAACTCTATCTCGGGCGCAACGTCCTTTTAATTTATCGTTCGTTTAATCATTTCCTTCTTATATACGGGTTTTACGTAGACTGGGGGAGGCTTCGTACAGTTTTATATTTCCCACCTGATAAACAAAACAAATTTTTTATGTTACGCGATAAGAAAATCCTGTATACTGCAACATGTATCGGCATTATTCTCTTTGGTTTACCAGTTGCAAGTATAAAACTGTTTTTCCCTAAATTTTTCATACGTTGTTATTATACAGAGGCAAACATCGTTCGGACGAAACATGTCTCCAACATTCGTCTTTTCGTCAGCTCGTTTCCCCGCATGTCCTCCGCATCGAACCTGGAGGTTGGAACTCGCTAGCTGATAAATCTGCGCTAGTGTCCAAAGTTTTATCAGTGCCAAGAACGTAAGCGCTTGCGCGAATGCACCTTCTGGCTAGGCTTTTGTATCTCGTTATTGGTGGGATGAACGAATGAATACGAAGTTTCCAGCTGCAGCAATGTCACTGCGCCCGGTTTGCATTTGGGCCAAAGGAGTGGGGACAGTCATCCCCTTCGGGGACAAATATCTATACGTATGCGTCGACATTGCTACTTTTTTTCATGCTCTCCAAAACCCTAATCGTATTTTATCCTTCTAGGTGAATCTTAAGATAGGTAAACGTAACAGTCCCACTATCCGTATCATTGGCACACCGATAATTGATAACATTTCCCTGTCGTCCGATGCGAATTCCCCTTCGCCCAAACCGATAGCTTCTACTTGGATGAAGTCGACCGGTGATTCCGTCCTTTCAAAATAACACGAGAAAACGCATAGATCCTTTGAGCGAGAACGGAGCAGCCGAACAGCTGCCTCCAGAGCGAAGCCGTTTTACCTTATCCGTGCTCCCTGTCGATCCTAGAGATCGTTCAATATTAAACGCTGCTAGACGTCGAGAGAGTCCAACACGAGCACGAGCACTTCTTTACGACTGGACGGCAAGTGCACTGCAATTATCGGAAAACGCAACGCTAGGTCGAATAGCCGATCCATCTCCGCTGTTAAGCTCCTTCGAAAGTTTCTCCGAAAAGCACAGAGAGTTGAACGAATGCATCTTATCGAGCATTCGTGCCGCGAACAATTCTACAAACGATTACACCGAATCTGAACCCCTTTCGCACGCCACTTTCATTGATTTCCAATTTTCGCTAACAGCGAGCGTAGATGTCCAAGGTAGGCCCGTTCCGTTGTCGCGCGATCGGCATGAAAGGAAGGTGGTGCTCGCGGAGTAGGAGTAGCTGTCGGCGTGGAGACGATTCCGCAAGAACGGAAAGACGCGAAAGGCCGAGGCGATAGGCTTGCTCGGCGTGGTCTTTGCGGCGTCGTCTGCCTGGTGGGAGTACGACCGGGTGGCAGAGGGTGGCTCTGGCCGCGTAATCGTATCGCATGCAGTCGTCTAGCGTGAGTCCGCGCGAGCGGGTCGTCGAGTCGCATCGCACGCGGGTTATCGGCTATCGGGTATCAGAGGCCGCTCGCTTGACCCCTACGCAATCGTTCGCAGCTTTCGTCCCGGGGGCTCGTCCGGTCGCGAAGTCAACGACGGGAGCATTATGCGCGCTACCAGAGGGCGCGTACGCCAGGACCAGCACACAAACGGAGCCCCTGTGAACGGTGAAACCGTAAACGAGCCTCGGATGTTCGCGCGTTCACTGAGCCTTTGACACACTGGCCCACTTGATCCTTACAATTAGTAGACTCATCGAGTCGGTCGTAGAAAGTCTCGCGTTTTACCCCCGACAACCCACACCGCTCCTGTACTCTCTTTACATCCTTCGAACCCTCTGAACCGTCTGAACCCCCTGAACCCTCTGAACCCTCTGAACCCCTCTAACCTCTTAGTCGATACCACCGCAGTCCTTTCAATCTCGAAACGTACGCGAAACGGATTCCATAAGACTCCTCTAGGCCACCTTTCGATCTCCTCCTCGGGGCAACTTTTTCCTATCGCTTAACCTCCACCGCCTGCAACCCTTTTCAGCCTCGTAGACGACTGTAGCAACACCGTAGTAATATCGTTAACAAGTGTGCGATACACTCCTGACACGAAGGGGTGCGATCTTCTTTCGTCCGAGAACTGCGCTTCGAAGCCGATCTGGCCGCGCACACCACGATCTTCCCGTTGCGAACTCCGAGTTGCCACGAGTTCCCGGCAGAAAGGCAGTCTTCAGGTGACGAGACAGAAAGTCGATTCGAACCTGTAAGTGTTCAACGATATCGCTTCTACGATCATTATTCAACCTGGGCCATCGTTTTTACGTTCAATTGCGCGCCCGAACGATGACCAACAACCTTTGTCCTCCGAATGGGTGTACTGTCCTTGTGCGAAAGAACGTTCGAACTGTTGCTTTTTCATTAGCAGACGAGCTAATTGAAAGACTAGTTTAATTGCACCTGCTATATGCAAGCGTCAACATCATTCGCTTAGAGAGCATCGATCTTTATCTTTATCATCGCCGAGACTTCGCTCTAATCTGTACTAATCTCTGCGCACCTAGCAGCACGAGTCTAATTAAACATCGATACGTTCCCAATTTCTCCTACTTCAGTGTAATATGCTATACACGGCACACATCACAGTATTCGCTTTAGCGGTCGAACGGTGTAGAACCGCCAAAGTTTCCAAGGGGAATGTACAGCGATTCGAGGCCTCGTTTCAGAGCAAGCTTCCCTGTGTATTCGGTTCTATTTGATTTTCGCGAGAAAGCAGGGCCTACGGCATCCCGAGTGCGCCCAGCGTTGTTGCGAAGAAAAAGTTGCAAAAGAATCTCCAGGTCCGAGGGAAATATTCGACGCAAACGTCGCAAAACGAAGAGGACGCAAGAGGCGATCCATCCCATCGATTGGTTGGGAAATTGCACGACCTGCATCGGTGACAACGCGTTCGGAGATGCACAGGACGCGTGTCGCCGTCGCAGGATACGTCTGGTGATCGCGCGCGAAATCGATTTCCTCTGCGGCGATGTTGCGTGTAAGTGTACTGCACGAACGAACCTCGGCCAACGAGAAAAGTATCGATCCCCGTGTGCCTGTCCTTCACCTTTCACGCTTTTACGTGGAAAAGAAATTCGCGTCAAGAACGAACGAAGAAGATGAAGCGACTCTTGCCGCATTATAAATTAATTGTCGTCCTGTCGCGAACGGAATGCTTAATGCCGATCGACGTCGAGCAAATGCCGCGAGATGCTCGCAGTGGGTCGGCGTGTGATTGAAACGGTTGGAAACCATTTCCCCGAGCGCGATTACACGCTGCAGAGAATTGCAAATGAAATCCGATCTGGAAACGGAGATACGCCCGCGTAGCCTAAACCTCTGCCCGGTGAAATTGACTGCGAGAATCGATCTCGGCGCTTACCTTGCACCGAGCACCGCGGACAATTAAGTAGCACGAAGGTACGCGCACCCATTTATTTTTTGGTTCCGGCGATTCCTCCAGATTACTTCCCGTGTCGCGTGTATCGACTGTAATGTGTGCAGACACGAGAGAATGAATGCGTCGAGTCTGTCTCTCGAGCAAAAAGTTCGGGCGAGGAGCATCGTTTCCCACTTTTAGGGATTATGCAAATGCAACTCGGTCCTCCTATAAAGTAACGCGAGTTTACCGCCTATCTCTGTCCGCTACGCAATTATGTTTCATCGCGACGCAGACTATTAATCATCCCTCGGTAAACCGAACGCGCTCATACATTTTTTTGCCTTCGCATATTTCGTTTCTATATGCATTTATACAATTTCGTGTCAGAAGCGCGCGAACGCAATACGATTCTGCGACTGCACGCATCCGGGATCCGCTATTGTGCCGCTTAGAAAGTCTGGCGAATCGGATACGCGAATCACGCGGCGAAAGAAAATACTACTCGAATGTGTGCCATCTTCGATCCCAGCTGTGTGCATTTCCTTCGCAAATCGTTCCAATTGCCCCACGAATCGCGCACTTTCTCGATCGTCAAACTGTAATGCACATATCGAATCGATTCCCCGCAGATAATTCGTCGCATCCAGTAGAGAGCGAGCATCAATATGAATACGTTCGCGAATTTTGTTCTCCCTTCGAGGAATATCGTAAATTCACCGTGGCATCGCGGAGAAGATGCTTGTGCCGTGCGGGCGCACGTTCATCTCGAGTAGCCGGCAAGATTTTAATTAGACCGGAGAAAAACAATCGCTCATTCTTCCCGCGAGAGTATTCGCGCTCCAATTCCGGAGGGTCCTCGAAAAACTTCTTTTCAATAGGACTTGACTTATCGCTTGGACCTGGTTTCTCAAGCTCGTTGGAAAAAACGAAGGCAACAGAATCGTGATTCCGAGCAGCCGTTTAATCGCGCGCCGCGCTGTTTAAACTAACGGCACCATTGGTGCACGGTTTCCATTAACGCGAGAACACCTCGGGGTGCACCTCCTGCTGCATTCGTGCAATCGGTTCGGTTACGTCGGTTATCGGGACGAGACCGCAAAAATGTGCATACCTACCTGGAACGGAAAATGTTGGAATCGATCGGTTCCACCTTCGCAATACCGACAACCCTCTCGTGCATAATCACGAGAATGTATGACACACGTATGGCCTGGTTTTCCTGCCCGTCACCTCCGCCTCCTGCTGCTCCACCTCCGTTGCCACCCCTTCAACACCCGAAGGATCGTTAGCACGAAGCAATGCCAGTGAAAGGTATCCGTTCGGAAAGGTCAAGAGTCCGCGCGACCTCACGGTATGATACCCGCTTTATTCTTTCATTGTACCGCGCCACATCGCTTCCCATTTCTTCTCTCGCGTGTATCTCGCCCTCGACCATAATCCACGAGATGGTGGACAGAAAGAAAAAAGGGATAAGGGGGGAGGAGGCGGAGTGAGAGATGGGCTTGAAGACCGTCCGGAGTATCGTATCCTCCTTTTACCTTTAAAATTGTTCCCGCTCGAGGGCTTTGGTGCACTCGCTAATGGAACGCTTGTCCCTCGAGGGCCTACAATACTGCGCCTGTAGCGACCTGCCCTTTTTTCCCCTGTTCCTTTGCGGTCCCAGTGGATACAATATCGTGCTTCGAATCTACCTGTCCGTCACAGTTTCCCTGGAGCCGCGCCCAGCGATTCACTCTCGCCGTGGCATTGCGTTATCGCGACTTTCATCGTTCGTCGGTTACGGGTTGGGAAAAAAAGTCGAAGAAGAGAATCTACATCGGCGGGAAAGAAATAGAAAAGTTCAGACCACGCAGGATTCTGATCGATCTCTCGTTCCTCGGACGCCGATTTGCCCTGCGGCCGACGACGAGAGTATCGGTTATGCCGTGAACTGCAATCGCCCGTTTCTCTTTGTTTTTTTTTTCTTGTCGGGTCACGAATGCGACGGTGCAGGGTGGGCGATAAATTCTGCAGGGGAAACGAGATGAGCGCGGAAAACATGGGTACGATAACCCCGAATTGACCTGGCGTGGACTCTTGACCCCCTTTCGAGAGTGTTTAATGCATAGCAATGTATCATTGCCGTTGATTAAATCCCAGCCGCTGTCCTTTGGATCCAGAATCGTGCAATTGGTATCGCTAATCGATAGGCCCGAATATGTCCCGGTACAATAGGGAATCGTCGAATCCGCTATCAATTCTTTTTACCCGAACCCAGCTGGGGATCTAGGTCAATGCGGGCAAAAGTGTACGCTCTGCCTCGAATGCATCGCAATCGCAACCCGCCACCGTTCCTTTCATCCGTGCTGTTTCGATAGCTTCGCCGCACGACCGAATATGCTTAATCCGTAATCTCGACCGACACCGAAGTCCTCGAAAACTTGGTTCGTTAGAGTTGGCAGAAAACCCGTGTTAAGCCGAATCACCGTGCCCCCCCCCCCCGCCCCCTTGATTGTAATTACATATTCATGATGCTCGAAAGCGTAGCGAGCTTTTCCTTATCCGTCCGTTCCCCGATACCAAGCAAACATTCCACTTCTAGATCCATCCTTCACGCGTTCTTCGACGCTCTGCGCACGACCACCCGCGAAACTTCCCACCTATCAATCGTGCGAGCCTCCCTTTGGCCCTGCTATCGCCGCTCCAAGCTGCATCGTTGCAAAAACATATATGTACCTTTGCATGCCTCGCGAAACATTAATCCTTCGCTTGACAAACCAATCACGTTCCGAGCGAATGTCAATGGGTATTCGTCGTTCGATCATCGCAATCGTACTGCACGCGTCAGTGACGAGACGCGAACAAGGCACAAATCGTTTGATTGTTCGAGCGACGATGCAACGGCATAGATTTGAAGAGCGGTCCGTACGAGACGGGACTAGATAACGATCGATGCTCGATTCGGCCGCGGCATGGAGCACGTGCATAGAGATAAACGTGCCTGTATGTGCATATAATGTTTCGAGAAGACGACCTCGTGGCGAGCGAGCGATGCGACGGTGAACAAAAGAATGCTTCGTAGTCGGTAAAAGCCAGGTTGACGAGCCAGGAACACCGTGGAGGAAATATGCCGGACAAAATTCGAGGCTGCCGAGACGGACAACGCGACAAAGATTTCTTTGCCGACGAGATATCGTCCATCGGCATGTCGCTACGGCCCAGCGGTAGCGCTTCTTCCGGTAAGTGAACCTCACCCTCTGGACCACGTATTAAAACGAATAGCCCTTCCGCTCGCACGAAGGTTCAACCTCGTCGATATTTCTTTTTCTCCGTTTCAGCACCAATTCCTTCTCGAACCAAAGCTCGTTTATTTATTCGCGCGCTGCGTTACAATTTGTTCGCGCGATCGATTCATTTTCAGATGGCTGACTTTGTTTGATGCAAATAGAGGAGAAGCTTCTTCATCGCGTTTCCATTCGTTAGGGCTTGAAATTGACGAGCCTCCGCTATTATGCAATTGGTGAGGCTGTTCCTTTCAGCTGCGCAGTCCATGGTAATAGGGTAGGATTCCGCAGTGCTCAGGCCGGTGCGAAGCTGATTGAATAAATTCAAGATAACGCATTCTTTCATCAGGACTTCCGATTTCCCCACGCTCGCATCGCCAATGGCGCAGAGCCAGAGTAGCTTGTCCAGCCAAGCTTCCTTCTCGCTCATCTCGGTCTTGTGGCTCACGCCGTGGTCCCGCATCCACAGAGTTAGCTGCAATTTCCAAATCGATACGTAAACCCTAGTCGCAACCCTCGTTCCGTAAAACTGCAATCCGTGTCTCGTGAATAACGAATAGACCTCTTGAATTCTTTAAACGCGAATCGCGTAAGGGTCGCCTCTTACCTTCCCTCTGCACTTGAAAGTTAGAGGATTCCCGACAAAGTAAAGTTTATCGATGCCGCCTGGCAATCTAGAAAACTCGAAGCAAGTTAAACGATTCTCCCTAAGATCGAGTCGTTTGAGCAACGGCAATCGGTCGAAGACAATCGGCTCGACTCTGTCAATTTGATTGAAAGACAGGTCCAATTGCTCCAAGTACACCAAATCTTTGAACCATTCGTATTTCACCCGCGTCAGGTTATCGTTAGGTAGACTGAGCTTCTTCAAGCTAGCCAGGCCGTCGAACGCGTCCGCGTGTATGTCCTTTATATGGCAGTCGTGGATATTCAAGGATTGCAAATATCTCGCGTATTTGGTGAACGCTCGTCCCATAATGTACGGCAAATCCGAGTTGAAGATCATTATGGCGGTTGCATTTGCGGTTTGATTGGAAATCGTATTTAGTGTGGCGTTCGTGCATTGGACGCGTGTACCGGACCCTGCGATCAATAAAATATTCACAAATGTGATAGCGGAAAAAAACGATTCTGTTTCCACTTCGATTCGATTGCTGAAACGAAAGAGTGCGTCTCACCTCCGTAGTCGTTGCTCGCGGTACATACCGCGAGTACATGCCCGATGCACTTGAAAATGCACAGCAGAGCAGCGAGATACGACGCGCACCGCATTTTAACCGATCTGCACAGTTCGACAATTTTACGACTGACTGTGTCGCAACGAAGACGAACGAACAGAGGAACCAGCTCGCCGCATCTCAAATTATCAGACCTCGCTTCCCGTGTTCTGCGACAGATATCGGGCGTTATCGCTGCATTCTTTGCCAGTCTCTAATTAGAAAAATACCAGTCGTCGTTTGCCCAACAGATAAAACAATGTTTTTGCATTTTGTATGGAGCAGGCAAACTATTCAAATGTTGCAGGTATCTCGAGCCTTGCGAGCTGCGGTGAGGTGGATGCATTGCCCGAATTACCGGCACAGGATGAAGAACGATTGCAACGCGCCGCACGTTTATTGCAACAAAGACTTGTTTTGCGCCAGTGGTTGTCGGACCATGGCCTGCATAGCCATTACCAAAAGTGAGCAGAATTCATTCCCGGAACTCGAATGACAATTTTCCTAGGAATAATAAAGGGGTTGCCGATTCGTGTATCGTCGACTTTCTCGAGCAAACAGATGAAATGATCGCGCTTTTCTTTCGTCAGGCTGATGCAGATGGGAGTGATGTCTCTGGAGGATGTGTACTGGGTGGAGAAAAATAATAATGCGGCGCAGGCAGCCCTTGGCAAAGATCTACAACGATGGGATCAAGCCAGGCACACGCTGCCAATATCGAAGGAAGACTTGGAAAATCTCAAGACCGATTTATGGAGTGCCGTAGTGAAGAACAGTCAACATCAGGACGCCTGGACATGGGGTACAACTTTAGAGAATATTTGTTCCCCGATACATCACTAGCGCGAGCGTATCTATCCAAGTAGTTGAGTTACTACTTAATTCTCTTTTTCTCGTGTCTACCAGGTGGAATGTTGGTAGTATCAGTCTCGGTGGCAGGGTTAGTGACCCTGGCTGCTATGACACAACCAGCCCTAGCACCAGAGGCAAAAAATTCCTTACTGCAGTATGTAACTGGAAAGTATTTGCTCCCGAGCAATTGTCGGGTTCATTTTGCATGGGATGAGCCACAGCTCGTGGGGGAAACCATGACGTTTACAGTGAAGGTACGCAATCAAACTTTCTAAATACCTGCTCGTATAAGAGCATCGAGCGTTTCCCAGGTAAAAAACCATTTCCTCGTCGCTCAACAACTTTTGTTGTTTTATAGTTTTATCAGCGCAACGGGCAACCATATCCGATCTGTGACAAGGATAATCTAATCGTAGAAGTCACAGAAGGTACGAGAAGGGTAGCTACTCTGGTAGGACTTGGAGGTACCGACCCCTTAGCTGCGAACACCGCAGTTGTCAAGTTTACTGTCCGCCATGCTGGACAATATCGTATAGCCGTACTTATTGGTTCGTGTCACGTTCATGGCAGTCCGTTTCTTAAAAACTTTCTTCCTGGTACGTTAACAAAAGATAAACGTCTTAAAGAATGGTTCGAAGATATCGCAGACTCAAAGTCGCGTTTAATTCTCCAGGTCCTCCGGATCCGAATAAGACGGTATTCGTACGGCAAAGCTCGACAGTAGTTTGTACGGCTGGAATTCCACACTCTATGACAATAGAGCCACGGGACGAGTACGATAATCTGTGCATATTTGGGCCTGGTGATAAGCCCACGGAAGGTTACCAGGTCGACATTACTCAGGCGAGTAGAACGATTAGGAGAGATTGCGTTGTACAAATAGTAATTTTTTTTCCGCAATTCTTCTCATTGCAGATTGGTAGCGCGGTTGATAAATCGACTGTTACGAATTGTAGCATACAACTTGATTACGATTCTCCGAATCAAAGGATTCGCTTGAAAGTCAGCTTTCCAAAGGGCGGCTGCTATCACGCGTCAGTTAGTTTAGCTGGCTTGCAGCTGCATAACGGCGACTTCGACATCATTGTGCTCGAGAGTACGAACCATTAATGATGCGTTATGTACATTAGAAACATATGTATGTTTTTTTCTTCTGTTACTATAGGTGATGTTGCTAGAATGGTGCACAGCAACGTGGCCTCAAAGGATCCGGACATTTGTTACGCCGCAAAATTGTTGGGCATGCAGGGCGAGAGATTCTCCAAGCCAAAAAAAGTTGTTTGCTTTATTTCGCCTAAACAGCTTACGATTAAGGAATACTTGTTAAGGATTATACCCAAAAGGCTCGTTACATTTAGACTTTGTCCTTCGACTAAGGTAAGCGTATACATATATTTTAACGGCGGTAATTTCATACAGACGGAGCACGTGCAATCATTCAAAACATTTCAAAACGTTTCAGTTCCATTTTGATTGTTCGAATAATCAGTACGATGGTTACGACTCTTTTTCCATTGATGATGGATGCCAGCCACCCGTTGAATTAATTTCTCTCTACCGAGATATAATAGCGGCAACGTTTACGTTGTTCCTACTGAAAAACATAGGCGGAAGCGAAACATTTGCTGATAAGCAAGATTTCTTTTATCACGAAGTTCGGAAGCATCATCAGAAGCATTACCACGAGAAGCTGTCCGTGAAAGTTCAGCGGGATAAGTTGTTGGAATCGGTAAGTATGACGCTCAAGTAAATATGTGTGAGTAATATTCAATTGAAATCCATCTATTTCTGTACCCTTTCCATTAGTCCATGAAAGGCACCAAAGGATACTCCGTGAGCGACTGGTGCAGAAATTTTGAGGTCACCTTTCAAGGCGAACAAGGTGTGCCCTTAAAAATATATTCATCTGTTTGAAAAAGGGAAGATGTAGAACTTAATGTTTGATTTCAGGCATTGATTGGGGCGGTGTCCGTCGTGAATGGTTCGAATTAATTTGTGCGGCGCTATTCGATGCCGGAAATGGGTTATTCGCGTCTTTCGGAGAATCACAGCAAGCACTAGTTCACCCTAACTGTAAACGGCCTTCGCACCTCAAGTTAAAACACTACGAGTTTGCAGGGCGAATTGTGGGCAAATGCTTATACGAATCGGCACTCGGTGGTTCCTATCGGCAGCTAGTGCGTGCACGATTCACAAGATCGTTTCTTGCACAAATCATAGGACTGAGAGTGCATTACAAGGTATCAACTTAGTACGAGTATACTAATTTTTACTTTGAGTTTAAATAAGCGTGACTTATTTTTATAATTATATTCTTCGTACAGTATTTCGAGCAAGATGACCCTGACCTCTATTTAAGCAAGATAAAATATATTCTTGAGAATGATGTCGAGGAAATGGAATTGTATTTTGTTGAAGAAGAGTATGACAAAGATGGTCAATTATTAAAGGTACGATCATAAGAGTTTCTTCTTGAATAATTGTTACCTTTCTCCATTAATATTTACCTATACCCATATATTCACTACAGATTGCTGAGCTGATTCCCGGAGGCAGCAAGATTCGGGTGACAAACGAAACAAAACTGCGCTATTTGGATGCCCTTGCGCAACATAGGCTCGCTAGTTCGATAAGAAACGAAGTGGAACATTTTCTGAGGGGTCTGAACGAGCTAATTCCCGATAACCTTTTGGGAATCTTTGACGAAAACGAACTAGAGGTATGCAAAGTACTTTTCTTTCGTTCTTAACTATTCTTCCGTAAGAA
This sequence comes from Nomada fucata, assembly GCA_948146005.1. NCBI lineage: Eukaryota > Metazoa > Arthropoda > Insecta > Hymenoptera > Apidae > Nomada > Nomada fucata. The sequence continues at coordinate 531,269 of OX411282.1, forward strand.
GTGCACCTCATATCTGTGCTTCATGTAGCTACTATTATGTGGAACTGGGGAATACAGCGTGGCAGATTTACGCGCACATCATATAGCGAACGGGAATTCCTCAGAGTTTCTCCGAGTTCTCGACTGGTTCTGGACCGCAGTCAGCAACTTCACGCAGGAAGAGATGGCCCGATTATTGCAATTTACTACAGGCTGTTCGCAATTACCACCCGGCGGGTTCCAACAACTCAGCCCACGATTTCAGATTACCGCAGCCCCAACTTTTGCTAACTTACCCACAGCACACACCTGGTGCGTAATTCAATGCTTAAATCGGTGCGATAAACATCGGTATTAATTATTCTTTAAATATCTTTGCAGCTTCAATCAACTTTGCTTGCCAGATTACGAATGTTACGATCATTTCGAGCGAGCTTTACTGCTAGCGATTAGCGAAGGTACCGAAGGTTTTGGTATGATTTAAAGAGATTCAATATGTTATAATGTATAATACGTTCTAGTCTTATCTGATTTATTGAGGTATTTATTTTACTTTTTTTGTCTGTCGTATTACTACCGCAGCCTTATTTGAAACAGTGTAATTTCCACATTTATGGGATTGGGAGAAAACACATTTGCCGCACATTTTGATACGTCAAAAACACCACGGTTCTTCAACTTATTTTTTTCGCGTTCTGGCAAGGGACTATCCCGAACAGTCCGATATATTTCAAGACGCAAACGAAGGTATTGATATCTTTACATTTGGCTTGTGGTAACGATTTTATAAAGGCTTGATACCAAGAGCAATTTAACGAAACATCTATATTGCTCAATTTATTGTAGTTTAAAATACCGTAAATTTGATTACTTGTAAAAGTAGGTTCACGTCCCTCAAGCCGTGAAATACTACGTATTCAAGTCCATTTTTTTTTAACTATTACACGAAACTAGTCTACGCATTGCGAAGTCGGAAAAAATAATTGCGATGGTTAAGCCATTCACAGACGTTGGTATTTTCCTATAGATATTATTTTTCTTCTACTTCCTTTCTCTTTTGGCTTGCGTCCTTGTTCCGCAGTATTACAAAGGTATTATTACAGTTCTTATGCAATTTATTCAGAACTAAAACTAAAGGACGATCTGTAGGCTTCTCCGTAAATAGAATATCGTCCGCTAATGGGTTTGATTCGTGCACGCTTGTAGCCTGCAGTTTCGTACATGTACTGCAATATTGACACGCACGCAGCCTTTTCTTTTCATCTTCATATATTATTAACATTCGTTAATCAAGGTGGTGAATCGGCAAGTATAGTCGAGTACAGTCTTAAGATTATAGGACAGCATTATTTGTTGTCGCGATTAATATACGCTATAAAGGATGTTTTAGATCGTCTAGCGAGCAAAATCGCGTGACAAGTTACACCTAAGAATATACCCAAATATGAAAGAATTTCGTGATAACAAAGACCGAATCCCCTACCGAAATTGGTGACGCATCTTCACTTACTCTATACACGGAAGCCCCGAGTGAGAAAATATCTGCAATACAATGCGTGTACTGGCAGAAGTGTGGAACGCGTATATCGCAGAGACGATACTGTTATCAGACGAAACGAAAATCAATTTTATCTCGTACTTATGTACACAATAATGAGAAATGTGATCAGACACGTCGTATTTGTGTCACTCGTACGTGGTTACTTAGATTTAACAAACTATCGTGACATGTTATGAAAAAAATAATATACCTTGAGCATCGTTCTATGTATTCGAAGTGTACTGTGTACACGTATAATAATTTACAAATTATGAAACGTATTTGTTGATATGTCGTGGCAAAAATAAGCTTTCACGATGGACTATCCGACGTGGAGCTATGCTGACGGTACCTTATTTTTATCACTTTACCATGTTACACGAAAAAAGGTGTAAAATATAGACAACAAAAGCACGCGATATCTGCATTTATTTATCCATCTCTATCCTTCTGCCACATCTTTGAAAATGATACATGGCGCTATTAAATATGTCGAATTCTTCCTGATTTAAAAGAGTCGATATACCAGAAAATATCGGCAAGTATTAATAAAAAAAAAGGGGAAAGAAAATAAATAAAAATAAAATTTTATAATCGTCATAACAAAAGCTCCCGAAAATTTGCCACCGTTTTTAAACCCTTCTTTTCATTCCTTTTCGTAGTTTCTAAAATCTCTCCCGGTCTTTCGATCTGTCCGCCGCGAGCACTTCCTCCGCTAATACCGAACAGCCTCCCCTTGATCCGCTCTCCTTTCAAACAATGTTTTCATCACCATCCAACTTCCTTTCAACTCTGAAACCTCTTGTGTTTCAACAAGAACTCGAAGTGTGGCGCAGTCACGCTTGAACAATTGACTCTAAAGGGTACGGTAGTAAATAATAATTACTTAATCCTAACGTAATCGTTGAATAAATCGTTATCCGACTTACCAAAAAATATTTTTAGGATGTCAACACTGGACTAGCCAACAAAGTTCGCAGAATGGCCCTGGGCGCTCGTACAACGCTACCAGCTATTTGCAACATCCTACTACTCCAACCACCCTCCTGCGATTGTCGTATTAAACGTTCCTTTAATTCATTCAGCTCCGCTCTAATCAAATATACGTAACAATTTCAAATCATTATTTTCCATTCAGAATTATTAGGAGGATTATAAGAGGAAACACAATTACAGTTGCGAATTATAAGCTGCCTGCATACGTTGCAATGCAGTTTCACGATCAACCAGCTGAGCTGCCAAAGAAATGCTACGCAATTTCAGGGTCTTCTCTGTTTTTTCAGTAGTCCTCAGCCGTTTCAGTAACTTTGACTTCTCATCCTCTCTCGCTTTCAACTCCCTGCAGACGTAGCATTTAAGTTGCAGCATGCAAATTTATTAAGATAAGAGCCGTTGAATTTACTTCAAATGTCGTTCTGCCTGTTCCTGCGAGGATTCAACGAGAGCAATCTGGGTAGTCAATTTCAACTGCAAACCCTCCACCATTGATTCTGCCTTTTCTGCTCTTGTTTCGCGTTCCGTAGCTAGCGTTTCGCAGGCCGTCATCTGAAAGTGCCATTCGATTTATTCGAGCATGGATGGGTAATATTGGCGGCACAAGTTAGTATACGAGGACAACAAAACGGATGGCTATAGTAAACAATCGATAAACAGGTGACCTCTTTCGCGATGCTATCAAGATCAGCTACGAAATGTGTGTTTGCATGAGCATTTGCAGCAATTTTTGCCGCGGTTCTGCGAAGAGCGCGGATTAATAGGTCAAATGGCATCGATCCCTTTTTCTAGGTACGGAAGGAGTATTACATGTTATTGAGTCACCGATGAAGCAGAAGGAGTATGACTCAACCGCGAACTACACCTGTATCCTTTCGTGCGTTGACCTATCTGACAAGTACATACAACGATTTCTTATCGACGCCCGCGATGCACATAGCTGCAGATGCATGAGAATCATCGCGGCAAAGAAGAAGGAAATCTTTGCTTTGATTACTGAAGAGAAGCAAATAAGCTAATGATGCTGGCTAATACAAGCGAAATTTTCGGCAACACTTTTCTGCGATTATGGAGCATCAATTTTTTTAGGTCCATTCGGGGTGTTCGTTCTCTGTACTCGAAAGAGTGAACGAGTGACTCATTGTTTCATAGGAAAGGGCAGAAATCCGCATCGAAGCGAGAGTTCACCCTCTTTGCAGAGCCGTCTGCTACAAGCCTAACAATGAGTCACCAAGCGAAATCAATTTTTTCAGTGGTACGGGAGGTGAGCTTGCAAGCAGAGCAACGATATCCGCTTTCTAGTAAGGCCTTATGGATTGTTATAAAAATCCTTGGGACAAAAAGACTGGCCTGTTTTAAAAGAATCCTCTTGTCTTCACGCAATTTTAGCAGCTTTTCCCGGTCCTTTGAAATCTGCTCGTCGAGCCCGCGCAGTTGACTTTGAGCGGTGAGCAACTCGTTTCGCACATTTTCTGCGACGACCAGCTTCTCCTCGGAAAGCACGGTTAAACGCTTCAGCTCGCCCTTCATTTTCTCCTTTTCCTGCAACCGTACAGTAAAACCCAGATCGTGAATGCACACACGGGCTAAGTTGATCTTCGTAAATCCCCAAAAGTATCTAGAACCGGATTCCCCGTTTTATCTATGCCCGTGTTGTCGCGATACAGTTTCTTCTTTCGCTTCACAATTAGCTGCTGGCTCGGTGCCAGCTTCCCGCTTGCGTGTACAGTGTACACTAATTAATAGCTCGCTACGGCGCACATCGCCGTTACGCCGTGCAGAATGAACGCGCTCGTTTACGTATGATTTAATTACATATTCGATGCGGGGAGGAACGATGTAAAATAGAGCTAGAGCGAATAGCGCAAGTCAAACAAGTTTTTTTTCAGAACGTCGAAGGAGCGCTGTCGAACTCGTTCAAAGAGTATTCTGGTTGACCCAAGGAATGCCAAAAATTCGACGTCCTCGGTAACTACATATATTATCGCGTGTCCCAATGGCCGTGTCGCGAGCTCCTAAGGCAGCGTCATCCCTCTAGTTAGATACACGTCATTGAACTCTCGTCTTCACTGTCCGCAAGATGTTGAGCATTTATAGTTTACATCTCTTGCCCGTGTGCATCGCCACACCATATGCGCGATGCAATCTTGCACATCTTTTCTCTCTTCACTTTTGATCAACTACGATTTTACGACTTACGCGAGATAACAGTTATTGCCATTCCCATATATAGGTATACGATCGAAGGGTTACCGATTTCAACGAATCCTTTTCTTTCTGCGTTTCGTCGCATTGCACCTTGGCGCAATGAACCTCGGTGATCAATTTCCCGACACGATCGTTCTCCCTGTCCAACAATCGACGCAGTACGACGATCTGCAGATGCAAGCTTTCGATCTGATGGTTCAAGTTGTCGATCGTGCACCGAAGGTATCTAAGTTCGTTGCGGCTCCGTCTCCATGCGTTTAACATCAGAACACGACACACTGTATTAGCTGCTTTTTTTGGATCTTGAAAAAAGCGAGAACTTGCCGCCGTCGAATCCGACCCTACGAATCCGTCCATCCATCTCTTTATACCGATAGTAATTCCCATTTCGTTGCCACATGCATCTTTGTTCTTATCGCTGTCCTCCAATTTCTCAACTAACGAGCCACTGTCCGATCTAAATTGCAAAAGAATCATCCGTCCGGGTACGCTGAGAACACCATGTATAATACTGCCCGTGTACGTTACCTAATATCGCCATTTTCGATCTCCATTACCACAGGTGAAAGATCAATCATGGACAAACTCTTTCTGCAGTGCGACGTGCCGATTACGCGAATTAGGGAGCATGTCGAATTATCCGGGCAACTTTTCGCTGTATTAATTGTGGATACACGGTTAACGCTTGGCAGATTGGTCAATCGGAAGGAAGTCCAAGGAGGACGATAGTATCGGTTGGATCTCTGACATCGTACAGGAAGTTGGGAATACGTGAGAAATTTATTTTGCACGTATCGCGGCAATTTTTTTTGGACAAAAAATTGATTCGACTCCTCCCTGGAGCTTGTCGAAGCGCTCAGGGAAGACGAGCTTTTCGGAGTGATCACAGTTTCTGGCATCGCTATCGACATTTGAGTAAACTCTTTTACAAAATCCGTACGGTTGTTTGCTCTTGTCATGGAGACGAAACGTGGCTCAAAAATGAACAGAGGAACATCACCGCATTTTATAGCAATTGGACCAATGTTGCAGCGATAATTTGATGAAAAACAATCAAAGGGAGGGCATCACTATGACGCGACGCTCGATGTCGATACACCGTTCCTGCTTCTTTTATGCTACATTATGAATATCGCGTACACGGGTATTGTTACAGGAAATTGCGATGGCTTTTAACAGGTCACTTTCATTTTCATAATCTGTCAGACTACTAATCTAGCGGTGAAATTATTCAAGTATACGATACTTTTCCTCATACAACCTTGCACTGCAATTATAGCTTGCGAGTTATCGCACAAGTACGCGCGTCGTATACGCTAGTTCGTGGAATCGCGTAAAGCAAATGTACATCTACGCCAATCTACGGCGACGAAGAGGAACGATTCAAACTTACGTAATCTAGAGATCTGATTTTTTAGGCTAATCGCAGACAACGAATGGCGGCCTCTCTGTTTGCGTCGCGATGCATTCAAGAAGCAGAATCTTGTGTCGACTCGTGGCTTAATTAATAATTGAGGAGGCTATTTTCCAGAAGGTACCAATTAGGACCGGCCAAAGTAGCGACCTTCAAGTTCTTTCATAACTATTAGCATGCATAATGTAAATGGCTGTATAGACCATATTTGTTAAACTTTGACAATTTCTAATGTTTGTCACAGAGAATGTATCGCATAATTTCGTGTAAAAATTGGTGATTATCTAACGCTTTATAATTCCGCATGATAAAACAGAATGATGTGACGTGTCTGTAGTCTGCATGACTCATCGAGCGTATAGCACCTAAGCTCCAGGGAAATACCTACGCCCCTGAATTTTAATCTGCACGCGACAATTTCGATGAACCCTTCACGCTTTATTTTGAAAATAGAGATACCTGAAGCGTTCGCGCTAGTGAACGTCGCTTATAATCTCATTGGTTAAGAATCTTCGATGAGAGAATGAAATGAATGTTGGTAGAATGTTAAAGAAATTCGACGGTATTCGTATATGAAAATAAGCCAGCGAAATATCGCGTACAGAATTCCTAACTTCCGACAACTGATCTATAGATGCGACGTAGTACGCGTACTTGCGCGTATTCGCATGGCATAGCGTATTGCTCTGCTCGTACCGTTGAGAGCTACGAGCATGCCAGTACCGATGCAAAGTCCGAGCGAAATGTTGCGCGCCGTTAAGTCTTCTTTCTAGTCACGGCCGTGCACGCTTTTATGTCGGGTGTGAATGGTGTGCGCAGCAGTGCTCCGCGAGTAAAAGTTTGAAAGTTCGAACCGTAGCTTTAATATTGTATATGTATATCTTGTGCTTTGTTTTTTTTCTCAAGTTACTCTGCGAGTTCTACGGTAGTGTTCGACGAAATAAATTTCAGGAACTTGTTTTTCCTGATACGAGAAATAGAGAAGAAGCTTGGGTGTTTTCAGATTCGAAAGTGCCTTACTATGTTGATCGAGCTGCAGGCAAGTCTTTCTCGTCACATTGTCCTACGATAGTTTAATTATAGCTGCACGGCTTGTACGGACCTAGGCTTTCCCAAAATAATGATTGGATCAGCGTGGCATCCCTCCTCGCCCTCTACTCTCGTTTCTCTTCCCTTGGGACTTTGGGACACTTGTGTGCAGTGCCTCTGAAAGTACACCTGCGAACAGCTGTCGTTCCGCTGGCCAAAAGTTTATCACGAAACTTCTGTTCATGCTCGTTTACTTATATTCAATCCTGTCGCTGGTGCTAATCGAAAGCTACGCCTAATCCGTTCTACGTCAATCATTACCTATATTGCGACATAAACATACTTTCCGCCAAGATGTGCGATCCACTCGTTTGACTACTCGATTCTCATCTGCATCAATAAATTGATCCAAAAGCCATTATCTCCCACTGTACGTCTATTCCTAGGTATTTACTGCTGCAGAATCATTTGCAACATTGGTCGTTTTAATGATACGCGCGCGAAATTTTTTTCGGCACGATGCTGCGAGATTTCTTTGAAGTGCGGGTCATGTGGTTACTTTTCCTCCTTTGATAATACGTTCAAAATATACACGGACGTGTAAAGAAATATATTGTTCCTTTTCTATTTCTATTTAACAATTATTTGAACAACAGCTAAAAAGAAAACTAGCCAAAAACATATACTGCTCAGCATCTTGAGAAATCCAAATTATATAGTGAAATGTAAATTATTTTTCAGATGGCTACCGTTCGACGCATTAATCAGTAAGAGGCATGGAACAATTCCATGATATGAACGATGGAAATATAAATATAAGCGATGTCAGTAAGTAGAGAAAATTGATATGTTTTTTCTATGCAGATTTCTTGTTAATACAATGATAAGTTAACCCAAATTTCATTAAATAGTCGAAGTCATCCAAACTACTGACCCTGGGTTTGCTGAGTACAGTGGAAGGGAAGATCAACTGCCATTGGAAATGAACACTGGTCGGTTGTTGCCATACGTTGAAATAATAGAACAACCAGCGAGCAAAGCTTTACGCTTTCGCTATGAATGCGAAGGCAGATCAGCTGGTAGTATACCTGGTGTAAACAGTACACCAGAAAACAAAACATTTCCTAGTATAAGAGTAAGTATCGTCGGTTGAGGGAAGCATCTCTTTGGGATTGATTTAGCGTGACAAAAAATAATACTGCTTTCAGATAGTAGGATATAAAGGGCGTGCTGTAGTTGTAGTATCGTGTGTAACGAAAGATCAACCGCACAGACCTCACCCTCATAATCTCGTTGGAAAAGAGGCATGTAAAAGAGGTGTTTGTACAGTAGAAGCTTCGTCGGAAAATATGACAGTCACGTTTGCAAATCTTGGCATTCAATGCGTTAAAAAAAAGGACATTGAAGAGGCACTTAGAATAAGGGAGGAAATTCGTGTGGATCCTTTTCGAAGTATGTTCAAAATAAAGTACATTTTTCGGATTCTGTTTTGCGAAGAAAAAACAAAATTAATTCTTAATATTTTCATAGCTGGCTTCGAACACAAAAGACAGCCCACTAGTATTGATTTGAACGCAGTGAGACTATGTTTTCAAGTTTTCTTAGAAGGGTCGCAGAAGGGGAAATTTAATGTACCTCTACCGCCAGTTGTATCTGACCCTATATTTGATAAAAGTATATTTAATTGGCCACATTTTGTAGTTAGTATTAAAGCAATAATTCCCTGTCTAATTATGTTTAAAATGGTTTAGAGGCAATGTCGGATCTCGTGATTTGCAAGCTCAGTCACTGCAGTGCATCTGTTGCTGGTGGTATGGAAATGATTTTATTATGCGAGAAAGTTGCGAAAGAAGATATACATGTTAGGTTTTACGAAGAGAAAGATGGACAAGTAGTGTGGGAAGGATTCGGCGATTTTCAACCGACTCATGTACATAAACAGGTATGAAATTAGCGCATCTGTAAAATTGCATGTCCAAAGTTGGCAAAGCTTTCCATATCGAAACGCGCCAATTGTACACTTGATTTTTGTTAACAGACAGCGATTGCGTTCAGAACACCCACTTATCGTATACAGCAAGTGGAGCAACCGGTCCAAGTTCACATCCAGCTCAAAAGACCATCGGATGCCGCGACGAGCGAACCTCTACCTTTTCAGATGTTACCTCTCGGTGCAGGTAGGCCTGCTTTCTGGTCTTTACGGAAAGCATTTGCCAGGAAGAAAACAGATTATAATACATTTAGTAAAATCGTAGCCACTGAGTCCGCGTTACTTGCAAACGTTGCGCCAAAATTTCCACGTAATATCGATGAATATAATAATAATGATTTCAATGTGAAGAAGTCGAATAACAAAATCTCTGCCTTACGCGCCTTGAACGATTTGTACAACGTAAAAAATACGTTAGATTCTTGCAACGGGAGTATAGAAGTGAATCAGAGTCTGACACCAAATGTAGGTCATACAAGAAACTCTATTATAGATTACCAAAATAACCAAGTGCCGACCAAAGCCGAGAACTCCATTTATGACGACCAAATGAATAGAATGTACAAAATTGACGGTGACTGTGTAGATAAAGAAACGAAAGTCGCTAACTCGGGTAGTTTAACGCGCGCCAAGTCCGTTAGTACCGCTGATAATATGTGCGTTCCAAGGAACCCAGAGATGGCGAAAAGTAAGTCAGATTGGTTCGACTACTCAGAAGTTGGCAAATGGGTGCAAAAAGGTCAAATGTGTTTCAAAGAGAAAGACTGCGATGCGAATTTTAAAACTGAAGCAACAGAAGACTGCAATAAGTCATTCAATGAATTGTTGACGCAAGCGACTGAACTAGATCAAATTTATGCTGACACGCATGCAAAGTTGGTGCAAGCAGCCCTCGAACAAAACACAACCGATCAAGCTATGGATATCGACGTTTACGATAATCAAACTTACACTAGTCTGCAAATGGCTATGAAAAACCCCATTGAATTAATTGATTTGCCGAATGAGAGAAAATACGAGGACGTGTGCATATCGAAGGAAGAGCCGATTCAGTCATGTCCCCCGCCTCCGGTTACTACAAAGAGAGATGGAGCGCAGGAAACGGAAGAGAGATTACCGCCTTTACCACCAAAACGTATCCGTAAAATGCCTTCCATGCCTCTTTTACCTCGTCCTATATCCTCTCATGCGATGCCTGATTCCTACGTCGAAGCACCAAACAAAAATTTGCCTTCATTGCCTGGTACTTTAACTAAGTGCTCGAAGCAGGGATTGTTTTCAAAATTATTCGCCAAGAAGGCGAAGAAAGATCGAGACGCGATTTCAAGTATATCTAAAGAAAATAGTAATTCTTTAAGGGCAACGGGGAATATTTCATATTTAACGTCTAGCAGTACACCCGATAGCTCACAGTTACATACTCCAAGAGCGAGTGCAACAAGTACCACTAGCGTCAAGTCTCTCAGATTGGATGGCGATGAAACACCACCGTATGGAGTTGAATTAACAGAAGCTGAACACTATGCATTGTACACTGCTATGGCACCTCACGCAACAGCATCTGAATTCGATGAAATGTCTTTTTACTATAGCCCCGTAGAAGGTGGAAAGATCTACACGGAAAGAAAGGACACATAAAAACTTTTTTAGTGTTGACAATGTTTCTGGTAGCCTACTTCCACTTCAAATACTATGGCAAAAAGAAAAAAGGAAAAGAAATCAAAGCTGCTACGCATATACGCAGTCAAATTTATTGCAATTTAAACATGCTTGCGTCCACAATACGCATTTTATACCTTGGAAATTGTTTACGGTAAAAATGCGATGAACTTGTGACAAGCTATGATAATTGTAACTCAGAAACGAGTTCAATGTTATTCTATTCGGGGTACAAATTGTTATCTGTTTCCACCGTCTTTCATACGCATCTTGAATGATAGCTAAAGCATAAGCTTGGCTGAATATTGTTGTTTATTCTCCAAGAGTTAGCGTTCCTTCTAGTCAAATGTTGCAGTGCTGCTACTTATTATATTCTTAATTTTGTGCATTGCTTTTTCCTATTTATATAACACGTTGTTAAGTTTTTTTTATGGTGTTTCAAGTTTATAAAGGATCACTTTATTTCTAGTCATACAATTAGAATAGCCATTTAATTTATAGTTCAAAAGCGAGGATCGCTTTACTTGTTTCGCAGCATTAAAGCTACATCGATCCAAAGATTGAACCATTTGTGCAGATATAAAGATTTCATCTGTAAGGAAATCTTGCGAAAATCGTAAGAAAGTTTGTCCTCGGAACAAACTGATATAATGTTTATAAACCACGTGCTTAATGTACAATCATTTATAGATGATCCTGATTCGTTAAGGCGAAAGAGACAAAAGTTTAATAACAGCCCAAATGCTCTAGTTTTGAGACATGTACAGGCAGAAGCTGAGAAGCGTGAGTATTTTTATCAAGTTGTCTTCAATTCTACAGCTTTGCCGGGAGTGGGTTTAAAAAGATGTTATTGGCATCGGCGCGACATCAAACTTTCTTAAAATATACATTGTGCTATACATAAGCGATATCGCTGACCCTATTTCTTTGTACTATTACTAATTTTTACGTTCACACTTTATCCAATCTTACTGTATGCCAGAAACGAATGAACGAATAAGCTGTCTCAGTAATGCCAGCAGTCAATACCTTCTTGTGCATTTTTTACGGGTCGTCAGCCCTATTTGTTGTAATAATTGTTGTAACGAATATAGAACATTTGTTGGAAGTTCCAAAAGTTTGGAATAATATGTACATTTGGAAGATGTATATGGTATTTTTACAAATCGTGAGTTTACATTGGTCGAAATATCGACGTTTCGGCGTTTTTAAATCATGTCATATACTAACCATACGATTAATACAATATCTTTGCACATTGGAAACGTTGAGAAATTTAATACATAGCTATTGTATCTAGCGTGGAATATTCTGTTCCCGAAACTACGTCCAGCAGTGCCTAATAGATCAAAATAATTTCATTAAAAAAGTTTCCATTGTGCGATGAGAGATGTTTCTTTATGGATTAGAATTTGCATTGTATTAAGAAATACTATATTCATATATATATACACACACACACACACACACACACACACACACACATATATATTTTCACGCACTGACGAAGAATCTTGTTTTATACTTTTTTAAGGACGTATTTTGTATAAGTATTTGGAATTTGTACTTAAACGATTGGAGAGCAGTGGCCTTGTACGTTTTTGGAAAGAAAGTTCTATCTTTTCACTTATTGTAGAAGATATTTTTTTTTACATCTGTTGATTGGACGAACGGAAGCTTGTTGCTGCTAATATCGTAACGAGTTATGAGAAACGCGGGCAACCTGAGATTGAATAAGATACAAGTACTCTGCTCTAGTACATTCATGTTGTAATTAAATACTAGTAATAAAATGATACGAAGAGAAATACTGTGCAATATTTGTATGGCAATACAGATTTTTATAAATTGCTTCTTGGGAAAAGAAAAATCTATATCTATATCCATATATTGTATGACTTACATATACAGAATATATCAATCTATACATATACATGTGCTATTATTTAGTGATAAAAGTAACGTGTTTTTATTCTGCTCCCAATCTATTTCAGATTAAAAGAATGATATGTCGAAAAAATTTGCAGGTACGACATAATAATATTAATTTAGTTTGTTGATATTCGCTAATCATATTGATTGTACTTTTTATTGCAATACAGGAGACACAATTTTTATCGAGTGACGTTTGATGTGAAAATATATAAAAATGCATGTATCTTCTCAACAGTTGATCTTTCTTTTACGTTAATGCTTCGCTTTTTACAACATAGCTTGCGATCATTTTCATTCAATTTACTTTTGTTCGTGAACTGTGCTTCTGCAACTTTTATATGCCTGTTTATCGTTACATATGTTTTGTTATAAATTGTAAGTCGCATGCACGAGTAACTAACATAGTACGAAATGTAGAAATAGTATGTTTAAGAGATATGTGAATGGTCCCGTATTGGTAACAACTCGATGAAGGTACGTTGCGTTAGTAATCTGTTCATTAGTAGATGCATATTCGTTTCGTCGTAATTGTAGATGCTGGGATGTTAAATCAACCAATTCAATACAACTTTAACATTATCAAACCAGAACCACTGGAGAGGATATCGCCATACGGAGGACCCCTCGGAAGTGGAGGGCCCTTTCCGTTATATCCAGTGGGAACATCTCCACAGCCACAGCCTGCTATGCAAACTTTCGGGTAACTTGAGTCTTTTATAGAACTTTTCGAAAGATAGGATTTGCAAAAGAATAGATTTGAACAAGCTCCAATACATAATGCAGGCCAAAACTATCGCCAGGTCGCACACCATCGCCTATGGAATACAGTCCATACAACCCGCCTTTCATTCAGCCACAATTATCACCGCAATATCAATCAACAAGTAGTCATATCGTGCAACAACAACCATCAGGTGGAACACATATAGGTGTACAACAATTTCCATATGACCCGCGACAACTACATCCGCAAGAACAATTAGTATTAAACAATGTGACAAGAAACTATCAGGAAGAATTACAGCAGACATTGAACAATACTGGTATGTATCAGCGACATATATCTATTTCTGCGTGTGTATATATTGCTATAATGCTAGAATCATGCATCATCGTATCATCCTTTTTCCCCATTATCTGAAAATGTACAATTCACACATTCTAATACGTTCGGCAGATGTCATGGAAGGAATAAGTGTTTTAGATATGGACAGTCAGCAGTATAGTTTTGACTTGAGTCTCAACCAACTTGATTCGGCAGAGCTTGCCGCTTTTGGTACTGCCCTTTCTGAAAATCTATCCACTGGTTTGTCAATCTCGGATCCTACTAAGGTACATATCTTATTAAACATTTATATTTATTATTTGCTAATATGAACAAATAAAGAATAGGACTGTTCTTCATTTTAGCCGGAAACGAGCAAGGGAGCAAATGTGGGAACGAGCAATGTCGAAGAGGGCAATATGTCCGACAGTTTTACAAGAATCACTAATAATACTATTCAAGAATTATGCACTTTAAATAGTATGTACAAACCAATGCGGGAAAATTGACGAGTGAACATGTCGTGTATTTTATTGACCCTAACAACACTGTGAAAATGTTATTGTATAAATAATGTTCTCCGAACAACAATTTTTCTTTGAACCAATATACGGTGTATAATTAATATTTAATTGGTTGTGATTATAACGCAGTACATTACTGTACAATCTTGTAGAGTACTCCAAATCAATTTTAAACGCTATTATTATTTTGATATGACTTCTAAGAATCATATGTTTCAATATCCGAAAATTAAAATATTTAACTATGTAAGTGATATTACAAAATGCTGTGACTGTGATCAAAGTGTATTGAAGGCCACGCGTCTTAACGTGCATGCAAAGTGTCTCGATATGGAATTATTAAGTGTATAAAATAAAACTCATAATCAACAAAACACAGTGTATATTGTAAAAGACAATCTGCATGCAATGTTCGTACAAATTGCTTAACTAAAATAAACATCCGCAGACATTAATCTCTTTTGCACATTTTGTACGCTTATACAAATGTTTGATTTTTATTTCTTTATACATCTACGTTTCCTACAAATTTATTTGTAAATACTTTTTGTATTAGGAGAAATATTTTGAGCTCAATGCTCTGCTCTCAATAATGCGTATCAGATTAAAAATTTCCCAATACATGTTCCGTCCAGGTACGTTGATTCATATATAAATTTCTGTCTTAAATGTTAAAGTTTCTCAGGATCGTATAACGACGATTGCGTAGAAAGATTATTTTCCACTGTAGATTTTATGTACAAAATACTCGAGATTGTAATATCCGGTGTCCATTACCATTACCAAACACTATCTCAGATCATTAAAACTACAGAAATTATTTTATAAATGAACAGTACCAGATACAAATAAAGTTACACTTAGATACATATGTTTACTACATATACAATTACATCTAAGAGTACATTATAAATTTTACATACAATTATACGTGAAAATAAACATACATATTGAAGTTCGGTAGCGTTTAATCCATTGTATCACATATTACTATTACGTACATGTTTTATTGTAAATCGTTTCTGCATATTTACATAGAATGGTTACACATAATTCATAATTTATTTCTATGTACAAGGGGAAGTAAAATCGTTCTTACTCTAAATGGTTCTTAAAAAAAAAGATTAAATGTTCCACAATCGTGAAGCAATAAATAGGGAAAAGACGCGTTCCTTCACTAACGCGTGAAGAATAAAAAAAACATCTGTGTTGTTTTCCAAAATGTATTTACTTAAAAATACAATGAAAGTTCAATTCTGATGGAATGGGCAGAAATATAGTCTGTGGTATCGGTTACTGTTACGTCGAAAGTGATGATGCGATGGTGTATCCTGTACAAAAGTAGTTTGAACAAGACTTATGAACACACAAACCAAATTCTTAGCCTAGGATTTTCGTTTAAGTTTAATCATGACATCTTTTATTACCAAATTCATTAAGATCCTCAAATTCTTCTGTTTTAATGCTTACCTAACAAACATAAGGTTGTAACGGTATCTGGGCTATCAGCCTGATTGATTGTAAGACCCGTTAGCACCAGCAAATTATTTTCGGAGTCGCGTGAAATACTGGAGCAAAGAGTTCCGCGATCTCTGGCTCAAAGTATAAAACGCAAGTCCACTCTCATAGCTTTTGGACATGTTGCAAACGGGGCTTGATAATGTATTAATAAAATTAAATGGACCTATGCTTATAGTGTATGTATTGTATCCTATGAACGCTAAAGTACTCATTTTTGCTCAGGCACCTGTACTTCAAGATAGTTCTCTGTAATCATGATCGTCAAGGTACTATCTTGAAGTTAACACGTGTAAACACAGCAGCAGATTGTATATAAAACCGTAGAGTAACAGAGTTCTGGAGATTGTATGGGCTGTAAACAGTACAATAAATTGCTATATGCTCCGCGCATCATTATTTACGGTGTGTGTACTCGATTTTTGTTATTTCTATGTTTCATTGTAACATCGAATAAATCGGATTTTATCGTATAAACGTTTACACAGTCCACTCCACCTACTTGGACTCAATATAGCAGGATTCAGTCCACGAATAGCAGTTCTTTTTTTTAATACTGCTATTATTCTAATTTGTCTTCGGATATTAAACCCATCACTACTCACGAGAACGAATCATTTTCTCTGATCTAACTGCGTTTTATTTAACTATCTCATTCGAAAATATTTGTACATTAAAACGTGGGACATCGTCTCGCATTCAAATTATCGTTACCTTTATTTATTATGCAGCTATGGTACAATGGTATCGTAACCGCAATGTCTCTTCACCCTTTCTTGTCTACCAGTCTCCCGAAATAAGTGGTGGCATGGACATTCTATTTGCAACGACCCACCGACTCTAGCATACAGAGTTATTTATATATACACATACATATACATGCATACATATACATATATATATATATACATATATTTCGATCATTGGTAACCAGTGAATCATATATTGTAAATTATTAAAAATTATCCGACACCATTGATAATTTTGTAGGTACATTAATAATAAAGCAGTAACTGCAGTAATCTGGAGAATACTGCCACACTCGTTCTGCGACAGTCAACGAATCATTGCGCGAGTAGTCCATGACAATCAAGTCAAAATGAAACCACAGTACATAAAATACAAATGAATTACGCTCGAATGAGTGCAGTCGAATAGGGAGAGTGTACTCGTGAATATGTATAATATTCTTCTGTTGCCGTGCTCTTAATAGCTTTCGCCTATTTCATCTTTTAACGATTATTGAAATGCGCTACGTGACATCGTTTTAAAGTTGTTACATAAATACGGAAACTTACACGCTGAACAAATAGAATAATTACTTTGGAGAAATGAAGTAATTGTTTTGCAATATATGCTCTTTGTGAAATAAAAATTCTCTCCCTACTCTATATACTCCAAGCCTAAGGTGTAACATTCCTCCCCACATTACATTACGTTACATAATATTATCGTTAATAATAAAACGTTTTCTTATTCCATAACTTTATACATGCTATGTATAATTATTATGCAATGTTAAAGTCACACTATACTCATCCACACTACCTGGCGCGAGCTCTGTATTAAATCTTTATCCTTGCTCTCAACAAAAGCACAGAGCACATATGTTTTTTTTTCTAAAGACTATTAAAACCTTTTTTTCCCTTTTAGTATACACCAAATAACGAGAGATGTGTTTTCGGCTTTATCTATTTAGTTATTTTTGGTTACTTCTACCTTTTGTCGCCGCTCGCGCCCCTGCAATGCCATTGCAAATTACACCTGTAGGTCGCAAAGGAAAATCAGTCACGCGCACAAGGTGAGAGACATTCGTCGAACTACAAACGTAAATTTGATTTGAAATGTAAAAAAATCATCACCCACAAATGTTCATTTTACACTATTTAAATACAATAGAGCTTTTTATATCTTAAATAAGTTTCCGTTATAAAACTGTCCCGCGAAGAAAGCCAGATGACGACAAATGCGAGTTATTAGGTGGTTTGGATAAAATGGACAAGTTCGTCTTGAATATATACACAGTGTACCAGTCGTACGGCTGTATAGGAAGGACACAGATGTTGAATAAAATCATCACGATTTCAAGTACCCCAAGACAAAAATATGGTTTTCATTCAAACTACCTAACAGCATTTGGTGATGGCTACGCGACCAGAATTGCAAAGAGCCAAGACAATAGAATTGCGGCTGCCTCTAATGTGTGTCAGCCCACCACAACTCTGGCGAGGTGGTAATTTTTACTCGTAGGTCGGGAGGCGATAGGGACTGGGGCACGATGGATATCAACATTGCTACCAACCACTCAATATGAGAGTAAGTGTTTGCTGAGAAGAGTGCCGAAGATCGACGACGATGCCATGTGCCTGCCTCCCTTCTTACTTACATACGCCTTTCCCCTTTTTCATTATGCGTCATCCTCTTCGTCTTCTACTTCTCCTTCTACTTCACCTTCTGCGTCATCCTCCTCTTCGTCTATAAACAAAAGGGTTCAACTATACCATATATTCACGTAACCACAGTATATCGATTCTTGTGCTATGTGGATCTGTGTGCCATTCATAGTACAAATTCATCAAACTCACCTTCTCCCTCTTCCAAATCCTCTTCTCCTTCTGGCATGTCGTCATCTTCATCATCTTCCTCACCATCGCCATCAACTTCTTCTTCCTCTTCGACCTCATCTTCTACTTCCTCTTCCTCGACTTCACCATCGCCGTTTTCCTCCTTCTTCTGCTTTTTCGTTTCATCATTCTTCTCCTGTAACACAAAGTAGGTTGCATTTCAATGATCGGCTTCTACATCCAAGACCTCCAAAGTATGTTTTTTTTTTTTCTAGACAAATAATTTCCATTGGGACAACATACCCATACACCGGAATGTTAAGCATTCTATAAAGTGGGAGAATTACAGGAATAGGGGAACCCTGACGACGACTGAAAGATAAAGAGGGGGAAGCGGATGAAGAGGATTCCCTTCCCGCCAAGAAACGTAAGGACACGGAAAAAGTGGTGGGAACTTTCCGTTAAAATATGGTGAAACAGGAAGATACAAAAGAGCGGTGAGGCCCCTTTGATGCGAAAGGGAACCGTAGTCGTAGGAAGAGGACTGATACTTTAAAATATAAGCTAAAATATCGCAATATTTTGTTCCACGTAAGCGTAATTGGAATCGACGCAAGCGCGTTAAAATTTGATAAGGCCTTGCACACGCGGGTTAATCAAAATGAAATGCTACTTCGAAAGGAACTAACGCTATAAAAAAGATATTCTAGCTTCATTTGTTTATCTAAACTTGTTTATCTTTAGCGGTTATATTTGTACATGTGCTTTTCTCATATGTATGTTTTACATATTAAATACTTTGCGTGAAGCCCAATCTTATCGTCGCAATGGTTGGTATCAAATGCTGGTCGAAACAAACAAAAATCAGACGATAGTATTCTGTAAAGCGTACGACGCAGCGACGCTTCACACTGCCCTCGAAATGCCGGCACCTTAATCTCGTGTTCATACAGTGTTACTCGTGACCAGGGTGGTGGTGGGCTGCCGTAATGGCATACACGCGCCGTGTCTATCGGCGGTACAAGAAAAGAGGGCATAGAAAACTCGGAGAACTGCATCATCCAATCAAAGGGACGAATCGACTAAGACTAGCTGGTGGGGAAACGTAGGGATTGGCAGACGACTACGATACATGTTTGTAGAAGGGATATGTTCGTGCTGCGTAAAGCACAGGAACGGGGGATAGAGGGGGAAAGAGCGGCACGAAGCAGCGTGCCCGTGTATCGTGCATGAACTAAAAGCCGTTATGAAGTTCAAACCCAGTAAAAAGAGAAAAAAAGAACGTATATAATCACAATTATATTGTAAGACAACTGATAAGTATTTATTTAAGCAAACCAATTCCTACAGACTAATCGTTATACGTTAAAAGTCGTAGCATCATCGGGAATGGGCTGTCTCAAGGTAACGGGCTGTCTCGTATTATCAAGCGTTTATCAAACGAACCGTAATATCTCATTTCACATACTTCAAGAGTAAGCGTAACGTATCAATATCAATGTCAGTTAATCTCTCTAATAAAAATCAATGATATTTTCATAACATTGTTTAAGTAATTGTAGTGAAACGTAAGTAGAACGTACATCGAATTCTATGCGTGGTGTATATTATAAAAGCGATGAAAAAAGTTTGCAATTCATGAGACTATTGTCTCCAGCAACACAGAGCATTATGACATGTCTCTGAAATTTGACGCGCTTTCTTCGAATAGAATCTGTTAGCAACTGCAACCGCTATAACATTCACATCGACGCTGGGTAGTTTTCAACAAGCGACAAGTGACAGTGGCGTACAGACGCCAGTGGTCATGAAATAACGATGTTGCTTGTTATCCCACAGACATGATTACCTATCGACTTATTACTAATCACGAGGTCTTTGCAGATAACCCAACATTCATAACCTATCGTATAGACTCATTTCGTTCCTCTCGGTTGTTCGTGTGTAAGCCATGAATAATCGTTATATAATTCTTCTGTACCCGTATTAATTTGACTATGTTTGAATACTACTGCCCGAAAAGAAACAAATAAAATAACTTAATGAAAAGGATAGCCAATAACGATTGAACACTGAATACAATAGAAAATTGTTCCTTAAGATTAATACATTCGGGACACTACGTAGACATAGAAAATGTGATTGGTAAAATAATTTTCTTGAAAAGAAAAACCGTCAGCTATATTCATAGAAGTTCAAAACATAAAAGCTTATTCAGCCCAAGCTCTATTTGAATTTCCCGCCTTTTTCATCTTCCTTACTCGCTCCAATCCATATACGTTGCGCCAGTCTATACGAGTATCAACTAATATTCATCATATTTACTACGTAACTACGTAATCAGAGTAAAATGGCAATATACCAATATTAAATAATATAAACTTTAAAATGAAACAATCTTACAACTAGCAATTTCTAGAAATGGAAATAAGCGGTAAAATAGACTTAACCATTACAGTAAAAGTTTACCTTCTAAATCGCAGGTAAACGAATGTAATTAGGTGCAATAGTAATAAAAGACCAGGTACAATTTTATTTAGAGGCAAGCACGGGCGCGTTTTTTTCCACGTGACATGCTATTACTGTTACACCAACACGCCACAACGGTTTCTACAATACAAGCCGAGGATGCATGAATTCCGATATTTCAGCCACGAATATCACCTTGCAACTTCCATAGAGACAGTTGTTCAATGTATTATCGACTAAAAATAATCGGTACCTATCACGACGCCGAATGACGGTTGATGAAGATGAAAAATATCAACGATGTTTTCTCAAAGGTTCGTAACACAACGCGGTATACTGCAAAAGAACAGGGAGACAGGAGAGACATGGGTATATAATACATGGCGTTGCTGATGGCTACGCGCGTGGGGTTTACGACAGAGAGAGAGAGAGAGAGAGAGAGAGAGAGAGAGAGAGAGAGAGAGATGAAAACCAGCAAAGGGGGTGGGGGAGAGAAGAGGGACGGGAGAGAGAGAGAGAGAGAGAGAGAGAGAGAGAGAGAGAGAGAGAGCAAGAGAAGCAAAGCGAGAAAGGAAGCCTTCAGCGTGGTGTTTATGCACGCAGAGATCGGTAAACAATTTCAGAGCAACACGTCGGCCTGAAAGAGATATGTGTTAGTCTATCGATCGTCCGTCAGACACGATTAACCCTCTTACAAGGAATTATCGATCAATTACGACACAGAGAGGAAGAGAGAGAGACATACAAAGTACGAAAGGAGAGGAGGAAGCCAGAAGCTGAAACGAGCGAGTGAGAGAGCACAATGAACGCGGGCTTGGTTTCGGGCGCCATAATGGAAACCCACAGCGGCAGTGGTGGTGGTGGCGGCGGCGGTGGACGGAAAAATGCGCGGGATGCCCGCTTTTCCTATTCACAATTGGTATATTCCCATTAAAATAAAAGGAGGTGTCAATCTTGTCGAAAGAATGCCGAGCAATATTAATCATGCCTTCAACAAAATGTACGTAAAACATTAAATAGGTAAAAAAACGCATCGTAGATGCATAACACGAAAACGTACGAATTGAGCACATGGCGCTAGTAGCAAAGATACCGCCCAAATTTCTGGAAGACTTTGGTAAAATATACGTCAAAGAATGTTGAATCCGATATTAGCTAGTAACATGAAATCCAGATCGGTAATTATAGACGGCATTGTAACAACAGGGGTGATCAACCGAACCATCGTGCTCGTGGCTGCCCCGCGAATTACGATGGCGTCCCTCGACTATGTAGCAAGAAAACACCGCGATGATGTATACCCTTCTCTTGTGCATTCCAGGTGTACAAAAGAGGACGAAAGCAATCGCATTTCTTAACACTGAGAAAATGTAGAGTGCCATGAAAATGCCGGCCGGCATCCTCTCCTCTTCCATGCCGTCAGTCGGTTGAAACGGCCACTCGACTGCCCGCCCACCCGTCTGTTCTCGTGAACATAACGATATTGCTTGTAGAACTTAAACTTATACCCCTATCATACTAAACGCGAACATACGCACAACCTGCGTACGCAAGAAAATCGAACCGATAGAATGTTCACGAAGTTGGATCGACTTATATAAATACGTCTCCGAAATCGTAGACAATGCCGTGACTGAGCAGCGTGGCGCGGAAGCATGCTGTTAAGCCGGCGCGTACGTGTAGCCTACGCGTATAACTACGGAAAAAGTCGGGAAAGCAGTACTCGGAAAAATTAAGTGGAAAATTTGAAACGACGTACCTCGGCTGGCCTCTTCATTCCTTTGATCTCACACTTCGCGTCCCCGGAAGCCTTGTCGTTTTCAGTCACCTTCTCAACCGCGACCTCGTTGTTTTCCTTGGTACTCATGGTGAATAGATGCGTTGGGCAAGATGCCTGCGTGTCTGCTTATAAACGATGGAAAAGATAGAGCGACGTGTACACGTAACAAAACTCCGTGTCCTCGCGCGGCGTCGGTTTCCGGCGAAATGCCCGAGAGAGCAGCGTCGTCAGGCGAAAACCCAAGGGGCAGAGGGGGAAAAAAGAGGGGAAAGGAGGGTGAGACAGAGTCGAACCAGTCAGGAGTGGAGAGTGCCGTATACTGACGACTGTGGCGCGAATAGCGCAAAGCGGACTACTACCCGGTCTCGGCCCGCTCCTAGCATATTCAACCTGGCTTTGTTCAAAAATGAAGATGGCGCGGGTTTGAAACTCGATAAATGCCTGATTGGTTGAAATCATAATATCCGTTCCTGCCGTGCCACTGCACTTAATTGGAAAGGTTATAACACTGCATAATGTTTTATTATTTCTTATCAAAGTTTTACACGTAATCCATCCACCTGACGTATAAATAAAATTAAATCCTGCGGAGGACGAGGGGTTCGAGAGTTCGCTGCCTCACTTGGACGTCTGGTTCGAGGCTAGGTCGCTTGATTTAAATAAACTGTGACGCTCGGAAAGTTTCTATTATTTTCAATATATTATTCATAACAGAACAGCAGATATATAAATAAAAATTGGAGTGTGTAGTCATGTTTAATTATTTTAGATTAATTATAAATCGAATATCTTGAAATATATATTACACTTAACATACTGTGAATGTCATGGCGGGAATGATCCTATAGATAAGAGAGCTTGGGTTTTTGAACAACGCGGTCGCACACCTGTCAACCAAAATTGAAGGCAGCATTTCTCACTCGATTTGCAACATTTTTATTTGTGCAAAATAAGTTTCACTTTAATTAAACAGACATGGATTTTCATTCTGAAATTCGATAGACGGAGGATCACAATTAATACAAGCTAACCTAATTAATATTATACCCCATTGAAAACTACTTTAATCTTATAAAATCAAAAAATCAAATGGCGAAAACAATGTAATAACATTCTAATATCATTATTTTTTGTATTGAAATATTATGCACAATGTCGTACATTTCAATTAAAGTTTCAGTACATATGACGAACATTGCATTACTTTAATAGTTAATTGTTTAACAGTGATATATTAAATTGCAAATGGACAACTATAATAGAAGAAACATAATAATACAATTGCTGTTATTGATTGAATGTCTATATCAAACCAATTTTGATTCCGGCTGTTAATGGCGTATATACAATAGAAAATTTACGTTTAATGATAACAGAACTAAAAATGTATATACATATTGTTATTCAACTTTTAAACAAAATAATTTTTGCAGAATATTCCCATATAAAGTGTTTATTAATATTTATTCACGTTATTGACAAAAAACCATTAATTTTTTTATTTTTATATAGCATGTTAGAGAAGCGCATGCGCGCAATTCAATATATGTGGTAACTTCCGGTTAGGATACATTTCCTTTTCTTTCCAAACATCCAAGATGGTAGGTAAACTTTGTATGGAAGTACTCATAATTTATCCAAAATTTTACCCTCAATCCAGAAGCAGTATGAATTTTAAACCTAAATTACTTTCTCCTAATTGTATTTGCTAAATATTTATTTATTTATCTTGCGGATTTTTCGAAACGTGTGTTGCTGCTGGAGTAATGGTAACATAACCTTACAAAGTGACAAGTTAATTTTATATAAAGAATTTGCACTCAAAAATAAACCTAAGAATTTATTAACACAGAATAAGAGAAATTGGTTTCTTTACTAAACAATAATTTGAACTGAGGATTTAAAATGAGTAATGCCTGTTAGGTGTGAACAGGAATGTAAACTGCATGGCAACTTATTTTTTATGTTTCTGTGTTTTCAGGTAAATGTACCGAAACAGAGGCGTACATTTTGCAAAAAATGCAAAGTGCATAAACCACACAAAGTAACGCAATACAAAAAGAGCAAAGAACGTCATGCTTCGCAAGGTAGAAGACGTTACGATCGTAAACAGCAAGGTTTTGGTGGACAAACTAAGCCTATATTTAGGAAAAAGGTATGTTTTGAATCATTGACAATGGCACCCAATGGTTTGCGATAATCCCTTCTTTTCTTTTTTAATGCAGGCCAAAACTACAAAGAAAATTGTATTAAGGATGGAATGCACAGAATGCAAATACAGAAAACAAATTCCGCTTAAGAGATGCAAGCATTTTGAATTGGGAGGTGACAAGAAGAGGAAGGTAAGCTCATTTCTATTCTATATACAAAATATCTCTTAAATCTTAGATATAATCTGTATAGTTATTAATGTGATGAATGATATTCTCTTCCAGGGACAAATGATTCAGTTTTAGGGCGAAGTGATCTATGTTAACCTTCTATATGCGTTTAATAAAAAATTAAATAAATCTTATGGAATTTGTATAGTTGTTTATTTCCTTATTTTATAAAGTAAAAATATTACATGGCCTTAACATATGAATATAACCAATTGTCTAATCTCCTTTTCTCCCACCATTATCTGTAGACTTCAGCTTCGAAATTATGTTTTGGGAGCCACTGCTAGTGTAACAAATGTAAGTACGTATTAATATTCTGCATCCTCAAAAGCAAGGGTAATGTTAAAGAAAAAGGGAAGAGGAAATTAATTTTTCTAATCAAATTTGTGTATTGGTTTTGAAATATATTTTTTTCCCAATCTTCATTCTCAGTTAAAATTTTATTACAAAATAAACTCTAATTTAGTTACTTTTATGGTGGTACATCTAAAAAAAAATGAAAGTGGAACTTACTCCAATATAGATGAATCTAATCCTTCTTCTTCCATTTTCAATTTGAATGCTTCGTTTGGTACACCGAAGTGTACCATCTTAAAATATTTTTCTTAGCGTGGGTCTTTATTATTCACCAATTGTTCCTCAGTTTGTATATCTTCAGGCTCCTTATCTTTTATATTATCGGCTTCATTGATTTTACATGTACTTTGTTCCACTTCTATATTATCCTTATTTTCAATAGCACCTGTTACGCTTTGATTCCTTTCCAATCCAGGGACAGATGATAGCTATGAAAGATACATAGAATTACAAAAATTACAGCCCCTTTGTTGAAAATAAATGGATTTTTATAGCAACACACATTTTACACACCCAAGATTCTAAAATTTCTAACGAGGCTTCCATCCTTTGCAACTTATTTTCAAATTCCAATAATCTTTCTTCGCATGATAAGGCAAATTTGTTAAGAAATGTCACAGTATGCACAATGAAGTGATTAATAAAAGAAATGGTACGTTTTTGATTAATTGGTGGGACCTAACAATAAAGAAACGATTATACAGAACAAAAATTTACGTATTTATATAAAAGTTGCCTGCTTCTAATTTCCATATTTTACACGAGGAACATACAAATTAGTATTTGCACCTTTGTATAATCTATAGTTGGCTCGATTATCGGTATTTTGTAATCATTCATTGTATTTCTCAAATATTATTTCATGTGTCTAAAAACAAACTGTCAATCGGCATAAACGTTTGACGCATTGCTCCCACAGATCATGCAGGTCTCACGATACGATGTGTTCACTAATTAGTGAGAACCGAATTCTCTCAGCTATGGTACATGCACGTCTTTCCTTGAGAAGCACTTTGCGGTGAAGGTAGAACCGGCGGGATATTTAAAAGTATATTCCACTACGAATTATTTATAAATTCATAACTTTGAAATATTGAAGAAAAATCATTCGGGAAGACCATGGCTAAAATTCAGTCACAATTTTAATGCCCGCTAGTACTTTCCACTTAGCGGCTATAGATTTCATTACAATTGATTAAAAGATATTTGTAGCGAAATTTGGATTTGCAATCACAGACGAGATATATGAATAGAACAATCACCTTACGGCCTTCCGAGGCCCATTGTTATACTTTAGTGTAATTAATTGTTATTGTAATTACTTTTGAATTATAATTTCTATTTTTTGTATCTATTTGTAGTTGTAAATATTATGTATTATTTATTGTCCAGTTTCTTATGTAGATTCTTCTATTTTCTGACGCTCTAGAGATAATTCTTCTGTAAGATAATATATGTTTCGCTTTGAGAATTACATTTTTATATCCGACAAGAAGCCTTCTTTTTTCTAATTGGAGTACCCATGCACATACTTAAATTCATCTGTAAAGATGTGCTTGAACATCGCGGGTCTCTGCCATATCCACAGTTCCTGCTTAGGTATCGCCATCTATATAGAACTGCTTGAAACTACTTGCATATCTTACATACCTTAAGTGTAGATATGGTAGATGCCCGGTAGTTCCAATCACATGTGTATAGATGGCAATACTAATGACTGTAGATAAAGTAGACATGCTGATACTTTCAAGGGCTTCTTTATAGATGGCGAAACTAAAGCCACTTTGGGTGTAAGTAAACCAGGGATGCGATTGGTACGAAAATTCATGTACTTCATTACAAATAGCGATACGATAATCTTCATCAAATTTGGTTATTTACGTCTTCATTTCTAAAATTAAGTTAATGAGAGTCGAAAATCGTTTGGTAGATTTATTTACATATCAATAAAGTGTTAGCAAACGCGGTATTACAATCTACATTGAAATTAATATGTGTAGTAACATTGTATATTCCATTGTTCATTTCATTGTACGACAATCAAGATCTTTAACAAAGATAAATACATCTACGAATGTTTTATTCTTCATTTCGGTCTTACAGCAATAGAAGTTAGGCTTAGTGGACAATAAAATATCTTTACAATACTATCTTGACCCTTGCACTTTCATCTTCTGTGTCTCTGTTCCTTTTCATACCTTTTCTACCTTACACATAACACAATCTTTATCTTTCATCTATTATACATTCTCCTTTTCCTCCATGTTTCATTTCAAATTGTTACGCCATTTTTATATTCTATTATCCCTATTTCTGTACATTTGTTAACAGGTGTTGTAACGTTCAAAATTTTGGTGTTATGTCTTTTACTCATCTTCTGCTCTCAATATTTCTTCATCCTTTAATGCTTTCGCATCTGTCACCTGTATTGCTAATTGCTGATTGTGCCATCTTATGTTCTTACTCAGGTACTTTAGTAGTATTGTTGTTCTAATGTATTTAAGCATTTCATTATATCTTGCTCTTTCTATTTTCCTGCTTCTTTCCAGCTGTTGCATTTCATACTATCTTCTATTTAGGCACTCCGTCAATTCCTTTACTTCCCGTCAGTTCCATTTCCCCTTCTCTTATGCTTCTAGTTTGGCCCTCCCTTCCTTCTTTTTCCTTAATATATCATTTAACAATCTTTCTCTCTCCTATTACATACTTACTAATGTATTTTCTGTGTGTGCAGGTTTCACAGGCAAAGAGTAAGGAGCATTGACCGACACTTCTTATCATGCATAAAAGCAAGAAAGAAGAATGAAAATAGAATAACTCTTGCCACATACTTTAGTTACAGTAAACTACATTATAAAAATATCTTGCAATTATTAGTCCATTAGTTTAATTTAGAACAATTGTGTAATTAATTGTTATTTATACCTAGTATATATTCTATTTTATATTCAGTTTATTCAGTAGATCTTATATGAACTTCCATATTACCTTTACTACAAGTTCTACTGAATGCACTAAATATGAAATAGGAGATATAATAAATAATGTACATATGCACAAGTTATACAATTGTTGCAATCTAAAATAACCGTTAGCATGTAAAGTACGTAACTTTCAGTATAAGTTTTTTCTGTAAATTATGATGTATCGAAAATTAGCTTCAAAGAATAGTTCATAAATATTTGCTTGTAAATTTTGTTGGATTAGTCCCAATAGTTTTATTAGAAGACTTGCAGCGTGCCTGCAGCGTGTACATTCTTTCTATAATGGTCAAGCGAAGAAGGAAGTATATATCGTGACAAAAGAAAAGAACAAAAGAAGATAGCGTCGCGCCACGCTTCGCCTGGGCGCGTTATACAAACACATACATTAGGGTCAAATCACTTCAATCCCCCACTTTTGACACTCGTTGCATTCGTTACACATTCACATAATCTTAACTTTTGTACGTGTGGTTTCATTACCGTATAAGGTAATCCTTTAGTAAGTATATCTGCCACGTTATCTCCAGATGAAACATATTTTAATTTTATTAACCCTTCTTCATATTTCTCCCTAGTTACATGGTATGCAATATCTATATGCTTGGATCTCGATCTCTCTACTCTATTTAATGTGAAATCAATTGCTGACTTGTTATCACATCTGATGATATGTGGCTTACAAGGTATCTCGATATTAATTGAATTTCGCAATTCCTCAAACATCATATTCATACTTATTATTTCTTTTGTAGCTGTTGCCAATGCTACATACTCCGCCTCCATCGTGGAAGTGGATATCGATTTTTGTTTATTCGATCTCCATGAAATTGCATTTCCACCTAAAAATACAGCCATCCCACTATAGGAATGCCTATCGTCTAAATCAGACGCCCAATCCGCATCACTGAATACTTCTAGTTCACTATTTCCCGGACTATAAGTTAAAACTTTATCTTTAGTTGTGGCTAAATACCTTAAAACTCGTTTAGCTTGTAACCAATGCAATTTCCCGGGATTCGAAACGAATTGTGACAATTTAGACATAATATGTAATATGTCCGGCCGCGTAGCTATTGCTACATACATTAAAGAACCGACTAATTGTCTATACGGTACATTACTCATCTCTCTCATCTCTAGTTCAGTCGATGGACAATCATTTTTCGACAACTTTATGCCCAAGTCAACAGGCGTATTTATTGGTCTGCATTCATCCACATTATACTCGGTCACTAGCTTCTCTATATATAACTTTTGTGATAATCGCATCTTCTGTTCGCTATAATCTACTCTTATACCTAATAAATATGATACATTACTTAAGTCTCTCATTTCGTACTTCGACATCAGCATTAACTTAACTCGCTTTAACTTATTCATATTTTTAGTAAATAGTATAATATCATCCACGTATATGGCTATAATGACTTCGTTATCATAAGTATATATACAGTTATTACTTTTCAATCTTTTGCATCCATTTTTAGTTAGGAACAAGTCTATAGCATTATTCCAATTTCTACCGGATTGCTTCAACCCGTAAATTGGTCTCTTTAATTTCGCTACTTTCTCATCCGATTCATTATGCCCTGGCGGTAATTTCATATATATGTCTTCGGTAAGTTCCCCGTACAAATACGCGCATTTGACATCCAAATGATGTACTTCCCAATCTTGTGATACTGACATTGCTAATAATAACCTAATAGTGGAGATGTTCGCAACTGGTGCGTACGATTCGAAATAATCTACGTTTTTCTTTTGATTATAACCCTGCGCTACTAATCTAGCTTTGTATTTTACCACCTTTCCAGTTGAATCTGTTTTCACTTTGTAGACCCATTTGCTACCAATACATTTTATGTGTTCCGCTTTATTTACTATTTCCCACGTACCTCTACTCTCTAAACTGCAAAGTTCCTCATCCATAGCTGCTTTCCATTCGTCGCATTGAGGTGATACTCTGGCTTGTTCAAACGTTACCGGTTCTATTATTTCTGATAAGTTAATCTCAATATTTTTCGGTTTACCTGCACATCCCCATGGATTTCTTACTACTCTTTTGTGAGTTGGTGTATTAACTACCAATTTCTTCCGTGCCTGTGTTTCTCTCAAATTGTATGTACTATTACTATTACCTACGTTGTTATTATCATTTGACTCTATATTCAAATTTTCGTCTGCATGTGGTTCATCTACTTTTATATCTACATTTTCAATTATCGTGTCATCTATTATGTCTTCTACTGTTTCTGCATCATCAATCAGATTACTATACGTTTTCTTTTGATAAATATACTCGAAACCACATACATCTTCTACGAACTCTACGTGTTTTGTTTGTATGATATCATCAGTTGTAGGATCCCATAACCTATATCCTTTTGTCTGATTTGAATACCCTACAAGAATACATTCCCTAGCTCTAGGGTTGAGTTTATTCCTACCTTGTCTTGTTAAGTGAGCATAGGCTAAACATCCGTATACTCTTAAATGCCTTACACTAGGTGTGTTTCCAGTCCATACTGTTTCCGGAACCCCATCACTGACTGCCGAATGTACAACTCTATTCTTTACATAGCATGCAGCCAATAATGCTTCCGCCCAAAATTTTTCAGGTAATTGCGCCGTCCGTAGCGTTGCACGCACAAGGTCTAACAACGTTCGGTTAACCCTTTCGGCTACCCCGTTCATTTGAGGTGTGTACGTGTTCGTTCGTTCATGTCTTATTCCTAAATTATTAAACAATGCCTTTAATTCATTATTGCAGAATTCCAGTCCATTATCCGTTCTTATCCTTTTTACTTTCTTATCTGTTTCGCGTTCTACTCTGGCTACATATTTTTGTACATAAGAAGCTACCTCATTTTTACCTTTTAAGCAATATACAGTCGTTTTTCGCGAGTAATCATCAGTAAGAGTTAGGAAATATTTTGATCCCCCTATAGATTCAAAAGGCATAGGCCCACATAAATCTGAATGAATTAACTGTAGGATAGATTTTGTTTGTTTACCTTTTATTTGTTTGCATGATACTTTAGTAGACTTACCAACACTACACCCATTGCAATGAACGTTGTTATCATTTATATTTTCTAAACCACGAACTAAGTTTTTCTTATGTAATTCTTTTATATTTGTCATACTTACGTGGCAGAATCTCTGATGCCATTTCTGATTATCATATGTCCTGTCATTGCTTGCTGTATGTGATTCAACCGTATCTAACCTATTTTTAACAGTTTCTGTTTTTACTATATATAATCCATTTCTGTTGAATGCCTCCCCCACTATCATCTTACTTCTTTTATTGAATATTTTTACCTTTCCATTGTCAAATATTAACCTTTTGTCTTTACTTTCTATTTGAGATACCGATAGTAGATTCCTTCTTATGTTAGGTACATGATAAACATTTTTGAGAGTTAAACTAAATACATTGTTATTCACCCGAGTTTCTATATTGACATCACCAATTCCTATTGCTCTTAGCTCGTTTTTGGTATGATTATCGGCCGAATAGATTATTTCACTTGGAATTGGTCTATACCTAACAAACCAGTCTTTGTATTTACATATATGGTGAGTTGCACCGCTATCTATTAGCCAATCATCATCCAATTGGATGTTATTTACTTCTAATAGGAATGAGTCGCTATGCTTACTTGTACCATGTTTCCCATTTACCTTCAGATCTGGTACTCTACAGTTTCTTGATATATGTCCTTGTTTACCACATTTGAAACATTTCCGGTCTTCTTTCCTGTGTTCTGCTGCACGGTGATATCCCTCCTTCATTGGGTGATATCCCACCTTGGTTGGGTGATATGCTGCCTTGGTTTGGTGATACGCTTCCTTCTGTTTACTGACTCCATCCATCTCTTTAGTTGCTTTCCTTTCATACTCCGATAGTAGGATTCCCCTTATTTCTGATGATTTGAACTTCTCATCGTCTTGGTTTGCCAACGCCATAATAATTCCCTCGTAACTATCTGGCAGGCCAGACAACATTGTATATGCCAGGTCATCATCTTTAATCTCATACCCTGCTTCCTTTAGACTGTCGCTACACGTTCTTATTCTTCCCAGATATGATGTCATAGTTTCATCAGGTTCTAATCTTATTGAAACCATTTGCTTCCTCAACTGCAGTATTCTTGGTCTCGATTTTGGCTCAAACACTTTCTTTAGTGCCTCCCACGCATCATATGCTGTTTCGCAATCTAATATATGCACCTGTTGTTCGGGTTCAACACTCAAAGCGATTGCTGCTAACGCTTTTTCTTTTCTGCGATTGAATACATCTACGTCATCAGGCGGGTCAATTTCTATACCCTCTGCGAATTCCCATAATTCACGCTGCACTAATGCCATTTTCATGTTGAATTTCCATGATCGATAATTATGTCCGTTTAATTTATCAATTCGATCGGCGGAATTAGTTAGCGAAGCCATTCTTTTTCTTTTAGCTTCCGCGTGCGACCCACGTGGCGAGAATTCACAGAACCTTACTTTTATTTTCTGGAGTACTTACTTCCCTGAATCATTCAATACCTCGATGGATCGGTAGCACAATATAAGTCTTCCTGGATTACTGGGTTCCTGGGCCCATAACCTTGTTGGATTAGTCCCAATAGTTTTATTAGAAGACTTGCAGCGTGCCTGCAGCGTGTACATTCTTTCTATAATGGTCAAGCGAAGAAGGAAGTATATATCGTGACAAAAGAAAAGAACAAAAGAAGATAGCGTCGCGCCACGCTTCGCCTGGGCGCGTTATACAAACACATACATTAGGGTCAAATCACTTCAAATTTAACTGAAACATTTTTGTAACTTGTGCCTTCATTGATTAGTACAAATAAATTTAAATGAAAAGAATCGCACTGCTCTTTTTATTTTCATAACTTACCAATCCTTCAAAGAACCTAATTCCAATTCCTTATACAAGAAGTAACGTGGACGAACTTTAAATGCAAAGTCCTAAAGCGAGAAACTTGTCAAAATGACCCTATTCGTTATTAAACTTGGAAGCGACAAATTCTAAATCGTCACTTCTTGCAAAATTGGTTGGCAGATGGACAGAAAATGAAGTACTCCGAAAATCAAATAACTCGTCGCATATCATGCACAGTTGCAAATTGAACCCTAAGGAAAAGCAAAAATGTTGCAATCGCGCCACGCAAAAACGTAACATTGTTGCAAAAAATGCAACAAAGTGATAAACAACTCCTCATAAAAAACTAATTATGTTGCAAACAGCGCCTCGTGAAAACGCAACAAAGTTGCAAAAATTCTGGAGAAAAATTTGCAACATTGTTGCAAAAATTTTGGAGAAAAATTTGCAACATTGTTGCAAAAATTCCGGAGAAAAATTTGCAACAATGTTGCGCCAAAATTTTTGCAACAATGTTGCAAATTTTTCTCCAAAATTTTGCAACAATGTTGCAAATTTTTCTCCGGAATTTTTGCAACAATGTTGCAAATTTTTCTCCCGAATTTTTGCAACAATGTTGCAAATTTTTCTCCAAAATTTTTGCAACAATGTTGCAAATTTTTCTCCAAAATTTTTGCAACAATGTTGCAAATTTTCTCTGGAATTTTTGCAACAATGTTGCAAATTTTTCTCTGGAATTTTTGCAACAATGTTGCAAATTTTTCTCCAGAATTTTTGCAACTTTGTTGCGTTTTCACGAGGCGCTGTTTGCAACATAATTGGTTTTTTATGAGGAGTTGTTTACCACTTTGTTGCATTTTTTAAGCGTTATTTGAAACTATCTTATATTTTCCCAAGGCGTTGGTTACAACTTTGTTGCGTTTTCGTCAAGTGTTATTTGCAACCGCATTTCATTTTCGCTAGGCATTGCTTTGCAACCTGGTTGAATTGTTGAAAGGCGCTTAATAAGTTTAGTAATGTTGAGGTCTATTTTTACAAGTTCTACGCTTCGGGACTTTGCATTTAAAGTTCGTCCACGTTACTTCTTGTATAAGGAATTGGAATTAGGTTCTTTCAAGGATTGGTAAGGTATGAATGTAAAAAGAGCAGCGCAATTCTTTTCATTGAAGATTTATTGAAACTAATCAATGAAGATACAAGTTACAAAGTTGTAATTTAAAGCAGATACTTATGAACTATACTTTTATATCTATTTGCAATACATCGTACAACTAAATCTTGTATCAATTATAAACTATTCTTTTAAGTTAATTTACAATATATCTTACACATCAGGCTTATACTAGAATGTCCGTACTATTTATGCAGAAGCTTATATTAAATTACAACAATTGCGTCACTTTTGCATGTGTAAATTAGTTATTATATATTTCATTTTATATTTGGCACATGCAGTAGAACTTGTAATATAAGTAATATTATACTTTATTAAAGATCTACAGAATGAACAAAATATAAAATAAAATACAAATTAAATACACAATTGTTCTAAATTAATCTTATGCACTCATAGTTACAAACTATTCTCATAAATTAATTTACTATAAGTAAAGAATAACTAAAGTATGTGGCAAAAGTCTCTCTATCTTCTTTCTTGCTCTTATGTACAATGAGATGTGTTGGTAAATACTCCGTACTCTTCGCCTGCGAAACCTGTACACACAAAAAATATATTAGTAAGTGTGTAACAGGAGAGAGAAAGATTGTTAAAGGATATATAGAGGAAAAAGAAGGAAGGGAGGGCCAAACTAAAAGCATAAGGGAAAAAAAGATTTATTTGAAAAGGAGTGGAATGAGTCGGGCAAAAGTGATTTTAATAGAGCATAAGTAAAAGAATTGATGAAGAGCCGTCAAAGCAGAAGCAAGATACAATGAAAGGTTTCAATACTTAGGAGTACCTAAGTAAGTACACAAGAGGTCAGAATCAGCGATTAACCCTTTGTGGCCTACAGGCACATATATCCATCCTGCGTAAACCATCAATCTGGCCAATGGACTGATATATGTATTTGACATAAAGAACTGATAGAAATGAAAGACTCGCTGCTGCTTCATGTTAATGATGAACAGATCTTGCTGACAATCTGTACGTATACATATGTCCAGAATTTGACATCGCTGTCTGGTTGGCTTCGAACTGTCCCATCCACAAAGGGTTAATATTACAGATAAGATGTGAAGCATTAAAGGATGAGGAAATATTGGGAAGAAATATTCTTATAAGAAAGAATAAGAAATGGCTAGTAAGAAATAATGTAATACGTTTAGCAGAAAATGTATGAAAAGAGGAGCGATTGAGAAGAATTCAACAGTTATGATACTATTGAAAAGGTAGGTTCTATCTACACCAAGCCTAAATTTCATTGCTATGAGGGCGAAATAAAATATAATACTACTATTGGTATGTACTTATTACGTGCTGAAAAATTAAGTTAAGGAAAAGATGTCTGCAAATGTATTTACCTTTGTTAAAGACCTTGATTGTTATACATATAATAAAATGTACAATGGAAGTTACGATGTTAATACACATATTAATTTTAATGTAGATTGTAATACCATGGTTTCTAACACTTTATTGATATGTAAATGAGAGTACGAAATGATTTTCGAGCAATATTAACTTATTTTTATAAATGAAGACACAAATAACATTTTTTAATGAAGTTTATTGTACCGCCATTTATAAACAGGTGCTTGAAATTTCGTACAACTCGTATCCCATACTCACCTACACACATAGTGCGGCTTAATTTCGCCATCTATAAAAAAAGTGCATGAAACTATTCGAGCCTCTACCATACCTACACTTAAGGCAAGTAAGGACGCGAGTAGTTTCGAGGGTTTCTGTACAGATGGCGATACCTTAGCAGACGCGAGTAGTTTGAAGGAGTTCTGGATAGATGGCGGAACCACAGAAGGCACTGTAGCCATGGCAGACCCGCGTAGGTTAAAGCACATCTTTACATATATTAATCAATTTATGAATTAAAATATAAAATAAATGGGTATTCTATTTACGAAAAGAAGGCTTCTTGAGGAATAAGAAAATGTAACTCTCAAGGCGAAACATAGCTGAATTATCTTAATAAAGAATTCTCTCTAGAGCGGCAATAAATAATGCATAATATTTACAACTACAAACAGATACAAAAATATAACCGAGAATTCAAAAGTAATTGTAATAAGAATTTACGACGCGAACCTACGAAATAGTTGGTAGCGTTTTAGCAGTTATGGCTAGGTTCGGCAGGAATAAAAATGTCTGCTCGAGATGATTCGTTTTGCTGATAGTCAGTATTATAAGAAGTGTGGCAACAGCGCGAAAGAACTCTCAAAGAATGTGATTTGAAAACTATGGCATTTCACTCTGCGTTTATAATTTTGCATAATTATGTTATAGATATCATATCGAGAATTTATAATTCTGCATAATGACTTTAGATGTCCCACCATCAAATGTGAATGTTTAATAAGCCATTTTTGATGAAAACATGATTGATGAACGATTTTGTGTCGCGAGATATTTCGTACATAGCATCACATGAAAGACATTGCGTTGCAAGATATCTCGCCCAAAGCGTATCACGAATGAAATCACGCGACGAGATATCTCGTCCTTCGATGCGAAGGGGTTAATATTGCGGCCCGCGTAAAGTAGTAGTAAGTTTAGATTCAATTACTACCTTAGGGAGCGTCTTTGATAATCTATTGGTATTGGTAATGTTGCGAGGGACATTGAAATGGTAATGAAGTCCAGGAGCCGCACTAACGGAGTAAAAATAAATCATTGGATGGTTGGTCTATTCCATATCTTGTCTATGGCCAAATTATTTGCTGTAAGTCGATAAAGCAGAATATGCGCTGACAGTATGAACATGAACTTTTAGTGGTTGTACAGGTTGGATTTGGGGATCGGATGTAACGCGGTAGGAAACGCGAGTGATTTGTTGTCAGTTGGAATAACTGTATGGATATTACCGGGAAAATAAATATTTTTTGAAGAATGGAGTCTCCGCCTGATCTGGAAACAGTTTACCAGGCTGTATATTCTTTGTATAATAATTCAAATCCTTCGGGACCAGGAAAAACATCTCAATGGTTGGACGAATTACAAAAATCAGTAAGTTATTTGTTAGCGGCATTATTACAATTGCCGTGCATTCTTGTTTCGGATATGCGTTACACGTCCCTGCATCTCTATTGCATTAATTTTACAGTTATTGATAATCTTTCAATTATTACATGCGAGAATTCTAATTAAAAAATGCGAAAAGATCAAACAGCTCCTAACCTTATGGTAAAAAATGTCGATGGGGTGTTTCAATTTTTCTTTCTTATTGCACATAATTGTAGCACAGCAAGACGAAGTAAAAAAAGATTATATTTTCCCACCGATTATGTTTATTTATTATTTTAGGTATTTGCATGGAAAATAGCAGATGAGATGTTGCAGCAAAAGCGAGATGTTCAATCTTGCTATTTTGCTGCACAAACAATGCGTACTAAAATTCAACTATGTTTCCAAGAATTACCCGCAGAGGCTCATACTTCTTTGAGAGATTCTTTAATGAATCACATATCACAAATTAACGAACATACCAATTCTGCAATTGTTACACAGGTTTATGCATAATACTTTTTATATTATACCATATATACATATCTGTAACTTTAGATATCTAATGGTAATAATAACATCTTGATCGTAGTTATGTCTAGCACTCGCTGATCTTGCGCTACAAATGTCTTCTTGGCAAAAACCAGTTGTGGATTTAATTAATAGATTTGGAGGATCAACTGCCAGTTTATGGCCATTACTTGAAGTAATGACAGTGTTACCGGAGGAAGTAAATTCAAGATCTCTTAGGTATAGGAAAAAGAAAATTTATTTTTCCACCACTGTGTGATCCACTCTGTATATTCAGCATAGTATTTTATACATTCAAATTATTTTTTAACTTTTATTAAATTATGTAGATTAGGAGCTAATCGCAGGCAACATATATTACTTGAACTGAACGTAAGCGCGGACACAGTGACAGAATTTTTGGTAAGTTAAATGACAAAGTATTAGTATATATATATTTAAATCAACGGTCGTTGTACTTTCAGAAAATGTGTCTAAAAAATGGTGGGGAGAATGTACAAATTCGTGTTACAATCCTTAGATGTTTTACAAGTTGGATCGCCATACATGCTATACCCCTTGTACCTACAAGCGATGTTATTGTATATACTCTACAGGTATATATTTCGTTGAGAATAGCAGTTCTTGATTTTAAGCGGCATGGAAATAAAGAAAGTTACTATTATTATTATTACTGTTATTTAGATACTTGGAAGTCATATGACTGGGTCTCAGTTGCACGAAGCAGCTGCTGATTGTGTATGTGTCATTTTGCAAGTTTTGGAAAAAGATAGTAATAACAATCGGGATGATAATAGTGAATCCAATATACAGCTGCAACAGCTACAACTATTTTTATTTACTAGAGTAATGACCTTAGAGCAACCGTACCATTTATCTGTTGCACACGAAGATATGGACAAGTAAATTTTATTTTTTTCGTTTCCTATGCAATTAACATTTGAAATATTTATCGAATTTTATATTAATTATTTAGATCGATAAATTATTGCCGAATTTTTACGGAATTGGCCGAAACATTTTTGGAGACTATGGTGAATGGCTGTACAGGAGGAAAGCAGCATTACGCTGTTAAAATTCTTGATCTTGTCTTAGTATGTGTCGGGCATCACGATTACGAAGTTGCACAAATAACATTTCATTTGTGGTACCGCTTATCTGAAATTCTCTACCAAAAAAATAGCGATGACCTTAACTTAGTGTTTCGACCACATATTGAGAGATTAATCGGTGCTTTATGTAGGCATTGTCAAATGGAACCAGATCATGTAAATAATTACATTATTTGAATTGTCTGAAAATATTATTGACACACCGATATTCTATGATATGCACATAAATTCTTTGTCACCAGTTGGGTTTGGTAGAAGAAGGAGCTGGAGGGGAAGAATTTGCAGATTTCAGAAATCGGGTTTCCGATTTAATAAAGGATGTAGTATTCGTAGTTGGAAGTAGTCACTGTTTCCGACAAATGTTTTCGTCTCTAACGGGTGGACCAGGGCCGCAAGGGCAATCTAATCATGTACCTACATGGGACTCGACCGAAGCTGCATTATTTGTGATGCAAGCAGTTGCAAAAAATATTTTGCCGTGAGTGTTTAAGCATAGTGCCCATGCTTCCGCCTAATTATATTTTTATTTCCATTTGCACAGTAATGTTTATTTATAGAAAGGAGAACGATGTAGTTCCAAAAGTAGTAGAGGCAATTTTAAATTTACCAGAAAATACTCACATAGCTGTCCGTCATACGAGTATCCTTTTGTTGGGGGAACTTTGTGAATGGATAGACAATCATCCTCAGTCTTTGGGTAACTTTTTTCAACACCAGTAATACGAGTGGCTATTTAACTTGTATTTTTCCTAACTTTGTAACCGATTGTTACAGAGCCCGTTTTAAATTTTCTTTTGACTTGCTTAAGTCAAAAAGGATTGGGAAGTGCAGCTTGTGGTGCATTATTGAGTATATGCACAGCCTGTCCAATGCATATGGTTTCTCACTTTCCAGGATTGTTGCAAATTGCACTTTCGCTCGATAGTTTTGCTATAAGCAATGAAGCTGCTATCGGACTACTCAAAGGTAAAATGATGTGATATTTATTTATATTGAACGAATGGGAATATTATGGTGCCCTTTTTGCGTTACCAAATAGGAGTTGCTGTAATCATGTCGAGTTTACCACGCGAGGAACTTGCGCAAGCTATGAAGGAGTTGTGTTGGTTCCAAGCGAGGCCATTATGCGAAATTATGGAACATAGAATTCCAATTGAAGTAGGAACAAAGACTGATCCTGTGATATGGTTAGACAGATTAGCCGCTATATTTAGGCAAACAGATCCCCAAATGGACGACCCTAATGAACCTCATCCTTGTCAAAATGCTGTTACCGAAGTATGTTTAATGACTTCAAATGCAACCTAAATTTCATTGAAATATGTGATTAACAATTATATAACGACATGGTTACGATGTATCTGTATCTATATCCAGATGTGGCCGATATTATCAAATGTATGCACTACGTACCAACAAGATGCAAAATTGATGGAGAGGTGTTGCCGTTGTTTACGATACGCTGTTCGTTGCGTAGGAAAACATTCCGCCCATCTTCTTGAACCGCTTGTCAAACAGGTACTTGCTGTGGTATAAAGTGACAGGTGTTGAATTTTATTAATCGTTTTATGCTCCTTAGATCGTGCAGTTATACGCAACCCACCAGCATAGCTGTTTTTTATATCTTGGATCAATATTAGTCGACGAATACGCCACGGATCCAGAATGCGTTTCTGGTTTACTAAAAATGCTAGAAGCATTTATTGGGCCTACATTTACCATCCTTCAACAACAAGATGGACTAAAGAATCATCCCGATACAGTGGATGATCTTTTTAGATTATGTGCCAGGTAGATATTTGGATAACCGATACACTGTACGAACTAACATAATTGCTCTTAAAACTGACAGATACATTTATTCATTTCTAATAACAGGTTCCTTCAAAGAGCCCCTATATCTTTCTTACATTCAGTTGTAATAGAAAGCATTATTGACTGTGCCTTGATGGCTTGTAGCTTAGATCACAGAGACGCAAATGCTTCAGTTATGAAATTCTTTTACGACCTTTTACATTGCGCTCGTGTCCACGAGGTAATAATTTAACACAGCAAAATATTTTTCCGCTTGATCGTTGTAGAGCTGTCTATAGCATTGTCATTTTTCTACAGACACGAGTAGATTATACGATGCGACGAGAATTGGTCCAACGCACATTAAGAGAAAAAGGGCAACCGTTAATCGTAAGATTACTGCATGCATCCGTGTTTTCGCTATCATCCTACATGTTATCTGACGTAGCGGATGTCTTTGTCGAACTTTCCCTATATAACAGAGAAGTATGGCGCAATGAATTTTTCCTTTTCGTAGATTAAAAAAAATTCATGATACTTCTTTACGAATTAAAATTTGATTTCCTATTTAGTTATTATCGAAATGGTTAGAAGAAGCTATTAAAACCATGCCATCTCAGAACGCGGGTGGTTCCCCAACAGCACAACCCGAGCAATTGTTTGAATTTCATAGTACGGTTACAAGGTATGTAAAAATGGGCAGGCGGCCAATATTTATTTATATTATATATTAATATTTATTGGGTGATTTGTAGGGCAGAGACAGCGAAATCTGTGAATCACGCTTTGCGTACTTTTGCGCGTCTGTATCGTTGATGTATTTCGATGTAAAGTTACGGTCAAGAATGACAAAATTAAAACAGCGACGATCTTCCAGAATCCTTCGTATAATCGATACATTTGAAGGTCTCACAGAAACAAGATTATTGTGAAATGGTGAGTCTATGCTGTATAAATATATTAGCAAAAATTTTTAATACTTTGTACTTGTTTACTATCTACACATTCCTTCGCAAAGTATGTAAGAACGGTTAACGTAACCCGGTTTTCTTATCAAGTTTATTGTCTAATTTGACACAATCAATATTGCATTTCTTCACTCTTGTTTTAACATCAACTTCTTTGCCGTATAAAAGTCCGAACCGCAGAACCTTACACCCTATACACCTTTCAGTTATTTATGTTACTATTAGTATAGTTTTATCGTATTTGTTCCGTATACCATGTAAACATATGATATAGCTATGAGAATGGATATTCAGATTACCTATTGCATTAGGTATATATCTAGTCAACTGTTTCAAATGCTATTATACATACTTTGTAGATAAAGTGCAGGTAGTAAACATTCAAAAAATCCAGAGTGATCACATATTTGTCTGCTTTCCATCTTATTTATACCGACGATTTTGCAATGGAATATTATGAAATTACTCCGAAAGGTATGAAATGTGTGTTATATGATCTGTCACTCGTTAAAATGTATTAAGTTGTACAATATTATTTTATAGTTACGTTTTAATGCTTCGCCAATCTTGTTAGAAGGTGTCACTTTCAATTATGAATTCCTTTTATTTTATGCGACTAATAATATGGAAAGCAAAGATTGCAAAATGAATTTTAGTAACGAATTCAAGAAAAATAAATATCAAACTACTTACTTACATATGGATAAATGATACATATGATACGAATTGTTTGTGCGTACATATTACAAAATGATTGATACATATGTATGATCTTCGCATGATAAATTGTAGAATTTGTTCTAACTTCTGTATCTTTTTCACATGTCTCACAAAATATAATTTTATACACACTTTGATCATCTTGAATGAAATGCGTTATATGTGATAATGGCATTGAGGGACGAAACATGTATATCTCTCATTCTCATTGTACGAATATATATATATATATATATATATATATATATTTGAAAGTAAAGGATTCAACAGCCTTACATCTTGTTGATATTTCGAGCGATTTTCGTCACGATTTTACCATAATTGTTGATTCAAAGTTGAAGTAACACCGAGGTACAGCAACTTAAACTCACTCATACAATGAAAAATAAAGCTATATACATACTCATTTTACACTGTGTATAAATAATTTACATAAGATAATTAATTTGTCGCGAATTGTTAATGTACAGATCAAGTGTTATTGAAAGCAAGCATCAATATTGCTAGGAAAATCAAATATAATGTAAGATTGGACACGATTAAACTATAAGAATATTTTAGCGACTAGCACTATCTTTAGGACTTGCGACAACATTTTACTATACGATAACAATCTTAGTATATCTTAATATGTTTCACAGAAAATATTTTTTACGTAAAACTATAAATATATGATCGTAATTTGAAGCGACAATAAAATGATCGTGCATTATCTTCCATTGTTTTATTCGCGACGAATACAAAATATATATACACACAGTGAATATCCCCTTGGCAAACGTAAAATACCGCAACGCGTAGCGTGTCAGCATCCGTTCGCGGAATATAAATTGTCACGGTAACTTCATAATTCTTGGAGAAATCCT
This sequence comes from Nomada fucata, assembly GCA_948146005.1. Taxonomy (NCBI): domain Eukaryota; kingdom Metazoa; phylum Arthropoda; class Insecta; order Hymenoptera; family Apidae; genus Nomada; species Nomada fucata. The sequence goes on from OX411282.1 coordinate 574,703, forward strand.
ACAACAAAATAATACTGAGGAATTGGTAACGGAAGAAGAGCCCGGAAACACCGTGTACTTCTATATGTACGTATGCACATACAGAAAAACAGGTATTCTCTAGTTCTGGCGATGCCCTCGTGATTCAGGTTCGAATGCCACGTCTTCTCGAGACATTGCTGGCAATCTCGGGGTCTGAGTCACTGAGAAGTTGCGGTATGAGTCACACAAAGTCGAACCTTGTTGGCTCAGGAATTGGTTTCTCACAAAGGAATGTTGTTGCAGCGCGGCCGAATAAGCCAGCTAGCCGCTACCTTCTTCTTACCTACCTCTGTACATTTTCATACTCATCTCTGACCAATTCTAATTTCAAAGACCGGCAACATTACGGCCATAAACGAAAGCAAAAGGACGTAATGCAACGGTACAATAGTCGTTGTTTCAACTTCCCGAATGGAAAAACATAGGTTTCAAGAAAACGATAAACAAGGAGGTGTACTATCGCGCATACCGAGTGCATACTGACTTCATGCCACGTCGTTGTTTCGTTACAAACGCCATCGTACAACGACCAACATGTCCAACCCTATCCTATCGATAGAAGGGATATAACTTGTCCAACCATTCGCTAGCGAATGCCTCTACACTCACCAACTCTGAGATGTATTGTCACCGAACATCGCGTTCCGTGTTACTGCACTACTCCATTCACGACCTTCCACCACACAAATACATTGCAATCAGTTTACCTAACGTTGATCCGTTGGTACATAACAATTTCTCGCGTCACTTGGGAAAAGAAATATGAATGCAACGAGGTAGTTGGCCCTACGTTTTCCTAACTGCACAGGTTCCTCGTGATACGGCTACCAACAATTTCCTGTTCATGTGCAAAACTACTTTTAGGAAACCCTCATTCATTTCTGACCCGAACAATACAATGAACCATCGCGCGAACCTCGTTCGGATAGTACGATACCCCTACAGAATTCTCAGTTTTATGAATGAGATGGATAAACACACGCGACAGCATAGGTTGGATCCATAGAAACAGATCGTAAAATAAGGAAAGTATCGAGTTACAATATTTCGAGCATCGGAAATTTGAGACGATCGAGGGCGGGTGGGGGTTCATTCAAGACTAGGCGATGACCATTTGGAAACTTCCTGCTTTAAGAGTGAGACGCAAGAGCTATTCATTGCCGTGGCATAACTACACAGAGTGATTTATTTCTTGGTATCGCTTGAGTGTTCAATTGCCGAAAACCATAGTACTATCAATATCCCCAGATTCAATCAATTTCCTACGGACGTAACGGCGCTATCTAATATTTCTATCTAATATATATATACATCGTTTGAATGAACGAAGAAACCAAGAAGTAAGGGAAGAAAATAAGCGCGGTTCGTTCGCAACGAGACCTAAACGTTCTACCATTTAACCCGACAACTATGTTACCCAATTTTTGTTCTCCTGCCGGATCGTTTTACTATCATTTGCTCGTGCTGGATGCAGCACGTAACTATCGCTAAATTCACCCTCTATCATCGACGGCGTCGGGCGTCGGGCGGCGTCGGGCAGCGGCGCGTTGCCGGGCAACCAGACAGTCAGACTGCTGTCTGCCGATCTGCCAGGGGCGCGGAAGGCCGCGACGAGACGAGAAGCGTAGCCGCGAGTATAGAGAAGAGAAGAATCGAACAGAGACGATAGGAGAGAAACGTAAGAGGTGGGGACACTGGGTGTAAAGCAGGTGTAGAGGGAGTAAGGTCGTTGCTGGAGGGGTAACGCGACCATTTGACCGTAGGACGAGAGAAAGATTGGCAAAGGGAGGAACGAGGAGAGAAATATCGAAGGGGGTTGGACAGAGAGGGAATGATAAACGTGTGCTGTACTGCGGAGCAGTGTAGAGTGTAGAGAGAAGTTGCGTGTTGCGAATGATGGTGCGTAGTGGTGGTATTTGCTGTCGCGATAGTGGGGGATCAGTGGCCCGATGGTGCATCAGAGGGATAGGGTAAAGCTGGTGGGAAACGGTGCGACGTCAGGGGCGGCCCGGCTAGACGAGTCGAGGTCAGTTATCCGCCACGCCCGACGCCGACGCCGTCGTCGTCGCCGTCGCCGTCGTTCCGGCGCACCGCATTGCATTTTCGGCGCCACTGCTTCACTGCTGCCGCTGCGTATCACTGCATTGCCAATGCTCTTTTTTTCCTTTTTCCTCTTTCCTCTCTTTCTTTCATTTTTACCTTCCATTCCTCGCCTCCCACTCTTTCCTTCCTTACCCTTCGTTCTTTCTACACTTTCTTCTCTCTCCCTTCGGTCGTGCCTAGAACGCGTTGCAGCTATACGCGATAGCCTCTCTTTGTTCGTACGTTGCTGCAGGTTTACTGCTTACTTGCCCATCGCTGACGTCTAAACTACTGACGTCGTTTTGCGACGCGCTATCGCGTGGCCACGGTAAACCTTGTCGAACTTGCGAATCTCCGGACCGAGGATTTTCATTGTTGCAGTAAATCTTGCCGGCTCGCGTTTGATATTCTTGAAAAGGCATAATTGTGCACTCATTTTTGCGCGCGGAATGGTAATTTAAGAATGCAGGACAAGTTACCGTTTATTACCGTGCACGCCAGTGTCCAATATCCCAGCGAGAAACATAGAGAGCGGTTACAACAGTAGGTACATATGCATGCATTCGCAAAACGTTCAAGCTGTCTCGCGGTTGTCTGGCCGCCTAGATTCAGCCTTTGTCAGGGCCGTTCCGAAGAATGAGCATCGTGACGATCGTTTCGCATTAGACTCGAGTCTGAAAGAAGGCGTTAATAAGATAAGAACATTCCTCTCTATCGTGAAGGAGTGTATGTACGTGCCTTTGCAGTTGCACTTCATCGTAGTAAAAAATATCAAGAAAGGCGAATCGAATTGTATTTCTCGTTAAATTATTCCCCTCAAACAAATGGTTTTCATGGAGCAGTCGCGAGAAGATGTTTCAACTTGTGTTCTCTTTTAATTAGAGAGTATTAACGTCGAACCGTAGGTGGAAATGTGAACGGTGATTCCTGGAAGGTTTTATGCATAAGGATGATGTCCGTAGGCGAGGAATAGTAAAAATGATCAGGCCAGCTGTCGCAGCGGGGAACTTAAGATTCTGCGAAATATAGTTCGATTCGAACTGTCACTGCTTAATTTTGCACCCACTCTCCAATTGTCACATTTCCTCCAAGTATTACTTTTCAATCTTTCATATTCTTCACATTGTTGCTTTTGCTTTTCCGCAAATAACGAGCACAAAAATGTTCTAACAAAGGAAGAAGATAAATTTATTTCGCGGAGTGCAATTAGAGACACCCACGGACATCAGAAACATATCCCTCACGCTTTAGAGAATATTAAAGATTTAGTCCACCGTGTTTCCAAGGAAGGGCACTTTTCGTACATGTGTTCGGTACGGTCGCCTAGCCGCGTTTAGCGCTTGGTTCGCGTGAACGTGCACGCTGCTCCAACCGCATAGAGAGTAACGATAATTTGCGCACACAAGAGTACACGGGAAGGGAAAAGAAAAACGGTTCAAAAGGCAAGGCGACACGACGATCGGGCTCAAACGTAGGATGCATTCAACTCCTGGTGAGACGCCCGAGCACTTGACAATGAATTATCCGCTTAAAAAGGCAAACAAGAAGCCACCGCGGACGATACTTTGACGATACAGCTTGACCGTGTGAAAGTACAACCAAATGATCAATCACCAAGAGATAAAGCCCAATTATGCTTTTCTCGACCGTTCAATGATCCGGCTGTGCCGCGGTTTCGTATTATCCGGCGGGTGCATCGAATCGGGAGGGTTATTCGCGCGGTATCGAAATAGGTAAAATCTTGCATAGCGCAATGTGCAATGCAATCAACGAGGACGCGGGTGCGCTGATCTACGGACACGGCCCTGCAAACAGTAAGCATCCCTTGCCCGCACCGACGTCGGGCCAACCATCGAACCCTCGCCACATCTCCCATCTGCCTTGGTACGTTATTGGCACTGGCTGACGGCCGATGCGAATTTGCCGTGGCTTGACGGAGAGGAGTGCACGGAAAACCCGAGATAAAGCATGGGGAGAATAAAGAATAAAGAATAGTTGCTCGGAAATAGAGAAAAGGAAACCAAAAGAAGCCGCGAACGATAAGACACCGAGTTATGGAAACTATATTCGTGTGACAAAGACCGCTCTGTGCAGGAATTGCTGGACAATTTTTCATGGAAAGGTACGTTCAAAGGTGGGTCGAATGTACGATAGATGTATGTATTTATGTGTGCTGTATGTAGATTGTTTGCCGTATCGTGCACCGCAATCTGCTGCACTTAGCGATACCTGGTATCCAAAGCAAATAATTGCTTAATGTACAAATTTAAGCTTTGACTGCTATTAACCAATCAACGAGATTGGGCGAGGTTCCTTTTGAACCTATTTACTGGACAGTCGACCTAGAAGCGCAATCACAGAGCAGCGCGGTTCCTTCGCGTTTGTCCTCCGCGCGAGGGAAGTAGATGCAGCCTACGTTTGATCAGACATCGATATACGCGTTCCGTTTGGGACGTCACTGTTTCGGCCGCTTAAGGGGTAACGGATATCGATCGAAGATGACCTTCGGTATCGTTCATTATTTCGGACGGACCATGCCCGGATGGGATGTCTTGGGTGTACGTAGCGGATAACTGATTTCATTAGCGCAATAGACACATTAATCGCGTTGGCGCAGTAACGAATGCATATGCCACTATTCCCAGCTTTCTACCGACACCACGCGATAGTGTAGCATTTAATCGGCGTGGTTCGTATGACGCTTATTCGTGTTTAAATTTAACACGTTCGGTGCGGCGCCGATTTTGGTATGCTTTCCGTTCGGCCGACGGAGAGGCCTCAATGGGCGCTGGGACGTACAATGTCAGTCCTTGGGGACAGACGCCGCTCAAATGGAAAGTTCAGTGTCGGTCCTCGGGGAACGATGCCGCACCAAACGTGTCAAAGGGTGGTTGCGATTGTAGGGCGGTAGGTGGACATAAATATGCCACGTTTCCGTGTACAGTCGTCGACAATGATGCTCGCATAAAATAATCCCCTGAATCAATGTAAATATATTTCTTCAAGAGTGGAAGATACTAAACGCCGAGTCGTGCTCGGTCACGATATTGCCCGGTCGAGAATTGTTCCTATCCTCTCGTCAGATTCTACAGGCACGTTGCAAGACCTATCGTTTGTATGTACATGGACGCGTATACGGACGTGTTTGCATAAGTTCTTAATCTTCCCTTGAGAAGACCGATCGTTTCTTAAAATAGAGAACTCGAGTCGGTCGTCCTCGCGTCAATAACTATGCATTCGTGTATCTTCCACCTGGCTGTACTGACGAACATGCAATGATCTCGAGCACCGGAGGAATCGTACGAATATATCCCCGCGTTACATGCAGGCTATTCACTAGCCTGGAGTAATTACGGAATGAGACTCGAACGGGGGCATAAGCTTCACTGGAAGATGGCACAGGTGTTAAAAAGATACGAGGTTCGGACGGAAAGTTTCAGGTGGGCCGCATAGTAGATTCGTCCGTGGTGGTCTGTGCGCGGTGTCGAAAGCTGGATAACGGCATCACGGCCGTGGCATGTAATGTTTCGTGCATTGTGCCAGATCAGTACGATAATAATCGTTCTAAGCAGACTGACAGGCAGGCAGGCAGGCAGGCAGGCAGGCAGGCAGGCAGGCAGGTAGGCAGGCAGGCAGGCAAGCAGGCAGGCAGGCCAGCGGCAAGCAAAACGCAGGCAGCAGTACCAGCAGCATCGGCGCAGCACGGCGCGGCAGCGTGCTATTCGTTCGGTTCGTTCGTCGGGTTAAGGACCCAGTCTCTCCCTTTTCTCTCTCTTTCTTCCTCGATGTCTCTATCTCTCTTTGCTTCTCTCCCACGTGCCCCTTCCTCGGGAATCGTTCGTTTCCTCTGTCTGTCCTGCGTGGTCGCTAGATTCCCTTCCTTTCCTCCTCGTTATCCGCTCGCCCCTTTCTCTCTTTACTTCGATGCTTCTCCGTTCATCCCCACTGCAGGCCCATCCCCTTGTTACCTATCTGCCTCTAGTCATCCTCGTTCCCTCTCCTCGTCCTCCATCACCAGCCATCTCTGCAATTCTACTGCCGCAGTCCATACACATCAAACGATACCACCTGGTTTCTCAAATTGCGACGTCCACTGGATCCAAATGAAATTACACGCGGCCCAGCAGCACCGACAGCTTTTTCATTTTCTTCTCGCTGCCGCGGCAACAGAATTTACTGAGGTTCGAACGGCGATGAGGATTTTTCACGAGCTTCGTGATCCGACTCACTACCGCGTGGTTACCCTTTTTCCAAACGAACGGGACCCACCAAATTCCCCGTAGCCTTCGCCGGCAGCATAGCCGATTATGTGCACTGAAATATTATTCTTTGGAAGATGCATACTAGTCTGAATAGTGTATCCTCTGTTCAATGATCAATTACGTAGGAGCTAAACCCTCGATAAAATTGTCATCGTTCCCCGCGATCTTTCTCTGTTCGCAATCGCGTCCAAGATCGATCGTTTTCCTTTTAAATACTCTCAAAGTGGACTTCCAGTGCTCTTCTCGTGAAACTTTAATCGCTAAATGAATTCAGTTTCACGGATAAATAGGATTTTAAGACCTCGTTCATCGCGTGCTACGTAACCAGACAAAAGAGTTCCTTTGTAGAAAACCGGTTCGAGATGTAAACTAAAAATCTCGTCGACTGGATTGCTACGATTTATTAATTGATGCTCAATGAAAACGTTTTGTTTCTAGTGGTTCTTAAACAGTCTCGTCCGTCTCTTTGCAACGAGGAGAGACTTTTATATTATTCGCCCGTTCATCCCTTATATTTCCATTTACCTTCGATCTCGGACAACTTAAAACGAAAAAGCTTCTCGATAATTGGACGCACGATTTTCCTCGGGCACAGAAAGAGCGAAGCAATATCCAAACGAAGGTGCGCGGTATGGCTCTCGCGAGCATTGCAATTTCTATGAGGCAAGAGGGAAGCCTGGTGCTAGGCGCTGGGCGCCGTGCGCCTGACGCCCCGCCGACCGCTTACAATTGCACAAGATCGCGTAATAACGACTAAGGCCTACGTGCAGATTCGTACACGTTCGAGTGTGCTCGTCTCACTGCAAGATTTTCTTTATCGATAATTTCACCAACAAATAGAAATATTCCTAGTATGCGTTCGCGCGACAACTGATTCGATTATCGTTGATTCAGCTTGATCGCGTTCTAAAGTTTTGCGTTCAAACAATCATCCTACATCCGATGTACAATCGAATGTTTAAACACGAATATCTATAGAAAAGAACGGCATTCCGACACGAGCCCAAGGATTCTTTGTTCCTGTTTGAAGCGCACCGCGATCGGAACAATTGGAATGCTGCAGTTTGTCGATACTGTTCGAAGGAGATGCTGTGCTAACATTTAGTACGATTTCGAAGGGAAAGCTCGGTCTAAATTTCGATAAGTCGCGGGTCGGTGGCCTCGCGACACTTAGCATTCGCAGAGGCAGGGCCGTGGTTGCGCGCACGGATAAAGGATCGACCGTGGCGATTCCGACAGGAATTCCCGATGAGATGGGCGGAAAGTACAAAGGTTCGACGCGCTTCGGCGGTTCTCGGTACGGTGGGCTTCCGGTCGAATTCGGCTAGCTCCGATCGGCCTCGTGTGCACTCGTCTAGGATCGGGCCGCCCGGTGGGGTCTACATCGTGCAGGATGGGTAGTAGCAGCGCGCCGCGAGACCGGCAGTTTTGCGCTCCGTGCAACGGCCAATCGGCCAGTTCGTCGCCGGCTGTTCGTGAAAGAGGTATTTTCACACATCGTTCTCCGTTCGCTCTCCAATCTTCAATCGGGGACCTTCTGCAACACCAGCCACCGATTTCGACTTCGCTATTTTCTCTCTACCTGTCGCCAGTTCCATACGCGTCCACACCGAATTCCCTTCGCCCTTTTTTTGCACACCCGGTTCCACTGCCTGCTTCGCCTGAATCGCAGAATTCACGAGTTCCTCTTCGTAAACGGGCATCATACGACATACGAGCATCTTCTTCGTACGTCTACTGGCCTATCCACAAATTCGTAAGTGTGCAACATACCGTTCGCTGCCACGTACATCGGCATGCGAGCGAATTGCCGAGTGTTTGGTGACGTGTTAAAACGCGGCCATTTCCAGTGGCCACGAACGAGATAGAGAGCGTGTTGCGAGAGACAGAGTGTGTGCATGTGTGTGTGAGAGCGAAAGGGAGAGAGAGAGAGAGAGCATGAAAGACGTTGGTACCTAGAACAAATTTGTCCAAACAAATTTCGCAAGTTGATGGTCGAAACGAGCGTGATTGCGGAAAATAGATTCACGGATGCCCAGTTAACGTTGGTTTTATTGGCGGAACGTATATACTCCTCTGAAATTTTTTCTTCTCGATTTTTTGGCGAATTACTTATGGTCGAAACAGATTGAGAGAAAGAACGGTGAATCTCGGTTGTTGAACATTTTCGGTGTCCGAAGGGTTAAGGTTGTATGAAGATCTTCGTGGAACGTATTTCCTTACCGACATTTATAGTTAGTGATACACGTAATCGAAGAATGAAAAAAGGAAAAATGACAAAGAGGAAAAAGCGGAGAGTCGAAGCCTCTCGGTAGTAGGGGTAAAAGTCGTGTTGGAAATAATTTCGAGACGCGACTGTCACGCGTGCCGGCTTATTGCTGGTTGCGTCGCATTCCAGTTGAGCTTACGAAACGACCTCTCAATTCCAAGTCTGCAGAGGCACAGTGATTCAACAGTTTTTTTTCCGTTGGTGATGTCGACCAAATATTCGATTGAAGAAATGTCCAATCGATGTGGCGAAAGAAACGAGGAAACGTCATGTATTAGTGGTGCACCGCCGGCTAACCTGCCGGTTAACCTCGTTCTCGCTGTTCACCGGAAGAGTCGAACACGTGCACATCAGACAGGTAAATTTCTCGCTTATTTTCGCTCAATTTATTTCATTTTGGCACGAGCTTCCAGTTTTGATGGTACTTGGATCGATCGTTTCGATATAGTAACGTTTGGGTATCTCGCGAAAATCGTTATTCGCGAAGGAGAAATTTAACGAATCAAGTGCATACGTGCAACGATTAAACGAAAGGGTCACATTAGAAGAAGGAGATATGTTATTCTCGTTTGCAAATACGTGTACCCTGTGAATCGTCGTTTATTTTTAGAATTAATGACGTTACGTCGATCCATGTTCAGACTGTAAGATCGACTCCGGACTCGCTCTCCCCTCGAGCTTTCTTCATTTTCCGTATCTGAAATCGCTTACTTGACCGAGCAATTCTTTTTTTACTGAAATCCATCGTAGGATTGCTATACCCGCGATTTAATGCGAAGTCGTGGAAAAAAAGGAAACGGAAATATAGAAAGGGGGCTGTTTGGTAGTGACGCATACAAAGGACTATTCTACTGCACGATTATTCGACGTACCACTTAACGGTCGTTTCCTCTTAACACTGCTCCCCTTTCGCTATTTGAAATTTTGAATCACCGTATTCTTCGTTCGCAACACGTAACACGTAGCACGAGTGCCATATTAATTTTACATAACAATCTTAAATTTAGCGAAAAGACCGAAGTGTTTGAGATAAAAATATGAGAGCCAGAGACTGTTTATATCGACTACGACTTTTTCTTTTTTTACTCGAAGTTTTTATATTAATGGCTAAAGTATCTTTTTTGTGCATACTCGCAGAGACTACCGCGTTGGAATCCATCAATCGTGATGCCGTGAATATAAATGTAATTAATTTGGCTGGTGCTCCAGTTAGAGTAACGCACTTGAATCGCGGAGAATTCTGCAAAATGTAATTTATTCCACTTCACATGTGCCGGAGAAATATTTGTTCGTCCCGGACGTTAATAGGCTTTGCAATGTAATTGTTTTAACAATGTAAACGTTGTAAATCATTCTTATAATTCTCTTGATCAAAAAAATTGATATTTATAGTAGATTTTCATACGCACGATTGCCATTCATTTTGATTAATTAACATTCTACTCGCGACTTTCATTGTAAAAAGTCCCGGTCTCTCGAGTCATAGTACGAATAATAATAGCGATGGCAAAAATGGAAACAATCGATAGGAGACATTTTCGTGGTTATAATGTTATTGCAGGTATTGACACTCGTTAGCATATTGACGACATGTGCTTATTCATTCATCCTCCATCAAGTTTTTCAATGCACGTCCATATCTTTGAGGTTTGCAATGTTTGAAAAGGAACAGGAACAATGAAAGTGGAAAACTAGCAATCGTTAGGATTCGAAATGGGAACGTACGCGATGTTTCCCGCACGTGTCGCACACTCGTTAAATTTCACATACCCGTTGTAGTATAATTTAATCGGTTAAGCGTTGAATAAAAAACGCGAAATTTCATAAGGATACATGATTAATAAATGTAAGCGCTTCGCCAAAGTCACGGCTCTTAAATCGGTTCCATAACTCCGTAACCGAAAAGCTCGAGAAGTTCACGAATCTATGTAAATACCATCCGAGAAAAGTCAATATTTTGGCTATATACATATATAGATTGCGCGATTCGACGACTTCCATATAAGGAATGTCCTTTGATTCGACGTTATTCCCAATCTCGCGACTCGCTTACGTCATTATCAAAGCCGAACTTTAAATAACTTTGAATCTTCGCGTTTATCTGTTTCGCGTCCAATGATTCGACGCTGGAGCAGTCAAAAAGAAATATCTTTCGATCGTATTTGTACAGATTCGTGTTCCGTATCTATGCAGTTTTTACTGTAACGTGTTAGAAATTGTATTCCTTTCCAATGAAAGATCGGTTTAACGTGCAATGATGAAATTGTAAAAGAAAGTCGAAGGAAGTAATTCCCTTGGCGTTGGCAAATCGAAAGCTCCTGGGAGGGAGGGGGAGAGAGAGAGAGAGAGAGAAGAGCAGGCGCTGGCCGGCAGCCGGCGAGTCAGTCATGTGGGCCGAGAGAATTTGCCGGTCGAAGGCGCGCGTTCGGTACCGGCACCGCCTCGTGGTACGCGTGCACGACGTGCTGGCGATGTATCGGTGCGTACAGAGGCTCGTGTGCGAAACTACTGCGGCTGTCTCTCCCCCTCTCTCTCTCTCTCTCTCTCTCTCCATCACGGGCGCTCGAAAAGGCTCTTATACATGTGCGCGCTGATGTCAACGCCTGGTGGGTCGCCGTGCCCGACGCTGGTTTTATTTAATCACGCTGCTCTGCCCGGCTGCCGGCAGGCCTGTTGCTAGGCACCCTTCTCCCTCCTACCTCCTACCTCTTTCCCTCCAGTCCGTGGCCCTCTGCGACGTGCCCCGCCCCTGTCTGCACCCCCTCCCGTTTGTGTCCCGAACATTGCCATCTCTGTCCGTCTGTCCTGTCTGTCCTGTCTGTCTATCTGTCTGTCCGTTTGCCTACCATCCATCCGTCTGTATATCCATGTACAACATTTCTTTCTCTGTGCACGATGATGCCCATCCAACCGTTTTTCGCTTCGTCTGCTCCACGTTTCATCTATTACTGGACACCAGAGCGTCGACCATCGGGAAATCTTGCATTCCTTGGTGTGTCTTTCTCTATCTGCTCCACTATCACTGTTTCTAATGAAATCCTGCGTGTAGCCCACTCCGCGTGGCTGATGGTATATTATATAGATACCACCGATATTCATGGTATCCCGTTGCTGGCTTCAACAGTATTGCTAGGCCTCGGATTTTCTAATTGCCCTTCGGTGCGGTGCCATTACCACGAATTCTTGTTTCAAGCCGAAGTAGCTCTTTCGATTTGCCGCTCCAATGGCACGAACTACGTTCCCGAGACGTTTTCGTCAACCGATTTCATCTTACGTATTTCTAAAGGCTACAACAATTTTGATGCATGAACGATAACGCGACCGAGTCCATTCTGTCCCCATCGCGGAGAACGTTGTTCGAATAGGCGTTGCGGGAGCCAATTGAGCGGCTCCGGGTATCTGGCTCGTCCAGATGCGCGTAACTTTCCTAAGAATGCGGGACAACGATATACAACACGACCAGAATAAAATGCATTTCTTTGTTCGGGTCGCATTCTTCCCCACGTATCCGCGGAAACACGCTAGCAACGACGGCTGCTCGCAACCGACGCGATCGGGATGCACGTAGATGGAACAAGTTTCCAATGAATATCTATCGTTGATTAGAATATCGTTGCGGTACACACCTACGAGCTTGATCTGGATTCAGCGGATCTACGGACGTGCTGCTCCCGTAAAATCTTGTCGAATTTAGCTCACAAGACAACTTTAACTTTAACTTTGTTTTTGTGTGGGAGAAGAAAAAAATTTCACGCCGAAGATTAGGCATAAATGTTCCAAAACAAGATAAGCGTTATTTGGTCGGTGTTGTACGGGAATATTTTTCTGTGGTCTTGATAGGTGTGGACTGCTCCGTCTGTACGAACCGAACGGAAATCGTATGCGAATCTCGATGACGTCAACCATCGGGCTGTAAGAAAGAAAAAGGAAAAGAAAAATAAAATGGAGAAAAAAGCGTACGAGCTTGGGTGGAAGGGGAGGGAAGATGGTGAAAGGGTGGGGTTTTGTTGAATAGCGGGGAAGATAGAAAGGTAGGTGGAATTATGGAAGAGGATAGATGGGTTAGAAAGAAAGTGTGTGGATACCTAGATATCCTTTTCGTTATAGCCGGTTTAGCGTGGACGTCCTTGAAATTCGTGAGATCGGAGAACAATCGACCATGGGCGTTCATCCGAGCTGGATGGCCCAGTGGCGCCGACTAGTCTCGATTGCGCCCCACCATTATCCATTCGTGGTTCGTTAAGGACCCCACCAGCCGGGGGGCAGGCTTAGTTCAAGATCTTCTCTGTCGTTTGCGCTGCTCCTGCTGGCCTGGCTATCGTTGAACCATTCCGGCCGCCAAGGACAGTTCAGTTCAGTGCCGGGTAAAGAGGGTCAGGCACGTAGACGAAAACTTTCAAGGGCAGACAAGTCCCCTCGCTTCACGCTGTCGCGTAAATTCTGCCGTGCTGCTGGATCGCCTCTACGCGTGTGCATGGTGTGTATGTGTGTGTGTTTGTGCTTCTCCTTTCTTCGTTCTCAGTGCCTCCTCTGTGTATGGGTATACAGATTCGTAGCCATCGCGCTACCGAACTCTATGGAGTGAACCATCTTCTTCTCGTCTTCTTCTTCTTCTTTTTATTCTTCTCGAGAATGACTCATCGTCTCGAAATTAACCGATTTTGTACCCGCTTCGGATGTAATTAGAGACACGGTTCCCTTGGTGAATGCTTTATATTCGTCTCCCTGCTGTGCGACAGATTGGACTCCAGTGTTTAGTGCAAGAATCTTTTTTGTCGACGTGTGGTACGGTCGTCGATTCGATTTGTTCTCCAAGTACGGATGTATTTAACCGTGAGATCGGTCGTTCACGCGTTAACGTAATTTATATGCATATTCAGCAATGAAAAGAAATGGACGTAAGGTGCAGTTTCTATGGATTACTAATTTTTCGTCCAGCACAGTTCCTTAAAAATGTGGGCGGGCGATAAACGCCAGGGGACAGGCAATAAGAACGATGACAGTTCTATTCGAGAATGTTCTCTTGTTAATGATTTTGTGATAAAACCTGGAACCCCGCCTTTAAGAATAATCGCGGTTGGTTGAAAGCAAATGAATTTTCTTCGCGCGATGATTTGGAGTAAGCGTTTAATCGTTGCTGCCATATTTGCGGTGATTCCATAGGCTGAAAGAAGCGAACGATGGAGGATAGCCTATGCAGAGAGAGAAGAGAATGGTTATTTTTAATCTTCCTCTGCCCCCCCCTCTCTCTCTCTCTCTCTTCTGTGCGTTCTGGAAACACATCTGCTTCTGTCCGTTGAAATAGCAATACTGAACTACCAGCACAATCTCTCGAAATTTGCGTCTGAAAGATTGAAGCTAGCTAATAATTGTCAACGATTCTTCGTTCCAGCGCGACTGAAATTTCGAAAGAATTTCGTCGGGAAAGCGATTGCTCTTTTCGCTAAAGACTGATAAGCGTGCTTAGATCTCGAGTGAATTTTATCGCAATCTTATCCGTATTCTCTTATCCGAACTTTCTTCGAGCCCGAGAGGCAAGTAGAATGTTCCTTTCCAGTCAGACGCACCAGCCATTGCTATCTACTCGACGCGACGTTACCGACGATTATTTAGAAGCAAGAAATTTGCGTCCCCGAACGTGCACGACTCCCCCTCAGTACACGATAAACGCCTACTTCTTTGCTTTGCGTTCATCTCATTTGCGTATCGACAGTGTCATTATTTCTAGAAGCTTAACAGGATGCTTTCTTAATGCAGTTGACGTTTGTTGGACAAAGAAGCTCAGAAGATTTCATTGCTATGACGGAAATCGATACGGTCGTTTTCCGTTCACGCTAACAACGGAAGTTGTCGGATACCAAAACGGCTCGAGTAATGGCATTTTCCATTGTTCCAGCAAACGTTCTCCAAAATTCAATTTACTCGGACAAGCCACTGCGCAATGTCTTCTTCGGATATCGATCAAATTATTAATCGATCCACGTAAGAACAAACGATCGGCGAAAATGGCAATCGCATTGTCGTTAGATGAGTCACTGATTCACGGTGAACGGCTCTGTTCGTCGAATGCTTCGACTTTCACGGACGTGTATCGGCTGGTGCGAGCTGGTGCGAGCTGGTGTTTTCTGTGTAATCTTGACTCATCCACCTCACCGGACTTGCAACGGAAGTTTCTTAACGGTCGTTACGCGACAAGGAGCCGTCCCACACAGGGAGCAGGAGCTGCGTGGTTTCACCACAAACTTCCGGCAAGAGCCGTGTCGACAGCGAAAGGTCTCGTTACTGTTTCTATCGGTGGGACAGATTCGCGATTGGTTTCTGCAAAGGAGTACCGGCATTCCAGGCGTCGAGGTCGCGTCTACCAATTCGAGTGTCGGTGCGCGAATCGAGAAATGCCGTACAATCGACTAACAACGATAAGTATTTTCACATGGGTGATAGAGTCCGTCGTCCTCCAGTCACGAGAAAAGTTGTTTGCTCGCTGCAGGGCCGACTGAAAAATTTGCGTGTCTAAAATGCGGCAGTGGTGCAATGCACTAATTATCCGCATAACGTTCGTGACTATACCGGTGGTCAAAGGCTCGATGACTATCTTTGAAATAACCCATCGCGAGGAATAATACCGCAATTTACGTCGAGTCTCGGTGTGCAGCTCTTTTCATCACGACAGCGTTATTGTTCGATACCGGTGCTTATACAAAGTCCGAATTAAGGGATAGGGTGCATCGATGGAATGCGTCGCGCGATTCCTTATGGGTACATTCAATTCGACGACGGCACTTACATTCTATACTCGGGTGCGCGTTAAACCCAGCGACAGTCGGGGAAACGAGCGTCGATTCGTTACTGTTCGTGGCAGCCTAGATATGCGAAAAATGGGCAAAGATGTACGAAACGCATCGTGCGTAGCGGTCCTTCTTGCCTTGTTACCGGCGTCAGCAACCTTGCCCTCCTCCATCACCCTTCTGACTTTCATCCCCACCACGCATACCGCAATCCATTCGATCCTTTCCCCTTATCTCGATCCAACGCTGTCGCGCTTCTCTTCTTTCTTCCCTCCCACCCTCTGTCTGGCTCCTTCGCTTTGATTCATCGAAGTCCTCGCCTCTCGCTCCTCGATCGTCGACGTTTCCCGGCCTATTATCGTCGCCCGTCGACGAAGTACGACAAAGAGAGAAAGAGGGAACGCGACGAAGCAAGAGGGGAGACTTTCCTTTACCTCCACCAACGAGTGCAGGAGTTTCAATGTCACGATGCGTCGGCTACTGCGAAGGAACTACTTACTTGCTCCTTGGATATTACCGTTCAATCGTTCGCCCGTTCGTGTATCCTCCTCCGCAGTGTCCACGTTTACTCGACGTTTTTTTTTCCGCGAATTACTTTTAGTTCGCGTTACATTTTCTCACCGCGCGAGACCAGACTTGGCCCAAGGAAAGTAACTCGCGGTCTGTGCGCGAACCGACACTTCTACTGCTCCGTTCGATCGGGACGCGCCACGTTCGCCGTCTGTTCCATATTTGGTTTAAAGTGACAATTTTGCTTTCCCTTTATCGACTTTATCAAGCTTTTGTGAACTCATCGATCGCTATCGTCGAATAGCAGACAAGTATCGACGTTTCGCTGCGACAGGTGTTGCTACGAATGTAGCGTTACTAGGCGGTGCTATTTACGCGACAAGTTTAAGTTCGTCACTGCTGCTCGTGATACGTTGGTGCGTCCAGCCTAGAAGAAGCTATAATCTCGACGGGGACGTATGTAGACGTGGATCGCAGGGACGTGCGTAATATTGTGCAACGGTCGCGAGAAGAGAAATCGGAGAGTGATTGAGCGTCGATTGGAAACGAATAATTAAAATGTTGCATCGCGCATCGCTGCTGCGGTCGTTACTTTACGCGCACGAGCGTTTTTCCTTCCGCGGCGATCCGAACGTTCGCAAAGTTACCGTAGTTCATCCGTTCGTTTGTAGAACGGATCGAGCAGAGTGGAGCACGTGACGCGTAACAGCGAATACCTGTCGATACGTCTTTCCGCGTCGCGTCAGTGTGTAACGAGGCATCGCTTAGAGGACAGTATTCATCGGAATCCGAACATCGACTAAATTCCAACCTTTGCACGGATAAATTTATACCGGAGTTCGTTGCTACGACACGACCGGGCACGGTGATCGATTTCGTTTACTGTAACGACGAGTACAGTTTTATCGGTGCTCCAAAACTTGTTACGTATTCCAGACACATAAATAGATTTCACAATTCTTATCGTGGAACCGTTCGCTGAGCGAGTATTTCCTCCGGCATCCTTTGCCAGACGTTCGATACGAATCAATTTCAGTGGGGCGCGGGTCCGAATGAAATATTAGGATACATTATTGCGAGATGCCTTTTCGTTTCACGTCACGCGTAGAAAATGTCAGACGCCTATCTACTTGCCATAGAACAGCATCTGCTCTGTCGAGATCCCTTCCTTGACAAATCTGCGCACTAGGTGGCAAGGTGTCCATATGGATTTCGACGTATTGTCAATCTTTTGTGGGTACTCTGCCGCTTCCGATGAATGCGAATCGACGTGCTGCTGGAATTTATGATCGATTTACGAATCAAAGGAACTTTCCACGGATACATGTGATACCTGCGATATCCGTGGTATCCATGAGTCCTGTGAACGGCGAGCAACACCACATTCCATTTTTCCGTTCTGCGAAATACACGCGACCAATGTCAAATTCTTTTCTCTAGCTATCTCTTTTAGTCGTGCTCGTTCCTTTCGTGCCTCTGGAGCTTTCTACGTACAGGAAATACTAGGAGGATTATTCACAGAGGATGCTACTACGTGTCGTTCGCAACACGCGTTACTCGGGTACTTTAGGCTGTGCCAAGTTTGAATCAGTCAGGTACCTGAAGTAGCGCGCGCTGCGGCGAAACTGGACCATCGCTTTTTGTCGTCGTGATGTTCAGGTTCCATCGTGGCGAGGAGGGTAAGCCGGAGGAAGAAACCTAAAAAACGGACAAGAAGAAATGAATCGAGAAGAGGAAGAGAGGAGAAGTGGGGAGAACTGTGGAGGCTGCATGTTAATTGTACTTCATCAGGTGCTCTGGTGAACTCGATACCCGGCACCTGTTGGAGCGCAATTCATATGACTGTGCCCTGCTACCTTGTTTCGTCGTTAAAGAAAAAAAGGAACATTACAATTCAGCCGTGTGCAATGCGATGCGATCAACGATGATCAATAACGTCCCGCAACACAGTTATTGGGAGTTTGGTAAACGCCACGATTTCATTTTGAACCCTATTCTCGTTTAATCGAAAACTAGAATTAACCGACGCGACGCGGCGCCCTGTTGTTAGCTAGACGGCCCTAAACGTCCTTAACGAAGTATCGTTTCTCTCTACGCGGGCAAGGGATAGGTGCCGTAGTCTCGTAATGTTGCAAACTAATGGGATAATGAGTTTACGTGGGGTCGCGTGGCAACGCATCGAGCGAAAGAAACGAAAGGAGATAGAACGAGAAAGAGGAAGCGGAGTAATGCAATTATTCGCCTCTCTGCTCGGTTTCAATAGAAGCCCCAGAGCGTCGAACAGTTCCAATTTGCAGCGACTTATGGTTCCTTTATTTCGAAACCGGCGATGCTTGTCCATTGACCGATCGTTCGCGGCTTTTTCGCGGTTCAACTTATGTCATATTTACATCTCATATTTCCGTGGCAATGTTTCGCGTGTGCTTTATTTTATAACATATATCGTAACCACGTTTCGCTTTCTCTAAACTCTAAAGCATCCAGAGAAACGATGCATCTGCAACTGCAGTAGCGGTCTCTACTGTTTCATCTAGATATTTTCTTTTGTCTTGTCGTGATGCTAGCTGAAAAGCGTTTAACCTTTCAGTAACGAAGATGAGGAGGAGGGGCAGAGTGCTTCGTATTATCCAGTTTCATCGAGTCATGTATGAATCACGGAGCACTCATATATTATTGTTTAAAATAGCCACACGTTTGTCACGAGTGCGAAACAAATCCATCTATGTACCTTGAATAATTGCATGGCAATCGGCGATATATAGTGGTAGTTCGTGTCAACGTCTCTCCACCGTGTGAATGTGTGTAGCAAAGGGTGGGTATTTTGAAACGTCGAAATAGAGTCGAGGTCAACAAAGATTTTAAAAGAATATCTTAACTCCTTCGCTTAGACACAATGAAAAATGAAAACGTTCGCGAGACAGAAAACGGTACGGATTTTCTGCATGATAAAGAGCTATACGTATAAAGACATGGATACTTTGTTCATTTACACGAGATGTTAGTAATTGCAATTCTGATACATCGATCAACAGTATGTTTATGTGAATTTTTAGCAAACAGTTGCTGAATACTTGAGAGCGCATATACGTACATACGTACATATACACCGTCCGCAGCGAAAAGGTTAAAGCTCATAAATGTATCGCCTATATCTTTCAATGCTCCGAGCTTTTACGAGCATTACCAGAATATGTATTATACATTGTACTACACGTATCGCGACGAATGCGTCAAAGCTCTTCCCAATTCTCAGCTCTTTACGCAACGGCAGGCAAACTTTCAGTTTCATCGGGCAAAAGATAAAAACTTTGACAGAAGGATAAGACATCGAATCAGCGGTGAGCGGCAGTCGGTCGGTGAATACGTATACCTAACTGGTGCCCGTGACAGACACGCCCATGGACATAAAAGAAATTTTAAGTGGAACTAAGAGTCAATAGACCGTGCGGAACGGTATCAATAAGCTTTAAAATGCTACACCGACAAGTTACACAGACCCGTGTCCATAAAATACTCTTGCATCGTTTTCAGACTTACTACTAAGGACAGGCAATCAACTAAAGTCTCCGATATCTAATTTTAATAGACGCTGACACTCCATTCGTTTGGCATTTATAGACGCGATAAACTTGCTCGCTTGTTAGCGTTCGTCGATACGTGTAAGTAGAGCTTAATTCTCATTATCTTTTGAACGCCATCAAAAGTTTCAAATGTTCCGGTAGAAACAACTGTGAGAAAACTATTTTGCTCCAATTCATTCGAGTACCCTTTGCGGAAACTGTGCAGGAATATTGAAAAAAAAACTCGACCAACGCAACGACGGGAATAAGTTATAACGCTAACGGCGCGTAAAATCAGACGCGCGTGATTCGACGCCCTCGCGCATTCCATGGAAATACATATCGCAATTACACGCGGGAAATCAGCGTACCACAGCGGACACAGGAGTTGGGCAAAGTTGTATAGTCGTCGAGCCGCTTGTTGTTCAATAGCAGTGCGATAAAGTTGGCAGCAAAATACTTGCACAATTATTGAGCGAGGATACACACATACATTGAGTCGCCATACCGTCCACAGACTTTCGATAAAAATTGTATTTTTATAAATAGTATTGTACATCCTTAAAACATACACGGTCATGAAACATGTTCAACTTACAGATTACTAGCCGCAGACTCTTTTGTCGTCCATCCATGGAAGTCATCGATAACTGGACGAACGGCGGATCGAATTTTACAATGTTCGCAGGAAAAAGCTTGAATGCGATAAAAACGCTATTTTGACTGAATGATTAGTCTATACTGTACACAGTCTCTCTCTCTCTCTCTGTCTCCCTCTCTCACCTGGAATACTTGTATGCAACGAAATTGATTAAAAAGAAAATACAAAAAAAAAACTGTGTAATTTATCTATGCCCAACATTTACCCATTTCAATGTTCACCATCTCCCCTCGCCCCCAACCTTACCAACGCATTCCTTTACATTTTTCGCTCAAGAACGGCCGAAAGGGCAAGCGGGTGAAGCCCGCCGCAAATACCGAATCAAAGCTATCGAAACTTTCTTTATGAACCGCCACTCCAATAAATCTCTATTTTGAAGCTCTTTTCAAGGGGCGAACAGCTCGCTGGCGCGACCGTTAATTACTGCACGGCAAAAGTCGTGCCGAAATCCCATCCCTTTACGCGATACTCTGGCGTTGCACGTCCTTTTGATCGAGTAGCGTCAACCAAGCCAAAGGTCAGTCGAACGGGAAGCTAATTTATTTATTGCTGCGAAAACATTAGCGGATCCCTGTATTGCGTTAGCGCGAAACGATCGAGGCACGATCGGTAAATGTTGAACGGGACAAGAAGTTCGATCCGAAGCGGAAGCTACTGTTTTCTCGGATGCGACGTTTATCAAAGCGATGGCGACGGTAATCGAAGGGTCGCGACGAAAAAAATTGCTCATTGCCCTCTACTCCCTACTCTCTGCTTGGTTGATCTGGGTGTCCCGTGGAGGGTTTGGACGATGGGAATTCCTCGAAGGATTTTCACGCGTTTCGTAGACGTCCGCGAGCACGCCTGACAAGTCCGCGTAGCTTATGGCTTCGTCGAGTTTCACTCGGGAAAGGAATAGGAGAACGAAGTGTGCGAACTGGGAACGCGTAAAATGAAGAAGAAGAAGAAGAAGAAGAAGAAGAAAGAAATCGACCACCGCCCTCGCTCGCCACCGATGAATAACCGAGAGAGGGAATGACAGAGAGTGAGAAGGGGAACGCCGGGACGCGGCGTCGCGTCGGCGTCATTCTAGGCTCCTGCTGCAAACCTTAGTTCGAGGCGGAGGGCGTCTTTGGAGGCTGGAAGGGGTTCCATTTCAGACACTCCGGATCGATCTCTTTGTAGACGGGTCCTCGCCTCTTCACCCTCTCCTTGTAGTCGTCGATCACGTCCTGAAATGATTTCAACGGTTCTCCACCGGTTCGCTAATTTTGTTTGCCTCGGTCCGTGAGACACGGCGTGCCCGACCTCCCTTCAAATCTTTTCGCCTTTTCCGAACACCTCGACCAATTCAACGGGGAAACCGTCAAAGTCCTTCTTTTCCTTTCGACGTTACCTTCGAAGAATACCGCGTCGACACGAACTATCCGCGTACCGCGGCGAAGTGCCGCGACAGACGCGCGCAAGTAGAATAAGAACGTCTGCATAGAAGTGTGCACTCTACGTTGCATGTCAAGTCTCTCGAGGTTGATCGCAGCCGCGGAAGTTGTTTAACGTAATTTATGCGCGGGCAAGTTTGAAATTTTCTTACGAATATTCGTGGACGATTTCTCGCGGGGTGGTCGCTACGAATCACGCGACACGATACACACGAACCGTTCGAGGGGGAGAATCTCCTCCGCGGTAAATTACAATCAGAATGAACGACATACCTGTTTCTTCAGAATGATGTGCTTTCCCTTCCAGTACTTCATCATACCCAGAGCCTGCAGGGTGCTGACGATGTCGTACGAGTCGATGGCCATCTCCTTGCTGATGTCTGAAAGACGGTACTGCATAAACGGGGATAACCATTACGGGGTAGCTCGAAAGTTTCGAGCACACGCTCTCTTTCTCCTCGGTCGTTCTTAAAATAAACGCGTGCCGTAAATCGGTGAAAATCGGTGTATTGCGTGTGCTTCCGCAGCGGTATTGCGTTACCTTTAACGGAGAGTTCCTTGCCCCCGAAGTTGCAGAGGTACTGCAGCAAAACGTCCTTCCAGTAGCTGCGATACGATATCAAGCCCAGATCGGATAGGGGTTTTTCGGGCGAGCCAATCTTTTTCTCGACCCTGGTCAATAAGTAGCCTGCGCAAAACATATTTCTACGTTCGTTTCGTTCGTTTCGTTTGCCAGGAAATCGTTCGCGTGTAATCAACGAGATCGTTGAGAGGGGAAATAGGTGAACGGTCGATAAACGGCTAGCCAAATGCGTTCCAATCGATCATAAATTTATCGATCGCCGACGACCCTTCTCCACAGATATTGTTGAAAAATTAGTTCGCCACGCATGGAAGAGCTAGAGCTTCGATTTCTCGTTGTTCGTTACAATTTCCTTCGTAATATCCCTTCGTTACTTGGGGACTGCGTTACGCCCTTATACGCGGACCACTAGGCGAACTATGAAATTCCAATTCCACGAGATACCGGTGGTCGTCGAAGCCGCATAGGTACAGAGACCATGCGCTCGTTCGCGTTCGCGTGCACGTGCACACGCACACACAATACACGTATCCATCCTGAATCGACGCCACCGCTATAAGCCATTTCTGGTGTCAGTGACCGACGAAGGATGAAATGCCGCGGCGCCAGTGCCGTATCGAAAATAACTAACTCAACCTAGAATGTGCTCTGCTCCATTCAGAGCAGATTCGATGAATCGCCGAGGTCCGAGGACGAATTAATAGAGACAGCGGGGATGCACCGCGGAGAGCGATCGGTACCGTAACAGTTGAAATAATAAAGAGAAGTTTCGTGGCAAAGATTTTGGAATCAGTTCGCAGCTGACGCGTTTGTTTTTAATTTCGAGTAGAAAGGACAGGACGTCGGAGGCGCCTCGGAGTCCCGAGTTTACCTAATTAAATAAATTGCATCGACGTGAAGCGGCTGGCCTAAACAGATTTCTCCGTTTATGGGTCATCCGTTATATTCGTAAGAAGCAGTCACGCGCGACCTGTATTGATTCTGCATCGGTATGCCGTTACTCTTAAAGAGACACGCGAAAGCATCGATCCGAGAATATTCCAGTTTCGCCGTGGATTTTTTTAGGCATTTCGGCGTCAAGAGCCTTCGCGTTGAACGCGAAAGGTCAAAGGGAAACGCCGCGAATTTCTTCGACCCGCTTTGGAACTTTCCCAAAAATATACATACATATACATAGACGGATCTATCGTGCCTCGTTCGAGATCGCGAGATTTCGTACTCTCTTGCGCGAATCAGCGAAGCTCGATTCTTCAGCCTTGCGTAACGACGACTCTCCAGTTTCGCTGACGCTATTATCGATGCCGGTTTCCAGAGCATCCGGAAACCGTCAAGTTCAATGACCAGCTACGGTCAGGCGAAATCCTCGCGGAAGCACCTCCAGCTAGCACAGCAACGTTCCCGAAATAGCCGCGGAATTCTCGTTATCCGAATAATCGAGGTTCAGAAGATAACAGCGTCTCGCGTTCAGAGACGAAATAAGAAGGAAAAGAGAGGATAGGCTGGAGAGAGAAAAGGGAGATCGGGCTGCCAGGTGGTGTCGGGAAAAGAGCACGGGAAAGGGAGTCCAGACGATTTTTGCGAACTATCCGAGGCAGCCCACGAGGACCGGTCCTGTGCCGGGATTATTCCAGGACGTCCCGGAGGCTGAGGGGTTCAACGACCATCCTTTTCCTCCTCCCCTTCCTCCACCAGCCTCCTGGACCGTGCACAGACTTCCACGGCCAGAGAGAGGACAGTCCACCCTCCATCTCCACAGCCACAGCCACCCTCTCTCAATTCTTTTCCACCACCTCCCCTTTCTCTAATGCCGCGATCTCCTATCTGCCGCCCCCTTTCTCTTCCTCGTCCCGATTTTCTGCTCCCACTATTATTACTACTACTACTAGTAGTAGTACTACCACCACTACTACTACTACTACTGCTAGTAGTAGTACTACTACTACGACTACTACTACTGCCACTACCACCACCAGAACTACCACCAATACTACCAGGAAATCGAGCAAGAGGAAAACGCGCGGCGACTAGAAGACACAGAGGAGAACGGAGATGAGCGACGAAGAGGAAGCGGTAGCAATAGTAGTAGCAGGAGAGGGTGGATGGATCGGCGTGACAGTAGCCCCGTCGGGGAAGCCTCGCGTACTCTCATCCCTCTCCTCCGCCGCGTGCGGGCTGCCCTACGAGGAGGAAAAGGGCGTCGGTAGCCCTGCCAATCCTACACCCTGCTAGGCTCCCGTGGGGCGAGGTCACTAGAGGTCATGCGATCGCTAGCCCTACGGCTCTTCCAATCGAACCAGGTGGAAATCACAGTAGGGTCGAGCGGCGCTAGCCCACTGCCACTCTACGCGGAAGCCGGACGAAGAGGCAAGGGATGTGTCCGACCAACCTATTCGTTCGAAAGTTTCTCGAGAACTAACGACGGGTAGGCACGTATCGTCGATCGGGCTTTAGGAAGCATCGGTAAATGACTTTTACCGAGATCCAAGAGTAACATACTTTTCACTCCGGACAGGGACACACGCGCTAGTCCGCACTAGTACCCAACGCTTCTCCTCTTTTACCAGCCGACGAATTTCCGGGGAAATCATCTCTCTATCCAGTTTTTCCTAGGAATTTCTCCATGAAACAAGGCGTATCAGGCGCACCCGCGCGATACCAGACGGATCCGCGTGCGTCTGTGTGTACGCGCGTCTGCCCGCGTGTACAAGCCAACAGCAGGTAGAATTGTACGGGGTTTGTGGGGGTCGATCGATGCGGCGAGACGCCGGGCGTCGCACTTTCCGCTAACCATTCCACTCCAACCTACGCTCTCTCCACTATTCGCCGCTACTACTACCTCGATTCTTCCCACCACCGTGATACCGTGCTACCGCTACCACCACCACCGCCGCCATTCCTGTTGGCACCAGCAGCATCGGCACCACCACCGATCCCGTCGACGCCGCCGCCAGGCCACCGAGACCGAGCAACGTCTCCCGCTCCGCGGCATCCCCTGCGGAAAAGCCGGCAGAGCTAAACCCCCGACTACGATTCGAACGACTCCATGCGACGCATAGTACGTCGACCCACAAGCCCACCCACCTAGCCCCGTGCCTCCTTCTCCATAGTCTGACGCGCTACCCCTACGCGCGCGACCCATACTCCTGCCTCGACTCGTCGGCATCAATGAAAATGACGTCACGGCAAAAAGCCCACGTTTAATTATCAACGCTACGTTTCGCGGTGTACGCCCCGCGAATGCTCGGGGATGGTTCTTTGGTGAACGGAGATGCTCGTAACTCACCACCGATTTACCCTTCCCCGTTCCTTTCTTTCTTTCTTTCTTTCTTTCTTTCTTTCTTTCTTTCTTTCTTTCTTTCTTTCTGTCGGAATGTTTCCAAACGCGTACGTAAATACAGGACGATTCTATTCGGATTGCTGGATTAATCAACTGCCTCTGCGTCGCGTAACAATATCCACTGACCATTATATTTTTGTCAATAGAATTTCGCCAGGCCTGTCGCAATTTAGTGGTGGGAAACCGGCGATTGTCGATCGGCCAGCTACCCCGGTGGCGCGTGCCGGGCGAGTCCTTTCAATCGCAGCAATCGCAGCGATCGCAGCGATCGCAGCGACCGCAACGTCGACGAGAAACCACGCCACGGAAACCGCAGAGGCGTTCCTATACTCTACGGTTCCTGATTCGGCTATCCTTTCGATTTCGTCCGAGGATGTCGTCATCCTGTCTCCTTGGTCGCGCCAAGGCTGCCCGGCCATACCGCTCGTAAAAACCACGCGATTATACACGTGTGTACTTACTGAAGTCGATCAGCAGTCGGCCGTATCCCTGACGTTGATAAGGTGGTAACGTCAAAATGCAGGACACGTTGTAGTTGAGGAACGAATTCTTTTCCTGGAACAGAATGGTCGGAATACATGAACGGTTAGAAATTCGTAGATCGCGGAGATAACGATTCTGAATGCGCTCGTAAGATTCGTTTGGCCTTTCGCGCTGTACGGCCGGCGCTAATGCTCGGAGGAAGTAGCTCCTCTCGCGTGTCTGACTACGCACGGCATCGTGCTACTCTGCACTGCGACAGACCGCATCTCAAAGGTCGAAACCCAATGCTGTTTGCGTGGAAAAGCAGAATAATATTTTCGTTCGGCAGCACGTTCAGCACGCCTCGCCCAGCCGAATTGGTGTGCGTCAGACACAGTCGCGAGGATTATGACGTTAACGCGACGAAAATTGCCTCGCGACCTTCGTCACGAAAAACACAATGGGCCAACGATATTTTGGACGACGTGACGTCTCGTTCGAGGAAACCGCGATATGTTTTATTAAACGAATCCTCTGTGACCTCTGGTGCGCCCATTACCTGGGTCATTTGGCATTTCCAGTTCGAATTCGAATTCTCGGTAGGGCGGTGCACGATCGAAGATAGCGGTTGAAAACGGGGTCGCAAAAATATCCCGCTTTAAATATGGGGCTCGCGTTACCTCGCGAATGGACGCCTAAATTTTTGTATACCGCGACACCGGGTGGGCGTAGACGTTCGGATAGCGCACGGATAGCGTGCAGTTGCGCGTGCAGATCGCGGCAAACAGAAGATTAGATAAATTTCGTGTGAAATTACATCTACGCGAAATCCATGGGAGTGTACCCGACAAATTCGGAGTACGGAAACGGTATCTACCACGCGTGGCGAAACATTCCACGCGCTCGAGGGCTTGGAGAGTTCGAGGCTTTCGAGCAATTTTCATTTCTGTTCAATCGAATGGAACGGAGAACTAAGCTAAGGAAAAAATACGGCATGGCAAACGTTGTAGTTAACCTGTAGTGAACGCGACAATCGTATCGTAGGATGCCAGTCTCCACAGATAATGGTCGCTGGACGGGGCACAAAGGAAAGGAAAATCGCCTTCTATCCTCTAGCTCGGAAGGGCAGCTTAATCTCTGAAGCTGGATCGCCAGCCATATTTCCCCGATGATATTCATTTTTCAGAGGCTAGCCGAGAACGTTACCCGCGTTTCACGTTTATCGCGACCCGTACTTTTCGACCAACTTCCGTTTCAGCATCGGAGCCCTGCCCCTATCGAAGCAAAATTTGTTTCGGTCAAAGTGGACAGGCTTTAGTGGCCGCAGGATCCGTCCTTTCGAGGAGAACAGGGTCAAATCATCCTCCGCCCCTCGGCCCCGTTTCGTCGGTCAAGAACGGAGTCAGTCCAAGTCGAACACCCGGTATTTCCGGCCGTGGCAGCCGTGCTGTTGCTAACTGCCGAGTGGGGCAGCAACGGTTCGAAGGACACAACCAGAGAAGACTCGCTCGTGCTTCTACGGACCCGTCTGTGACTGGATACGGGCCCGTGCACAGCGTTGGGTGGAAAAGGAGAACCGGATGGGCGGAAGAAGGATGGCGGAGAAAGGCCCAACAGCATAGAGCCGGAGGAACGAAAGCGTAGAAAGGAGAAGAAAGACTTTGGGCCCTACGAACGAGACTATCCCGTCAGCCAGTCAGCCAGTCAGCCAGCGAGTGGACTGGCTGCGAAAAGTCAAAGACGAAATACGGTCGCGCCAGGTCGTTTGGTTGAACTTGTCGGGCGAAGAGGTAAGGAGAAGCAGCGTTCCTGGTGAGCACGGAGAGGGACGAAAGAGAACGAGAGGGAAATAAGAACGCAACGAGAAGGAGAAGCGAAGACGAGAATCTGGGCCCCGCGACGTCCTTGGGCCAGTAGTACCTGCTCGACTCAGGGACGTCTCGAAGTCCCCACTGTTCGAGTTCCACGCAAGAAAGTTGTCTATCCGTTGCTTTTCCGCCTTTTCTTCTGCTTTTTTTGCTCGCGTTACTTCGTCCTACCGTGCCGTCTCGCTGGTGAAGAGACAATTCGGCGAAGGCAATGGGACATTAGCTTAAGGGCAGGGAACTCGCTCCCGCGCGATTATTATTCGCGAAAGCTTGCTGCTCTGCTCTGCTCTGTTCGCGAATGAACCACGGGAATATCTTTTCGATCGGGAATCCCAAACATTCGTAGCCGCAAGTCCCCTATGTTCGCTCAGCCGCACAGCTTCCTCAATAGATATAGCATTCGGAGAACAGAGAATCGATACTCGCTCCTTGTCGCCTCCTTTTGCCGACGAGTGCTTGCAAACTTTCCGATAGAATAGTAACTACTAGCGTTTCACCAGCAGTGTCCTTACGTTTGACGATGGATGAAATCTCCAGGGATAGACAACTGTTTGCAGCGCAATATCGTGGTGGGCCAAATTCTAGTAAACGATTGCTCCAATACGCGATGGAAGTTTGGCGGACCGTCGCTCGTGCGATAAAACGATCGCGACGCAGCCGTTTATCGATCGCCGACTACAGAAAGGAACTCGCACGGTGTCGAGGTCGATCGTAAAAGGCTTCCAATCGGTCAGTATCCTTTTCTGCGTAACGACGCGCCACGAAGTACGGGCAAGCGGGCGCACGTGCTACGATAGAGGCATCGGAACAACACCAGCCGTTCGTTCCATGCATTCTATTCGACGGTATCTGCTTTGTCCCTCCAGCTTAGACGGTGCACGAGAAACACGCGTAGGTGAACGAACGTCTCTATGTACGCGGCGCAGTAACGAGAGCCAGCTAATAATCCTCCCTTCCACTCTCTATTCTCTGGTCGAACTTGTAACGTCGCGTCGCACAGCAGGATCTTCCATTGGGGCGATTAAATGTCGGGGAACGGAGCCGAGGATAGGTCGAGCTAGAGCGCGCAGGATGTGCTCGGAAATGAACGTAAGGTTAACTCGAATCGTGCCCTTGTCGCCCTTGTCGCACTTGCCACCTAGGGTACTCCATGTTGGTGCACCTCGCGAATTCCTTGCTCGCAGACAGTCGTGACGCGGTGTGAGAGCCGCTTAAAGGTTACACAGCTCCTCGCGACGGTCACTGCTATATTTAGATGCACCGAGTTTCCTCCTCCACTTTCTTTATACCGAACAAAGCGTTCCACCTAATATACTCGGTGTTCGCGATGTTTCGTACGTCTATGTCTTGCCATAATCGTGCTCGATGCCTCGTCTAACGGTGAAATTCATTTCTACCGGAGAAACGAGACGCAGAGTGTCTTGGAGCAAGTAGGAAGTTGCCGTCCGAACGTGTCCGGATGGGGGGCACTCCCGAGGGATGTTGGATATTTATCAATGGCAGATACTTGGGAAAGCAGAGGGTCCGACGATTTCACGGATTACCCTCGACGCACCTCCGCTCCTTTAAATCCAAAGAGAAATTGTCGCGGCCCCTCGATACGTTTCCACTTGGCTGTCGTCCCTCTGCGCGAAAAATTCGCCGGACTTATTAATTATCCTCGTCCCTTCGTTGCTCTGCTCGCTCTCCAGCGAAAATCGTTCGCTCCTTTTGGCTCGGATCCAAGCGTTGGCTCGTTCGCTCGTACCCCTTGTAGATTCCCTGCGTATCGTCCAACAGCGAATCAATCTAACGGACCTCCGTTCGGCCAAGGAAGAACGGAAGCAACGAAGAACGAAGTAGCTCGCTCGTTTCACCCTAATCGAAACTTCTTTCAAGCTCGAGCACGGCACGTCTGCCCGACGCAACGGTTTAGGGTGCAGGGACTTTTGTTCGTTTGGAACAAAGTCTAGGGAAAACGAACTAGTATATCAAGGACTTTGTTGGAAGTTTCTTTCGCGAAATTCCTCGTACATAGCTGTGCAAGACAATTTCAAAGTCGCTATTCCGCGGTTGGAACAATAGCCTTCTGTACAGCCGCACTCTATTGCAACAAAGACCGGACTGGAATTGATACCTGATTCGTACCACGACGATGTCCAATCATTCGGTTGACGAACCGATCGTTGCTCACCTACAGATATTTTTTATATATAATTCTCGCGCCGAGACAGAGACAGATTGCTAGAAGGACGAGAAACGCCCGAAGAATTTGTCGGAACTTCTGGGATCGTCGTAGAGCGACGAAGCGTTGCGTTTCAGTCGGTGAGCGCAACTTTTTAAGAAACTTAGCCACGTGAATTTTTCCTGGCTTCAATCGTGCTGGAAGCAGGAAAGAAGCAAAGAGGGAGAGAGGAGGTGTGTGCAAAGGTGGTAGTACGGGAAGCTGGAAAACACGACGCTACGCTCGTGACTCATACGAGACGCAACATGGATAATGACATCGCGGTCTAGTAAACGCGAAAAGAGAAGAATCCAGAGGCGGAGGCCCAGGAGGAGAAACGAGTTAAAGGAGACGAAACCGATGAGAAGCACGTGTCGACGATACGGCAGGGACAAAAAGAAGTAAAAAGCAGTAAAAAGGGAGTAAAAAGGAGAGAGATGAGGAGGATAAGGGAAACTAGAGTTAGAAGCTAGAACTAGGAACTCTACCCTACCCCAACTTCTAGGGGCCATGTAAATTCGGCGGGATTTGGTCGTGTGAACAGGACTGTCTGGCATCGATCGACTCCCGTTCGGGATGGGGTTTTGCAGGGAGGATAGAGGAGAGGTCGAGGGGAAGCTCGACCGAGGTGGATGGAGGTGGATGGAGGTGGATGGAGGTGGAGGGTTGGGCGAGCCTACCCCAACCTCTTCTTCAAGAGGCCGCCGCGTATCGTATCGACGACCTCTACTACCACTCGTCCTCGTACTCCCATGTTACCCTACGTCATCCCTTTCCTTTCCTGCTTTCCTGCAGCCCCTTTCGCGCGCCACCACTTCCTCTCGATTCCCTATCCTTGTCCCTTTGCCATCTCGAACCACGTCTGCGGGATATTTTTAAGGAAAATTTACCGACCCTCTGACTGCCTTTTCTTGCATCGGCTTTCCCCTTTGTTTCCTCTGTCTCTTCTTTCACCTCTCTTCTTCGACCAGGTCATTTTCATTCTACTCCTTTTCCTCGTACTTCATACGCAAATTGCTTCGCGGTATTCTTTGAGAGGCTAGTAATAAATAAATTTGTCTTCGAAATCAAATTTCTCCCCGTTCAAAGGGATTCTCCGGGGTTTATGTTTCGTCTCCCTACTTTACCACCGCTCCTCGGTCCGATCCTTTGCTTCTCTATACATCGTTCAGACATAAACGCCTCGGGTTCTTAGTATTTACATGTTATGTACAGCCAGCCCCTCTCGTCGTTCTTCGAAAAAGCGCAGGCCCTCGCTTCGCTAAACTTGTTTACCATTGCATTACACACCTGATAGATAGCAGTAAAAATCGTTTCGATCCTAGTCGACGCCGTTTCCTCGACGAGGCCCTCGTTAAAATCGTTGCGTCTTTTGCACGACGTGCATACGCTTCGCCATACGTTTGCCTCTTTACCGTAATAAAAGGACCACTCAGACGAGAAACGAAGCGCAACAATTTTCAAAACAACATTCACCTCCGCTAAAATTCCTCGCTGATACTCTTCCTATGTTGGTCGATTTGTCTCATTTTGCTTTCATCTATCTCCGCGCAGACGTTTCGCCGGCTCCTCTGAAGTACTTTTAGAAATACAAACGCTGTCAGTTGCTGTCTATTTATTGCACATCCTCGTCCTTACAATTACTCCTGCGAAATCCCTCTCGATCCTTTTCTCCGCCCTCTGCGTATCCTCTTTTACCATTTGCCCTTCCCCTGTCCATTCTCTCTTCCTTCTTTTTTTCGCTCGTCCTCTCTAATTCCAGAAGGTACAGGCACGTTCCATTTTTATATACATTATTCAGGACATACGCGCTAGAACGATTCGTGACGGGCAAACTGCCTCTCCACCGGAAGTTAAACGAACGAGTCCTCAGTCGCCATGGATGCATGGTCCACCGATTCTCATAGACATCTTCGGAGCTGCCCTCTTTTGCAAAAGATACAAATTACCATCGCTGCCCGCGCAATACCGCATTTAATACTGCGCGCGATCAAAAGACAATTCGATCGAACGCTTTCACTGCGCGTATTCGTCGAATTCGATTTGGTAACGCGATTGGAATGCGTTGCCGCGTTTCGCAGATTTATTCCCGCTTTTAAGGGAATCGAGTGTCCCCGTCGAAAGGCAGTCTTTCATCCGTATCATGGGAGTAGGAAAGGACGCCGCGGTGTGTAGGTGCCGGTGTTCGACATGCGTGTCGTGTTCCCCGGTTGTCGTTTTTTTCTTTCTTCGCGCGGGATACTGTCTGGAATACCTGCGTAAGAGGATATGCCGTCGTCTCGTTTGCTCGGAGAACCCGCCGCGCCGTACGCTTAGTCCGCGTATATTCCCTTCCTGCCCTCGAGACTCGAACCTTCGTCGTCGCCTGGTCGTGGATATCGGAAGCAGACGCATCTTCGTCGACCCGTTAATTGCCGGACATTATTTCTTCGCTTTCTTGCTTCCCCAGGGATCAACGAGTGTCTTAGAATATTTCGAGTAGCCCCGATGACAAAAGTAATTCCACGTGGAACAATCCAATGATATCTTTCTATCGGAAGATCGTGGAAGAAAAACGAACGGGTTCGTGTGTAGCAAAAAGGAGACCCTCTTTGTTGCACGCGCCTCTTATAATCCGATACACGGACCACGATCGGTGGAG
Source organism: Nomada fucata (assembly GCA_948146005.1). Classification (NCBI taxonomy): domain Eukaryota; kingdom Metazoa; phylum Arthropoda; class Insecta; order Hymenoptera; family Apidae; genus Nomada; species Nomada fucata. The sequence goes on from OX411282.1 coordinate 607,365, forward strand.
TCAAGCAAGAAGGCTATCGAAAATCTCGTTCTACTAGAACAGCTTGCTGGATCCTCGGACAGTGGATGGCACAAGGATTTCAGCAACAGGACAGGGCCTCGTTGTGCGTATCTTAGGCCCGATGAGCCCGATGGCCCCGAAAACCGGTTCCGTCTGGATTTCACGTGACACGCGTTTCTCCTTTTTTTCGGGGATCTAAAGGATTACGGGCCTCCCGAATATAAATTGTATTGCGTTACGATTACGAGCAGCATTATCGGTCGTGTCGTAAACAGCAATTGCAAGTGTCCAACAGAAACATATTTAATTCAGCGCGATGCACGGAGCGCAACGTGAAATTTTCGCCATCCTTTTCACGCGTACGTAGGTATGCACGCGCATACACGCGTGTGCGCGCGTACGCATACGTATATACCTGGCACACGGAATCACCCTTACGCCTCGGCAGCGACGTTTAATCGTACCGCTGCTCGTCTCTGTTCTTTTTCGATATCGTTCTTCGACCTTCGAAGCGCGCAGACACGTTGTTCGCAAAGTGGTTAAATAAAAGCAGGGTTGGAACGGGGTCGAAGCAGCAGCGTACCGCAAACGAGGGCAGGTGGAGGGACGCGTTTCTTCGAAATTCGCCAGAGAAGCTTCCTTTAGGGTCTGATTGTCGGCAAGCCCCCCACCCGCCCCTTTTAATTTCACTCGGCTGCCACGGAATTGACAAAAATTTCTACGTCACACGCATGACGAGCAAACCGAGTGTCGGGCAAATGTACCAAAAGGGAGGCGTGAACGGCGGCGTTGGTAACGAAATTGATAAGTTCAGGAGAAGGCTGGCCTTCTTCTGCGCGTTTCGTTCCCCTTGCGACCGTTCGAAAAATGCACCGCGCTCCTCGCTCGCAACGCGCACGACGGCCGTGCCGCTTGCTCGACGAAACGTGGGGCGAATCATTCAAGGTCGCGTCTAGCAACGCCCAAGGTCGCTGTCTAGATTCCTCCGAGGTAGCAGCACGACGCGCCGGGTCAATGTCCGGACTGCTCAAGGTCGACGGCTGCTTCGCCCGGGTCAATGGCCTCCAGTCTCAAGGCCAACGCCCGGATTATTCGAGGTCAACCAAGGGAAGACCGCAAGGTACGAAAGAGAAATATCTCTGTGCTCTACGCGGACGGTCATTCCGCGAAACCGACGAACGACGCTCTCTTTGCTATCCCCTCGACGCGCAGCGGCGCTACCAAGGTGAATAATCGGTCAGGGGTTGCACCTCGAAAATCCTATCGCCGCGGAAACGATTCAACGATTATGTAACGCATCAGGGGCGGAAGGAAGGTTGCGGAATATCCGTCGACCCTGTAAACCAAAACGTGGCTCGGGAAATTCAGAGTTTCCACTGGCACGTATGTACCTAGGAACGCGGCGATAAGGAGACTCGCTTCGAGTGGATAACAAAGGGATGAAATAAAGGAAGGGTCGACGAAGACTATTATAGCGGTGACGCTGTCGAGGAGCAGACGGAACACGAGGCGACAGAAAACTTGGGGAACAAGTTGAAAGTACGGAGGTTCCAGACATCGAGAAGAAACAGCGAGAAATCATAAGAAGAAGAACAGGGATGGTGCAGAGAGGAAGACGTAGGAGGATGTGGTGGAAGAGGATGAGGTGAACGGAGGAGAGAAATAATAACGACCCCGACGTCGCAGTGCCGCAGAAAGGTTGACGACCCGATGCCAGGCGACGCCCTCTCTCCCCTTACCGCCCTACCATCCCTTCTCCCGCGTCCTCTGCAACCACCATCCCCCCGTTTCTAACTACCGCCACCGCCGTCGGCATCCCCCACTCGGCTGAACCATCCACCTGGTACTGCACGTCGTAAGCGCATAGCGTACGTACGCCAGAACCACCTACCCAACCCCTTCATCCCTCTCTCTGTACGTCGCCACCACTACCACCGTCACCCTACGACCGTCTGGCCAGGGTCGGGGTCATTGAACGTCTATAAAGATTTTGACTCTGCGTTACTGCTGCTGCTGCTTGCTGCTTGCTGCTGCTGCTGCTGCTGCTGCTGCTGCTGCTGCTGCTGCTCTACCGACGCCGCCGTTGCGGATACAGGAAGTGGTTGTCCGCGGAGGACGCCGTTTTCTAAGCTATGCAACGCAATCTGTTACCGTTGCAGAACACATTCTCACCCATTTTCTTGCAACTCGTTCGAAACAATCAGACCTAATTGAACTTTCACGGATCTGGTCGCGATACGTAGCGACCAATAATTCGATGCTCGATTAATACAAGAGAAAATAGAAGATCGGGTTTTCGAAGGTAGGAAAGTTTGTTGGAAGCTATTGGCATGAACGGGTGACTGAGCCCCGAGCTGCTTTTCAAGAGGATACAAATATTTTTGCGACGAAGACTAGCAGTCGAGAGAAGGGTAACAAAGACAGGGGCAAACGTTTGCCAGGTGCTAAAGAATTTTCGTCATTTTCTTTTCTTTTGAATGAGACGCGTGCTGAACGCCCCGTCTCGCCAGGGTCAGGGGTCGTTGAACGTCGGCAAAGATTTCGACTATGGCGATGCTGTTCCGCGGTTAATAGTAAATAGTAAGTAGGCGCGCGTAGTGCTCCGCTCTCTCCCACCGACTTCCTTCCTACCCAGACCAGAAGTGCTCGGGTAAAGGGCGGTTACAGGTACGAGACACCCCCTCGTCTGTGTAATCCCTGTGCGCTACGCGAATGCCATTGCGAGCATAGGAAACCGTAAAATAGAAAGACACAGAAAGTAGCAAGCAAATAAATGAATACGTAGTAAAGATGTATTCTCCTGCACCTTCAATTAATTATCGCGAATAGTGAAGAGCGGCGAAGGAAGGAGCGTCGCGTTTTACGCGCGTCGGTGCAACCCGGAACGAAAAGAAGGGCCAGATGGAGCGGCACTTTGTTAATAAGCTAAACGATTTGAATACTATTCGCGATGCTCGTTCGATAGAGACTCCTATCGCGCAACCGTAGGTGCTGTTTACGCAAGTGGCAAACGGCACAAGTGTGACAGACACTATCGTCCGCGCACAGTCGTATACGTACGAGCACGTACCAGCACGTGCTTCGCATTAATATCGCCGGCGTGTGACACGTCGCTGCGAGTATCCGTGCCTGTAAGAAACAACCGAACAACTTTACTTTTGCACCCCGCTTTAAAAAAATGTTATTTTTTAGCAGCGTCGAACGAAGACGATCTACTGCAGCAGCTCCCTTTGATATTTTGCAAAGTTCCAAGCGCGAGATCCGAGTGGAAAAAATTAGCTCTTAAACGATAAATGATTTATCTGAATATTTGCGCAATGTTTTACGATCCGAGAACGCTGTCATCCCCCGCGCTTCCAGACCTTTTCGATTCGTGCCGAAAGATATTTGTGCATTCAACGATGCGCAATACCGTTGTTCAAATATGCGGAATAGAAGAATAGAAGACTCACCTTGCTGAAGTATCCGACCGTGTGGCAACCTTCCGAGTCGCCTATCGTCATCACGTAGAAAAGAAAAGGCTCGACGTCGTAGTACAATGTCTTGTGGTCCAAGAAGAATTTCGCCAACAAGCAAAGATTCTGACAATACTGCTTGTAGCGTTTCCCATCCACCTCCCATACACCAATTTTTTCCTTCCTGCGCAAACATGGGAATCCAAAATATGTGGAGAATTCCATTCGCATCGAAGATAGGTACAGTCGCATTTATGCACCAACCTGTACACTTCGTGGCCAGGTGGATGCCTCCATAAACATTTTTCTCGGTGCCTCCTTAAAACCTGACGACTTTTCGCATACCGTAAACAGTATTCGCATAAATAAAGCTTCGGAGCCCGACTGAATTCCTCGGGATAAGGACTTTGATACCACACCTCCATTTCCCATTTTCCCATTTCGATCACCCGTGTACCACCGCCGTTTCTACCTTCGCCGTCGTAATCCAATTCTTTTAGCTCTTTTTCCTGCAGCGAAAATCATTTCCGAATTAGTATACCACATCGGAGCGCGCAAACCTTGTATCTCTTTCGACGTACAATTTTTTCACTGGCGATTGCCTGTGCTTCCATGAACAGTTTCAAATCGTATTCCGGTGTTAGATTGGCTAAACGTGGTTGACGATCCTTCTCGTTCCCTTGCAGTTCGCCACTACTGTCGCTCTCGTTTCCATCGCCAACGTTTCCCTTCCACTTGCTCCTCATTTCCCTTACTTTCAGCTGATAGTTGCGTTGCTCGGTTGTTTGGTGCACGCCCTTTGGCGACTTCTTCCCCAAGCATGCCACAGATTTTTTCCGCTCCTCTTCGCGTTTCTTTCTCTCCTTATAAAACTCTCTGGAATGAGATAATATTAATCGACCTCGAATTATTGTGGCTCGCGATACTCGAACTTACAAGCATGCTTGCGGTGCCGTATTATGGTACAAAGGACAAGCCTCCGAAGTGAAGTGGGAATCGAGCTTCCCAGAGAGATGACCCCGAGAATCGCACGTCGGAGCCAAGGGGCACTCTCTTTCCTTGGTCGCGCGGGAACGACCATAGTTTCCTTGCGCTGATCTCCCGCTAGGAGCGTTCGGAGTACCGCTGTTCTGTGATAGTCTGTTGCTTCCGGACGAGTGTCTGGCAGCAGTGCTAGGTCCGGCACGTTTAACGGGTGATTTGCTGGTGCTCCTCTTGCTCTCAGCTACTCTCGATAAATCACACCGGATCAGCGGAATTTGCAGGATACGTTTACACGCTACCGTTTCCGTACCTGAGAACCATACTGCCGCCGTAAGCAAAAAGACTGTATCTGCATCTTAGGACACCTTGGACATGCTTTTTTTCTATACCAAATGTTTATCCCATCGACCATCCCAGGGGATTCCTACGAGCCATATATATATTTACATATACATATATGTCCAATCCATCCATCCAGAACCGCAAATACTGCTTTTTTGTGTTAAGGAGGCAGCATAGAGTCCTAAACCCACCGCCTGCAGAAAATTCTCTATCCGCCTCTTTTCAACATATTCATGCTGAGAAATTCTTCATCGATAAATCAAAGTACATACTTAAAGACAGGCGCTACAGTCACGATCCACCTAGTACGTGCATGTGTCGGGCCAAAAGAATGTGGTTGCAACGAAAGGTCGATAGGAGGAATTTACCTCAACGAAACAACTGTATATACTAATTACTTAGGGCACCATTATTCATCGTAAGCATGATAAAGGAAAGAGGAGGGAAATATGAAACTAACACACGCTACCGACGGTACTAATATCGGATCGATTCGTTAGAATATTCGATATTTTCTCAACGGCGATTCAACGCGAACGAGGATAGGAGAAAGGCGTACGAGTTAATAGTAAAGTATAGCATTCTACGACCTACGACATTCCTATTTCTAGTGCGAGATCGTACCTGTGTCGGATTCCGAGTCACTGGTTGCCTTTGCTTGAAGCTGAAGCAGCTTGCTACCTTTTCGTGTCTGCAATTTTCGTTTGCCTTTGGCTCCTGCTCTCGGTGTACCTGTTTCTCCAGGTTCGTCCATATCTTTTTCACTCGCAGACGCGTCGGCTTCATCTTCGCTTTTCATTGTTCCTGATATTTTGTTACAGAAGATAATTAATACTGCCCGGAGCAGAAAGTTACCACCGTTAAATATACAACGATGCTTTTCTTTCTCACCTTGACGCTTTGTACATTTTTGTGGCTTCACGGGTGCCACCGTAGCGGAAGGCCGCTTTGGGGGAGCATTGCCAGTAGTGTTTACCGTTGTGCTCGGCTGAGCTTCTTTTTTTTTTACCGGGGGCTGTGGACTTGCTACGCTCTCGGACGATTCAGAATCAGTGCTACTGTCTGTAGAGCCAGAGGAACCTGATCCGGCGGAACAGCTCTTCGAACTGGCAGAGCTATCCGATTTTTGGGATTGCACAGATTTCGCTATTAGGCCTGAGACAACAATTATTATTACTAAAAGATTGTCAATAACATTGTAAGTGAAATCAAATAACACCGAAAGTACTTACTGGATCTATTTGGAACAGCAGGCTTTTGCTTTGTGTCCTGTGTTTTAGGCTTGGGTTGCTGATTTTTTTGATACTTTGCACAAGTATTGGCAGGCTTTGCCGCGTTTACTTTCGCTTGAATGCCACTGTCGCTTTCGCTACTATTTTCGGGACTGAATATGCTTTTCTTTTTCAATTTCTTTTGCACAGGCTCTGAGGTTATTTTAATAGATTTATCGCCACCTTTCCCATTCGCGCTCACAGAGTCTATTAAATAAATGCACTGTGAGATATAACATATGGAAGAAACAAATCTTGCAAGAAAGTGTGTTAAGGAAAAAATATTTACTAATCGGCTTGTTTGGCTTATTGACTACCAATTTAGCCGTTGGATTATTTTTCTGCTGTCCGGGAACAGTCGCTGATTTTGCTGGTGTCCTTTGCTGTTTAACAACTGGTGCCACTGTGGCAGTTGCTTTAGGTTTCGCCGGTGGTTTTCTTCTTGCCACAGGTTTTACTTTGCTGGGCGATTCCTCCGACTCTGACGAATATACCACGGATCTATTCTTTGGTGGTACTCTGTCTTTGTTTTTATTTTCTGTAAGAGGGGCTGCAACTGTTTCACTTTTTGTTTTGCCATGTCTATTGGCAGGAAATGCTGTCTTTTTCTTCGTCCTTTCTGCATCGGATGCTTTTTGACTATTAGCAGAACTGCTAGAGTTCTCCGAATCGGACGAACTGGATTCGCTGCCCGAACTAGAAGAACTACTGGACGAAGAACCAGAGCTGGTTGTTGAAGTCGATTCGGAGCTAGTGGTCTACCGTTTAAAAATTCCCGCACGATTTATATAATGATATTCGATTCACTGTATAACCTGTACAAATATACGTACCTTTCTTTTTGGAGTCATTTTTCTAGTGCTATCTCTTAAGTAAGCAACAAATGCCGCTGAACATCATTTCTACCCGAATGTTTATATCCCTCCAAGGCATTTACGAAGGAATTATTTACAATAACATTATATCATATATAACGCAACAAGCTTCCCATTTTATATTTTATTTTCTTTAACCTGTACAAATTGTAGTAGTACTGTGAGGTATGTATATCAACACTAAACGTTACTATAGACATAGATTGTGCATCTACCATATGCATGCATATAGCAGCCTACGCAGAAGCAAGACGCGGCCTTGGACAAGTTCGAAAGTGTAAACAATAATTTTCGTCTGCTCGAAAATAACTCACACATTTTCTACATAAGTAGCTGAAGAAGTATTTTTTATTCAATGTTACTTTTCGATCGAAACAAATGATCTAATAATGGAACGAAAAATGCAAAATTCGAAGATGCACAAAACACAAACATATTCCTTACTATGACATTTTACGTATTTCATGATGCTCATGTAAAATATAGACATGACACTTCGCACCCAGTTAGAATAGTACATGTACCGGCATACATACTTCAACTTGATATTCGTACGATTATTCCAGAAAGGATAGAACTTAGATAGAGTATAAAGATGACGTCGTTTGAGGGTGAGCGTTTTCTGCTGAATATGTATATATTTTTGGAATTATGTAAATCATAGAACGATCGAAAATGGTCTCGAAAAGATATTAAAATCTTTTATTAACAGGAACGTAACGTTTGATTTTAGAAATGGGTGTTTTGCCCGAAATTGGAAAAGCAGTGGACGAAATGGAATGGATGTGAGTAAAATAAAATAAATAGCAAATGTTACGCGTACGGTTATAACGTGTGCGTACACATACTCTGTTCCAGGTTACCAACCGATGTCCAGGCTGAAGCAATTCCATTAATATTGGGTGGAGGAGATGTATTAATGGCTGCAGAAACTGGGAGTGGTAAAACAGGTGCCTTTTGCGTGCCAGTTCTCCAGATTGTATGGGAAACTCTAAAAGATTTGGAATCCGTTAAACCAAGTTCTGTCTCTATAGGACATCGTCCGATTTGTATGCTATCTGCATACTTTTTATTTCATTCCAACATATCCGACCGTTTTATATTCTAAACAGTTTCTTGAAATGCTACTTACAGCTTCGCATTGGTTATTGAGTTTGTTCGATAGAGGTAAAGCATTAGCCGTAACCCCAGATGGTCTAAGATGCCAAAGCCGAGAACAAAAGGAATGGCATGGCTGTAGAGCTAATAAAGGTGTTCAAGGAAACGAGAAATATTTCTTTGAAGCTATTGTAACCGATGAAGGATTATGTCGTGTGGGTTGGTCAACGTCACAGGTGATTATTCCACCTTTTTCTAGCGCCTTAAAAACAGTTATACAGAATGTTATAATTATTGTATTTATGGGATAGGCTTCGTTGGATTTAGGAACAGATAAATTTGGATTTGGGTTTGGTGGTACTGGTAAAAAGTCTAACGCAAAGCAATTCGATAATTATGGAGAGCCTTTTGGAATGCACGATGCAATTGGATGCATATTGAATTTATCCAAGGGTGAAGTTAGTTTCACAAAAAATGGCGTAGATCTGGGCACAGCATTTACCATTAACAGCCAGCAAAAGTCTCAAACTTTTTATCCAGCTGTGGTGCTAAAGAATGCAGAAATGTCATTTAATTTTGGAGCACAACCATTTAAGTATCCACCTCCAAACGATTGCATTGCTGTTGCTTCGACACCTAAAGAAGCTGTAAGAGAAAATCCTGTAAACAGTAGTCAAACGCAATGCAAAGAAGATGGTAAACCCAAGTGTAATGCGCCGCAGGCTATAATCATAGAACCCTCCAGAGAACTTGCTGAACAAACTTACAATCAGATTCAAAAAGTAAGATACCAATAATTCTAGTGTGCTTCAAACATTGTATTTCTTCTTGATACTTAAAATACTTTCGTTCAGTTTAAGAAATATTTAAGGGACCCCACTGTCAGAGACCTGTTAGTTATTGGTGGAGTTAGCGTGAAAGAACAAATCTCTACACTGAATTCCGGTGTGGATATTGTAGTTGGGACACCAGGACGTTTAGAGGATTTAATACAGGGTGGCCACTTGTTCTTAACGCATTGCAGGTACTTGGCGATGTATTATGATTTATCAGAATTACGAGGGCTACAATATCAAAATTTTTGCAGGTTCTTTATCCTGGACGAGGCTGATGGTCTATTGAAACAAGGTTACACAGAATTGATCGATCGTTTGCATAGACAAATACCGAAAATTACCTCGGACGGAAAAAGATTACAAATGATTGTTTGTTCTGCAACTTTGCATGCATTCGAAGTAAAAAAAATGGCAGTAAGTATATGTAATAAAAATTGTCTGTTTTTGTCGAAAATGCCTTTCACAAAAGCTATACCAAGCCAATTTCTTGTATAGGACCGTTTAATGCACTTTCCAACATGGGTAGACTTGAAAGGTGAAGATGCAGTACCTGAAACAGTGCATCACATTGTCGTAATGATAGATCCGCAAAAGGATAAATCGTGGCATAATTTAAGAAATCGTATAGAAACAGACGGCGTGCATAGCAGGGATAATGTAAGACCTGGAAACAATAATGCTGGTGTGTTTCAAATTCAATCACTTTCTGTAGGATATCGTCTTTCATTTTTTTAATTATCTTATTAAATGTGTTTTGTAGAAACTCTTTCTGAGGCTACAAAAATTCTAAAGGGTGAATACTGTATTCGAGCCATCAGAGAGCACAATATGGATCGGGCTATTGTATTCTGTAGAACTAAATTAGATTGTGATAATTTAGAACGGTATTTTAAGCAGTTCGGAAATCAATTTTCCTGTGTATGTTTACATGGTGATCGGAAGCCTGCAGAGCGTAAATCGAATTTGGAAAAGTTCAAGAAACAGGAAGCAAAGTTCTTGATTTGTACTGATGTTGCAGCTAGGGGTTTGGACATTTCAGGATTACCCTTCAGTGCGTAATCATTGTTTGTCCCTAACATATTTCTGTACAGTCTATCTACATGTATACTAATCAAACATTTTTACTACCAGTGATTAATATCACTCTACCTGACGAAAAGACCAACTATGTGCACCGTATTGGTAGAGTCGGTAGGGCTGAGAGAATGGGCCTAGCAATCTCTCTAGTTAGTAAAGTTCCTGAAAAAGTATGGTATCATGGCGAATGGTGTCACTCCCGTGGAAGAAACTGTAACAACACCAATCTTACTGATAGGGGTGGTTGTTGTATCTGGTATAACGAATCAAACGTAAGTATCAACATAACTGTTACTACAATTGCGAACATTTTTTTTTCCCATTCTATTATCAGCATTATTCGTCCCTGCAGTATTTAGCCGAAATTGAGGATCACTTGAATGTTACGATCCAGCAAGTCGATGCTGACATGAAAGTTCCATTAAACCATTTTGATGGAAAAGTTGTGTATGGCGAAAGGAAAGCAGCTTTGGGTACGTACCTTTGTTTGTGTGTATGTACCACAGAATCAGTTGGTTCGTAACATTTCCAAACTTTTAGGTTCAGTTTATCAAAATCACGTTCAACAAATGGCGCCATACGTGTCCGAATTGACTTCCCTGGAATCAAAGACACAACTTTTGTACTTGAAAAGACACATGGTTAAAACTTCAATTTAAAATGTTTCTAGCCTTAGATTGTGTAAGAGTATTCAAGAACTAAACTTATACTATGTACGCGAATTGATAGTGTAGCAGCAGCGAGAACTACAAGCACAGACGAGGTTAAGAATTGAATCATCTTGCAATCGATGTAAATGAAATGGCAGGTTAATAAATATTCCAGTGTACAGATGTATTGCTAATATTCATGCTATTCTATTTATTTCTACAAGAAATTTAAGAAATTCAAGAAATTCTTACCTGTCAATTAGATCACTTGGCACTTCGGTATGGTTGTGCGCCATTGTGGTCCTGCGCATTGCCGCGTGCAGCGTCGCGTGCCCGCCAATTTTAAATCTATTCCCGAAGTGCGCGAAAACGACGCCATGGAACAGAATCCAGCTGAAATGAAAGATTAATGTATTAGTAATCACTAATATTATAATAATATTGCTAGAAACTGCAGAATATATTGCAAGATAATGAAATTCAGAGCTGAAATACGTATGCGCGTACGTAAAAGATGATATATGTATGTATACTCGAGTCGATTAGTAAATGCAACCAACTTCGCTGTGTCGCCGGTGGTGAATTGCAAGCGAAGGCGAATAAATACATTTGCAGGAAACTGACTACTGTAATACTTTGCATTTAAAGTTCCTTGAAAGCACTTACAAAACTTACATACATATATATGTGCTAGTTTTCAAAAACATGCTTGTCCATACAAAATGGTGCATTCCGGTCCATCTAACGGGTGTTCCCCAAACTAATTTAGTGAAAGGTTCGCTCAGTATTTTCGTCTCACTCTGAAGAGCGTTGTTTACTCAATAAATTAATGTTATTCGCGAATATTTAGAGATGAATATTTTTATTATTTAACACAGTGCGATTCTGTCGATGAAACATGCTTGCGCTGAAAGATTATGGCAGTAGTGACGACAACAGCGAACCTGAAAATGATCACGAAAATAGAACAATTGAGGTTAACTGCAACATCGATCTTAATAAGGATTCTACGGCGAAACCTATTCCCATAAAAAAATCACTATCCATAAATATGCAAATCTGTTCTGCACCAGAAGTAATACCAACGGTATGTATACCTTTTTATTTATGCTGCATCGAGGCATTCAGAACAATTAGAGGTTAATTTTATATCTCACCTGTCCGACTATGAACTCATAGAATAGGAAATAATTTGGAAGTTACGCAGTTAAAGATTCAAATATTTAGTATCCGTTAGATTTGTTGTATTCTAGGGTACTGAGTTGTGTGTGAAGCATGTAGACTCAACTGTAAGTGAGGTTACTCATAACCCCAAGTTCGAGGAACTATTTGCTCCGGATGTTGGGCCAGAGAATCCATTTAAAACACAGCAGCAACGTGCTATGAAAAATATGCTTTCTGGATACGTGGAAAAGGCTTATATAAGCGAGTTTCAATTTGAAAATCAAAGAAGAACTTTTGCCAGTTATGGTATATATGAAAACAACAAAATAAAGAATAATAATAGTCATAAAAAGTTTTCGTGTTACATTCTGTAAAATTCTTGTATATTTTAGGATATGCCTTAGATCCAACTGTAGATGGTAGCACAGAAGAGGGTAGAACCATTATTGGAGCTACAGAGATGGCCGAAGAATCTGGTGGTAAAACTGTATTTGAAAGTACATCCCTAAGAGCTTCTGACAAGAGAAAACGTCATAGAAATGATAATCCTGCAGATGTTGAGGGCTTTTTAGGCCCATGGGGTGGATATATAGATGAAAAACGGGTAATTAAACCAACAGAAGAGGAAGCTGCTGAATTGGAAGAGATATTAGCCAAAAGGAATAAAAGGGGGAAACCAACTGAGGAGAAACCGCTTGAGGAAAAAACAGTGCTACATAGTAAAATCACGACTACTTATTCATTTATAGTCCATTCGAATGATGCATGCGATTACTTTAATGGTGTAATGTATTTGCAGTTAAAGATAGCGTGGATTATCAAGGAAGATCCTTCTTACACGCACCTCAAGATGTTGGAGTAAATTTGAGATCAGAATCACCACCGGATAGATGCTTCTTACCAAAAGCACAAATTCATACTTGGGAGGGACACACAAAGGGAATATCTCAGATCAGATGGTTCCCACGAACTGCACACCTGTTACTTTCTTGTAGCATGGATTGCAGAGTAAAGGTACACAATGTCTGAAATATTAATTCAATGCTGATAACCATATCTAAACGGTATTCCGACTTTAATTTCCTTTTTCGTATGATTTCAAGTATAGCTATGGGAAGTTTATAAGGATAGAAGATGTATTCGAACATATTATGGGCATCGTCAAGCGGTAAGGGACATCAGCTTCGACAATGATGGAAAGAGATTTCTATCAGCTGGATATGACCGCTACGTGAAGTTGTGGGACACCGAAACGGGCGCATGTATAAGCCGATTTACAAGCCGAAAAATTCCTTATTGTGTCAAATTTAATCCTGATCCGGACAAGCAACATCTTTTCGTGGCAGGCACTAGCGACAAAAAAATTATTTGCGTAAGCTGAGAACGCGTACTAACTCTATGTTTTATGTTCATTCAATTGTAAAGGAAAACATCAATAGTTATCTAACAATAAATCACGTATGCGTTATAGTGGGATAGCCGTTCCGGCGAAATAACACAAGAGTACGACAGACATTTGGGAGCTGTGAACACGATAACGTTCGTAGACGAAAACCGTAGATTCGTAACAACATCGGACGATAAGAGTCTACGAGTTTGGGAATGGGATATACCAGTCGACATGAAATATATAGCCGACCCTTCAATGCATTCTATGCCAGCAGTTACACCATCCCCTAATCAGAAATGGCTTGCGTGCCAAAGTATGGACAATAAAATTGTTATATTCTCTGCGTTAAACAGGTTTAAAATGAATCGTAAGAAAACATTCACGGGTCATATGGTTGCCGGTTACGCGTGCGGTTTGGACTTTTCTCCTGACATGAGGTAAGCATAGGTTTATTAGATTTCGAAATTCTAGTCAATCTCCTTGTATCATTAGCAAATCGATTTAATTCTTACACTATTCTTTCGTGCAGCTACCTGGTATCAGGGGATGCGGATGGAAAATGTTACATTTGGGATTGGAAAACGACAAAGTTATACAAAAAATGGAAAGCGCACGACGGCGTATGTATCGACGTATTATGGCATCCTCACGAGCCCTCGAGGCTCGCTACAGCAGGTTGGGATGGGAAAATAAAGTATTGGGATTGAAATCATCGCCGGTTGCAATCATACAAAAGAATTTGTATTCGTGTTTCTACCTATTTTATATAACATGTACATATAGAGTTTCTTCGTATACATATTTTTCACGGTGTACCATTAATAAAACTGTAAACGTAAATATCATACGAAGAACCGATCTCGTTGTTAGAAAGACAATTCGTTATTTTTTACATGTACCTGTAATATCACAAACCATTAATAGACAGTATGTAATAAAGATCGCACATGAATAATCGTAAGACACATTTAAGTTGGATATTAGCTTGTCTGTTTATGCTTCGTTCAAATAGGGATGACCAGTTTATAGTTCCTACACTTCTACGTTATCGTCGCTTGTCATATGGCGGCCCTAAAAATCAATAGTACGCGTCACAATGCCTGCACCCGCTTTCATTTCGTGCGTCGTCTATTTAATCTTTCCCCTCGGCGTCGTATCAAATCTTTCGGACCAAATCGTTCAACTGACAAATGCTTAACGACCTACGCTTCGACAAATTGTCTGTTCTTTCCAATGAATAAACTAAAACAAACTTCTTGAAAACGTTGGAAGATCTACCGAGGCTCGTTGCTAAATGGAAAGGTAATATAATATTGTAAATTGTTGCGAATACATATCCATATTATCTCTCTAACACGGTCCGCTATGACCGTACACATACGCGTACGTAAACACGATCTTCAAATTTAGCTATACATATTTTTCATGCTTTTCATGAGCACGTGGTCCATATACTTTTTGTTATGACGTATTGTTATTGTTTTATAGTAAATATGATGAAAATGAAACGTTTCTCTATCTATTTCAGTAAAAATATTATGAAAACGTGCGCATTACATTTTGCTAGTACATATTATAAAGATGAAAGTGCGTTACTAAAATAGAAACCTGAAAACATAATAGGTTCAATGTAAACATGGATACTGCTGGATTAGGATACTCTTACCACCTTCCTTCAGCTGGCTGGAACCTTCGAATTAGAAATGTGCTTTCACAGTTTAGTGACCTCTTTAGCGAATTCAACAAATACATTGCACCTGCTTATCATCATGATCGTTGTGAGAGGTATTTTCTTTCACTTTTGTTACAATCTTTTATAAATGATATATATTTATGTATGTATAATTCAATAGTATTGTATTTCCTTCTCAGGTCTGTACAAATGCGATTATATTCTATGCATAAGAGAGAATTCGTTATGGTATTTATTGCTTTCTTTGCGTGTTTTGGCCTGGCAGTATTTATTGGGCTTGCGGGTAAGTAAAACCTGGTTCTTTTAAATATTTCTTCGCAAGTATTATTATACATATTACTCTTGTATTTCAATGTGAAGGTCCTCCTATAACATCGACAAGTGAACAGAGGACACATTTAAATGGCAGTGAACTTGCAACTGGGCCTTTTATCATGAAAACACCACTACTATCTACATACAGCCAACAGTTATGGGTGATAGGAAAATTGCTGACATCTAATAATGATGGTATTGTATTAGATACAAAGAGATTAAGGAATTCTGTTAGTTCCAAACTGTTAAACTGCAGAATTAAATACAGTTTATATTTTGCAGATGAGAGGTACGACAAAAGTTTTCAAGTGAGCATTTCCATAGATGGTATTGCCATTGACCGGAAACTTGTTCCTATATTATCCTCGGAGACCGGACACAATAGGTATGTCTATATAGGTAATATGGTTTCCACATACCTCACGCAATTTACGTTTGCATTGTACAATATTGGACCTTGAATTTACTTCATAAAATCATTAATAGTATTAACTATTACTTCACAGAACCAGACATTTAAAGTGTGAAAGACAAATGTGTGAAGAACTTGCGGTTGCTCATCTCGGATTTCTCGATTACAGTTACTACGTTATCACTGTTCGTTTCCATGGACTTGAAAGCTTCCACCAACGTTATAACATACGTGAACTCACATTCTACGTCAGTAAGCACTATACGAGATAAAAGCGTGTTATATTAATCGGATTTTTCAGAGTTGAAGCAAACGGAATTTTATAATATTCTTATTTGTTCATAGTTCAAGAATTACAATCAAGCATTTACAGAGTTCGAGATTTGGTTTAGATTTATCTTCTTGTTATCTGCGTTCGGAGTAATGGTAAGGATACCATTTCTACATATTTTTCATATACACTATCTTCATATTGTTTTAAAAGGAACAGGCAACCAGCTATTAATTTTTGCGATTTTCAGTGCTGGTTCGGACATTCTCTTCGTAAATATCCGCTACACGACTGGTCTATCGAACAGAAATGGATTTCTATACTGTTGCCCCTGTTAATATTGTATAACAGTAAGATTTGATGGCGGCAAAGCAACGATATTCAGTTCTTACACGAATTCTGTAAAACCTCATCATCTTATTTATTACAGATCCATTGTTTCCAATGACGTTTTTAGTCAATTCTTGGGTACCTGGTATGATAGACGCGATTTTACAGACAACGTTTCTATGTGCAATTCTCATGTTTTGGCTATGCGTGTACCATGGTTTAAGGCAGGTACGATAGTTCTCTGATTGTCTATACTATAGACTCTATAGTATTACTAGTAATAAAGTTATGGATTTTATATTGTTGACAGAACGAAAGACGTCTTATCACGTTTTATCTACCAAAGGTTTTAGTAGTGGGTTTACTATGGTGTTCTGCACTTATTTTAGCGACATGGCTACGCTGTACAGAACTAGAGGATCCCACTTACAATTACGTTCTCGATACGTCAAATTATTTCGTAAGTTGTCGAGACGTTTAATTTCTATGCCCAGCGGAAAAAATTACTAATTAATAATAACGAATCTGTATGATTGCAGGGGTTCAAAGTATTCTTTTTCACAGTAGGAGGATTTTACATAGCGTATCTACTTCTCCTAATATTGAGGGCGTACAGTGAATTAAGATCTATGCCATATTTTGGTATGATTTTATCTACGTATTTTAATTCTCTTTAAAGCCCACGATTGCTTATTTGCCATTAACAAGTATAATAAGATGTTTGCTATATTATACTCTTCATTATTTATCTACTACATCTTCTCTCTTCCTTCGCAGATCTTCGTTTACGTTTCTTGACATTACTTGCTGGAGTAGTTTCGTTAGTTTGCGGTTGCGTTACAGCACGACAGTTTGGAGCAGGCATCTTTGAAGACAGTTTTGCTTCTCGTCTTACTACCTATTATCGTTCATCCGCCCAATTCATGGCACTGTATGGTCTTTTAAATTTTTATCTATACACAATGGCTTACGTATATGCACCTGCGTGCCAACAAGTATACGGACAACGTGAGTATTGTCTACCCTCTGTGGAAGAATAATCAATTCTTCCAGCAAGTAAAAAAATGGTTGTTCCGATCGATTTCAGATTCTTCCATTACAAAGGACAACCCCACATTTTCGATGATTAACGATTCTGACGAAGATGTAATTTACGGATCAGATGAAGATGTAATATACGGCTCGGATGAAGAAAGCCGGCGGCCTTTAACTCGTGGTACTCGAGTTGCAACTAGTAGCAATTAATCGAATTAAATTGATTGCCCTGAATGTAAAACAAGTTGGTACGAAACCGATAAACATTGTAAGAGCGTAATTTAAGTGGTGGAAAGCGTAAAATAACACTACTATATGTATATTGTAAAATAAGATACACTTAGATAACTAATTTATTCTACATGAAACTGAACAAGTTGTAACTCGAACTGCGATTTTCACGCATTTATGTACATATGGGAAGTATATCAATTCTGATTCGAGTCAATATATAAAAAGGAAACCGCAAATAACTTGCCCCTGCTTTTCGAGGGAATACATGATATGTATGTATACATATTGCCTTTCGTATAATAATTTGTACGTTTTCATGGTACAATTATTGATATGCATATACGTACTAATAGTAAATGTTATATCGTTTTGCAGTGTGTTATAATAAATACATTAGGAATTTAAGTGTATTGAATATGTGAAAATATGCAACTATATATTATACCAAGTGTGTACATTTCGATTTGTAATGGTTGGTCTTGTGCTACAAAAAGGGATTTATTCTATTTAATATTAATCGTTATTTTGTTATATCTTTGCTAGTTGTAAGTAGCAAAATTATCTGTGTACACACAGTCTGATGAAGACTGATGTCAAATATAGAAATCAAACAGATACAGTCGCGGTTATAATTAAAATCTCTAATTGCAATTTTCCCGAGCTAACGTTTCCTGACACGGTTATGGAAATATTTGAACATTTTTTTAATTTATATATTTCATTCCAACTGTCTCAAGTTTAAACACAAAGAAAGTAACGTATGCCAAGTATGTATTTGAATTGAATGTTGGCTTGAGCGCGACACTAATGCATCAGTAGTTTACCGTGCGCTTCTGTATATGCGTGGATTTTTGTTTTGCCGGCAGTGGAACGTTCATTCGTAATTCAAAGTCCGCATCGTGTTGCAGTATACAGATATAATATTGAGTCTTCATTCATTAAGTGTAATATAATCACATATTTGTTCAACCCACACAAATTGCAGTTACTTGATTCCGTCGTTTCGGAAAAAGATTTAAGTAAGCGAATGATGTAACATTTGTTAACAGGTTATGTAGCAAACGAAAACTTTAATTTTCCTGAACACTTTATCAAATAGCTCTGCTTCTTTCGAAATATAACACAAATAGTACCGTTTAATGTTCAACTAAATATAAGAGATATTATTGTAGGTGAAAGAATTTACGGAAAAAATGCCAAAATCGAAAGAATATGTTTCTACTGACGAGGACAGTAGCGATGAGGTATGTACGTATGTTGCACTTGCATGTGTCACAGGATATGCATACTTATACGACTGTGCGATGCAAACAGAATAGACGTAACTATATTTGCGTTCAAAGAAAACGACTGCTGAACGTAGAATATTTGTTAGAAAAACTACTTGTACATTTGATCCTTTTATTTATTTATAAGGAAGTGAAGTCAAAAAATAAGAGGCAGAAGGGGGAAACTAAGGATAAAGACGAGAAGGTAGCAAAAAAAGCTAAAACAGCAGAGTCTAACGAAAGTGAAGATACTGTTTGGGATTTGGGAAATAATCGTCATGTTAGCGTACGCTATTTCAAAGGAAAATTGTATGTCGACATCAGGGAGTTCTATTGCGATAAGGATGCAAACTTCAAACCTGGCAAGAAAGGTATCTGTCTATGCATTTTCAAATTTTCATTTTTTTAATGAATCTTTAAGCTATGCCAAATATGATAAGAAACTGTTTTGTTTTGTACAGGTATTTGCTTAAGTATGCCACAGTGGCAAAAGTTCTTGTCTGTTGTGGAAGAAGTGGACAAAGCAGTAAAATCTAAATCTTAAGTACATATCTTTTACATCTTTATTTAACGTTCTTTAAGTGGCTATTTTCAATAAAGAATATTTTCCATCCTACAGATATATCAAGGCACAAGTTGTAATTTAATACTATTCTCTCGTTTCAAAACGTATATCGCGACTAAATATTTACTCTTACTATACCTTGCAAGCCTCACGATTAGTAGAATACTTAATGGAAAGCAGTGTCTTTGAAAATCAATGCAAATAAAAAATCTTGGATAATTGCAGTGTTATTTATATGTTTTTAAATTCTGTACAATATTAATAGAGAGCTAAATTATTTAATTATCATGCTGGTCCATGAACAGAAGTTAAGAATTTATCTAGATCCAACTTGCTCAGTAATACTTGTGGGTCTTTTGCATGTTGTCGCTTCTCTATCTGCAATAGAAAATAATATCATCACTGTACCAAACGTGACATGACGCGTTTTTAATTTACATTTTAAGTTACAAACCTGTTTATTACTTTCTTTTACTTCTGATGTCCTTCTTTTCGCCATTTTACCGCCAATATTATTGTCTGCAATTTTCAAATTTTTTGTAAATTGAAACCTTTTGTTTCATCCATTAAAAATTCTATTAACGTATACACTTACCTTTATCGTTCATCGTAGTAGATTTACTAACTACTTTCTTTACTTTACACGCCAGTGGTTTTTCGACAGGGGATGAGGTTGCTAAAGGTTTCGCGTTTGCATTTTTTATCTGTGAAAGATCGACCGACTTGTTGAATGTTTCACAGCTTTTTGCATGTTTTACAGGTAACTTTTTACTTCCGAATCTTCTCCTAGGTTTTGGAGGAAGATTAAATATTTCTTCATAATCAGTAGCGGTCATTACTTTAACGTATTCATCATGGTCTTGATCGTTCAGTGAAACATTAATTTGAAATTCTAGTTCACGGTTGCTGTACCTTCGTCGCCTTTTCTTAAGGGATGTACTATCGTCATATAGGAAATGATATTCCACCGAATTAGGAATAGTTTCATTGAGATCAGTTTTACGGCTGCATTTCATATATTGATATTGAGATTCCACTATGGGATTCTGTTTACACGCGGGGACAAGCTGCAAACACTGGAGGACACGTGACAAGTTTTTCGGGTTGCCCGAGTCGGTTGCTTCTTTAAGCGTTTTAGAAGGTTGAACAACGTCAACGTTTTTTTCGTTACTCGAGATCTTGTTGCTACAATGTGTCTTGTGCTCATTTTCCTCATCGCTAAACAAATCTCGCTTCACTTGGTCCACCTTCGATTTCATCAGAACATTTGGCTTACCGTTATAATTGGGATACTCCTTTAATTTACACACTTCTTCTTCGTTCTTCGTGTTGTCTTGTAAAGAAACGCCGTCATCTTCGCACTTCTTACCATCTTGATTAGGTTTTTCAGTGTGCTGTACGGAAATTTCTTTAATTGTACCATGAATTCGATTATGTCTCGTGTCAGATTCCTCCCCCGTTTTTGGTTCCGTTGTTTCTTCAGTCTTTATAGCATCCGGATTACAAGTTTGGATTTCCATTGCAGGCCTGTCCGACTGTTTCTCCTGTATTCTATCCACATTTGTATCGCTCGTTTCCTCTTTATCAGACAACATTTGTATCAGTTTCCTTGGCTCTTGCTCAGCTGTCTCTACACTTTTATGGGTCACAGCTTCAGAGATCGAAATGTCGCCCTTCACACATTTTTCATTGTTATCCTTCTGTTCAGAATTTTCCAAATTAATACAGTTATTACCTTGCGTTACGCTAGTTGCAGATAAATGTTTGACTTTTGCGCCTTTATTATTATTGGTATTATCATTTTCAGTATCTTTATCGTTACCACTATCATTCTTACTAATTTTGATGGTAGCGTTAGGATTGTTACCATTTCCATCATCTACTTTTTTCTTTTCACCTTTGTGTTTTTTCTCATAACCATCATTGATGTTTTTCTGACTATGCTTGCTTCGAATGACCTTTTTCCTTAAGCCGACACTATTTTCACTCTTACAAGTTGCTCGTTGCCCTTGTTGAGTCCTTCCTCTGGTAGGATTTCTTTTAGGAATTTCCCGAAATTTTGCTATCACACGTTGTCGTTTCGCTTCCAATTGAACAACGAATTTGTCATCCACAGTAGTCGATCTCTGCCTTTTTTGTAGATCGGGAGACTGTTTCGAGGATCTGGTAGGCTTAACAGGAATCGAAGAATTAGCCCTTGCGCGCTGTACATTCACTATCTTTGGTTTCTGTTTTAACTTCTTAACTGGGGAATTTTCGCCCGCTATTAACAAGCTTTTCCGATCACCTGATGTAATTAATGCAGAAATTTTTGACGATAAATTAGTCAAATTATCCACGCCAGCCTTCGAACTACTCGGAGTCTCCGAAATGTCTATCTCATTCAACAAATTCTCGTCTTTTGCCGGCGTTTCTTTTGCGTTTAAATCTTCCTCGTTCTTCAATATAGGAAATACTTTCAGGGGCGATGATTCGCTATTCTTTAAAGCAATAATTTCCTCCTTCGGAGCTGACACGTTTGTTGATTCAATTATTTGTTTCGAAGAATCACTTTTCTTCATAATTTCTACAGTCTGTATCTTTGTATCTTTGCGCAACGAATCGCTGCTGGTATCACTATAAATCTGATTTGATACTTTTTTGTCCTTATTGCTAGAAGAGGATATTGGCATTGAGTTTGTTACTTTAACGCTGTTAGAAATACGTGATGGTGATGGTGATGATGTTGATGTTGATGATGACGACGTCGATGATGAAGAGGACGAGGAGGTGGAGGACGATGACGACGACGACGACGACGACGAGGAAGACGACGACGAAGACGAGGATGACACCGCTGAATTATTTGACGAGATCGATGCATCGCTGTCGTTTGAATCTTCGCTATTCGAGCGATGATTCTGTTCATTCTTCATTGTAATTTCTTTATTAACTGTATCCTGAATACATTCAGCTTTTAGCTTCATATAATGGACAGAGTCCCGCGAATTGGCGGATATTTTAAGTTCCTTTATCGCTTCCTCTTTCGGTAGATTTTCTTTGATTACTTCGAATTGCGTTATTTCTAATTTCGCAGCCACGCAAGCCTGATATATATTTGTGGAGGTGGTGGTATTATTCGGAGGCGAGGGCTGCTTCGTGTATTGCGACGGTGTAATGGAGGATTTTTGTGTATTATTAGTCGACGTTAACTTCAATGATTTTTCAAAATTCTCGTCCTGCTCGGAAGTAGGTTTATAATACGGTGAACAAGAACTGAACACTTCTTTCTTTGTATCATCCGTTGTTATTCCCTCGGAATTTTTTGGCGTTAATGCTATGCAAGGCGTTATTGGACATTCCGGGGTATTTATAAATCCTCGCATTTTACTGGAATTGTCTTCGGTGGATTTAACAAATGGTGTCGTATTGCTGCTGGGGCTAAGTAGCCTTGGTGTCGGTGGAACGCCAGAAATGCTCTCAAATTTTCTTGGCGTTTCGAGTTCGGTCAGCTTCGGTATTAGTAATAATTGTTGCACAACATCTGTAGATGCCTTTGCAAATTCTGAACATTGTATACCATCCGCGGAAACGCCGCTTGTGTTCTCGAAACTCGGAATCATATTGTTGCTTTCTTTGCATTTATTCACGTTAGATTTCAATCTTTTCAGTGGAACGTACTTTTTCACATTCTTCTTTTCAGCCGATGAATGATCAATTGTCGTTACCGACTCGTCGTATTGTCGATGACTTTTGTTAACAAACGCCACTCGACTGTCATCTTTCGTCTGTTTCACCTGAAGTGCTTTACATTTATCTTCGGTGCTCGCTCGTCTATGAGCATCGCTTGGTTTCACTGGTTCTACATCCGCAACATTTTCTGCCAGCCGTGCATCATTAGCTTGACCGTTCGGCAATTCTTTCTCCGGACTCGATACTTCATTATGACCCTTGTCCATGGCGATCGACGGATCACTTTCATTTTCTACAGCAGTTGAGCACCCGTCCTTTGCCTTCTCCACGATATTGCCATCTTTTAACGGATTACAATTCCTCGTTTTCCCCTTCGCTGCGCGTGTATTGCACTTGTCCCTTTTCACACCGGACTTAGCAGTCTTCGTGCAGTCCTTTCTATTTGCTGTGGATACTTTTGTTTTCTCTGTATTTTCCGTGATGGTAAGCCGTAGAGCTTTTCGCAGGTCTGCGTCCCACGTGTTCTTAACGTTTGACGGCTTAAACGAAGCTTTAGTTTCCGAGGAAACGCTGACGCTTGATTGCGAAGGAATGTCGTCTATGATTACCTCGCCCCCGTTATTATTAGTTACCATTGAATCGCTGATGATTTTCGGCACAAGACTTTTATTCGCCTCTTGAAGCGTACACGGTTGACAGGCTTCCAGCGGAGCTTTCACTTTATCCGCGGGCATAATAGAGTTATTGGTAAATGGCGGTGACTTGAAAAGGGAACTTTTGCACAAAGATTTTACATGCTTCGCGGGTCTGGTTGAAGAGCCTGGTCCTTCGTTGTTACCGGTGGTCTTATCGGGTAGAAAGGATGTCTTCATCGGAGTGGCAAAATCGAGGGCTCTTATGTGATTGCTTCTCCTCCTAGGTGTCGACAGACTTAATCGATGATTTTTCGATCGACTTCTTAACAAGGATCTAGGCGTCCGTTTACTAATGATATCGCACTCGGTATTTTTCGAAGCTGAAAGATGTTGATCGTTAACAAGATTGTTGGGCTTGAATGATGCAAGAACCTTTGCACTTTGGACAACAGGGGTCAAATCAATGTCTGATAGGTTTTGATTCCGATTACCTTTACTGCAATTAAATTTGATGTAAGGAGATAATCCAGAGCTCGACAAGCTAGCGTTGTCTTCTATATTGATCGTGGGCATATTCGTACTGTCCAGCAGTGTGTTTGTGCTATTTTCATTAGCATATAGAGTGATCGATTCACCAATACTCAATTTCTCGGTATTAGACAATGTAGGGGTTACAATTGAGCTGCTTGCAAAAGAATGACCGTTGTGAATAGATGTACCTTTTGCTTTCCTACCATTGTCCCCTTTTCTAAATGGTTGCGTCATTGCCAACGTCATTATTGACTCTGCTGCTTCTGCCGCTGCTGCTGCGGCTGCAGCCCCTGCTGTTGTTAGTGTTGTTGTTGCTGTTGTTGTAGAAGTAGAAATCACGCTTCTTGAATCGCCCGATGTATTAGGTAGCGATGGCGTTACTTTTTGAACAACATTTACAGTTTTTAGGTATAATGTTTCTGCAAAGCTTCTTTCAGTCTTGTTGCTGTCGGTGGTAGTTATAGTGGCGTTTGTAGGAATAGTAGTAGCAATGGTGAGATTCTTTGGGACGATAGGAACAAATCGTGCAGTTGAAGCAGATATTGCCGAACAAGTGGACGGGTGACATGGATTTATCGATAATATATTACTTATATCATCTTTCGAACACATTATTAATGTTGGCATTGTTATTATATCCTGTTCGGGGATGTAATCGTCCTTGGTACTTTCCATCTCCCGTTGCTTCGGTTTCGTCGGTCGTAATCGTTTCGTTGCTGATTTTTTCCCCCTTGCATCTAAATCATTGCTCTCCGCTGTTCTAATTATTTTAGTATCGCCCCTTTCACGTTCGTCCTTCAACAACTTCCCAAATTGTTCTGCGTCTTTGTTGGGAGAAATTTCATACGGTGGCAATTTCTTTTCGTTCTCATCGTTAGACGAGCATGGCGTTTCTTTCGTAGTATCTACGATTCTCTTATCGCTTGTCCCTGATTTGTTATTAACGATATTCGCATTTATTATACTTAACACTGCAGCAGCATTTTGGTCATCAAGGTTACTGTGCTCCTTCTCCTGATCTCGTTCGTCTTCAATACGAGCACTCTGCTGTCTGGAGGAACTGCGAAGTCTGTGTTTCAACGGAACATCGGCTGTGTTTACCTCACTGGATGATTTAACATCCAGCGCTACCGATTCCGGTGAGTTATCGTTACTTGACACCGTTTCGCCTTGCTTTTCTTCTGATTCATTAAGAAATTTTGACTTTGGTTTAGCATCGACGTCCTCGTCTGGGCTCGTGTCAGTTTCTGTGTGAGGTCCAATAATGTCATCCAGAAATTTTTCAAATACGGGATCAGCCTCTGTCGCCTCCACTATTGATTTAATAGCATTATTTAATTCGGTCACGATAGATGTATTCGCTTCGCCGTTCGCAGAATCATTCAAGCTTTCATCCTTCGAAGATGTTTCCGGTGGAAGTATTGCTTTGTTAATGTTCTCAGCGATTCGCTCTTGTAACTCTGTACGATTTAGCAGCTCTTTTGTTAGTAACTGAAAAAAAAATAGAAAAAGGTCAGCCAATACCAGTATCATTCTCGTAGAAATTCTTATACTCTTGCTTACGCTCAAATTTTCTATCGGTTCATCGTTAGTTTCCGACTCGGATTCCGGTGTATCGTACGGTGTAGTCTGAACTTCTACACACGAATAATTTAATAATTCTTCTGTGTTTGTCGCAGTGGTACATTTTTCAAGCATGCACGACGAATTCTTCAAACCATTGTTCCCTTTGCACGCGTTTTCTGGGACAATATTATCCACTGTATGCGGAGCATTCTGTTGGCCGTCTGATTCAAATATTAAGAATGAAATCATCATTTTAGATTGTAACTTTTGTTGCTCCTTTTGCCGTTAATGGTGTTAGTTTCGTTACGTTATATATCGCGGTCATTTTTACTTGCTTAGACTATAATTTTGTAAAAAAATTGTTTATACGCGTCATAACCGTATTCCTACGAACTTGATATTTCCAAACCTTGATATTGCTGTGGGGAGTTATTACATTTCTTCTCATTGTCATTAGTACGAGTGTTACAGTGTTCAAATACATCTATGTTACCAGGCAGACTTTCCAGCGGCGTGGCTTCTACATTCTCGAAACTGGGTACTACAATGAGGAAAAAATGAAAGTTGCTTCGAATGCAATTGGGTATTCTATATATATATATATACCTTCAGCAGAGAGGGAGTCAAATTGTTGACAAGCATTCATTGTTACTTTTGTTCGTTTACATCGTTCACGATCGCTGTTACTATGCCGCCTTTTGCGTGTACTACTAGATATTACAGGAGACCCATTGCAAACCTGCGAGGAACTCTGTAAGTGTGTAAAGATATAATGTTATCTTGACAAATTTTACCACTCAAATAAAATTATTACTGTTGAAATCAACATTGTTACGCACCTGCGATGGGACATTAATATTAACGACAAAACGTTGCCCTCGAGTTTCTTCAATGAGAAACTTCAATTGTTCCAATAAATCACCGCACTGTTTCAGTTGTTGGCTATCGGTTATTTTGTGGAGACGATCTTGCACTAAAAATGAACCAAGCTAATGTTTTTAAGCTACTCTGAAGCTGCATAAAACTAGCAACACTTCTGCTGCTCAAGATTTATGCCTAAGTGCACTCAAGTACAAATATTTCTTACCAGTTGCATTAATAGCAAAAAATTTTTCTATTATGTCTATTAGTGTCATTCCACTGACTCGAGTACTAAAACGCCTTCCGCTTGACATTACAAAACGACATTCTTGCAGATGCGGAGATGTGTCCAGAAATGTTTTAGCTGCATCCATGCACTTTTGATCTTCAAGGTATCCTGAACACAATCGGTATAAAAGATATTTCAATAAACTTTCCAGACAATACTGCATTTTGAAAAGTGTTATTTATCATGACATATCGAGATATTGAGACACGTAGTGGCACTAGCCGTCTTCGCGTATATAGCGTGCAATTGTTAAGTATTTACATTCCCGCCACACATCAGGTTATTGTAAAACGACGCTTAAGATATATATACGTATGTATATAAATATATATATATATATATATATATATATATATATATCTCGTTACCCTTACCAAGAACCAATCTAGCTATTTCCGACGGTAATAATGTTTCCATAATGCTTATTGATGTTTAAAATCTAATCACTGAAAAATCATGCGCATCTTTTGAAATGTTAAAAGAAAACATATACATATACACTTTGAAACAGTATAGCATAAAATGAATCCTGAAGAATCGTACATATGCCATCCCTCTGACGACAATTGTACCAACATTCGAAATACCATTATCTCTTGCGATTCGTAAGTTACGAAATTGTTTTCCCTATATCAGTGGTACTCACATAGATCGTTAGCATAGCAAAGCGCTCGCCTAGAACAAGATAACGGAAAGAATAATTCTGCAACCAAACGTAGTAAGTAGCAAGGTTTAAGTATGTGCATATGATTTAATGTTGATAATATTATTCAAGTTAATACAAAGGTATTTATTTTAAATGATAAATTATGTAATATCTGTTGCAGACAGTTCAGAAGGACTATACAATCTTGTTATTTGCACCAACAATACTTACATTGTATGTTTCAGTGACTAAGATTTCAATTATAGTATTCATAACTGTTGTAAAGGCTGGATACACACTCACACACATATTACAGCATACATAAATAGACACCTACAATTATGGTTCTCTTATTTTCATGCAATAAATTGACAACATTATTTACAGGCTATAAATCATGACAAACTGGCAAATAGAAGTTGGCAGAATGACATTATATATATTATTTCCTATTGGAATTTATTATTACTTCAATCAGTCGGAAACTATAGAAAAATGGATAGACAGCGAGAGGAAAAAGCACGACAAGTCAAATACCAAAGAGTATATAGAGTTCAAGAAATTTGTTGATGAATTCAGTACTAAACGGCGGATAAAGGAGCTTGCTGAAATGGAAGCAGAATATAACAAAATGAAGATGACATAGGATATGCAAGCGTATAATTGATCCATACTTAACATAACATGAACCTATTCCGTAAATGCTAATAATAGATGCATTAATGTACATGTGTTTGTATATTATTAATATTACTTTCATTAATTACCATTTAAAACAGTTAAACAATAATTGTACTTTATTCAAAATGTTCACAATTATTTCACAAGCTATAATTTGTAATCGTTTTCAACGATTGGTCACCTAAAGTTTATATTTGCAAATTCTTCAATATTAACAATGGAATCATGTAAATCAACTAAGTATTAAGTGTGACAAGATGCGCAGAAAATGATTGAAAATGTGTACAATATTTTATATTTTTAGTTAATATACATATAGATACAGGCGTGGTTGATTTTCATGATGCAGCTAGGGAAACTTGTGCTAACTGTATAGCGTGAAATAGTACTAAATAATTTTTGGGGAGAAAAAGAAACAATTGAAAGCCGACAATTATATGCCGTTAGATTATATAGCTGTGAATAAAAGTTGCACGTTTGGCGGGTGTATTAGCGAATTTAATATCCCATTGTTTCGTTAGATTATTTCCATTACCAGGTAGATATGTTTTCTCTTTACTTTTTGATAAACGACACCCGTAATGCATTTGAAAGCATTTTCTGTTATTAATTTGGATATATTAACCTCTATATATCTTCGCATCGTTTCGCGTTACAGGTCTCAGATGAATAAACGTTAATCTTTGGAGATAAAGAAGAAACAGAATACGTTGCTATGATACAAGTACGATATACTCGTAACTTCTTTTTGCGAGGAATATGTATTATTTATCTCTTTGCATTTCTTAGTTTTTATATACAAATTCCTGGTGAGTAGAAATCGATCAAGCATATTATAAGCCTGCTCTAATCGTAAAATCTTTTCTGTTAAATATTTTTTTAACCCTGTCAAATATGTACACTCATCTTTTTCATTAAACAGGGCTATACGGTGATAATGGAATTCTACCAGCTAGGACCCAATTAGATCTAAAAAATCGTGCACCCTTACTTAATAAATTAAGACAGAAGCCAACATTGCTATGGTTTGCCCCTTACATTGGTCTAAATGTAGAATACATGTTAGACATATTGTCACTTGCCGGAGTAATTCTTTCCTTTGCTGGGTAATTATCATTGTTATCATTTGGTTGTAATTTACCGGATTAAATGACATACAAGTTACAATAATCAATATTCACAGATTCGTTTCGCAAAGATTTAATATTATGCTGGTATTTGGTCTACTTTGGTCGTTGTATTATTCTTTGTATCAGATTGGCCAAACTTTTATGTGGTTTCAATGGCAAGTATTTTATGAAGTTCAATAGCATTATGAGTGGCAATTGTGCACTTCCACAACTTTCTAGTGTTTTTGTATATTCTTTTCATAGGGATGTACTTCTACTGGAGGCTGGTTTTTTATGCATATTTGTGGCACCATTTTCTTATACTCAGCGCAGCAAGATAAGTACACCAAGCGACACCATAACGTTTTGGACTGTACGCTGGTTGCTATTCCGTTTAATGTTTTCTAGTGGAGTAGTGAAACTTACTTCCGGTTGCCCCATATGGTGGAAATTAGATGGTATATATAAAATGCATATTTGATGGATGTGCTTAACATATAGCATCTGAAAAAGAGAAGATCTACCAGTTTCTTATTATGTTTCAGCTTTGAACATACATTTTGAATCACAGTGTATACCTACTCTATTAGCATGGTACGCACATCATTTGCCAACATGGTTCTTACGC
Organism: Nomada fucata; assembly: GCA_948146005.1. Lineage (NCBI taxonomy): Eukaryota > Metazoa > Arthropoda > Insecta > Hymenoptera > Apidae > Nomada > Nomada fucata. The sequence continues at coordinate 637,248 of OX411282.1, forward strand.
TTTACTACTGTGATTGTCAACATTTTTGAACTTGTCATTCCATTTCTATTCTTCTTTCCGAATAGAAAAGTGAGAATAGTAGCATTCTACACACAGGTAAACATGTCTAACCGTAGCACGATTCTTAGCTGGTAATCATTTTACATTTTATTCTGGTTTTGCTAGGTGTTTCTTCAGGTAAACATTATAGCAACGGGAAATTATAATTTTTTCAATTTCCTAACTATCTGTTTATGCATCTCTTTACTTGACGATCAATTTTTTTACAAAAGAAAAACTAAGAGTAGCACGTATAGTCTTACAACATATTTGTCCACAATATTGTGTATCCTAGTTTATGGGGGAATTTGTTATGGAACATATGTCTTCTATAATCTCAGAATCTCGGACACATGGACTATTCAAAGCGACATCGGTATGTAATATCATGATAATTTAGAAAGTGGGGTGGCTGGTATGTTTATCGATTAATTTATCACTTTCTTAATCATTCCAGCATTTACCAAGGAGCAATTTGATTACGTTTTGTCACGTGCAGTACCGATATCTATATACATGGGTGTAATATCCCTTGGGTTTACAGTTGCAAATGCAATAGTTGTATCTTTATTGGCAGTCAAAGGAACAAGAAATAAAATAGTTGCAACATTTATTACCAGCCTTTACACAGCAGCAGTTTGCTTTATCTTTGCTCTAAGTATTGTATGTATCTCTGCCAAATAATTTAAGAAACAAAAGTAATCATGATTATGTATTTGTTCATAGGTACCGTACGGGACGCTACATTCTACTCACAATTCCACGATACCGTCGCAATTGAAACTGGTACACGGGAAAGTTGAACATCTTCATTTGGTAAACAGCTACGGATTATTTAGGCGCATGACGGGAGTTGGAGGTAGACCAGAAGTAATTATTGAAGGAAGTAATGATATCGATGGTCCATGGAAAGAATATGAATTTCTATATAAACCAGGAAACGTGAATAACTCCCTGCCTTTCGTTGGTATTATCTCTTTTCTTCTTACATTATTTAGTAATAAATTTGTAATAGATTAGTAATAACAAGCTTCAACTTTCGAGGGTCTTTGTTAATTTTAACTAATCCTGCTTAATTCGTTCTTTATTTTCAGCTCCACATCAACCACGACTTGATTGGCAAATGTGGTTTGCTGCGTTGGGTACTTATCATCAGAATCCATGGTTAATGTCATTAGCATATCGTCTTTTGAGCGGTCAACCAGAAGTATTGGCTCTAATGAACAATGTAGAAAGGCCATTTAGTGAGAAACCACCGAAATATATAACGGCTAGCCTTTATCGTTATCATTACGTACCATGGAGTAGTCAGTCGTAAGAGTCTTAAGAGAATAAGCGTACTGAACGCAGGTACAATCATACATATTGCTTACTATTTATATCTTTACTTAGGTGGAATAAACAAGCTTGGTGGACAAGGGAAAAGATCGGAGAATATTTTCCAATATTTAGCCAAGATCATCCACCTCTAATCGAATATTTATCGAAGATGAAGATTATTCAAGATAAACCGGCCTTCAAAGTTACGAACGAACCACTGAAATTGTTCCTCGATAGCATTAGGTCTTTAGGTCACAAAGTCGAAGCTAGCCTGCTCCTATGGGGAATCTTTACAGCAGGTTGTACAATCATCATGACTAGGTATAATTATTCGGTTTCAAAGAAGAAGTAATTGTGTAACTCGTTCGCAATACGTTCTGGACAATACACAATTTATAGCCGCTTACATTTGTAAGGGGTTCCGTGTCCACATGCAGACGTAATCGATTTAGACTTTTAGTATAAATTATTTCTAAATAAGCGTATATACTATACTTTTACATGAGTACACATAATCATTTGTCCTCCATTTTTCTTTGTTTTTGTAAATTTCAATTAAACAACAACAATAGTCATTTGTAATGAGTGTCGACTGAAATAAACAAATTGAAGCAGAAAGGAAAGGAGTAAACAGGAACTTGATAAAAAGAATTACAGTTTACTTATTTATTTATTTTTTCCCTTTTTTTTCATTTTTGTATTGTATTATCTAAATGCACAAAAGTGAACTTTAGTAGTTTTAGATGTTTGAACTATGTATTTATTATTTGGTATAAACGCACGCACATGTAACGATATATTATTGTGTTACTGGTATTGGTAACATTATTTTGCTAAAAAGGTTAGTGTTTTCAGCTTCAAATTTTATTTTTTAATGTACTTGTTTTTCGCATATTCTTAATCACTAGTAATCATTATGATTCGTATGACTACAACGCTAATTTTACTCAGAATATAAATAGAACCATAAATCTCGTCATTGTAACTCAAATATCGAACGATAAAAAATATATCTCTTACACATTATCATCTCACGCTTTCGTAACTTTTCTTTATCGATCGTTTTGTTTTTGTTTTGTGCTCTTCAATTATGTCTGTAGTGCCAGAAATTTTTCTCTTGCTAGTACCATCTTCATACGAGAATGTATCTATTGCATAAACCTCAGGCAATGTTATATTTGATAAGCCTATTGGATATTTAAACAATTGTTGGAGACGTATGCAGAGTAGATTGAACGCATCCCGATACTTAGCTGAGCGTAAAAGACATTGATGGGGTTTCTTATTTAAACTTTCATTCAATCGTTTCAAATACAATAAATTTTTTAAGCATAATAAAGTTGCATGATTGGTATCTATAGCGCACATATCAGGTTGTTGAGGGATCTCAATGCCTAATACTGATGAAGCATCCACATCTTCATGCTTACGAAAGAGATTATTCACTTCTTTGATAGTTTGTATACATGATATTTTATGACAGTCAACATGAAAGAAATTACTAAGCTTCTGGAATTGTAATTCTTCTTCATTACCCCCAATGTGAGAAATTATAAGCTCAGAAGTATCAAAGTCTACAGGCTGTTCCAGCAGAAATTTATTCTTTGTATTTAAAGTGTAATCGATACACAAATTTTTCTTTGATTTCCTTACTTCCTTTTGTGATTGAAATGGTGGTGGAGGTACAAAGTGAGAACACTCTTCCATACCTGTGCTTTTATTGAACATGCGCAATCTATATTTATTTATAAATTTAATATAATGTTCCTTATCATCCTTCTTGCTCATATATTTTTTTAATAAGTATAATAATTGCATGTCTGCACTTTCTAGGTTTAAATTGCTAATGTCATCAGGGATAGAAAGTTTTGCATTCAATCCTTGTAAAATGTTATATAAACTTGTTACGTTATGCTTTAAATTTTCAACAAGATTCAAATGTTTCTGTTCTTGGATGAATATTTTTTTTTTTCGTTCCGTATGAAAGTACTCGATCAATTCTTTGTCTATATCACTGTAATAATCTGTATCATTTGTATCATTAGAAGATTTAAAAGCATCCCAGCTAGGTGCCCCTGCCATATCTGTTTGCTGGTTTTCACCTTCTCCATTAGGTAGACGGGTTTTGTGTATCTCATCTAGGGAAACACCTCTTTTAATGTATTTTTGCAAAGCTGCATGCCGATGTCTTAATTGTGTTCTAGTTTTGCACGAAAACTTCTTAGCTATGGCAGACCAATTGGAACCAAGACAATTGTAAAGGTCGAGCAACTTGCTGTCTTCCGAGAGGGTCCATAAATTCCAGTTCTCAATTTGATTGGTGAGTAATGTTTGATAACGATCATGAAGTTGTACAGTGGATCTATTAGGCATCAATGCAGCTGATATCTTACGAAAATTAGTACCATACTTAATAACAGCATCCCTGAGAATATTATCTTCGACTTTAGTGAATCTGCCTTTTATTAAATACGGTGCTAAACTATACGTCCATCTAAAATAAACTTGTTGTTTAGTTCTATTCCACATCCAACTAGCTATTTCACCCCAAGGAATGAAGTCGCCGACCTTAAATATTTCTATCAGTTTCAAAAGTCGTTTATCTTCCTCTCTTTTCCAGTTGCAATTTTTTATTTTAGGCAACTTCTTTGTTGTATTGTATCTTATGAAACACTGGTAAGCAGTGCGCTTTGTATTTATTTCTTTAGCAATTTTGTCCCAGTTTTGGAATTTATGTTTTTGTGCAATTTCTTTTAGTTTCATGTCCTCCGATTTTGTCCAACATTCTTTATTAATACTTGGATGTAGAAAAATGTTCCACATTACTCTACAATCGAGTGGAGAATGTGCATCTTCAAAATGAGTGGAAGATATTTTGAACCAATCGAACTCTCTTTTCTGCAGAGGGCCAACCATTTCGACAAAGTCTTTAAATGGAAGCTGTTTCCCTATTTCCTCTTTATCTTTCACATTTGAATTCAAATTCTGCGTTGCGTTATTAATTCTTGTGCGTTCTACCTTATTTGAACACAATTCGTCCGTAAAGACTTGCTGTTGTATGGATTTAAGAAGGGTGTTCCGATCCTTTCTTGACCAAGGGGAAACTTTTAAAAGATTTCGCACCTGCAACTCTTTACGCTTCTCTTTTAAAATATCATCTTCATTACTGGACGCGAAAAAGTAATTTCTATCTTTAAAGTATGGCATACTAGCGTTACAAATTAAAACCTTTGTGTCTCCAGCCGTATGAGTTTGCAAACCTCTGTCTATTGCTGTCAATTTTCGTTCACATTTTTCAAGAGCAAAGGTTATGCGCCTTTTTAGATCTAACAAGGAAGAGGTTATTTTCTTGTTCGAATTCAGCAACCTATTACAATTTACGACGTTACATTCGGCAAAGACATTGTCACTCTGATGTTCATTATCCAGTCTGCTTGTATCAAAAGCATTTCCAAAATGATTTACATTTTCATACTCAGGACACACTATACTTTCGAATAACAATATTTCGGCCTCATCATTATCAATATTGTTTAGAGCGTTCATAATGAACAGACGATCGATTCATTATTATCAGTTAACAGTTGCATACATTATCGCTGTTCAACACAACGACCTAGAGGAGCCAATACACCATACATATTTACGTACAAATGTAACAGCAAATAGTAAATAGACGTGAAATATCAGCAAAATGTTCCTCAAGTTTTAACACTCGACGTATACAGGAAAGCTTAACGCGAAGAACACATAGTAAAAACAAAGTACAGGCGAAGAAAAACTAACATTTGTATCGTAATATGTATAAAACCAATGGTAAATTAGAAAATGGGCGTCGTAAGCTTAAGAAAAGAAATTTGGATCATTTTATAAATACAATGATCTGTGCGATTTGCATACGATATTATATGCGCTCGGAATGTACGTGTAATGTATCTTAATTCTCATATTATTCCCTCCTTGCGCGCAATACCTACATGGAAGTACATATGTGTAGCATGCGCGGCCACAATGCTCATCGATTTGAAGTACGTATAATTTTCTGAAGTAGTTACATATGATAAATGTTTACGTGCAATGTTTGCGCTTTCGAAAATGTAACACGTAAATACAAAGGAAACGTAGGGCATAAATTTCTAAACTTGAAGCTGCAGATATGCTTCGAAGAAGAAAGAAAAAGAAAAAAGGTGGGAAGAGAGTTTTGACATTCGAGCGGAAGTTGTGCACATATGTTTCCGATGTAGCTTTTGTAAAGTTGTACATGCGCAGTGTGTACGGCCTGAATATGTCGGCTGGGTAAAGTACGTTAACTGTTATCATGTCCAGAACGATTTCCTTTGGTTAAGTTCATTGCCGTTAAATTAGCAGGAAAGTCATCGTAAGTTAAACGTTCGAAGATACGGATATAATTGGTACAATTGATTCACGAAATCAAACTGGCCATATTGTGTATTAAAAACTTTAGCAAAGGAGGCCTTATGTCAAGTCGATTCGGTATTGGGAGGGCCGACGACGTGTGCCAACATGAAGAAGCTGTTTTCGAAAATCGAAAACACGTCGAAGGAGCCCAACAGTGACATAGGAAAGGTGTTTGTAGTCGGACGTTATACTGTCACTGTCGAAGAAGTTTTAGCCGAAGGTGCGTGGTATGGTTACTTACAACCTTGAATATTTATCAGGTTCACTGTTTCATTCCTACTCTTGATCATCTCTTGCCCGATACGCGAGACCAGAGTAAGAAAACATTTAATCATGTCAGCAACTTGAACAGCATAAACGATATACTAAGAACGCATTAAACTAATAATTAATTAGCAATCTAGACCCAATTTAAAAAAAGCTTCCATACCAAACTTCTTCACAATATAAAATTGAGAAATTTCCCAATTGGGTTAATGTTAAGATTAGTGGTTCGATGGCTAAAACTGAAAGTAGAAATCAATTTTTCCATATTTCCAATCTTTCTATGCTTATCAGATTTATCATAATTGTACATTTATGTTTTTTATGTAACCACCGTAGGAGGATTTGCCATTGTATTCTTAGTTAAGTGTTCAAGTGGACGTTATGCGCTTAAGCGCATGTACGTTAATAACAAACATGACCTCAACGTGTGTAAGAGGGAAATACAAATTGCGGTGAGTTATAACTATCTTCCTCATAAACTTCAGTATTTAATAGCTGTTGTTTTCATAAGATTTCTATGTATGTATTTGTATTTTCAGAGTAACTTGAATGGTCATAAGAATATTATTGGATACGTGGACAGTAATATTACTCATTTAGGCGGAGGAGTACACGAACTTTTGCTTTTAATGCCTTACTGCAAGTCTCAAGTTTTGCAAATGATGAACAACAGGTTTATATACAATATCTGTAGCTTAAAACTATCACATAACATACTTAAGAATGATCTGTAAAATTGGCACAACCCTTTATAGATTGCAGACTGGATTTAACGAATCTGAAGTTCTTGAAATATTTTGCGATGTTTGCGAAGCTGTATCGCGACTGCATCATTGTCAAACACCAATATTACATAGAGATCTAAAGGTCAATAATAACATATTTTTCGTTTGATTTCATAATCGCAGTTCATTGTAACAAGGGCTATCCTATTTTATCATTCCAGGTTGAAAATATATTATACTCTGATACTGGACATTACGTGCTATGCGACTTTGGTTCAGCAACAGCAAAAGTTCTTAATCCCAGTGTACAGGGTGCGGCGATAGTCGAAGAAGAGATTAAGAAGTATACAACCCTTAGTTATAGAGCGCCTGAAATGGTTGATATATATTGTGGGAAAGCTATTACAACGAAAGCTGATATATGGGTATAACAAATTCAGAACCTTAGATTTTTGAAATGTTTGCTACTATTATCGCTACTATAATAATAATCGAGAAATATTTTCCAACCGTTTAGGCATTAGGATGTCTATTATACAAACTCTGTTTCTTTACGTTACCGTTCGGCGAGAGCACACTTGCTATTCAATCGGGAAATTTTACAATACCAGATCATTCAAGGTTCGTTCTTTATACACGAATAGATTTTATTTTTAATTCATTTACATAATAATATACATTATAGCAGCATTTAATGTTTTATATAGATATAGTAAAAACCTTCATTGTTTGATCCGTTATATGCTTGAGCCGGATCCCGATAGTCGACCCGACATTTACCAGGTTTCCGTGATCGCTTTCCAAATGCAGGGCAAAGAGTGCCCTGTACAGAATTTACACGTACGTATTAAGCATATAGAGGCATTGTATATGCATACAAGAATACCATACTATTACATTATATTTTAGAAAGTTCCAACACCAGTCTTGGAATCTTTACCCTGTCCACCTATGGAGTCTGAGAATGTTAAAAGATCGTCGTTAGTAAAAACTCCAAAACCGACTTCCTTGGCCGTTGTCGAAGGTACATCGGTTACCCCGAGACAACGGCCAAAGGGGCAAGTTGTAACCACGGGGCCGATCAGCTTGAGTGGCCAGATCGTCGGTCAAATATCTGGTCAAGGAAATCAGGTGCAGTCGCAAAGTTGTGTAGGAAATGCGATTTCGTATGTTCAGATGGGTCAACAACTTACTTCCTTAAATACATCTCAAGCTTATCTTGGGCAAAATATGCCAGCAAACATAACATCGTTACCAGTAAGTGTGCAAGTACCTCCTCATCAAATTCCGGCGCAGTCGCCATTGTCACAAGTTGCGCCACAAAATTGTTCTACAACCAGTCAGAACGTTTCCTTCGTTCAACAACCGCAGGGGCAACAGCCACAATGCTCTACGATTCGACAATCCCCAGTGATTGTCCAAGATTCTGCAAGCCCGTATTATTTTGACACGACAGCTGCAACGAATGTAAACGAAGAAACTTTGGAGGCGTTATTTCCCCCATCTGGTAAGGACATTTATAATGCAAATACATCTATACCCTCTTTATTTGGTTCATTTTTGTTCTTACTATTGTACTCGTAGGTTATCCAGATCCATTCAAAGATGATATACGAGCTATGCCACCACCCGCCAAAATACCACCCCCTGTAGCTCCGAAACCTTCTAAAACTCTGCCAAAGGCATTAAATATTTCTGCTAGTTGCCCCCCTTCGAAATTTACACCCGTTACTACGGTAACATCGAAACTGAATACTCAAACGGGGCCTAACAAGTCAACTCCAGCAACGCCACAAACTTTACCTAAGTCGGCAAACAAGGCGGAAAGCTTGAGTCAAAATATAAACTCAAGTACTACACCACCTGATAGTCCCACGCTTTCTTCTGCGCGTCACAGGAGAAATGTTAGCGATACAAGTGCTTTTAATAAGTAAGACATATATGTATGTACATGTAAATGTAACTTTTGTAATAATCGTATACTTACCTCCTACTTATAACATAGAGCGTTCGCAAACGAGACGACACAGTTTCTAGCACCGTATGAAGCTTCGGTGAAATCACGCGCGGAAGAAGCTATCACCCCCGAAGTTTTGAGCGACGTAAGAGCTTGCCTGGGTTCTAGCGCTTCGCATGTACGTATTGTAAGTACATAAAGCGCACCAATTTGTCTCAATGATTTTCTTTTACTATTAAGTTTCTATCTTTCGCTTAACTCTATTATCCATACCTTTCATTTTAACATTTCTCTTCATTTAATACTTGGACCTATAATTGTTTACTGTCTATTTTTTATTTTGGACACTTTATTTATTTACTGTTACTTTTACTTTCTGCACAATATCGATCACGGAAATATGCATAATAAACGGTATCATCGTACATTCTTAAATTTAAAATCATAACACTTTTAATTAGGGCGAACTTTCGAGCGTAACTGCTTGCGAAGGGAGGTCGTTAAGTGCGGACGTAGCAGCTTGGAATCCGTTTGAGGATGTACAACCTTTTAATCAATTGACAGAAGACCATATTTTCGGTGCTGAATTCGATAAAATTCGAAGGGGAAGTAACAGCAGTATTGGTGGCGTAAAGAGCCGTGAGAGCCTCGTTGTGTCGTATGCAGAGTTACCAGAAGATCCATTTGAATCTGCACCTTTCAGTTTACCAAGTGAGTGCATACACGCGATTGAATTAAACTGATTCGGTTCGTTTCTTTGAAAATAATCGTTTGAAGGTAATTGAGTTGTATGAACAACAGTGAAACAACAACAGCAACAACAACAATAATAGGAATAGAAATAACTATAGCGTTACCTATAATCTAATATTAGAATATAAATAACACTATTAATTCATATTACGGTAAAACTTTAGGTGCTTTATTTCAAATGACAGTAATGTTTTAATTCACTTTTTAGCAAGAAAGAAGAACAAAATTGGGTCAAAGACTGCGGCACTTGCTGGAGGTAATGCATAGACTGCTTCATATGCGCTCTCTTATACCATTTTCTTTTTCTCCTTTACGCGTCTGTATACAACAAAGCTTTACAAATCACACATAACGGAAAAAGCGTACGGGTGGGTAATTGGTATTTCAATTCTTTCTCTCCTTTTTTTCTTCTTCATTTACTATACATCAAATCGTAATTAGATAGTCTGCTTAGGGTTACATAATTTTCTCTTAAGTTTGCCTCTTACATTCTGAAGGCAAATTTTTCTCAGAGCCTAAACTGGCTGTCTTATTATTGAGGAAAACGGTGTAGTCTTTATGCGATGCGCAAAACAATATATCGATACCTAGATGAGCAGAGAAGATTACGAATGTCAATTCTTTTTAAGAATTATTGATTTTAGTAGATACATGTTAGTGTTATCTAATAATTTGAATGCAGTCGTACGAGCTAAGCTTCGGCGACGAAAGATTCTTTTTTTCCTTTTTTCATTAGTTTAGTATGGCAATGCTTGCAGGGTGTTGCGCGCGCGCAAGAGTATGAATCAAGGACAAACTTTTCAACCCGATTTCCATACAAATTTATTTTCTTTCTTTGCATACGCTTATGGGGTTGCAGACGAAACGATAATATAGCGTAATATATCCTCGTTGTCAGTTTGATTTGTACACGATCGCAGAAGTACAATTGTGCACGGTGATTTTTGTAGAGTTACATAAGAGTCACGCAACTTTTTAGCTGGAAAATTAATTTGTTGTAATGGGACATTGTCTGTGATTATGTAGCGAAGGAAAGATTTCACTGTATGAAAACAAACGTTCTCTATTCTACGGTATGACAAGTACACACTGTTATCGGGGTTTTAATCGATCAATTGAACAACGTTATTCACATTTGCATCACATAGCGTGTTGCGATATTGTTTCATGTTACGAATAATGATTTCTTACAAAGTACGTGAATAAAGTAACGTAAATTAATGATGCTCCGTTACCGCAGAAATGCGAAGAAAAGGAAACTCCGTACCGAAATATCGCAGAACGGTTTAATTGTAATTTCAAGTGAAAACTTATTGGTCCCGTGTCGTATTACCAAAGATCGAGGTGTTTCTTAAGTAAAACAAAGAGAGCCGGGGTTGGGGGGTTGTATAGATAGGATTAAATGAACGAAAGAGATAGTAGTGATATAGTAACCAGAAGCTGTGTAAAAATTGTAAAGATTCCAGTGAGATAAAGAAGGCAAGAAATGTTTTCGATTTTTAGTGGAGAAAGCGAATACTGACGTTGTTATTTTGACCGAGTATGATAACTAAATGGGAAAAACATATTCAACAATTGTGTGTGTATTTGAAGAGGGAAATGTTGCTGGAGATTTATTCGTGATCGTTATTGTTGTCTAAATACTTCTTGTGTGTTTAATGGTATCGTACACTTTAAGTGTATTATGCGGCGTCTCCGTACATCTGTAGACAAGTTGGCGTAAAAAAATCGTTCACACTGAATTGTGCACGTTATACGTGAATGATTCAACGCATCGTTCGAGTAATATTATAACGTATAAATTTATTAGATATTCTTTAAATAAGGTGCACATTTACTTAAACCATGTATTATTACATGTATACGTGCACACCTGTATAGATGTCATAATGTTTATGAAATTTATAATTCTATTGACACTCACATCAGGTGGGCGCACGCTATCGCATATACACGCTACAAACACACACACACACGAGAGACACAGGGAATGTATGATGTGTCGGAAATATGTAGGTATATTGGAAAGCGATCGAACGTTTGGTTATTAGTTAATTAGATTGACAACTTGTGTTAAATAGATGCACAGTTATATGTAATTTCTTCCGTTTTTTTTATTCATTTACGTTATGTACCAATCAGAGAATCGCAGTACTTTTATACCTCGAGTGCGTTGTTTATTGGCCACCTATTATTATCTATCTCGGATGTATGGTACGCACACACGTGCCGAAAGGATAACAATAGAGAACAAAATTTTGGAACTCGTCGACGAAGTAGTCGAAGTAGCAGATCGTAATTATACGTGTAAGTGTGCGAACATTTAGGTGAAACCGATGTTTCTGCAAGAATCAGTAGATTTATTGTTTTATGTATATAGTTTAATTTACAAGAATATAGCTATCGAAAATGAATATTCGCAGGGGCGCGTAGGTATTCATGAGCATTTCACTTCCTGCTGTTTCTCCTCGCTCTTCTATTCCTTTTTATCCGGCCTCTTCTTTTCTTTTCTTCTCTTCTCTTTTTGTTCTGTGTGGCACGTCTATTCATTTGGTTTCTCATTTGTATGTTTTCTTTCTTTTTTTATGTGACCTCTAGAACCAAAAGTACGCGTACGTTGTACTGATAACTTGTTGCATCTTGTCCTTCTTTCCGACCAATATTTTAATAATCGGGAAACACTCAAGTAGCTTTTACACACCATTAGCCAGCTGTTGATCCAGTGAGTTTTAATTGCATGTATCTGACTAAGATCGAACGGACGTTTTATTAAAGAATTGTGAATAATATTGCGAAGAACATTATCTTTTTATTCAATTAAATCGGTATACCGCCGACGCGATAAAGCGTAAGTGCCGCAGGCATTGCGGCACGTAGTACACGCTCGTACGCATAGACACAGACACATAGACAATTTTCTGGCAGTACGCTAATTTGTTCCCATATAAATGTCACAAGTATTTTAATAGTAAGCTACTACGAATCGTATAATAAGAACACGAAACAAACTTTTTTTTTTGTTTTCTTTTCTCTTGTTCCCGTAGCCGGTATTTATCGACTTGTCTGCATTTCCATTTATCACTGTCTGGAACACCCTAATTAGTCCGGGGGAGGTGCAAACAGCTAGCTACTGTTCGATTTATTCTCTTTTTTTTTATATATTCATGATGAAGTTTTCCAAACTTGTCCCATGTCGTTTGCCTTCCATTGTGTCTCTGTCTTTTGTCTTGTACGTAAGATATAAGATTTACGAACAGTAATTAATGTTCACACGATGATTCGATGTGCAATCGATGCGCAGATTGGCAATAATATGTAACGAGTGATCGTCTGAGCATTTTAATCACGAATACCGAACGCTCGAGCACTTCTCGAGGGCACTATAGGAGGCTGACAATCTTGGACATCTCGTATTCGCTGTATTAAGATGACAATGTTACAGCAATAAACGTGTAAATTACCATGTGGTGTATCGAGTATTGTTTATTTTTTTTTTCTTTTGGAGAGATGTGAAACGCAGCAATTCTTTGCTTGTTAAACGCGTCGATGTTTTTCACGTAAAAGAACTACATATCTCGTAGCATTCCTTTTCACAGTATGTATACTTGGTACGCATATGCATCGCATTGAATCGTGTTGTCCGGACTCAAAGATTATTACTGCGTTTTCTTGCACATAATCCTTAACTCCCTGAATCTGATTAGGACTGTTCCAGACCATATGGTGACGGTATGGTGTTTCAAATGGTGGTGGTTGACTAACTGAATATTACCTAAAGTAGGGAAAAGGTGGTCGTAGACAAGGGACAGAAATTCAGCTGAAGCTTCATGGCAAGAAGGTGCAAACGGGGAGACAGAGCAGAGGAAGGGAAAGGAAAAGAAAAAGAACAATTGAGATATTCCATTGCTGTAATATTATATACGCGGCGATGCAGCGATAATTCTACTATACAGGCGAACTGTTATTCGCGTTGGGGTGCTCAATGCATCGACTGCAACAGACCTAATCAGACGTATCTCCCTTTTCTTCTCCTCATTTATTTTCATTGATAAATATTGTTGTGTTACCCCGAAACAAAGCTACGCAATACGCCCGAAACGGCGCGGAGCTGTGCGGCTTTGTCCGTTGTCTGTATACATATACATGTAATAGAAACAGATGCATATATGCAACGAAGGGAAGAAGCAGAATTAATATTGTTAGAAAAATCTGTGGTATCGAAGCATTCGAAATGTACAATATTGTGCTAGGCGACTAACGTGCGTACATATGCATCTATGTATATATTGTATGTATTGTATGTATGTATGTATGTATGTATGTACTTATGTATATTGTATACCGTCGGTAAGTACAAGTTGTTTTCAGCATTTATATATACATAAGTAGAGGTGCATATACATAATTATATACATATGTGTGTGTATATATATTTCATTTAGTAAAGGGGAAAGGACAAGGGGTCGATAGATGTATCGCTTGTATTTCTGTCACTTTCTTCTGAATTTGTCTGAATCCGTCAAAAGTATACAAACTCGTTATCCGTTTTATCGCGATGGTGAAATTGATGGACAGCGCGAACGAAGGAAACAATGTCTACGTGATGCTAACATTAACTTAGATTGTATAAGAAGCAAAGTTATCATTTCGCAAAATTATGCCAACGTTCTATTTTTCAGGCAAGTCTGTAAACGGTAGACCACGAATACCAGCGAAACAATGGAATCCTGGAATCGAGCATGCCGAACCCGACAACGGATCGATCTTCCTTGCAGAGAACAAAGCTGCCTGTCCGCCATTTGTTCGGGCTCCCGCGGAAGATCGATCAAAATACGAAAAGCTGGAATTTAACGCCGGCGATGTATCCAGCGACAGCGATAGAGATATATCGCAGGAACGGGTGAAGCAAAAGAGAAGAAGAATCAAGGGTGTGTTACGCAGAAAGGGAAAACGACGGGATATGAAGGTCACAGCGGTACAATATAGAAACGATACTGCGGTTGGTCCAGCCGGTGATTCAAGATCTATCGCTTACAATCGAGCCAGCGACAGCTGTAATAATATGAACACCAAAGTAAGCAATATCGGCGATAGTGAAAATCCAAGGAGCGAAAGTACTTTCGACGACGTTGAGGAGACTAATCTCCACGATGTAGACGATGGTAACGAAGACAACGACAACGACAACGACGTCGACAACGACGATGACGACGACGAAGATGATTATATTGATCGAGACGAGGATAACGATGACGATGACTATGACATTTACGATAATCACGACGCTGAGAGCAACGGCGAAGAGAACGACGGAAGATGCGAAGAGGCAGGTGACATCGTCCAGGACTGTCCACGAATTCCTGCTTCTTTAATTCATGGCGTGGAGAATAATTTGATTAGCAGCAGCGAACAAGAACGTAGAAGGAAAAGGTCGAAGAAACTTTATCGGGTACAGCGGTCACCGATCACGCAAATTGACACCGATCCAGTTGTTGGACACCAGTACGGAGAGAAGCCGCTTTTACTTGACGATGAACTTGATCTAGAATCAAAGGGTGAACGTTTGCACGGTGATCCATTCGTCGATGATCTTCGATACAATTCAAATTTGGACCAATTGTACGACGATACAGATACCTCGGAAGATGGTGAGAAAGCGAAATGTTTGGTGGACGCATCGTGGAAATGCAAAGGAGACGTATTTGCCTTGGCTCCCTTTCCAGGATCATCCAGTTACTCGGCTAACGTTCGTCCAGAGGGTGGCGGTGGCGGATCAAAAACTACGACGAGTCTCGCTGCGTTGGATTCAATAGTTTCACCTTTGGCGCAAGCTACAGCCGTAGATAATAAGTTGCTCCCTGAATATCCATCGTCCCGGACGTATACGAAACGTAATAACGCGGCAAACGATACAAGTGGCACGGATGTTCATGTATTATCCAGCGGAATGCAACGATCCTCGAGTGCTAAGGTGATTCCGAGTGTCCAACAGGCATTTGGTCCGAGGGAAAACGACGAGTCGGAAGATCGCAGAGCAAAGCAGGACGAAAAGAAGACTGTAGAGGCGGGGGAAACAGAAGCAAAAATGGTGGAAAAGCAGGAGAGCGGCGTAAAAGATTTATTTGGCTCGTCCCCGTTCAGTCCGAACAGTTTTGTACTACCTAACCCTTTCGATTTCAATAGATCGAGAAATGCTACAGAGGACCCATCAAGGCGACCGGCGACATTAGTGTTCGTTAATCGAGAAACACCGTACGACGGATGCGGAGAGGATTCTCTTCGTTACGTTCGATCCGGACAGCCGTCGCCAATAATTTTCCACCCGAAACAAACCATCGTTGCTTGTTCGACGACAACGAGAACCGCGGCAAGTTCAACGTTCGTCGCTGGTACAACGAATTGCGAACAGCCATGCCTGTTCGCGGAACGTTCTAAAGATCTCTTTGGCTCTGTTCCGTTCGATGATTTTGCGCCTCTTCAACTGACCGAGCAGAAAATAGGAACTGAAGCTTGCCTATCGTTTCCTCGTACGTCTTTACCTTTCCCTTCGTCTGATTCGCCACCGGCTTCGGCGATACGCTCACAGTCGCAGCCGGAGTCCACGCAAAATTTCATCAGCCCCGACAGTTGTACGTTAGAAAAAATCCGATCGCTGGATGCTGCACAGTCACCTTCTATTTCGCAAGCTGCGTATCCGATTAAACCTGTTCAACGTATTCCCCGAGTTGCGATGCAAATTGTGAACAGTGCATCGAGAACAGACATTGCGTCGGACATCGTATCGCCTATGTCGCCGGAATCTTCGATAGCTACCGTCGGTGATCACGACATGCCAAGGCATAATAGGAAAGATAAGTTTAATAAGCCCGAGAAATGTAAATACCGTTTGATCGATGAAAATTACGGCGATGTCGGTGACGCTCTGTCCCCGTCGAAGCTATCTCACAAGGGGAAGTCAATGTGCTATAAGAAGACTCCAAGAGCGAAGAAATGTTCCGGCGTTACCACGGCTGCTGGCTTCAGTAATATGAGCTTCGAAGATTTTCCAAGCGACGAAAACGAGGAGAAGCAAGTTAGAAACGCAAAAACCGCCCCGTTCGAGGTAATAAGAGAACCCGAGAAGCGGTTCGGATCGTTGAAAAGGAGAAGCAATCCGTTCACTTGAGAGGGGAATCTTACACGCGATTCGGTGTCAGACATCTGCAAAAAGTATCGAAATTGATCGATGGTACGCTTTCTCATTTGTCGCTTTACGTATAGAGTATAGATTGCAGACGAAAGGTCAAACCAATTTTTGCTTTCGTCCAAGCTTCCCGTATGCAATTTCGTAATGTTCTATGTCAGCTCAAAGAAATTGTAGCATTTTATTACCACGTTACCGCCGTTCCAAAAAGCAACGAGAAATATTATTGCCTTGCTCAGTAACGGAACAAGTTGTATTATACGCAACGGTGCATTTTATTGATACATTTTTCCGCCCTATTCGCAACTGCGTGACCCCAGTGTCAACGATGCCGGCAACTGAATATTCATTTCTTCGAATGCATTTTACCCCTTTAAGTTACCCCTCTCTTTTTACCGATCATTCGGCACGAAATGCTACACGGAATCTTTTATATGTGGCATATTTACATAATTCCTTCACGCGCGTGCAGAAAAGAAGACGCAGAGTTTCGTGTTATGCATAATTCTCGCAACGGTTGGATGGAAATCCTCCAAGGAAAATGTGATATCGCGCACCTGTGTATTTCAAAGGAATATTGGGAAAAAAAGAACAGGACGATTACGGGGGTGGGAGTGCGGTGATAAAAAAAACTTTGGCGTCTATTTTTGCAGCAAAATGTTTTGTACATCGAGATTTTTAGATTTCTACTCTTACCTATCTATCGATTCCAGCAGGCGATACAATTCTCCTGGTAGGAAATCTATAAACGCATTGCTAACATATAATACGTGTATTAAATATTTAATTTCACGGATTCATTGGTAATGCAGTACTTGATTTATGATATGACAAATTGCATATTTGACTGTACATTTATTGGATATTTTTGTTTCAGTCAGTTAATCTCATGCGAAAGAAAAAGAGGACGAGAAATTTGTCAAAGGTATACGAGATACTTTCACAGACTATTTGCCTTTAAAATAGTAATAGCCCACTCTGTCGCATTTTCGTGTCTTCTTTCCACCGTTTTCGGCCTGCGTGTATTTTTCAATAATTAACCATTTTTGCGCGATACAATATGAATGTGCTTGTCGAGAGTGCAATACACCCGTGCGATTGGAAATAAGTAAAGAAATTCGTATTTGAAGGCATTTGGAAAAACTTCGTTACAATATACATATTATATGTATCAGCAATGTTCGCTCGCAGATCAGCTTACTTTGTACTTTTATACGCAGAGCGGCAAGTATTATATAATCGATCTATGGTACATAAATATTGTCGCGCGAGCGTGCTTGCGTATAAAAATGCGCGCAAAATGGTTACATGCACGTTTGTGTATCGCAATGTAGATACTAGCGAATAATATAGTATATAATTAGGTGCCTTCGTTTCTGCCAAATAGTTTATCGCTTACATTGCACTCCCTGCTGTCCTGTAGTGTACAAATAGTAGTGTTAGGAAATAAGCAGAGTCAATTGTGTTATTCCCGTACGAGTGTTACAGGTGTAAAAATTTAATTCGATTCAGTTCCTATATGCCACGATTGTAAAACCTTCGATGGCGCGGGTAATACAACTATATTCAACAAAATGAACAGGGGGTAGGAGGCAAAAGGAACAACAGCTATTGAACTTAATATCTAGAGAATGAACTGGAATATTGTGTTCCTTTCTTTATGACCAATGATAGTAACGATAAAATATGGAAGGAAGATCGAATGTAAAGCGTAACGCTCTTTAGTACAATTTAAAGATAATTAAAAATGTAAGTCTCGCGAACTTGTTTTCACAAGACGTTTGCAGTATTTCTACTTATAGCGTATATTGCAGGTGCTTCGGTGATATTTAATTGTACGAATATGTTGGAAAATATAAACGTTTTAATTGCGTTTTATTATTACCAATGGCATATATTCAGCCGTGCTGAGGATAGTATACACATTACTACACATTCCGTACTGTTTAATTGTTCATTGTTAACTGTGACCGTGTATGCGTGCGTATACGCGTACACAAATAGTATACACATAAATTAATTATGCGTTTACGTATGTATATAGAAAATTATTATAAATGTACGCGTTAACTTGAATTTACATATTGTATAAAAGAGGTTTCTGTATTTTTAAATCTTACTTAAATGTTGTAACTGCCCCCGACGTTCAACACATATGTATATGTGCGTACACCGTTCCCAATATTTCTTACTCGGCTAAGTACATACTATACTGCATCCGTGTGTCGAACGCAGGTGTGCAAATGTGCACCAGTCAAGAGTATACGTAAGTACACATATATAATGTCCCTTCGCGAAAACTTCATTCCACTTCTTTCACTGACAAAAGACGGCAATGGCCCCTTAAAATACATATGCTGACCGAGCCGTTAAGATAATATTTTATTTATTTACTAACAACGATAGCAAAGCGAAAAATATTGAAACGATCACGGAAGCAAACGTTGTGCAGTATCGAGAAGCTATCGATCGCTGATGCCTTCCGGTTGAAACTTAACAGCAGCAGAATCTCTTGCGCCCCATAAAGATGTTCAACAGAAATGCGAATGTCCAAGCGCCGAAATTGAACCACGTTGAAACGATAGCTAATCTTAAGGCCAAACCAGTATCAACTTCTTTACTGCCTCTCCAGCCACCCATGTCCGACTGCAAATAGTCCATAAAGTCAAAGATCGCTCCGCAAGAGAGCCTATCGTGTACAACCTGTGGGAAAAGGAAGAAGGAATAATGAAGGAACTGTGACAAAGCAATGTGTTGTAAAAAGCGTACCTCGGCTTCGCGACCCGCCGAACCCAGAACTTGTATCAATCTCTTCCGATATTGCTCGCAAGTTTTATAGTAACCATCTGTCGTTACTACTGCGTGTGCCAATGACAAACAGCAAAGTAATACCGTGAGAAATGTAGCAGGTATCCATTGCTTGTACGGTGTTCTTCGCTTGCGTCTGACCCCCACCGTTGCTGCTATCGTTGCTTCTCCGCTACTCAAGTTTCTGCGGAGAGAGAATCAGGATCCGGTTTCTTAACAATTTTTCCACGAACTTACGATTACTTTCGCTTGTTCCCATTTGCTCGTCCTTAGTGTTCGTATTCGTAATCTTTTTCTTCGTACCTGGTAACATCATCGTTGATTCGCACAGGTTCACGCAAATTTCGATTGATACAGCATCGATATCCGTGGTATCCTCCGAGACATAAACCAGCCACAATCGAAGGAATTAAACCGTATACACCGAAATGGCAGAGCTTTACGTCACCTCCCATAAAAGTGCTGAAGGTATTAATACCGTACAATATGCAACCGCAATCGATGCTAATGCATACATCCAATGTCCAAGCCCAATACTGCCAGGCAGTAGCCAAACAGATTAACGACGTCACTGAGAATATTGCAGAACACAAATACAACACACTGAGAATGCGTTCTACTTGATCTTCCTTCATCCTTTTTCTTTTCTAACAGATAAGTTGGGCCTGAGGAGGATCATAAACATTGCACCGAATAAATTCACGAACGACAGTTTCCTTTCGCAAAACTTTTTCTATATGAAACTTATAAGATTTCTGCATTTTTAAAAATGCCATATTAACTGTTCAATATCTCAGTAGAAATGCAATCAGGATCGTTTCGAAACTTACAAAACTGAAATGGAACTTGGTATATAGTGAGCATGTTTTTGATTTGCCCATGAGTGCAAGTCGGAAGGAATGAAGATATTAATTATATCCCGATTATTGGTTGAACAGTAATTTTAGAACGCTCTGAATGTTCAACGCCGACCCTTCTGAAAGGTGAGAGAGAGCACAAGTACAAGCAAGTGCAGTTACTGTAATGTTTAAGCAAGTTACAATAACTTACCACGCTCCGACGAATTGATATTTATATTATATTGAAAAGAAATAATGGCAACTTCCTTTCGAAAGGACCGTTCAATTTCTAAATGTCTTTTCTGCTAAGACATTACCACTACACTTGAGGAGCCTTGATCTCTCACAGTGCGTTCGGATGCCTGTGAATACCACGTGCTTCTTGTTCAAATAAGCCGTGGATTTTTGTTAATACACATCGATGCAACATCTACATGAACGTCACGGATCGTACCGAGTAAAGAGCAAATATTTACGTTTTGCAATAAACGTTTCCGTCTCGTAAAGTATTTCTAACCAGGTTTAGACCGCTGGGTGAGTTCAACGAACAAACGAAACCGATGCAAAGGAAAGAAAAAAACTAATACCGAATGTATTTCTTCTTAATTTCTTCCACGTCAATTAAAAATAGTGCTCGTCTAATATTATATACGTACATGTATCGTGTATACAGTTCCAAGGACAGCAAGCATGAATATTACACGATAACTAATGCGCTGTAACGCATAGATTAACGCGAATAATCTAATTAATCGATCGTCA
This sequence comes from Nomada fucata, assembly GCA_948146005.1. Taxonomy (NCBI): domain Eukaryota; kingdom Metazoa; phylum Arthropoda; class Insecta; order Hymenoptera; family Apidae; genus Nomada; species Nomada fucata. The sequence continues at coordinate 658,320 of OX411282.1, forward strand.
CCTTTTTTCACAGTATTATTTACGAATTTTTGTTTCCTGCTTCTTTCTCTTCCGCCATCAGCATGTATAGGCTAGATCGAAAGTCGCACGATCGGTGTAAAATGTGAGAATACTTAAGAGCGGGGAGATAAACTTTGATAAGATTATCGTGCGTTGCTGGTGTGGAATAGTAATCCAGGTGTCACAAGCTGTACACTCTGTTGGTGCTGCTAACACATATAATTCTAAAACTAGAAAGATATGATGAACTAATTGTCAACTAAATATTAACATAGAAATACACACTCGCGGAGATGGAGTACTGCACAATTTCTTTTATTTCTCTTGCAGATTAAATCCGCTCACATCGTTACACCGCTTATGTTCTATATGAAATTGTCCTAAATGATTTTCTCTATGTACAAAACAGGTCCAATTCGTTGCGTGAATTTCTAGTGACGTTGAGTCTCGTTCGTTCAATTTCATTTTGATCTGCAAAAGAGTAGAGGGAAATATATTACAATCACTCACGCGACCGAGTACGTTTTACATCATATTATTCGAACAATGCATATGAACGAAGAAATAACATATATTTTGTTATCAAAGATATACCAGCACAATGTATATGATCTAATCAACTCATTTATCTACTTTTTGCTCTTGGCTTGCTTTCCTTTCTTTTATGTCAGGGACGTGACCGTAACAATATAAAGCATAAATAATATTTTCTAAAGGAAAAAAGGTAGGAGGACATCTATCACGTTACGTACATGTACACAAATCCGGGAGAAATATACTTTTCTTTCGCACTCACGTTTCAAAACACTTATGTTTGTCGGCGAAAATTTCTATGTTGGAACAGTTGAGGGAGGAAAAGAAGAAGTATTATTCATGTATGTTTAACAATAATGACAAATAATTTGCTATAATATGGTTACTTCCTATATCGATTTGGAAATCTGATGAATATTAAGAAATGCCTGTGAAGTACATCTGGATAAAGTTATGGAGAGTAGAGATGATAAAATTGATAACATTTGGTACTCTTTGTAAAAGTAATAGTACTTTTAGTACTAATAGTGCATTGCGGAATACTATAAGCAATTGTAGCAGAAATATTCAAGAATATTTGGGATAGAGATTTTGCTGGTACACACACAGTCTTACGCTGGGTTTATGTTGCGATGCCTCAGTTCCAGAAGTGCTTCCCGATTATTCCATAGGCAATATATCGATGCGATTCCTAGTCCAATGCAGCCACCCCTGGCACACTTTCTCAAACCAGCTGAAACGAATCGGTTTATTGCTTGTGTACTCTTTCAATGTTCTGAACATTTTTCACGTACAAATACAGGTGAACAAAATGAAACATACTGGTAGATTTGAATAGCATTCCCGTTCCAGTTGCTGCTACTAAAGTATTCACAGAATCGTCTGTACCTCTAGCCCACGATAAGAGTACACCGAATCCACTATACATTACTGACACAATTCCAAATGTGTTTGCTAGTGAAGAACCACTTTTCATTACATGATTAATTAACCTACAATCAAAGATCAATTTTATAAATATATTTTAGTTACATGTTGTATCGTCGCACATCATACAATATATATGTATTGTAATATTATGTTACATATGGCATATTGTGTATCTAACAAAGAATTTTAATTAAATTACATACTGAGTCCTTCTAAGCTTGCCTGTGTGACCAGCCAAAGATGTTGCTTTGAGGCCTCTATAAAAGCCAGTCGTACCCCCGATACCAGCACCTATTATACATGCTGCACCAATTTGACTAAAGGCCAATTCGAACCGCCCTCTTTGTTTTGCAGCACCCTCCGGGAATATATATTCTGGTTGGCTGGGTGGAAGGTACGCAGGATCAAAGTTTAAATATGGACTCAGAGATGCTAACCCTTGCGGCGGTGAAACTAGTAAACACAATGTTACATGTTACTTGGGTGGGTCGATTATAATACTGGCTTATAGGTAGTTAAAAATGCATATGCAGCGCAATCATATAGCTGATAAAGAAAAAAGATTACAATGTCTCTCCAAAACAGTAAATAAATAAGCCCTGTTTAAAAATACCGTGCATCGTAATATGACACTTATGGAAATAATATTGTTGGTGAGATCGCATGGTTACGTAGATACAAATAATTACTTAATACGCATGCCGATTTTTATACTGACATTAATCAATTGAACGTAAATACATCGGCCAAATTCATATATTCAAAACTACCTACATTCCTTTATAATGCAAATAATTACACTCATGTAAACAAGTGTTGCAATACAACACCCATTAGGTTACTTGTTAATTTACAACGTGCTTACTCGCGTTGTTATATAAATAGAGAAATTCTAACTTACCCGGTATGTTTAGATTTTCATACTGCTCATTCTTCGTAGTAGTTTTTGCATTTTCTTCGCGTAAATCAATCATTTTACTTGTCAGACTGGTTAAATTTTATATAGATCTATTATTTTTTGTAGCAACTAACACTCACGAATAGACAGAGGCTGCACGTTTGCTTCCAAAAGTTACATTCATCCACGCACTCTGAACATATCGAGAATCAATGGTCTAGTTCAAATTTCTACCGCGTTAATTCCAACAATATCTACCTACTACTTATTAATTAAGACCAAAGTCTTTCGGGATACCGTGAAATATTATATTGAACGATATGTATGTACTAGAAAGATTCGGGATGAAAGGAGTGCATCAAACTGTCTGCTCTATGAGCACACAATGTTTTAATAAATTACAATTGGCAATACGAAAGGGAGATATGTATTATGTTCTTCCTTGGATCGTAACAAAACCATGTTCAATAAATATTAGATGAAATTAAAATATAGACAACAAACAGAAACAATTATTTACGCTATGGGCAAGTATACGCGTTTTGATTGTGACACAATGAAATTTGTCCATTTTCATTCATTCTCTAGAAATTGGAAATCATCATTTGAAGATCGCCAATATCATTTTGTTAACTTTAAAAAGTGGAGGGGTAAGAGACTAAGGACACAGGCGACCTCTGTTGTGGCAACGACCGCGCATTAAACTATGCATTGCATTGCTGTTGAAAATGGCGTCGGGCTCGGAGGTGCCAGAATATTCGTCCCCAGCAAAACGACGAAAAGTCGATGGCATCGGTTGCAACGGTACCAATAGTGTGAAACCTGTTTTCCAAGACTGCGAGACGTCGCATGGCAGCCCAATTGAAGATCCCGAAGGTATTTTCACCAAAATATGGTCCATTCGTTAATGAAATTTACAAGATTGCAAGATGGCGGTCAAGAAGGCGTCCGCTCGTCTTGTATGGTATCGTTCGTTTGTAGTTAATGGAAGATGAGAGCCGCCATGACAGTTTCTGTGTACGTCGCATATCTACCTCCGTAGTTAATTTTCCATGTTTTCAACTACATCGTTATGAATTTTGCTTTTGTATCAACTTTTTTTATTCGTCAATTTGCTTCAAAATGTTCTCCCACTATATATTTGTTCTTTTTTCAACTTTTTCCCTTCTAAATGAAAACTTGGATCGGGGAGTGAATATAGTAAAAAAGTGGCGTCGGTGCAATGCAAAGTTGCATAGTACATTCGATGGGCGTCCACAGAGGGCACCATTTTCACTGTGAACGCAGTACGAACGGTGCGCGCTATTCTTACGAATTCAATATGAACCTGCAAATTTTTTCAACTTATCCAAATGCCATTAATTTCATGAGAGATTTATTTTGAATCCAACTCCACCAGTGGGAGTATCGTTTTTGTTATTAATCATGATAAACGTACAGAATATCAGGAATATTTTGTCAACCTACCGAAAATAATACGCAAAGTACGAACTTCGCCCTGTTAAAAATTTCAACAATCGGCTACTCATTGAAGAAATTAATTAAAAACAATGTTACAGAAACGTACGGAGGTGATAGCGGGTTCAACGAATCAAGCGAAGAATCTAAGTCAGCATCTGTTTCTCCAGATGCAACAAAAGTGAAAAGAACATTGTCTCGAATTGAGTCACGTACAGAGGATACTGGTTGCCCGTAAGTTTCCCTTGCATATTGTTTTTAGACATTTTTATTTGGCAGAACAATGGTGGTTAATTGCTTAATTTGGGAGAAACTATTACGAATAACCTGACTAATTTTTCATAATGGTTCAGAATCGACACAGCGGATGAGAAAGATGAAGTGTCCTCAACTGTTTCGAATTTATCTGATTTATCGGGTCTTTCTGAAATCACTGGCGAGGGAGACATTAATCATCAGTGGAGAAATGCATCTTCTTGGGTTCAGAAACAGATGCTGATAGGCGCAGATCCCAGGGATCTGTTACATCATTTACTAATGGATTCCACTCAGATTCCAGAACAGGTCGACGATCTAACACTTTGGAAGGTGCGTAAAAAAACCTGAGTAGAATTTGTTTCACAGTAAGCAATGAACCTTGAATCCTTGGCAACTTCAAAACTTAAATCCTTTAATATTTTGCTTTATTATATTTCAGATTATAATAAACATGATGTCCGAGCCACCGCGACGCCAAAAACTGAGGCACATTAATACATTGTCGGATGTTGTTAGATTAATACGCAATTGTAATAGAATTATAGTTTTAACTGGGGCAGGTGTTAGCGTTAGTTGTGGAATTCCCGATTTTCGAAGTAGGGATGGCATTTATTCGAGGCTGGCCCAAGATTTTCCGGATCTGCCCGATCCACAGGTGATTTTTCTCTTTCCTTCCTCAATGTTTTTTGCTACTATCTCCATACAACGCATTCAAAATGATTGAGTTTTTGCTTTGTCATCAGGCTATGTTCGATATCAATTATTTCGGTCAAGACCCGAGACCATTTTTCAAGTTTGCACGAGAGATTTATCCTGGACAGTTTAAACCAAGCCCCTGTCACAGGTTTATAAAAATGCTTGATAAACAGAAGAAACTTTTAAGAAATTATTCTCAAAATATCGATACGTTGGAACAGGTGGCAGGAATTGAAAATGTGATAGAATGTCATGGTAAGTGAGAGTAATACATATGCCACGCACGATTAGAAGAAACAAATGTCTCGCCTTAAAACGAATCGTATATGAAAAATGAATATTCATACCTTTCATGAATGTACTTTATATTCAAGGTTCTTTCGCAACTGCATCGTGTACCAGATGCAAGTATCAAGTGAAGGCAGATGATATTAGAGAAGACATTTTCGCCCAGAGAATACCATTGTGTTCAAAATGCAGAGTTAACGCATTGCCATCCATATCGGAGATAAATCCTAACGAAAGTTACAAAGGTAATTATAAACGCTGATCGTTCTGCACAGCACTGGCTGATGTTGTGCGATCATTGTACAGTTTTCCATAATAACTTGCCAACTCTTTGTAATACAAAATTAGCTACCTAGTGATAGTTTTTGCTATTAGTCTTTCCTGTAGCGCGTCGCGAGTTGATGGCCATGAGAGAACATTATCTGCTCTTTACGGAATGCGTCTTCGCTAAATGATGTTGCCATTTACTCTGATCTACGCATAAGTTGTTACATCAATTGTAACTACGAGTAAAACCTTGGCTTGTTTACAAGCATATAAGGTAAACTTTTAATAGTTGCATCAAGTTGTTACCCGTGCGTGCTGTTTAGCCAGATTTGTGGGGTAGTATTTGCGATATGCCGTTCAAGCGCTACCGAAATTAGGCAAACGTGTTACGTTCAAAATTGAGTAAAACAGACAGCGCAGCCTGCAGCGGCTAACGGAAAACGTTTTCAGTGAGGCAGTTTTCATAAGGAATTTTTTTAAATTTTCAGAGTTAGTGACACAGGGTATCATGAAACCAGACATCGTTTTCTTTGGCGAAGGACTTCCGGATGCTTTTCACGATGCGATGGCCAAAGACAAAGATGATTGTGATCTCTTAATAGTAATCGGTTCATCGTTGAAAGTCCGACCAGTGGCGTTAATACCATCATCTATCCCTTCTCACGTTCCACAGATTCTCATTAACCGTGAATCTCTGCCGCACCTAAAGTTCGATGTTGAACTCTTAGGAGACGGTGACGTTATTGTAAATCAACTTTGCCACTTGTAAGTATATATTGCCAAAATCAGTCGTGTCTGCATAACCCTGTACACTTGATAGATTTGCGCATTTCTTTCTTTTTTTAAGGATGGAGGATTGCTACAAGGAAGTATGCTGGAACGACGTAATTCTTAATGAAGCTGCTCAACTTTTACCGGCCCGTTACTTGTTGGACGACAATTGGGAGGAAAGTCAAGATACAACATCGAACACTGTGCTGTCGCGGGACAGTACGGAGGCTGACTTTAAGCCACACGATTCCTGTTCTGTCGAGAGTCAAGACAGCCTGGTAGCGCCTGATAATATGGTAGACCAACGACTAGATAATATAAACGCGCACGACTTATCCTATTGCAACGATCATACGAATAGCATAGAGGAAAAATTGAACGATTTGGGCGGCGATAGTCCGAAGAGAAGATTGGGCGAGTCAAGCGCAGAGAGCAGTCCGAAAAGAATGAATTTTGGCGGCAGTTGCACGTTGGATTTCAATTTGTGCTCCCAAAAAGCAGAGACTGCTTCTGACGGTTCGATCGACTATAAACTCCACGCTGTCCCCGTCGACCCTACATCCAAAGAGTCCGGGCGACTTTACAATTTGGGAGAGTGTCAAGTATTTCCAAGAATTATAGAAATTTCCTCGGATAATACACCACTGTTCGATGCCACATTAAAGCCGAATCATTGTACAGATAATAGAACGTCAGTAAGCATGAACCATGAATGTCCGACGACAGCGTGTACCGTTGAAGTTGAGAAAATGAATTTTAAGCCGCGGCAAGCATCCATAGATTCTGCTTTAGATTCTGGTATAGGCGATAGTTGTAACAGCGTGGACAGTAGTGATGGAAAATGTAACAATAAGGAAGAATTAAAAAGCAGACGATTAGATCAACACTGTTGGCAGCCTAAAGAACGAAAAAGTCTTGCAGTAAGATTACCAGGTACATATATCAATGCCATTTTTCTTTCTTTCCTTCTCCGTTTTGTAAGAATGTACGTACTTGCTTAGCAATCCCGCATGTCGACATAGGTACATTGAGATTATTTGTTCACAGAGAATTCTTATTACCAATTAACTCCTGGAAAATACATATTCCCTGGGGCGGAACTGTATTCAGATCTCGAAGAATATGATCACTGTTCACTTTCCGTTAATTCTGACAGTTCGGTGAGCGACAGTGAATCTTCGTGCGCGGAGGAAGAAGAAGAAGACGATGACGACGACGATGATGAAGATGAGGACGAAGGTGAAGACGAGGAGCCAATGGATGCAAATGCAGATGATGTGGTGGTACAGAGAGATGGTGTTAATGAGAATATTGATGATGGGTGGAAAGTGATAAAAGGACAAAGAAAAGAAGCGGAGCAAATGAACGAAACGGAGAAGGTGAAGCGATTGACGAGAATGCAGATGGATAATCTACGGAGACCGATGGAAAGGGAAGTAGAAGGATTTTCTTCGTAAGTAAGTTTTAAAGCGAGAATAGTCTGAAATTTTGAAAATATGCAACTTGGTTACTACCTTACAACCAGAACCAGCAGACTGGGCAGGCAAGTTGGTAAAAGATTTACCAATGCGATAGACGTTAATACTGTCAGTGAATATGTGAAACAAACAACAACAAACCGATCACGCAATAGTGCATATGACTAAGAGTAAATTGCATTTAAAATATAGCGATTTTCATTCACAGAAGCTTTATCAGACTTTGTAGTTTGATGAAACGAACGATAAATAAACTGGAGAAGTGTGCAATTCTCATCACGGCACGTGTGTGCACGTGCAATAAGGTATATACGGGTGCTTACACATAGAGCACACGTTTATTCTTTAAGATCTGTTAACGAGGCAGTAGGGATAGTAGTAGCTCCATTTTCACGGTTTTTAGTAAACAACCACACATTATGTGTACCAGCCTGAAATCATTCAAACACATTTAGCGATTGTCTATTTCTTAGCTATGGTAAAAGCAGCAGTGGTTAAAATTTATTTGTACGCGGGAAGCTTCTTTAAAAAATGTGCTTTTCAATGCAATAAAAAGTTCTCGACAATTTTTTTCACAGGTCATCGAGTACCTACCATTTGAGAAATGTAAACTAAATAATTGTTGCCAGCACATTGGAACTTGAATATTGAAATTAGTTGCAGAAAACAGAGAAATTTTCAACGTACTGAATAAAGACATTCAAATTACGCAAGTACAGCTCAAAAGAGAAACTGAGAGTAACCGTACTATGAATATATTAAACGACCATAATTGCAGAAAAGTAAATTATCCATGACTACTTCGCGGTACACATCATATTCTTCTTTCCTCTTTTCCATTTTTTTACTCCTGCATGCCAATGCCTCTAGCTTGGACATAACATCGCGAATAGAATTGAATTCCAGTGTATGATTTGTGAATGTTTCATCGAGACTAAAGTAGATTATAAACATACAGAATATTGTGCAATCGTAGGCTAGAGAAGATCCAATATAAATATTACAACACTGTACATTCTTGTGGATAAAGAACAATATATACAATGAATATTGTATACCCGCGCGCGAGAATATCAACGGTGTAGAAGTCTAAATCGATTTTATCGGCGAAACATTCATTCTTCTCACCTTAAGGTTCTTTATAAATTACCATGTTTACGTGTTACGAGGGCATAGTTAATTTTTATACAAAATACTTGACGGATCATCAGAAGAGAAAGTAAACCTCTGGTAAGACTCGTCCTCTTGTAAAAAAATATACACATAGGGAAGGATAATTCTAAAACGAATTGGTCCTTACTTCGATGCTGATGTTTCTTTTACTTAGTAATACTACAATCTGCTATTGTCGTTAATCGTTTTGAGTTTTCATCCACTGCTATAAAATTAACTATCATTAGTGATTATTTATGTTTTGTAAATTATTATATATGTTAAGGGAGAATCGCGATAGTATCGTGTGCAGGTGATCGAGAAACGTGTATTTTTAAAATACTTTATTTGTTAGCGCGTATGAAAATGCGAACAAGAAGTATTAATGTATCACAAGACTTGTAGATTGGAGAACATCGTTGAATGAACGAATTTAATGGTGCGTGTGTGGTATTTAGAATTGGAAAGCATTTTCAAAATTACTACCAAAAGGTGCTTCGTCGTCTATCGTGAAATTTTAACGCAGAAAGAGGGAATTGAATGAAAGACAGATGACGTGTATGTGTATGTTGTGCGCGCGCGCTTCTACGTTGAAAGAGATGTTTAAAAAACAGCACACACAGCAACGAAAAAGACAGTGACGAGGACAGTTGAAACATAGTTTTAAGTTTTAGCAATAGATTTACGGAGGATAAGGCGCAATGATTTCGCACTAAATGTGTTTAGGTTGTTAGGTCTCGACATTTTCTTTTTTTTTCGTTTTTTTCTCATTGGAGCACGGGCGAATGTACAAAGCAATGTTCGATAACATTGCGTGTTATTTTTATATGATGTAAAGAATGATTGACAGTCGAAGGTGGAAGAAGGATAAAGTAGAGTAGCAACCTTATGTAACTAAATGAATGAAATTTGGAATAACGAAGTAATGAATGTAAATCGCTCCTGTTACATCGGTACATGTGTTTGCTCTCGCGCGTGCATGTGTGTATGTGAATGTTCTGTGTGTATAAATCGACGCCCTCTCGAAGTTTAGTTACGGTTACGTGTATTTATAAGGGACGAAATGGTTGTGTGAAAATTTATTATAATTATTATAGAGCAAAACACTTGTTCGCTAAACATTGTGCGTAAAGTTTAAAAGTATCCGTGTGAATACCAATACATATGGTTCGTATGTATACATACATAATGCACGCTACACGCATACGCATATACATGCAAATAGAATATGTGTACGTGTAACTGATAAGAAACAGTAGTGCGTATAACAGTGTGTGACGGCATACGTGGAAAAAATATGAGATTACTAGACCATCAAGAAGTACTCAACATTTGTTAGGTATACTTCCAGCGCGTGGTATGAAGCTTTATTTTTTATTAGCACGGCGTATACAGAAAGCTACCGACAAATAGTTCCAAAAATTAAACTTTGCCAAAACGTCCTGAACGATGAGAGTGGGAGAGGGAGAGAGAGAGTGAAAGAGAAGTAAGCAACTGATATAAAGTGTCAAAAGAAAAAAATTGATTTTATTCCATGCAAGTGCAGTCACTTTTCTAAGGATTTAGAGGACTAAATCTTCCGCTATGTACAGATACCTTTATTTAGCATTGTTTAGGAAATCGGTACAGAAGAGGCACGAATTAGGTATTATGTTTTATAGCTTCCAATTTATCTTAATTTATTTAAATTTATCTCGCGCGCGCGCACACACACACACATACATATAGATGGTAAGTTAAGCTAGTAGGTATACAATTAGGGAGGGAGGTAGATAGATAATTGGGTAGGCATACAAGTGAACAACTGGATACGGTAACTGAAAGACAGAGTGACAGACGGACAAAGAAAATACGTATAAAGATATATAACCGAAGTAAAGTACATGTTCTCTACATATATTGCACATGCATGCATACATTCCGCATGTATGTAAAAAGTATGCTCTAGGTACACAAAGTGTATGTATATATGAATGTCCGTACATACGTGAAATGTGTATAGTAAGCTGATTTTAATAGTCACTAAAGATTTTCCATGAATTCTGTAATTTAACACCCACCCTTCTCCCTCTCTCTCTCTCTCTCTCTCTCTCTCTGCCTCTCTTTCTCTCTGTTAATCGACTAGATGCGTAATTGTATTGTATTTCCGTCAAATATCCATATAATTTGTTTGATTATCCGTAATCGTTTCCAACTGCGTTCTAGGAATTAATCATTTTCTTACAATTAGTTTTTTGGCTACTTACACAAAAGCAACAACATGATATAGATGTTCAGTATATTCGTGTTACCATATTATTTAACAAATATTCGCACAAAGTCGATTGCAGGGAAACGTGCCGTAAAGATTTGACAATCATGCCCACTTTTTTCCATGTACCGACTTTTTTTGTATAAATATGTCATATGTAAATATTTATTATTTTTACTGTATAATGAGAATCGTGATTTTCGATCGTTCCAGCTGGAGAGTGAATACTACCTATCCCTATCTTTCTTTCTTTTTTCTTTCGAAAAAATTATGATTCGTGCATTTGATACCGCCCTTGTAATGGATATCTATCTTATTGTTTAATTACATCTGTCCTTAGATCGATACACCATTCGAAATTTCTTCAAATCTATTCACCGTTTAGCTGGGTCGAAAGAATATGAGGTGCAAAAGCTCTGAATTTTTTATAATTTGTTATTTAATACAAGGAATGTTATAGAAATGTTCTCTATATTTCAAACGTTATTAGTTTTCTGTTTCTTTGGTATTACTAATGTGTAAGCTTATCTCCTAAATTAAACATTTTTCTATGATAATAAAACGATTCGTTGATCCTTTATACTATACTACACGTTCATGCCCCCTATTTTCTATTGGAAATTGCAACGGGAACAATTGCTATTGTAGTAGTTTCTGTTGTAGATATTCCCCCCAACTTTTTCGTTGTGTCCGACGTCCTAAGATAGGGACAGAATGATCGTCGAATCAGGATCTATAATCCAAGACGTCGTTGACTAAAATCGGCTCAGCAGAAGCCGAGATAACTGAATTTGTTTAAACAAATGATAAACAAATGCCATTATTTCGACTTGCAAGCGAGCTACATCAGTGATCATGGGACATAAATTGAAGCTAGCAGTAGAAGCCACAATCTGCAATAGGTGTAAACAATCTTTTATGTGTAGTTCAGTTGTTATAAACAATTGAACAATTAAAATTGTTATTATGGCCAACTGGATGTAGTTACAGCAACGAGGTATTTTTATCGTATATCTTGATCGCTTCCGTTTCATTTGATATTCCACTTTTTAAAAAACAACCACCAGGAGCCGAGATAACAATTTTTAAAAATTTTGTCGGTAACGTGACATGTGACGCCATCTCGCGTTTGCGGCCTTTTTCGTAGTTTTCCGCACCGCTAAAACCGAATTTCTGGATTACATCGTTAATTTCAACAATTGCGTTTTTCTCTTAAATTAAATTAAAGCTACGGACCATATCTATCCGCTCCAACTGTTGCAACACTATGGCCTTTGTGGTTTAAAAGTTATTAACAATTGAAAAATTGTCGAAAATGCACTCCGAGTCATTGCATATGTCTCGGCTTCTGGAGCTGCTATATCCATGATGGATAACTCAAAATGAAGGTAAAGCATGCTGCGACACAACAATGATCGATTCACTAAGGCTGCGTGCGCCCTATATTTATTATATAAAATTTGAGAATCCGTTTGAGAATTGCACCGAAGCTTTAAACGAGAGCCGATTTAATGATGAATCATATTGTTCTTTAAACCAAGACCTTCAATTTGAGGGTCCGTGATTAAAATCGGGCTGGTAGAACGCGAGATAATATAGTTTGTTTATAATTTCGTTAAACAAATTGAAATATCTCAGTTTCTACTGGGACGATTTTAATCAACGACGTCTCAAATTAAAGGTCTTCATTCAAGGAACAATCTCTATGCAGCGTAGAATAGCTCCCATGCATAGTTATTGTGTACCTTTCAAATAAATGTTTTAAGTTGTTTATAACAAATGAACAGAGCATGGATCGTTCGGAAATCGTATATTGCCCTGTAGCAGCATCCATTATTTATATTTTAAGCACACGATCAATAAGTTAGCGCCCCCAGGAGGCCAGATAATTGCAGTGACTCGGACTGCATTTTTACCGAATATTCAATAGTTAATAACTTTTAAACCACAAATACCGTATTATTGCAACTGTTGGAGGAGATAGCTGTCGTCCGTAGCTTTAATTTAAGAAAGGTCCGGTTAAAAAATATGTACTAGAAGCCGAGAAACACGCAATTGTTTAAATTAACGATGTAATCCAGAAATTCGGTTTTGAAGGGGCGGCAAACTGCGAAAAAGGCCGCAAACGCGAGATGGCGCCACTACACCGGTTACCGACATGTCGTTACCGACAAAATTTTTAAAAATTCTTATCTCGGCTACTGATGGTTGTTTTTTAATAAATTAGGCGTCAAATTAAAGGGAAACGAATAAGCTACACGATGAAAAATACCCCGTTGCTGTAAATATATGCAGGTGGCCGTAATAACAACTTTCATTGTTTAATTGTTTATAACAAATGAACTTCACATGGAATAATGTTCACTTGTATTGGAGATGGTAGGTGATACTTGTAGCTTTAATTTATGTCGCTTCTTGGCCCTCTCTTCTGTTTTCTTCCTCTGTATATCCCATAACATTTCTTCTCTCTCCTGCTTCATACTTACTAATGTACTTTTTTGTGTGCGCAGGCAAGGAGTAAGGAACATTGACCGGCACTTCTCATCATGCATAAAAGCAGGAAAGAAGAAAGAATAACTCTTGCCACAGACTTTTGTTATAGCAATTAGTTTAAAAAAATAGCTTGTAACTATTAGCCCGTTAGTTTAATTTAGAACAATTGTGCAATTAACTGTTAGGGCATACCTGGTATATATATCATTTTATATTCAGCATATTCAGTAGAACTTATATATATACATATACTTTAATTACTTTTACTACAAGTTCGACTGAATGCGCTAAGTATAAAATGAAAAATATAATAAATACTTTACATATGCACAAGTTACACAATTGTTGTAATGTAAAATAAGCTTGCGTGTATAAAGTACGTATACTTTAATATAAGTTTTATCTGTAAGATATATTATACATTGCCTTCAAAGAATAGTTTATATAGTATTAGAAGTATAGAAAGTATTAATAGTTTAGAAAGTATTAGCTAGTAAATTTGAATAAAAACATGTTTGTAACTTGTATCTTCATTAATTAATTTAAATAAATCTTTAATGAAAGGAATTCTACTGCTCTTGTTATTTTCAATCCTTATAAATCCTTAAAAAGACCTAATGCCAACTCCTTAAACAAGTACTACCGTGGAGAAACTTTAACTGCAAAGTTCACAAGCGGAGAACTTGTAAAAATAGACCCGTTCACTATTAAACATTGCACTAATTACCAGAAATTAAGTAACGTCTTGCTGAGAGCTCCAGAAATTTAAGCGCTCGGAAATTCCTGGAACGCGACGTACTTTTCAAGAATTTGTGAAATAGAATAGAATGATTTTGGGCGAGATATTTTGAAGAAAATATGTTGCGAAAATCGTGGATTTGTATCAGGAAAATATGATATGCGAGGAGGTATTCTATCTCAACAATTGTCTGGACATTAGCTAACCAATTCTTCAAGAAGTGAAGACTTAGAATTTGCTGCTTCCAAATTTAATAATGTATAGGGCCATTTCTGCAAGTTTCTCGCTTTAGGACTTTGTATTTAAAGTTCTTCCACGATACTTCTTGTATAAGGAATTGGAATTAGGTTTTTTCAAGGATTGGTAAGGTATGAAAATAAAAAAAGCAGTGGAATTCTTTTCATTTAAAATTTATTTAAACTAATCAATGAAGGAACAAGTTACAAAACTGTTGTAATTCGAATTTATATGGTAATACTTAGGAACTTTTATTTTATATCTATTGACAATACGTTGTAATGCTAAATTTTTAAACTAACATTTACGTAATATAAAAAATACTATAAACATAAATAATCTAATACTTATAAGCTCTTCTTAGAAGTTAATATTCAGTATATCTTACAGATAAACCTTATACTGAAATTTACGTGCTTTATATGCTGAAGCGTATTTTAAATTACTGCAATTTTACATTATTATATCTTTCATTTTATATTTAGCACATTTAGTAGAACTTATATTAGTAATATAAGCAATATTACAGTTTATATAAGATCTATCGAATAAACTGAATACAAAATAAAGTATATAATAGATGTACCTAACATTTTATTGCACACTTGCTTTAAATTTAGCTTATGCGCTAACAGTTACAAACTATTTTTATAAACGAATTTACTATAACTAAAGGATAACTAAGGTATGTGGCAAAAGTTTTTCTATCTTCTTTCTTGCTCATATGCATTATCAGAAGTGCCAGGCAATACTCGGTCCTTTTTGTCAGCGAAACCTGCACACACAAAAAATATATATATGAATAAGTATGTAATAAGAGAGAGAAAGATTGTTAAAGGATATTTAAAGGAAAAAGAAAGATGGGAAGGCTCAGCCAGAAGTATAAGAGAAAGAGAGGATTATTTAAAAAGGAATGGATGAGTCTCATAAGAATAAATCTGATCAGAGCTGAAGTAAAGGAATTAACATAGAGAGTGAAAAGAAGAGACTATGAAATGCAACAGCTGAGAAGAAACAGAATAATAGAAGTAGCAAGATATAATGAAATGTTTAAATACATTAGAACAGAAATAATATACTAAAGTAGCTAAGTAAGAACAGACGACGGCACAATCAGCAACTAATAGTGCAGGTGACAGTTGCAAAAGCATTACAGGATGAATAAATATTGGGAATATAAGAAGAATGAAAGACGTGACCTGTGCACACAAAAATTTGGAACGTTAGAACACCTGTTAAGAAAATGTATGGAAACACGGATAATAGGATAAATTTGAAAGGAAAAATGTATAATAGATATGCCATAAAGGGATAAGAATAGTGTAATACGTAAGGTAGAGAAGGAGCAAGAAGATATAATGAAAGGTTTACATAGTTACATGACTCATGTGCCCAACACTTGTTCAGTAAATAATAGTTCTTCAACTAATCATTATTCATAAGCAGAGGACGCTGAAATCAGTGTCGAATTTCTGAGTCGGTATGGCAGTCACGTTGGCCCACAAAAGTCCATAAGGTAATTCGTCTATTCCTATATCTCGTCTGTTGTTTTGGTTTTTAATAAATTAATTTTATATATTTATGCTCCTTTCCTTCCAATTTTCACCTGCCTTTACTGACTTTTTTTTTCTTTTCGACAACTTCCTTTGTAATGCACTTCATTTGGCAAAAATACAGTTCTCCTCTGAAATCTTGTGGATGAAATACATCTCAAAAAACGTACAGCACTCGAGCAAACTACCATGGAAAAAGAGGGTATGTAATGTACAAATAATAACCTATGAGAAGTATCATTCGCCTCTATGTGTATTCCATTTTCAGAGATTTGTCGATATTTTAATAGTATTATTAAAGATGAAAAAGATGTTTCTGCCGGTATGGCTGCTATCCGTACACTACTCAAAGTTTTGGAGTATTCAAAATGTAAGTATAGATAAGCATTGATAATGAAATTTGTACTACTGCTTTGCATCTTTTCATAGCTGAAACCGTTCAAGAACTTCGATATTGCTTGCAAAACGCAATAGACGCAATGAGGTCGACTGAAAATCCAGTTACAGCTATTGCATCTGGCAGTGAATTATTTCTCCGTTTTATAACTCTGGCTACATTAGATACACCTGTAAGAACATGCGTGCACAGTATATCAGAACTTTTTTTCTTCTTACTGATCTATAGAATTTAACAAGTATACCGCAAGATTTAAGCGGTCTCTTTCAATGTTCTGTGTTGTTTGGTATTAGTCATTTGCAGAATGCAAGGGAATTATGCTCCACAGGGGAAAGATGTTTTATGAAAAATTGGTGGCTGCTAGAGGAAAGGTGGCAAAAGTAGCGGCGCACTTCATTAAGGATGGTTCTGTAAATTTCCCCTCGGTTACAATTATATATGTATCCTTTTTAGCCTCGAAGAATTCTCCATTTTTTGTTGTAATACCTTTCTTTGTTTTAGAAAATACTTACTCATTCTAAATCTAGAGTCGTATTGCAAGCAATGAAAGAAGCTGCTTCCAGTAATAAAATATTCGAGGTCTACGTAACATCTTCTTCCCCAGATAACAGTGGGTAAGTATTACGTTTGTTACATTTCAGTTTGCGTGTAATAATGTGACTACTTATTTTATTCTTCGCCAATCGCAGGGAAGATATGTGCAAAAACCTAACAAAATTGGGGGTATCCTGCACGTTGATACTAGATTCTGCTATGGGATACGTTATGGAACAAGTTGATATGGTAATGGTTGGAGCCGAAGGGGTTGCAGAAAGTGGAGGTGTTATCAACAAAGTAGGTGTAATCTTTAAGGTTCAATTTTGCAAACGCGACTGCAGTTTTTTTGATCGATTACTGCTATTGTAGGTGGGCACGTATACAATGGCCATGTGTGCCAAGGAAATGAAAAAACCTTTTTACGTGCTAACGGAGAGTTTCAAGTTTTCCAGAATATACCCTTTAAATCAAGTCGATCTTCCAGACGAATTTAAGGTAAAGTATCAAGTTAAATACTATTATCTCGGCACTTGGAAAATAGAATCGGGATATGTAAGAAATCCTTTATGATCAACTTTGCTTTTCCAGTACACAGCAAGCACGTTGAAAAAAGATCTACAGAAGGAACATCCGCTAGTGGATTATACACCACCACATTACATTAGCCTTCTGTTTACAGATTTAGGTATTTTAACTCCATCGGCTGTAAGCGACGAACTAATTAAATTGTACTTATAAAAATTGTACATCCGCTTTGAGATTTTATTGTTTCAATCTTTATTGTACGCAATAAATTTGCGTATGAAAAGAAAAGCAAAGAATGATACGAATAGATATAAAGTCATTTTAACTTTAAACAAAAAGAGCGTATATGTTTAAACTTTAAACACCTGACAAGCATCTTGAATTTTGCAAGAATTCCGCTTCGATATAAGTTTTATTAATTCATTTTAAAAATAATATTGAGTATTGAAAACCACAACACGCTCGTTTACTTTCTCAAACCGCAATTCGGAGTAACAAGCAATATAGTATATAAACAATGTTGCTGTACGACACATGCGTTCATCTTTTTTAATACTTTAAAACTATTCTCTGTACTTACGAGATATTAGAACTCAACTTACGCTTCTTGCACGATGGGTGCACGCGCGTACGTACATATATGCTTTCAGTAACCATGATTATATTAAATATTAGTTTATACGCATCTCGATAGTTCAATTTACATTATATATTGCACAGCAATAACGAATAAATTCCTACACGTAATTTTCGATATAAAAAGTTCAAATTACTATAAAAATCAAATACATTTGTCATACATGAGTTAATACTAGACTCTGTGTATTGTATACGACAGTTTCGTATTCATAACATATTTATATGTGTACTGAACAATTGCATAAAACTCAATAGAAAGATATAAAGTATTTTTGGTTAAACATTTCGTTTGTTTAAATTATACACTTATTTGGGATATCTCTGTTACGTTACGCTTATTGCAAAAGCCTACTATAGACAAATAACTCGTACCACACATTGTTTGCTTTATGGTTGAATACTGCGGTGTACATTGAATCACCATTTGGACGGATAAGCGATACGACATACGACAGACTTTCAATGCAAAACTACTAATGGAAAATGAAAATTACACGAACAATAAAATAGACATTCCTACTGAATCAACCACAGATTTTCTGCATATTTAGTTCAGCAATTTTTGTTTAAAAAGCTTTATCACTCTATCTCATGACACTTTACCAATAAACCTTTGCTAATATAACAGTCAAAATTATATATACCCGAAGAAATATCACAACAATGATGCGATCATAGACGTGAAAAAGTCACCGAAACTTAAGTAGCACAACAATCTTGACAGTGCACGAAGTAATGTAAATCAAGATTTTTATGCAAGTGAATTAAATATTATAACAGTATAATATGGTGAATCTGTAGAATATTGAATTCGTTAGAAAGTCGTGAAATCCTTCAAGATGTTCCAATATAATTTGTATCATGGTACGATGATATATTCATGTTTTTTTTCGTTTTTCTTTATGTATAACAACAGATAAATATAACGGAAAACATGGCAATAGAAATGATTCGCTATGAAAATGAATCCGCTCTGGCAGCGTGAAATGAAGAACAGCTGTCCAAGAAACATGGACAATGCTCGATGCGTTTCAGAGCAAATCATAAACATGTCATGTATATACGTTTTGGTGATGAGCATCGATTTTTAAAGCTCGTTATCTTTGAGCTAATACAATACTTGTATAAAGGAATTTATAACTACAATAAACAATACAAAAAGAATGTTACGCGCGATACTGATTAGCACCGATCTAAACTTAATATTTATAAATACGCTTGAGACAGGGTCTCAACAACAGTATAAATCTGGTCGAAATGAGGACGTTTCTCTGGTTCGTACTCCCAGCATCGTAACATTAAACGATAAATTTCATCCGGGGTGTTTTCTGGTGCTGGCATTCGATAGCCTAAAGCAACATCAATTTTTACGCAACTGTTAAGCAAAATTATTATTTGTATGAAAAATTACCTGCGTCAATTTTTTCACGAGCTTGAGAATTGGACATTCCACTATATGGGCTGCCACCTTTGGAAAATATTTCCCACATTAGGACACCGTAACTCCACACATCACACAGTGATGTATATTTACCTGTAGGAATAATTGTATGAAAAAAACGGAAAGTAGTAGAATCCTGTACACGTTACTATCGCATCACATCTGATCAAAGTACCAAAATTTAACGCTTCCGGAGCCGTCCATTTAATCGGAATCTGTTTCATACCATCTGAGACTATATACTCTTCTTCTTCCCGTGACATTCCAAAATCTGATATTTTTACTATGGATTCGTATCCTAGAAATGAAATATGTTTGCCATCTCATATATGCTACTACTCTAAAAATGACCGCACCGTAACATCACCCTTACCAACACTTCTACTTACCGACGAGACAATTACGAGCAGCTAAATCTCTATGGATACAATATTTCGATTCCAAATAACGCATACCTGCAGATGCATCTTTACACATTCGAAGCTGTTCTTGTTGCGAGATGGTGGCAGCATTTTTTCTTAAATATGTCAACAAGGAACCACCTGTTGTCAAGTTTAATTGGCGATAACGAACAAATTGCGATTCTAATTGATTTATAAAAAATGAAACTGGTTTCAGAATAAACATACCAGGTACCAGTTCCATAACAATCATAATAGGTTGCTTTTGAACACAAATTCCAATAAGTTTTACTATATTTGGATGATCGTATTGCTTCAATATTCTACCTTCTTGTAAAAATTTTCGTTTCTGTTCGTCTGGTAACGTTACTTTGCATGTTTTTACCGCCACCTCGGTCTTACAGGTTTTCAATTGTGCTTTATATACATCTCCAAAGTTACCCTGGAAATGCAGAAAACGTTACACTGATCAATGGATTCGCGAAATTGAATAACTTTTTTCCTTGCAAAATTCAGTATACCCGTCCTATTTTTTCTAAAAGGATTACATCGTCATTATTTAGTTCCCATCGTTCGCGTAATATTGGCGTTTTAAGAATAGCCCCGGATCGACTAGTCACAGGTAATCCGGACATCCATTGATGTCTAATTAATTCTTGAATCGACGGAAAAGTAGGTCCTTCGAATCTGTAATGTCCCTAAAATTAATACGAATATATTCGTTCCTCTGGTTTCTGTATCGACTGTACCGTACCATCGTAAGCGAAATTGGATGCTTACTTCAGGTGCTGTTTGCACAATGAAATGCTTGTGGCCGTCCCAACAAATAGATAAAACTATTTGACACTCGTCGTTCCTTGTTGTTTCGCGTACCAAAAAGTCTCCTTCTGTCACAAGCAACCTCACAACTTCTTCTCTCGGCAATACACCATGAAACCATTCCTCCTCCATGAGATCACCGCTTCCATTTCCTTTTTGATTAGTAGTCAAGTGCGAAGTTCCACGAAACGGTGCCTATAATACATACATTCATATCAGTACTTACTCTGATCCCATGAAACTAAGATATAAAATTGCTACTTTCTTTCTACCTGTACCGAGCAATTTCATGTAATACCACGTAACGTTTCACAAGCGTTAGTAAAGAAAACGAGTCAGTCAAATTCATTTTCCTTTAATATCACTGCCATCAAACAAACATGCTTAACGTTAAAAAGTGTACGCAGATGATCGATTCGATTGTAAATGTTTTACGATATACACTCCTCTTCGTACTCGTATAAAATTGCGCAACCAATAAAGAAGCATTTACACAAAGTACATATGTGAATACAACGGGTACATACAAACGGGTAGTATATGTATATGGAAAAACATACAACTGGCAATGCATTATCTGCTTTTGAAGTAGGACCTTCGCTACTCGATCTAATCGTTCCATCTTGTGAGTCGTTTATTAAAGGTAAAGATTTGAAGGGAGACCTAAATATTGTCATGAACCGTTGATTTCTTCGCAACGTAAATAGACCAATATCTGCGACTGTGTTTTTCTGCAATGGTAGTAGAACTGACTGATATTAAACCACCGGAAAGGACAGTTTTATATTGGAAGACCAATGCCGCGCAATAGCATGAGAGTAACAGACGGAATCGTTGAAAACGGTACACCTATTCACTTGATGAAGGCTCGCGATAAGTTATACGCATTTCTCAATTCCAATTTCTGATATCCAACATCTAATTTCTTATTACCTTATTAACGGGGGCTGAATCTGCAAACGTACTTTCCAAAGAAAGATCGCATCCGAGCGGCAATTCCTCGCAGCCTAATTCGTTTAGAGCGGCCCTTATGACATCCACCTGCCGCTGAAGCTTTTTTTCTTGGCAACGTAAGCGTAGTTCTTCTCTCTCACGAGAGTAATCCAACATCGATATCCTAACGCGTAACCAAAAATAAAAACGAGTTTATATGCAATCGCAGTACGATACATATTCAATAGCGTTTCGGGATAATAGTTCTTACTTGGCATCGCTATTATTCTCCGCAGGGTATTGAGTAAGGGTAGGGCTTTGCTGATTCTGCTGAGTCGCTTTTAAAGAACTTTCCAATTCTGTTAACCGATTCCGTAACCAATCTATCGTCAAATTGTCTACCGTCAATTTATTTGGCAACAATTTTCCTGAAGTATCGTCTACAAGGTTGTCGTCGAAAGTAAATCGTATCGGAGATGCTGGTCGTGTTCTGCAAAAACCGTTCACGTGCAATTAATTCAGAATACTCCGAGTTTCAGAATGATGAAAATCAGTTACAGGCAAATACCTGTGCTTTCCTATAAAGTCCCTGTACTCTTCGACAGGTTTTACCGAATCTACAGCCTTTTGCATACGCGAATGTACATCCTGAAATTTGTCAGTCGTGAAATCGGAATACCTTACTATATCTTGAAGTATGGATTTCCTAAGAAAAAATAAAATTTTTTTATAAGACATTCGTCGTTACGATTGCCAATACATCTGTGTATACCATCCCAGGTGCTGTTCTATAATAATTTACCTTTTGTACAACAATCTACATGTCTGCATAAACATTGTATACAAATAAGATTACTGATCAGGAATAACATAAGAAACTGTTTTTCTTGATACAGCTATAGGCTTACCACGAGGTTATAAATTCTTGATGAATTGACTGCTGTCGTTGTAGCAAGCTCGGCAAATAACAAGTTCTTAAGTCGTGTTCGCATTCCGTTACAGCACCCAAAAGTAACACATATTCGTTATGCGTTAGGTGAAGTTTTCTACAGGCCTTTTGATATTTTTCTCTAACTTCATCCAACTTCCTACCCACTCTACCGGCTGAATAAGTATCGTAAATGGCAGAAAACAATATTAAATTTGCAAAGGGCTAATAGTTATGCTTACATTTGACGTAATGCTCCTCGAAGCGGGATCTCATCAATTTATACATTTCCAAATTCTTTTGATATTCCAATTTCTTTCTGGCAACATCTTCGGTTAACTAAAATGTATAAGGAACTCATGATACATGGAACATTACATGACTCGTGCATCATAAGGGATTTATCATAATTTAGCGCACCTGTTGAAACTGATTGGTCAACCATGTTTGCTCCTCTTGATATAACTTTCTAGCTCTCCTCCTTTCAGAATACAATGTCATAACGTGTTCAACTACAATAGCTTCGATAGAATCAGCTTGCTGCTTGATTAATTTAGCAGTTTGATCTATAGAATCCATAATATCCCTCCAGCTCTATAATACAGTGGTATGTATGAAAATGTTCCTAAAGTCCCTATTTACTTTGTTTCTCTGCAATCTTTTTTCGATTATCAATTTTCATCGGAATTTTGACCAAGTACCTGTGCTATAAGGCTACCAACAAGATCTTCGTTGCGCTCAATTTTTTTTCCTTGCACCGTCAGGGAAGAGATCGTCGAAGCATATTCACGGTCCGATTTAACTTTAATCGTTAAGCACCGCCTCATCGTTTCGAGAAGCTTAATCTCAGCATCTTGTCGCGCGAGTAACGCCTCGTGCGACGATTGCCCTTGTAAACTCGTGGAAAAGCCCATCCTGGTTGTCGGGTGTAAGCAAATATTGCCGTCTTGCCGTCACTTCTTCGGACGTGTCACGACGAAGGT
The DNA here is from genome assembly GCA_948146005.1 of Nomada fucata. Taxonomy (NCBI): domain Eukaryota; kingdom Metazoa; phylum Arthropoda; class Insecta; order Hymenoptera; family Apidae; genus Nomada; species Nomada fucata. Next base: position 681,926 of record OX411282.1, read on the forward strand.
ACGTTCATTCTTATTACTTATTACATTAGACGAATGTAAAGTAACATTAACGGTAGCAGACGATCTAGTTAACTCGAACGAGCAATTCATCGAAATACCGCTTACTCATCACAAATACAACTTTATGTATACGTTATTTTATTCGAATTCCTCGGATCTTTACATATTGCCTCCGCTGTCTGAGATCAACATTTATATTTATACAGGCCTCGAACTGCAAAAATGCACTTTTATTCCTGATTCGTGATTCGTGAAATACCGTCACGAAGCATTAACTAATATAGACGGGTGATCTTACAATTAGATGAGTAGGGTAATATCGATATCGATGCAGGTTTGTCGTAGTCGTTACACTATGCTCTATAGCAGTGGTGAGCAACCTTTGGCTCGCAATGGGCCAACACTTTATACGGGCCACAATATTAACCGCAATATTAGTCGAATGAACGATTTTGTGTCGCGAGATATTTCGTCTAAAGCATATCATGAACGAAATCACGCGACGATATATCTTGTCCACCGATGCGAAGGGGTTAAATACTCAAATATATTAATCAATTAATTTAATTTAAGACGAAATTAGCCATTTCTTATTTGATTTAAAGCAAAATTTTCTTCTATTTTTTTTAAACATATCATATTAACGTTGTTCAATGCGTTGATATGTTCAATGAACAAATGCGTGGCCCCCCGTGGCCCGCGTGTCACACATTCTGGAGGGCCGCGGTTTGCTCATCACTGCTCTATACAGTCCATGCTATTGTTATAGTATTAATAATTATTCCTATTATTATTAATTATTATTATCAATACTATTAATCAAAGGCACAATCGCTATTACTATTGTTACTAGCATGTTATTCGATAAAAATATAGAAAATTATTTGTGGCCCGTTTTTATGAAGATGATCTCTTTGAATAGCGATACGTGTACCGACTATACCACTGAGTGTTCATCTCCGTATCCGCATGAGCAGCGTATTGCTGCGAGTTGCTGCGATTACTATCGAGATTGAGGGCCGTTTATTCTCGTCTCGTCAAGAGCAAAATGTCGGGAAATAGAATGCAAGGCCTTACATGGGCATCCCTAAAAAAGAATACAATGGTAAGCGGTAGAGTAGCTGAGTAATCGAGCCGCAGCGGTGTAATATTCTTCTATATTTGTTTAGTTGATTCCACTATTCTTTTGCATCGGAGTTGGAGCAGCCGGAGCAACACTCTATCTATTACGTCTCGCTTTTAAAAGTCCCGATGTTACATGGTATTCCAAGAAAAACCCTGAGCCATGGAATGACTATAAAGATAAGCGATACAAGGTATGTACAAATATAATTGTCTGAATGATGAAAAATCTATAGCTAATAGAGTGAATAACATTTCAATCATATGGCTAGGTCAATCGATTTACTCTGATTGAAAAAAATCACATTCAATCCACAACTATGCAGGTCATGCTATGTTATTTGTATTTTTATTTTTATTTTCAGTTTTTATCTCCTTATGGCAAAAGAGACGAAAAATCTCCAGCTCCAGAATATTAAAAGCAGGTCCTTTGTACAATAGTGTTCAATAGAAAAGCATAAAAGCTGATCGCATCATTCTGTAATTTATGTATTAGTGTCTTTCCATTTTACCAATGAAGATGGACCATTAATAGTACAGGGCAATTACATAAGACATGTATTACTCTGTTAATTGTATTGTACAAAGTTAAGATATATTTAAAAGAAAAAGAAAAATTTCATTATCTACAAAATCCAGATTCTTTATTGCATGCTTACAATTACTGTTTCCATTTGTCCGTCTACTGAATAATTTTACGCATTATACTTATGTAAGTTGATCGCAAAGCAAACATGAGGAAATAATGTTTTGCTCTCTAATTAATTAAGAATTAGCGTTATGTGAATAGAATTATAAATAAACTAAAATACGAAATATGTTTGACTATACATCATCAATCACTGTAACGTAACGTAACAAAACGTTCTTATCGCGTGCACGTATTAAATCGCATCATGCATCACTAGCGACTTAAATAAATGCTTTTCCTTTTTATGAACTTATTAGCTGTACCTGCCTAGTGTCTAATAGAAAACATAATAGAATGTCAATACATTGGTTCACGACCACGACCGAGCTGGAGTGAGAGTCGCGTGCTCCAGCGCGCGCTCGACAGGCGCTCTCATTGGCCACTGTTTTTTGTTAATAACTCAAAAACGAACCTACAAATTTTATTGTTGTCAATGGGAAAGTTGTTCAGAATCACCCCAGCTACCCCCCATTTTCCGATGTTCCCTGAGTTACGGGACACCCTGTATATTGGGATACATATGAGGAAATTATGAGCTGTAAATTGCCAGATGTTTCAATTTCTGACGTTTCTTTTGATGCATGCGCCACCCTATACATGGTATAGTTAGAGGAGAAATGGCTACTGCTGCACTGACGCGGCATTATTCCATGAAAATATGTACTTATTGCTGGATGGAGTGGGGGGCAGTCAAGCCCTATACACCTACATATAACCATACATACCATTGCACTCGGCAAATGGATGTCGCACTCCCAAGGAGCACGTGGGACATTTTTACCGTTTTAAATGCTATTTAACAATTGTTTTACATTTCGTGTGTAAATCAAAATTGATTTTCAATTAGGTGAACGTTTATCAGAGAAGAATATAGTCGTTTCTGGTAAAGAATAATAACGGTAACGGATCTACCTGTCAGTGCATTACATTTTCAACGTCTATTTAGAAAATTGCAGCAGATAGTTGATAGGTACCAATACATATACGGATATAACGGAACAATAACCGTCGAGTTACCCACTTTTATACAAACTTTAATTAATTATATAGAAACATGGTTTCAACTTGGGAAGATTTTTATGCAAAGCACCCACAACCTCACGACTTAGCGCATAGCGAACTATTACTGAAAGCTTTTATCGAAGATCAATTGAAGAGAAACAATAAAGTTGTATTAGTAACTGTAAGTCTATAACGTTTATATAATTATATGTCAGCAGAAACTATTGCCTGCTAATTTCATGTCTCTATAGAGTGGCGGTACAACGATTCCTTTGGAACATAATACAGTAAGGTTTGTTGACAACTTCAGCGCAGGAACAAGAGGGTCCGTATCTGCAGAATATTTTTTAGAAAAGGGATATGCTGTGATTTTTATGTATAGGTATTAATGCTATGCTATGTTGAATATTTGGATATATGGTATTTGTACACTATATGCTAATATTTGTGTAATTTATGTATTCCCAGGATGAATTCGTTGGAACCATTCTCGAGACATTTTAAGGGACACAAAATTTTGGATATGTTTGAGTTGCATCAACAAGATGGAAAAAAAACAGTGACAGGTAGAAGATTTTGGTTTTACATTGGCTTAAGAAAATTCCTCTGGCACTTTTAGAGCTGATAATATTGTTATTTTTAGTTCTACCACAGTATACAGAGCATTTGGCAAATGTATTAGAAAAATACAAGGAAGCATTGAAGCAAGAGAAATTGTTGCAACTCACTTTTACCTCCCTTTCTGAATATCTTTGGCTTCTTCGCTCTGCATGTCAAGCACTAGCTTGTCTTAAAAATAAAGCAATATTGTACCTTGCAGCTGCAGTTTCCGATTTTTACATTCCATCCAATGAATTGGTATAAATATCTGATATATATGGAAATAGAATTGTCTATCTAAAAATGATCTCTTGAATTTTTAGGCAGTCCACAAAATTTCATCTAGTGGACCACCAACAATATCCCTTCACTTAGTACCAAAAATATTAGCTCCTCTGGTGAGCCTGTGGGTTCCAGAGGCTTTTGTAGTATCATTCAAATTAGAAACTGATGAAAACCTTCTAATTTCAAAGGCGAGGAGCGCGCTAAATAATTACAAGCACAACGTGAGTAATTCCAATGGAATGATTGATAAAACTATGCATATGTTTTCTAACACGTTACACTTATTTTCCTACAGCTAGTCATAGCTAATATGTTGCAAAATCGGAAACAACAAGTAACCATTGTAAGTGAGGAGAATAATTACGTTATTTCTCTGACTAACGAACAGATAAATAAAGGCGAAGAAATCGAGCGGTCGATTGTCACAGCTCTAATCGATAGACACCAACGTTTCGTGCAATCTACTGAAAATAAAACTAATTGACGCGACTCTTCTCTCAATTCAGTTTGGAAATCTCTATTTCCGCGTAGAAAATATGAAATCAATTTCAAGCTATTACATGTCTCTTTTTATACAATTTTCATTAATATCTAAAAAATGATGAAGTATTTGGAAAAAAAGTCAACTCTATTATGATCTGAATATAATTTCAATCGTTATTTAACAAATATCAACTTGAACTATTACTTTTTCTGGAATGTATATTTTATCCAATCCAACCGTATATTTTATACACTTATGCGAAGAAATATGAATGAAAAGCCAGACTATTCGACAATCGAGAACAACATTAATGGTGGTGGGACATCAATTTTTCAGACTTGTGATATGCATGTTAATTTTAGCAATCAATTGTCTATCCGTTGATTCGCAATGTGCGAGTATAAATGTTAATGCAGTAACATCTTTCTGTTCTACTGCCGTTTCAACCGCTTTGTTCAACATTCTGTAAACATTTTCTAACTCGTATCCAGTAATAAATATATCTATATTATGTTGGCAATTATGCGCACTTACTTCAATTTGATCAAGTATTTCACTTTCACTTCATCCTTCACTTTGGCCAAATATTTTTTCGCTTCCATCTCCTTGTTGTATTTTAAGCATTGATCTATGAATGGCTGAAAGAAAAAGGTAGCAGAGTGAACAAATTGCCTCGGTATGAATTACGAATGAAATCTAAGGTTATTTGTGAATGTTGACAAAGAGGAAATATGTTAACTACTTATCAGAGCCACAGTACCTCGTAACCAATGGGTGATTTTTTACTTTTGGAAAACTTTTCCAGTTCACTCCACATGTCGTTTTTTGCCAAGCATTGTATTCGTAACCACCAATACCTAAAAGACATAATTTCGTATATTTTATGTAGCGGTTATAGAAGAATAGCGCGTGGTGAAAAGTACTCTGAAAGGTGGATAATACCTTCGATCAGGTATCCGGTATTCTGATCTTAATTTATCAGCTAATTTCAATTCATTGTTCAGTAGTAATAAATTGACCGTGTCATGAAGTGGCTTCCCAACAACGGGTATGTGCAATGTATCCTCCAAAGATCTTTGACAGCGTAACAGTTTTATCTGTTCATCTGTCAAAGCCGCATTTGTATCGTTACCAGCTAATTTGAAATTCTCTTGGGCGGATTGCAATAATGCTTCCCTCGACATTGCATTCTGGAAAAAAATAGTGAATGTTCATCGAATACAATTGATCGTAACGATACGTACGGTCGATTACATATATTATTAATGTTCAGGTACCTTTCGTTGATAACTCTCTGTGATAAACCATATAGCTTGTGAGTGGAAATCGTCGTACTGATGATAAATGTCCCGAAGTGTTTCTCGATTATGACTTTGACAGTATTTTATATACAAAGCCATCGCTAAAGGGCAGTGCATAATAGACATCTGTGCAGAATTAAGAAGAAACCGAATAGGCATTTTTCTTGTATACATGTATAGAAGCAAAGAGCATGGTAGTTAATAAGTGGTTTACCTGAAAATCACCGAGCGGCATATTCTCCCTAAGATGTAGTATTACAGTATAAACCAAATCAGTGTTTCCACTCTCAACAGCTTTACGTAAAGCAGCTCTTTCTTCTCCAAGAGTTAGTAAAAGTGGTACTTGCTGATGTGCACGTGGTTCATAATCTATTAACTAAAGAGAATACGTGGAAATGTAAACTACGTTGCGTCTCCTTAGAAAAAAAAAAGAAAAGGAAAGAAAGACCAAAGTTGGATAGTAATGACTGATCTACTTTAATAGCTAGCTGTTTTCGACCACAATCCGCCGCCCTTTTCGCAATTTCGCTGTAAGAAACACCAGGCGCGTATCCCAACTTGTCAGCTATTTCCTCCGCTATTTGTTGCTTATCCAGTTGTGTCTGTTTCACCTATTTTTTTTTAAGATAACAAAGAAAATATTAAATCTCTTATTATACATACATATCGTACAGTTTAAGAAGACAAGCATTACTTTGTAACAAGCCCAGTGAGCTAATATTCGGCTTTCCCCTTCAATTTCTGGTAACTGCAGGTGTCGCGCAATTTGTATGCTTAAGTAGTAATGTCGCCTCGCAACAAGTCGGTCCAATAACACTTGATTCGTTAGAACAATATATCTATGATTATTGAGTATCGTTTCGCCATTAATTTAAAAAATCCACAAACAGTAAGGAAATGTTGAGTGTAACGCGATAAATAAAAGGATACTGTGTATATGTCAACGGAATTCCAATTTCCGGATGTCTGATTGCATTTAAAACCCTCAAAGTCCGACACATATTGACGTAATATTCAGGATTAACTGTTTTACTAAAACCTTTTCCGAATTTGGCAGCCTAGGACAAGAATAAAGCGTGCAGGTGGAACGGAAGATAAGAGGAGCATCAAGTGTTAACTTACCCTCATTAAAAGTTTTTGCGTATCAAAATCAAACTCGTGACTAGCCCCATCGATGCAAGCTCTTATTGCCCCATCCAATTTATCTTTAACTAGATCAATATAACTATCGGCTTTGTGACTTTTCTTTTGATATTGTTTAGAAGCCTCCAATAGATAAGATGCAGGGTCAGTTGAATTAATTCGAAATATCTTTTGGACGACATTCGGTACTTTTTGAATCATTTCGTGAGATGAACTGGATAGCACGCGTATACCATCGATTTCTGTAACAAGATGTACCGGCCCATCGTAAGTGTATACTATTGTTTCGGCTGTTCGTCCAATTACCATTACAGTATTATTCCAGCTGCAAACTACTGCTTCTGTACCGCACCTGGAAAATTGTTGTGTAACGATTATCCACGTGCGCAACATACGAGAGAAGCCTACTGACCATGCTATATTCCCCAATGGTTCTTTCACGTTTGTGTAATGCTCGCAATACTTTTCCTTGAAATCTATGGCACCCATATACAAGTGGCCAGTATCCGTATAAAGCGCGATATGACGATTATTCCCAGACACAGCTAGAGCTACCACACTGTACGCTTTGCTGTGCCTTGTGAAAAGATTCTCCTAAAAATATATACAACCAAATTCTTGGAAGCATTGACTTTTTCTGTGAATAAAACGTGTGTATCTTACAAATGGTATATGAGTTGCATTCTGACACGACTGATGTATCGCAAATATTCCATCTCGGTTTGACAAAATTACACGAGTTTCTCTATCGCAATGGACTAGACACCAGGAATCGATTGATCCACCGTATCCTGAAAAAGAGGAGACCTGTAGAAGGGTACAGATTTGTCTCACATGACGAGGAATACATGGTGTAAATTTCGTAGCGCTTACTAGGTATTTCTGATATTTGTCTAACTTTTGGTTCCACCACATTGTTTACCAAGAATATACGATTAGCGGACGTTAGAACAGCTATGCCTGTTCCACTGTAACTTGAAAAGATTTTTGCCTCGACCACTTTAGTGTCTTTTACCTCCTGACATAGAAAAATAGTAACGCTATGTTTTGAGAAACAATAATTTTTCATTGGTCAATCAAAAAGCAGGTGGCTTACATTTCCCATAGTGAACGCGTGTTGATATGTACCAAACATATCGTATATATGAACCATGCCGTCATCTTGTATGCATAATAGTTCTTCCTGTTGAGACCAACCTAGGAGAACCAATTGTCCGCTGCTCCACTTAAAAAGGAAACAGGAAAAAGTGGAGCTCGTATTAATAATTGGCAAACACTCGCATATGGGTAATATACATAGGAAGACACGGCAAATCTCTTTACTTGTAATTTGGCTGTTGGTTTTCCAGATGAAGTGAACAAGTGTATCATTGGTTTATTGACTCCTTGAACCTTGACTAATTTTTTCGGGTTTCGAGTGACAGCGATAGAACCGCCGTAAGGGGCTGCCACTAGCAGATTACTATTTGAGGCTTCATGTTGAAAAGATAATGGGTAGAGTTCAAATTTCCTGGAAAGACAACCAGTCAATCACGCATTTAGATTCACGACTCAGTCGGTTGTAACAATAATTTGTTCCCGCTTGATAACCTAAAATATCGTTACCTAAAGTACACGTCACGTCCCAAGGGAAACCAGTCGGCAGTTAACATCGCTGACATTTCTCCGAATAATAAAAACGGCCCTCTCGATCAAGAACTAATGCATAAATTGATAGCATAGGTAAGGATTTATAGGGTAAAGACAATAAATTGACAGGATCGACGCATTTAAAATTGAAAGTTTACCAGAGCCCCGTGGTACACGGTACACAAGAAATGACATATACGTCAAAGCGAATTTGCGCATGCGTGTGTCCGTGCTCCACGAACGGCGCTACAGCGGCAAAAGTTCATCGAACGCGTACATGAGTTTCTTCATTTGTAGAATTTTAATTTGGTGAAAAAACTCGTCTGTAGAATTGTGTTTCTTATACGCAATATTTTATACCAAAGAAGGCAAGGAAATATTGTCGAGAAACAGGCGCCTAAAGGAGATGATACGAATGATCGGATTATAGGGATAGGGATAGAGAATAGAGCAGCACAAAGAAGGTAACGATGATAACAATGAAGGTAATAAGGCAATAAAGAGATCGAATCTAACATAGAGCTAAAGCCTTCATATATACATAGATAGAACGGAGGATGAGTAGAAGAAGGATGGTACGGTAACGGGTTTTGGTAGCGAGTACCGAACTCGAAGAAACCAGGCATGGTGGCTGGTGGCTGGTGGCAGTGAAAGGTTGCTCGTTGAAACATTCCTACGTCCATCCGATCGCATCTCGCGTTCTTTTCCCAGACTGCGTGTACTACATACGTACATGTGCCTTTATAGATACATACATACATAAGACATAAAAGCGTGTAGTATCGTGCGGGCAGTAGTCAACTTCACCGTTTCCCCTACCTGCGAATCGGCCGCTCGCTACCAGCCCAAGTCCAAGAGGTACACATATCTTGAGCGTAGTAGATAAAGTTACGCGGGCCCCGTTACGTTCGAGTTTCGAGTTCGGGAATTTGTGGTGGCAAGAAGGACAGCAGTACGTGCACGTTACTCTCCCTGGTTCCCCACCTTCTTTCGCATTGATTAAAATTGCTCATCGGTAGATCGTGTTTGCCGTTCCAGCAACCCGAAGACCCGTTCGCTTTCCGAATCGCGCTGCATTTCACTCCCTCTGTTTGTCCACGGCGAGAAGAGTCACGGGAGATTTAAAGGAAAAAGAGACTTGCGATGCTCAGCGATCGGGGGACAGACAAGTTTTCGACGATTAAGGAGGACTCATAGCGATCCGGCTGGCTACCTGGTCCAGCGGGCTGCTCGTTAATCTAAGTCGTCGGTGCCTACAACTTTGACGGTGATGTCGTGCTCCGACAATACGGTGTGAAACAGGAAAAATGAGAAGAGCGTGAGTTTCTCTTCCGATAAAGAGTTATTTCGTTCGTTGTGTTGTTCCGTTGAGCGGGTAAACGAACGAGCCGCATGGTGTAATTTCAATCGAGTTGCTTTGCCTATTTTCGGATTTTCGAATTCTCGGATACTCGGATACTCGGATTCTCGGATTCTCGGATTTTCCGAGGACGCAGAAAGGAGCTAGGTAAAAGCGAGTGGAAGCGGGCGAACGTCGAATCGTGTCACGCCGCATACCCATCCAGCCTGCATGGCTAACGAGGAATGCGCGGTATAAAATTGTTTGGAGGTCGCGCCTTCTTGTCGCGTTTCACCGTCAAACCTGTTCTTTTCCGCTGGCAAGTAGTCGTGCTCGATACAGCGAATACAGGTAATTTCGATTCAACTCGCCTCGCAACTAAACGCGTATGCTTCGAGTTCGAATAGTGGAAGTGATCGAAGAGCAAGAGCATGTTCGGTTTGGGCAGGGCAAGACAGAGAAAAGTGTAGAGTGGAGGACGAAAACACCGTTACTCAAAGAGACTCGTTCACAGCCCGTTTCACTGCGCTCATCTTCCACGCGTTCTCCTCCCGCGATCAAAGATGGAACGGTGAAAGGAATACCATCTACATTCTGTCATCGTATATTAATTTCGCGCGTGTCGTTTCCAGGTGGTGCTGGCTGACGTTGGTGTTGTGCTCAATTTCGAACGCTCTTCCGACGCAGCAAACGGAATGGATACCATGCGTCGAATTGAAACGAGAGTTGCACATTCCGTGCAAATGCTCCGTTTCCGCAGAGGACAAGGAATCGATCGAGTTGAGCTGCGATCGGGCCGCATTTACACGGGACACCGTCGACAGTTTGCGGGGACAACCGATCGTATCCATCAGCCAACGTAGCAGTGGTTACAAACGGTTACCGGAGGATTTGCTCAACGCTGGATTGAAGTTGAGGAAGCTCGATCTATCCGGGAATTCGATCAACAAATTGATGGGCCGGCTACTTAGGGCTCAGACTGAATTAGAGGAGCTAAGGCTCGCGGATAATCTTTTAGGCGACAGCTTGAATCCGATTTTCTCGAGCAACGAGTTTCACAGCATGAAAGAGCTGAAGCTACTCGATCTAAGTAGAAACGGCCTGCGAAGCATCGAGGAAGGTATTTTGAAGGGATGCGAGAGCCTCGAGCAACTTTATTTGGACGGCAACAAGTTGTCCACGGTGCCGACCGTATCGCTGAAAGGTCCCAAGTCTCTGAGGGTTCTCTCGTTGTCTGGAAACAGTATCGGTGCGTATAGCAATATAACAATATAACGATGCGCAGCAAAGGAGGACGGATCGGTACGTGTCTCGTACTGTTGTTTCTGATCCGACGCGCCATTTCTTTTAGGATCACTTCCCAGAGCCGCTTTTTCTATGCTCGGTGAATCGCTGTTGCGACTAGATTTGAGCGAAAACGAGTTGTCTCACATGGAGGACGATGCTTTAGCGAGTCTCGAACGACTACTCCTGCTCAATGTTTCTCGTAACGATCTTGGCCGTTTCAACAGCGACGTTTTCAAAGGTATGCATGCGCATCGAGCCCGTCACATTGCAAGTGAATAAGTAAATACATGGTCTATTCCAGGGGCCTACAACTTGCTACAGTTGGACCTCTCGACAAACTTTCTTCGAGAGTTTCCGAGCGACGCGTTAAGATATTTAACGGATCTAAAATTTCTCAACATCTCGAACAATTTGATCGGTGTAAGTAGGTGACAGCGGCAAGGGAACGACTCGAGCCTCGCAAACAGATTCAACTAATTGTACACGTCGCCGCGTTTATCGCGTTACAGGAAATAGAGCAGACTCATCTATCGGCTGTGAACGAGCTCCAGGTACTGGATCTTAGTCGAAACAACATTGGCCGGCTCGGGCTTAATACATTTTCGAACTTGACCAAGTTGGTCCGACTCGATTTGAGTTTGAACGCGTTACGTACGGTAAGCACGGTTTCGGCAACCGCATCGGTAGTCGTGGCACTTAACGGGAAAAGTCGAATGTTACAGATCGAGGAATCATCCTTCGACGGCTTGGTGAAATTGAAGTGGCTTTCGCTGCAGGATAACAATATACTGCTGGTACCCGCGTCTGCTCTGACCAAGCTACCCTCATTGACTAACCTTCACATGGAGTTCAATCGCGTCGCAGCTCTCCCGACCGAATTGATCGAAGCAACCTCCTCGAACCTCGTCTCGTTGGCGCTCACGCGAAATCTCGTCCGGGAGATACCCGCCGGTCTGTTCCAGGACTTTGAGAGGCTAACCGACATCGAATTATCCGGAAATATGCTATCGGCGATCGGACGCGACACGTTCGCCGGACTGGAAGAGACGTTGCTCTACCTGGACGTCTCCTCGAATAGACTGACCACGATCGAGCGGCTTCCTTTCACGAACGTGCTCTCGCTAAATCTGGCGGGCAACAGGTTGACGCGAATTTCCCCGGAGACGTTCTCCGGTCTGAAAAGTGTTCGATATTTAAATTTCAGTTCCAATCCGCTCTACGGAGGCTTCCCACCTGTTCTCCCCTCGACCGTCGTCGACCTCGATGTCTCCCGTACAGGCTTACAGGTTCTACCGACGATTCTCTTCCTGAATGTCAAGTCGCTCCAGAGGATATCGATCGGTGGAAATCGTTTGCAGACGATCGAGAAAGGAACGTTCGATCGGCTCGGCAACCTCTCCAGGATCGACCTATCCGAGAATCGTCTCGAACGTATCGAGGAAGCTGCCTTCGTGGGCCTAACCGACCTGTACGAATTAAATTTACGGGGGAATATGCTGACCTCGTTCGCCGGGGAGCACTTTGACACCGGAACAGGCTTGGAGATCCTCGATCTGTCCAGCAACCGTATCGATCGTTTGTCGCCGACCGCCTTCGCGATCCATCCGAGGTTACGGTTACTCGATCTATCCGGCAATCGGTTTCTCTACTTCCCCGCCGAGTACCTGAAACCGCTGCAATTTCTCGAGCGGCTCGATTTATCCGCAAACGGGTTGAAACGCGTCGGCGAATTCGCCTTCTCTCAACTTGGCCACCTTCGAACGCTGAACCTCGCTTCGAATCGAATCGAGTCGCTCGACGAGCTCGTCTTTCACAATTCGACGCAGCTGCAGCTACTCGATCTCTCCGGGAACGGTATCGAATCGTTGAGCGAGAGGACAATGGAGGGTTTGCTGCGTCTCGAGCATCTGAACCTAAGGGACAATCGTCTCGCTTCCCTGCCGGAAACCATCTTCGATCCAAGCAGAGTCCGCTCCCTCGAGAGTATCGATCTATCCGGGAATCGGTTGAACGAGATTCCAATCAGGTCTCTGCAAAGACAGACCGGCTCTTTGTCGAGCCTGAACCTCGCTCGAAACCAAATGGTTCAACTGTTTAGTCAGGAAGTTGCGAGCAACGTAAAAGACCTGGATCTCTCGGACAATCCTCTCAGCGCGAACGCAGTCAAAGGAATCCTAGGAGAGGCGAAGATTCTGCGTTCGTTGAACCTGGCCAATACTGGAATCGAGCGTCTAGAAGGTAGGCTCGAAACGCCGTTCTTAAAGCGGCTCAATCTCTCCCGAAATAGTCTAACTGGGATCGAGCCAGCGATCCTCGAGCGCGTCACTATGCTGGAGAAGTTGGATCTATCGAGGAACAAGCTGTCGGATTTCGCACGGGTCAGTGCTGCCCTGAAACCACTGTCTGCTCTAAACTGGCTGGACCTGTCCGGAAACGACGCGACATCTGTGAACGGGGTCAGCTTCGATGCTCTATCCGGCTTGCGAAGCTTGCGAACCTTGAACATATCCGATCTGTCCAACTGCTCAAGGATCGAGAGGACCGCTTTCAAACCGTTCGGAAAACTTCGCTTCCTGTCCGCCCACGATTACCCGAAGTTGGGGTACTTCGACGTCCAAGGGATCCTAAAAGGAATGAACAGCTTGGAAGCATTGGACGTCGAAATAAAAGATTCCTCGGTGAGCAACGAACAGCTATCTATGCGGACGCATCCGCGCCTCACCAAAGTGATCCTGCGTGGCGAAAGGCTCCGTAGTATTCTCTCGAGCTCCCTGGTCGGCGTTCGAGCTCCCAAATTCACGATCGGCCTCAAGAACACATCCGTCGACTCGATACCAGCGGCTCTATTTTTCCCAGTACCTCGTTCCACTCGCCTGGAGTTGGACATTACCGGCAGCAGATTCACCGCTCTCTCCGCTCAATTTCTCGCCGCCCTCGACGAGCGAGCTCACTCAGTTGAGATCAGAGGATTGCGTTACAATCCAATCAATTGCAGCTGCGGGGTAAAGCAACTGTGGAAATGGCTGAAGACATCCAACAACGATAAGCACCCCTCGAACCGTGTTCTCTGTACAAATCCTGACCACATTGCGGGCCAAATACTGACCTCTCTCGCGGAAGATCAATTGTCCTGCGATTATACCACTTATGCGCCTTTCGATGCCAACCGCCGTCGTCCCAGCATCGGCGACCTAGATGATGGGAAAAGAGTGGGCAGCGAAGCTGGAAGAAACGACGACATAGAGGACGCGGACGACGATAGCAACACCACCGTCAGCGCTGCTACCCCTGGGAATACCGCCAGACCAAGCTATGCCGAGCCAGAGATCATATGGACGGTGGCACCTGCGATTCAAAACGCGGATCGAAATAAGCATTACAAGGGAGCCGATCACACCCTGATTACCTCGTCCACGACTGGCAATATCGCCGGGACAGACGATACGCTGATTATCGGTATCGTTGGCGGCGTCGTCGCATTTATAGCTCTGATCGTGGTCGTCATCTGTGTATGTCGTCTCAGATGGTCCGGCCGAATCGACCAAACTCGTTTAGCTCCACCGATCGCGCCCAGTAGTATTCCAGATGCCTCGATGATCAGACCAGCTAGCGTCTACTCGGGAAAAATCAACCACGATCTTTATTTTGGATCCTACAACGGATCTACATTGGATCGGAGTGCCCCGATCGCCACTTCCGTTCCGACCACCCCGATCCAAATGATCCAAATGCCGTTCGTGCAACCACCGATGCATCTTATGCACACTCTTTTACCTCCAACGACGCAGTCTCAATCACAGCTACAGTCGCAAGCTCAATTCCAAGGGCAACAATTTTATGGATACTGCGACACATCCATGCCCATGTACGTCACCTGCTCTAAAGATACCAAGTGCGACAGATAACTCTAGCTCTTTTCCCTCTGCTTTCATATTTCATCCCTGTTATTTCTCTTCCCTCGTTTCAAACTGTTCGCACACACATATACCTCATAGCGTTTACTCCGTTATTCCCCACCGGCGCCTTGCCCTGTGCTGCATACAAAGCATACTTCTACAAAGCGTTCGGCAAACGCAAACTCGTAATCATCCGCGACCGTCACATTTTCCTCTTTCCACACGGAGCTTTTAGCTTTCTATCAACAAGTAATAAATTCAAGTAATAAAACTATATATAAATACTACAGGCGCGTTTATTCTCATATTTATTCTAAGTGTTTTGTAATTGCATCGTATGCATATTGCATATGCACATGCATACAAAATGTGCGTACCAAGTATGGACACTTTAGTCACGAATATATATTGTTATATATTTTAATGTACAATCTAGCAGATTTTATTACTTACCGCTGTGTATCGGTATTACACATTCGTATGTTGGTGCGATTAAAATAAAACATTGCTCTTTTTCCATTCAGTTTTCATAAATGGATACCTACTTTTCCAATGTCGATAAGCTCGTACCACCGACGAGATATAGGAATAGACAAATCAGCCAATGTATTTCTTCAATGTAGTACGTATTTGTACATTGTGCGATTGGGCTATTCCTATGTCTCGACGGTGACAAGATGAATGAAGCGAATTTCTAAAGTTACGCATGGGAGAAACTTAAAGAATCGCAGATTATTTGCCCGACGCCTTTATCACATACAGGCTGGCCCGTAACTAGTGGTAGTATCGGGAAATGTAGGGTTGCTGGGGTGATTCCGAACAACTTTTTCCTTTACCAAAATGTTGGTTCCAGCTTCGTTTTTGAATTATTAACGAAAAGCACTGGCCAATGAGAGCACCCGTATAGCGCGCGCTCAGGTGCGTACCTCTCAAATGCGCTAGGAATTGTATCTTTATTGTTTTCTTTGGCAACCAGTCTAAACTTCGATCATGCTTTTAATATACTAGTGTCCCCAGTGGTGCCCCCAACACTACTTCAGAAAATGATAGTTCTTCAACTGATCACGGTTTATGAGCAGAGGACGCTCAAATCAGTGTCGGATTTCTAAGTCGGTATGGCAGTCACGTTGGGACACGAAAGTCCATAAGGTGATTTGTCTATTCTTATATCTCGTCAATGGCTAGACCTCTCTTTTTTTAGGTTTGATCGCTTGGTGCAGCACTTGTCTGACAACAAAATCGTGGGCATATATAAGCACTCTCATTTCCTATCTGCTTTAACGATTGTTAATGCACGGTGTTACGCATCGTGTATTTTCTTTTTCCATTCTAATTAAATATAGTACTATACGTCGGTGTCGGGGACAAGAAATATGAAAGAACAGTACTTTCTCGATTGTTAGACACGTATGCCTCTTTCCATTAGATTAAGTAATAATACACGTAAAGTCATTTTGTGACCAGAGTATATAAAGTTGTATCATCATGATTCTATGGTTAGTTTACCACTCGTAATATGCCATGGCACACATTAGAAAGCTTTCGTGTAATGTTATAGGTGCAGAGCATGTAAACTTTTTGGTCATCGCAGCCGCAAACTATTGTCAAGTAGAACAATTTCTGTAGCTGCACAAACGGAAACGAACAAGGAAATAATATTGTTTGATCGAAAGTATCGAACAGATAAGTGGACAAATATTACTGAGAATATTATTTCGAAATTAGGAAGAAATTTGCATGTTACACCGTATCACCCTTTATCTCACATTCGTCAACGAATAGTTAATTATTTGTACATGCAATTTCATAATCGCATTGGAAATCCTTTGTTCAGTATACACAATGACATATCTCCCATAGTTACGCAAACCCAAAACTTTGACTCCCTTTTGGTGCCAAAGGATCACACCAGTAGAAGAAAATCAGAGTGTTATTACATAAATGAAGACACTATGTTACGAGGTCATACAACTGCTCATCAAGCAGAGTTGATATCCATGGGTTTGAACAATTTCCTTGTGGTGGGAGATGTTTATCGCAGAGATGAAATAGATTCAAAGCATTATCCCATATTTCATCAAGCAGATGCCGTTAGGCTACGTACAGTGGACGATGTATTTGAAAATGTGAGCACGCACGACCGATTAAGCCTGTTCGAACATAAGGGTATGGAAACTCATGAAAAGCAAGGTTGCCATACTTTGGAAGCTGTTAAAATAATGGAACATGAGTTAAAAAATACTTTAATTGGGTTAGCGCAAACTCTATTTGGATCAGGTAGTAAAGATAAATTATTCTACGCATAATCTATAGCTAAACCTTGAATGACACACGGGATACAAGTTTTTCATTATAGATGTACAGTACAGATGGGTCGAACAATATTTTCCCTTCACTCATCCTTCGTGGGAACTTGAAATTTTCCACAATGATCAGTGGCTGGAAATATTGGGTTGCGGTATTATGCGTCAGGAAATTGTACAAAAGTCAGGAGCAGGAGAGCGCATAGGATGGGCATTTGGATTAGGTTTAGAAAGGCTAGCCATGTGTTTATACAATATTCCCAACATCAGATTATTTTGGACCAAGGACACTGGTTTTTTAAATCAATTCAAAGTAGAAGATCCTAATATAACAATAAAATATAAGGTAGAGAAATGTATAAAATAGCTCTAATATTATACAAAAGTCAAATGTTAACAATTCTAAATTGTCTCTTACAGCCGATTAGCATTTACCCTCAGTGCAGCAATGATATAAGTTTCTGGCTGCCAGAAAATCAAAATTATTCACCAACTGACTTTTACGATATAGTAAGAGATATTGGTGGAGATAGAGTAGAACAAGTTATATTGAAGGATGAATATACACATCCTGAAACTAAAAGGCAGTCTCGATGTTATACAATTGTGTACAGGCATATGGAACGCACGTTATCGAAACTAGAAGTCAACAATATCCATAAGCAAATAGGAAAAATTACGAGCGAGAAATTGCACGCTACGATCAGATAAGACGAAAAATAAAGTGGATTTAAAGGATAAGATATTTACGTACGTACTATTGTACTTTGTGAAGAAAAAAAGCGCGTGTATACCTATACATATGGTGATCAGTCGAACGATTGAACAGTCAAGCGGGACTTAGAATTAGTTGAATTAGTCTGAAGAATTAAATGAACGTACTGTTATATTTATCACTTATCGCATAAATTAATAATAATAAATGCGACATTAATAGAAATAATAATATTTACCTAGAAATAAATATATAATCTATAGCATAATACATCTCATCAACATGTCGTAACTAACAACAATTACGCCTAAACCTACGTCTTTGACAATTTACGCACGAATATAAAAATCGATCTTTTTTTTTTATTGTTGCATTGTACATTTACGATAATAAAATTACCTTAGATTATATTACAATTAAAAATATGAAATATAATATTTATATAAAATATAATAGAAACGAAGACTATTCCATCAATTAAAAATCGAGATCGAGAAGAAATAGAAATTCAAATTGTAACGTATTTATTAAATATTATTATGCAAGCAAATTTCAAATAAAAGATCGCGTGATTTTTAGTAATTTTCGTCGCGTAAACTTAATAAATTAAAATACTTCAAATCTGTGAGTATGTGATATAGATGATAGATACGCGACGAAATTAAATAAAATCCTAAACATTACGTATACATATTTTCTGTACGAAAATATCTGGTGATTTATTTAAATAAATAAAAAATAAGGAAGCTATATTAGCTACTTGCCAAATTTCAGCCTAACTCCAGTTTGTATGTCCTAGTAATGCGTCAATAATGATAATGATCATAATAATAACAATAATAATAATAATGCATTAGCGGAATTGATCGTTCGTTTAAGATTGTAAAAAGAAAAAACAACAAAACAGATTCGATTAAATTCGATGCTATGCTCGGTATGATATATTTGTGGTAGCATTAGAAATTGCAATGTTTGTCAAGAAATATAAGGTTTACTCGATTGAATATTTGCAAAATACTTGGAAAAATAGAGAGATTTGTAAAATACAAATTTGTCTACGTTGCCGTGAACTCGAAGATAAACAATGAATTTTGCAAATATTTGTTTTTCATAACTACTTCATCGATACAGAGCAGCGCATTCTCCGCTCCTCGTACAAGATACTTTGATAAAATGAGATTACCCGATGCGAAGTTTAAGATAATTTGGTATAACTGGGTGGTGAAAACTTTTTTCGTAAGAACTTCAAGATGTACAACGGCATGCAGGAAATTAAAGTTATCAGCAATACTTTCCATAAAAAGTCAGTGGTCTTGATAAACTCGGCATCTGCATCAAAAGCGAATAGGAAGAATTAAATGTTTGAATAGAATTGTAATATACAAAGTAGGTATTGTATACCTATAAATGAACAAAACGTACCGAAATAATCTTTCAGGACCACTAAAGATAACAAATAAAGGGCCAATGAAAAGATCTCTGCTAGTATCATAATATGGTGCCACGTTCTAATCGTTAATGCTACCATAATTAATTCCGTGAGTACAAGTGCTGTGAAACTTATGGCCACTATATGAATGAATTCATCTTCGAACATTATAAGTGCACCATACATAATAACACCACCTGTAATGAAGTATAAACATAAACAAGTGTACTATTGGAGAGAGCTTGAAAGTATTTACCTTGATATATGCTTATTAATATCCACATGAAGAATGTTTTATACGATAACGACCGACCTTTACTAAGTTCTTTGTAAAGTTCTGGATAAGTGAGTGCAATTTTTCCCGATACATCTTTGTCTAGTACCAAAGAAAAAACAGGAAACATTGTATATATCGTTCCATAGCTATGAAAAGGAGAAGAAAAAAAAACAATGTTGTTAGTAATGTATTGGTACTGCATTACGATAGAAACAGTATTTTCTTACCCGACCATTAAAAATCCCTGATACAAGGATACCGACGACAAATAAAACACAGCAGAAAATACAGCTTGCATAGTGGAAATGATTAAGCCTCGATGAATAACAAATTGGCTTAAAGCAGCGGATCGTTTGTAGCTACGGCGCCCGTGCACCAATAAAAGATTGGCCAAATGACTGAACTGGGAAATGGAAAAATCTGCGGCTAAAGAAGCTTGCCTTCCTTCCTGTCCCTCAAGACCTATGCCTGCAATAGAATATGCATTGTTTAAACACGACACCTAATTGGTAGCAGTGCCGTGAAGGTATTATCGCCCAAGAATTAAATAATTACCAGCATCTGCTGCTTGTATCATGGATACATCGTTACCACCATCGCCGACAGCCGCGGTTCTTTTTCCTGTATGTCTTTGGATAAGACTGACAACCTCGGCTTTTTGTGTCGGCGAACACCGACAGCAAACAACAGCCGGTGAACCGCACGCCAGTTCCAAAAATTCTTGTTCATAGTATTGCAAGCATACCTCTAACGAATCTCCGCTGATAACTAAGGCACAATCTTGCTTCTTGCGAAACGCGTTTAATTCCAAGTGCGCGTCTGTGCGAGTTATTACCGATTTGAAAACATGAAGACCTTGGGTCCGTGATACCAAGCGCGAAGACTTTGCTATGCAAGTTGCCGTTTCCAATTTATCACCCGTTAACATCCAAATCTGAAGGTCAGAGAAGAATTTCACGTTAGAATTGGATTAAACTGATGTAGGCATATAACTGAACGTATGAAACGCACTTTGATTCCCGCGTTCCTCAAAAGTTCCAATGTAGGCCTCACTCTATCCTGTAACCTATCTTCGACACCAGTTACGCACAGTAATTCCATCTCCCGTTCCAAACTTTCGACAACTGCGGCTACCCTTGACACGCGATCGCTGACGCTCATTCTCGCCGAATTATACCTGCAAGAAAACTGTTGAAAGAAAGAAATATGTTTGCCTATCGTCTTATCGGGGTGTATTCGCCAAACATACCTTGCTTCAAAATCAAGATACTGTTCCTCTGTTAAATTCTTTTTCGCAACAACCAATGTCCTCAGACCTTCGCGAGCCATATTACCACACTCCTCCTCGAGCCAGTCGTTATACTGCACTATCCCGGACATTACAACATCCGCACCTTTCAAATAAAATACTATATCAGAACTACATTCTTCTTTTACTATTATGCCCATTCGTTTGGTCTCCGACGTGAATGGAAATATTTGTAGGATCGTATAA
This sequence comes from Nomada fucata, assembly GCA_948146005.1. Lineage (NCBI taxonomy): Eukaryota > Metazoa > Arthropoda > Insecta > Hymenoptera > Apidae > Nomada > Nomada fucata. Next base: position 702,924 of record OX411282.1, read on the forward strand.
TTTAAGATTTTGCCATTCGGTGCCTTCAGTTGCATAAAATTTAAATCACGCTTCACCAAAGCCAATCCCATTTCTTCTGTCCACTTGACTAACGCCACTTCATCCGGACTAGACGCCTGGTAATTGCGCTTTTGTTCGGGCAAATAGTAATGCTGGTCCGCTTCTGTTTGGCTAAATGAAAAAATTAATTGAGCACATGGTTGGTAGTTAGGTGTCCATGTAGCAGGTGTACGCGATACCTTTGAATTGAAGCAGTGTCCCCTGTTTCTCCTGTTTGCACGCTCACAGTGTCAAGGTTATTCGATTTGGTTACTTCATCGTAAACGGGTGTTACATTATGACACAATGCTAAAGCATGAACAGCATCGTATATTCTCGTACTTTCCGATCTTCTTACCTTTCCGCTATGAGCGGACGCTGCCGGTTTTACTGGGGAGCTGTCAGAATTTCCAGAGTAACACGTTTTTAGCACCGACATAACATCATCGAATGTTTCTTGACCGTAAGATATCATGCCTAAATGTAATTTCTTGAAAACCATTTTATTCTGCGTTAACGTGCCCGTTTTGTCGCTCAACAAATACGAGATACGACCAAGTTCTTCCGGAATCGTGGTTGTTCTCACGACTGTTCCCGCAATTTCTTTGTCTCTTTGTATGCACCATGCATAAAAAGCTTTCCCCATGTCCAAGTTCACCCTTAAACTGATGGGTATTATATAGGAGAATAGAAGAACGAAACGGAACATGTAACGATACCATGGTCCGTTAAATCCCTTTAAAGACATCATTACCAACGCCAGACCAATCACAGCACAAAATAACACCTGAAAAATTCAGATCGGTGTAAATAATTGTTATTAAGGCAGTTTGTCAGTCAAATTGAGTGTTCCTATACAGTTTTTGTGATACCTTCGTCAACTGATTTATTTCCTGATCTAGAAGACCAACTTTTGATCGTGGTGCGGAATGATTCATAAGGGATCTAGTTTCCTGTCCAGTATATACTACAACACCGAGAGCCGAACCTGATGCGATTGCCGTGTTTGCCCACAGGGTGTTGTCTACGCCTAAACTTTCTTCGCTGCTGTATCCATCGTACTGTGAATTGTAACACAGTAATAAGAATGTATTGTGCAGCATATATGTATGCACTAAATGTAAGCATCAATAGGAAGATAAATAAATGAGATGTACTCTTGTAAATGTTCCGATGAAACTGTGGATATCTTTCTGCGGTTTTTCGACGTATATGCTAGCCTTTATATCAAACAGCTGCGAATTGTTTTCCAATTTTTGAGTAGCTGGTACAGCCAATCGTAACTTCCAGTCAGTTTCTCCATCTAGTTGGTCGGTCCTCACAAAACATGCACCAGATTTCTCTGTGGTCCGTAATAAAACCAAATCAGCTGGCACTCTTTGACCCTTCTCCACAATTACCTTTGGAAAGAAATATGTAACGATACTGTTTATATTTCTACTTAACATTATGTAGAGGAGTGGTCTCAGTTCCATTTTCTTACCAGATCGCCCACCCGTAATTTGGAGCTTGGTACTAATTCTGGAGTATCAAAACCTTTAACTAATCTATAATACTTTTGGGCATTGACTTCTTTGTCTCTTTTGTACCGTCTGAAATCGTCTATTGCTTCCCGACAAATTGTAACAGTTAAGACGAAACATAAAGGGCCCCAATAAGTATATAAGTATCCTATTCGTATATCCGGTATGAACTGTGATATTGCCATAAGCAAGAAATACAGGTTCAAGAAAAATTTAAACTGCTGGAAGAGAACCTAAAATATAAGAGAGAGCGCCCATTAGTTATTTCCATTTTGAATTCAATTCCATTCTGTTCGATAATAACTTTCCTCACCAATGGTAAAAATGTGACGATATTATATTTTTGATTCCTTATGACATTAGTAGGAAATTTTTCATGCATCGGTTGACCAATGTGAATAACTCTGGCTCTTAATTCACGTTCTCTGCAACATCTCTTCCACATCCATGTACAACATCTATAGGATTATAGCGACGAATAAATTGGGATATAAAGAAGACATACCAATAACTATATCGTACGATAAATTCGAAATTTAAGTACTGTGTTGAATATTGTGAACGGTTGAAACTTTGAAACATTGGTACAACGATAGCAAATAAAAAAGCGAAGTGGCAAATTTGATATAATACTTGAACTCGAGCAGCCCTAAGCAACGCTATATGTATAGCGCTATGCAGCGCTTTATTTGTTTAACGTTTATTATTTGGCACGAAATGGAGAAAATTCAAAGCTCCTTAGAAGAAACAAAATGTACGTCACCTTGTCCACGAATTGTCATTCCGCGGCTTAGATATTAACGGAATATCTTCCTTTGATAGCCTTATAACATTGCTCTGTGTCTCCATTTTGATATTTCTTTATTACAAATCATGTAAAGAAGCCCTGTTATTCGATTTCACGTTAAAAAACACTGCTTAAAAAGTATTTCTCAATGTTCAACACAATCCTGTTGTGACATCATAATATCCACGAAGCACGCGCTTACAAGATGAATTCGCCCGTCGCCCTTCGCCCTCCCAGCTCTACTCTGCACTGCATGCGCATATGCATACGTATGTACACAATAAGTCTACACACATTCACCGCTATATGCACCGTTTACGATTTTCGATCTGGATAAATCTGTACGAAATCCATTTATACATTTATGCTTTTAAGAAAAACAATCTTCCGTATTCCATTCTTCACTTATTGAACTTAATACAATTCTAATGATCCTCGAGTAATTATAAATATAAACGCAAACGTAGGGAATGAGAAGTAGAATATATTTCGTGCAATTTACATGTCCTCTTGTACTAGACGAATTAATATACATACATATAACACCTTTGTTGCTTTCGGTGGACTTGAATCGTTTGCTCTGTGGCTGCCATTGTTATTTATCAAACAAATCGTCGTCGCAAAGATTTTCTATTCGACCCAATAACCGAATATCGAATGTACAACTTACCCGCAAAGACAGTTCCTTAGGTATACAGAACAATCGTTAATTCGTCGCTTTCTTGAAGTCAAAAGCCGTATACTATCTTCCGATGGTTGAAGGAGATAATCAGTTTCCTCATCCATTTCAAAATCCCGCTCATCCGAGCTTAAACGCAATGGCATCTCTTCTAACCGCATATTTTCCGACAAGTCACTCGGCAAATTTTTTCCCATTTACTACCACAACTATTCGACTATTATTATTAGTAGTAGTAGTAGTATTAATATATATTATTAGTATTGTTGTGGTGTTGTTATTCTTATTATTATTATTATCGTTTTTTCTTATTATGTTTACAGTATACACTTCTGCACCACGTGTGTATCGTGTAACATGTCATGCATATGCATGCTAAAGGTACGTACATACATACACAGTATGTACAGGACGAAATGTACTATAGATTATTTTTGCGTTTCTTATAACTTATAACTTGTTAATTGTTAGTTGATATTTGGTACTCGTTACTTGTTATTTGTTACTTATAACGACGTATTGTACATATCACATGACATTAAAACGTCACACTATCTAAATATATCGCACGCATACGGGTACGTTCACGTTTTGCACCCCTTATTCGGTTAAGGTTAAATGATATCGAGATATCCAATAGTTAACATTCTGAATCTACTTTCGTAGTTTTCAGTAACAACGAGTTCCCAATGGCACTGTCAATTGTCATCTTACTGAATAATGTAATTATCATGTTTGTTTATGAAATACTGTATATAAGATTAATGCATACATGCATAAGGTTTTCCTTTCCACGTTTGTATGAAAATGTATACGTATCGCGAGATGATTTTTAAACGGCGACAGCTATTAACGTTTTGAGACATTTCGAACTGAAGCAAAAATAAGAGTATTTTGGTCAGAACTTTGATCGTTTCTCGAACTAGTCATCAATCAGCTATGATCACGGTGCCTCGAACTGATGTTTGCAGTACTTATATGTACATATGTGCGGCCATATTAAATATCCAAAAATCACGTGGTCTGCCAACGGTTAAGACGCATGCTTGCACCATTTATAGTTTAAAGTTTATTTTCCAATTACACATTCGCAACAAATTGTAAATATAATGGCTCATTTGCTTACATCAACGTAGTTTATTTCCGCTGTAAATTCTTCAGTCATTACAACTGATTATTCAACGACGACCTCATAAATTGATGCCAACGCTTTGATCGCATCTGCAGCGATATTATTTTGCCTTTCTGCGCCAATAAGCAAGTAAGAAAAGAGTCTCGTACACATATTCTTTTCGTCTGCTCCCATAAAACTCACTGCCAGGGTAAATCTACTGCATTTACTCAGGGCATATAAAATGTCAACGATCGGTTCGATATTATCTATAATCGTAACACTGTGATGGCACGTGTCTATCATCTCCACAAGCAATGCCAGAGGTATCTCTGTTCGAAAAATCTCGCTGAAGTTGTGTCTAAAACAACGCGTTAAATGAATGAACATTTCCAGCTACTGGTATAATTACATGGACAGTATACCTTAACGATTTCAAGAAAGGAAACTTTGCTGCATGCCCAACGAGGGTTCTCCAAAATTGCGTAAACTGTTCCGACGTGGTGGGTATTTTATTTTCCAAAGAATTACCACCTTTGTTTAATAATCCTAATACAGTTTCAGATTTTTGTGTTTCTTTCGAATCGTCCAACAACATTGGCGTATCCAAATTATTGTGCCAGGCAATAGGATTCCAGGATTTTTTTATTTTAGGTTTAGTTCCACTCCACTTTAAGGGCGTCAGATGGGCAGCATTTACCTGGTAATACATGTTCAATTGGAGTTCTATGTTTTTGGTAGATGGGTAGATGGGCAGATGGTTAAATTTCTACAGTTACCATTTGTCTAAAGTCTTCGTACGTAGGTACATTTTGTTCCACTGCTCTGAGCTTGGCATCATTCTGCAAATTATATAATTCGTCTGCTCTGAGAGCCTCTTGAAGTTCTAATTGTAAACTTTTATAATTAATCGGCGATCGTAGCTTGCTCATTTACAGAATTTTAGGCTCCTCAGATATCAAATAGTGAGAAATTTGCCGGGTGGGTGGGCAGTGTTGGTTGTTATTCCAATAAATGGTCCCCATAGTTACCTACCATGGTTACATTTGTGTCGTGCCTGTGCTTGTTTGTTTTGTTGGAAAGAAAGGATTTTAGATATTTGATAGAGTCTAAAGTTATATTAAGAACAACGAATGAAGGAAACATTGAGTGCATTGGATACATATAGCAGATACAATTTTTTTGTTTACAGCCAGTTGTGCCTGCTGTCACATTAAACATGATATTATATTATAGATTATAGTGTGTTGCTTATTGTTTACAGAATACGATTATCAACTGATGCCGAAATCTTTTCATTAACTATTTGGCTCTGTCTCTTCTTGTACAGTCTATCATGTGTCCTTTTCATTTCCAAAATTTCCTTCATTTCTTCCTTGTCTTCTTCCTAAAATATTCATAACGTTCTATTATCGCGCTGTAGCTGCATCGAAATTACCACGCAATCTTTACCGATTGATTCAACCGAAGCACCAAGGCCCTTCGTCCATCGGACATTGGTTGCGAATAATCCATTAATTTTTTAAGTCTCTCTTCTGGACTTACTCCTCTTTCCACTACCAAAACTATACGCGCCCACTGTAACGTTAACAAAAAAAAAAGTTGATGCCTGTTGTAAATGATGAGGGGTATGACATAACAGGGTAGAGGAGAAAGGAAAGATTGGACGGGGAAAGATGCACGTACTTGTCTTTGCCATTCGTTTCTCGTTTCTGCAATTTTTTGATACGTATTCCCCATCATAGCAATTAACATATTTACGAGTAAAATCGCAACGATCGCCATGTACACAACAAACAGAAGCTGCAAACGGACAGTTTACAGTTTACAGCGTAATAGAAGAAAATTGTTTAATGTATATGGACGAAGAACCACCTTCGCTTCTATCTCGTGCTGCGTTCTCTCGAATGCACCATAATAATCCCCGAAATTCGTCATACTCATTAGAAACATTGCCATGATACTCTCTACGGGCGACGGCATTGGATTGCTTATCGAGTCGTCTACTCCTTCTGGCGTATTAGGGTTGTCGAAAGACAGAAATATAATATAGTAGGCTGAAAAGGAAAGTAATGTTGTACATATAATGAAAGAAAAAAGTAATGGGAGGGCAAGTCTGGTGTGGAAGTTTAGCGAGCGTTGGAACGTAAACAGTGCGACAATGTGCCGCATTGTTAGGCTCGCAAATATACGAATGGAACGTTTCGCAGTGGAAGAAGCGCTGATGTATGTCAATGTCGCTGGCTGATGTAGAGAAACAGACGGATGATTAAGTCGTAACGCAATCTCGTATCGTTATAGTTTGGTTAACGATGGGCAAGAAAAAAAGTAAGCGTCATCAGCATGTTTGCTTATTCGTTTGAATTTAATAGGCTGGTCCACTCTGTCGCGGATCGTTCACGAGTTTATTTTTACCGGTGATCCAGCACGTTTGAATGCAAGATGCGCACGATGTGACTTTAATCGTCGCGTGCGAAAAATTTCAGGCCAAGGAAGAAGATGCGAACGCGACGAAAATCTCGCCTGCGCATCCTTGTGAACACCCGAGTCTTGTGCCTTTCAGACACAATTGCTTTCATCGAGCATTGCGCCGCCGGCATCTCGATTCGTTCTCACTCACCTTGGGAAAATCCCATCACGAAGACCAAATAGATGGAGACGAAACGGAGCAAATCGCCCATGATCATTCTGTAAATCATCACAACGAACGGGCCTACTGTCTTGAAGCCTCTACAGAAGAATAAAAAGTACGGTGCCGTGGTCAACATGACCGCTACCGCTAGCATATCTTCGACTTCGTCGGCGCAGGCGAATCTCAGAAATGGAAAGGACAGCAGTATACAACAGGAGAAGAGGAACATTACTCGCGACGGCGCAGTCATCTAAAAATCATGTGTCTGGTTAGCGTATCGGTATGGAATATGAAAGTTTTCAAACACAGGGTGGCAGCTTTACTAGAACGATTAATCTTGTTTGCGTTGCCTTACTAGATTTTCAACGAACATATTAAGACCTAGAAATCTCGCCTCCCGTAAAGCCGCAAGAATATAAAGAGTGGCTGCGACTTCCATTAATACTTCGCTGATCACTCGAATCTTTGCTGTTATCGTCGTCAAATGCATTAGCCTACACTCTTTCGTTAGATTGTTCCACCTGATTTCATAAATAGTTACACAAACTTGTATAATAGAATAGAGAAGATGAGTAGAAGAAGTTTGTTAAAGTCTTACGGACCAGCCGTGTTTGTTACTGGCAGCAGTCGATGAGACATCGTCGAGAAGTATCGTCGAATTTATTCCGACAAAGCTATCGTCTGCTACCTTTACCAGGTAGTCGCTCGTGCCAGTCTCGTTTGCAAGATGAAATTGTTCGGCTGCGCGAATGGTATAATTGAGAACAAGTTCCTCTTGCTTTCGACTTGGAACTTCCCCCAAGAAAATATCGTTGAAGGCAGACGTTATGCCGGATTCGATGTCCAGCCTCAGCTTGTTCAAGCGATTGTTGGTTACGTTGAAGGGAATGTTCAGTTTCGACGCGAAAGATGCGGTGAGGATTTTCTCGAGGAGTGCAGGGAGGCTGGAGTTTTGATACGTTCTTAAAACCGGCGTTGCTGCTGGTGCTGTTTTCGTCGCGACTGGAGTAATTAAATTCGGGGCAGGATGTTGCGGTGCTGAGGCAGCTGGTATCTCTGTGGCTGGAGCAGCTGTCTGCATAACTGGAGTAACTGCAGCAACGAAGAGAGTGGTCGAGGGACCAGGGCGTAGAGTAAAGCTGATCAACGAGAGAACGAAGTAGAAACAAAAGAGAAAAAATTGTCGATAAAAACGAGACTTGACAAACGTGTTCCATTTTGCGTTCAGTAGATCGACTAGAATACCATCCATCAGTTCCAAGTGCTCGTCCTTCTCCTGCAAGTACGTATCGTCGATAAAAAAAAATGGGAGGAGGAGCAATAAGGATTGTCGACTCACGCCAAATACCACCAGATTCAGGGCAGAATTGTGACTGATGTTTCCTGTAGTAACGTCGATGGTATCCATTTGCGACAGAGGATAAGCAGCGCAAGTGATACTGCCGATTTGCCAATAAATCTCCCTCTCGATGTTCAAGATGTGGAAAAACATTTCGATCCTTGCCAACTTCGCGGACAGCGTTAAAGGCGTTAAATGCTGAGCATTTCTGATCGGCAAAGACGCACCCACTTCGTACGCCATATCGAACGTAGCCTTGGTCGAAGCATACGAACCGATCATTCGTCGATCCGTCATTTCGTATCACCTTTAAGAGCTGACCGAGCGCTTACCAATTTTTCATAGATCACTAACATGTGCAGGACAGTGTTTCCATTGGTATCCTGTTTATCAGGATCCGCACCCCTAGCGAGTATCAACCTGTAGCACTCTTCCTGCCCTAGACACGCGGCAAAACTCAGGGGATACTCGCCCCAGTAGACGTAGCTGTACACGGAAAGGAAAAACAATACACGTGGAAATAGAAATGGAAATAGGAATAGCAATTACCCGCTGTAATTCGTTTCCGGAGTTACGCAAACCCATTCGTGGTCCACACTGTCGGTTCTCGACGCCTTTTGGTCTTCCGGACACATGAAATTTCCGAAGCATCTTTCGTGAACGTCCGCACCGCTGTCCAGAAGGAATTTCACCATAGATGGATCTTCGTTAACTATGGCGATATGCAACGCGCTCTCGCCTGTTTAAGTTTTGCCACGACGATAATACAGAGATGGAGGCTATTTGAAACGCGTACAATTATCTACCTAGAAATACATATGCACTAACCGTAATACTCATCGCTGATGTACACATCGTTGATAAGTTTCGGATAAAAGCGTAACAAACGCTTAGCTAGATCGGTGTGAATAGCAGTTGCGTGCAACATGCACAAATGTAGAATCGTTTCCCCGACCGCGCCTCTTTCACTCAAACTCCAGCAAACTAATTTGTGCTTGCTCTTATCTGCGAGCAGAGAGAATTTCCCAAATGTCGAATACACACCTTCAATCTTTCCTCTGAATTGATTTCAATGTTTGCTTAACGTCTTCGTACTTAGACTTTTGTCTGTTAGATATATTTTACCTATTCTCGTTTCGTCCACATCTTCCTCGCCCATATCCTTATCTATATCGTAATCGGCTGGATTCTCCATAGCTCTCAAAGGTGGAAGCTGTAACGCGAAAGACGGAAGAGCAAGCGTAACGATGGGATCGAGGTGCTATCGTATTGTACACCTACTACCATTTTATATTTCGGACGATCCTTGTTTCGCAACAGGACGAGCTTCTCGATCGGAATCCATTTACCTTTACCCTTATTGTACAGATAGGGTTCCACTTTTGTCCTTAACGCATGATCCAACTCTGCGTACTGTTTAGTTTGCGTCGCCCGTTTCATCATGTCGACCAACAAACCGCCACCTGGTCGTCACGAAACTTTCCTTCGGTTAAACGGGAACGAAACTCTTTCTTCGAAATATAACTCACGATTTACCTTTCAAGTCTACTAGCTTGTACAGCACGATAGACGAAGCGTCTGTCTGCTTTTTCACGCTACTTGCTACATTGCTCTCTGTATTTCCCATGATTTAGCCCGCTCGTCTATACATCGATCGACTGGATACTCTTTCGACGCAACAATTTTATGGAGGCTGCACAAAATAGTGATGCCTCCAATTTACTGCTCACCGTTTGATTTTGTTGCCATGGAGCAGTTTCCCGATATCGATCCAGCAAGTGCAAAATGTTTTGTCATAGGAGAACTGTATGCTCACCAACGATCGGTAGTCGTTCGGCAAAGAATGATACGGTGTGGCTTTTTGACCAAAACTCTGCCAAACAAACCGATAATTGGTCAAATCTTAATTATCCCGTTCACTGTTCTCCAAGGGATATCCTCTTTCTCTGCGATACTGCTGGCCTCCGGTATCGAATTTGCAGATAACAGGCGCCTTCACCGCTTCCGTGGGTAAAGTGGTTTATAACCGCGTGCGCAATATGTACATTTGATTTTTTGTTCACTTTTTCCTCTTCGAATGAAGCAAAAAATACCGTGAACTTGCGAACGCAAAGTAGTCGAAAGGCTCTTTTTATCTCATGCGTATAAAAATAACCCATTCGCGACAGGTAAAAGTGAAAAAACAAGAAAAGAGTTCACTTTAAAGGCTCCGGAGGGATTCGAACCCTCGATCTCCTGTTTACTAGACAGGCGCTTTAACCAACTAAGCCACGGTGCCGAGATGCTCACCAGTTTTCAATAGTTTCATATCACGTAATAATTATTCGTGCTGCAAATTCAATTTTATTCATTTTTAATTCAACGATAAACAACATTGCACGCATATTTAATCGAACGAACGCAACTTTGGGGCATATGTAAATCTTTCCATAAGATAATACTTAATAGATTATTACGTGTGCGTCGATTCGATTTGTTTAATTTCATAATAAATTAGCACAAAATATTTGATATTTTCGCGTGGAAATTAGATTATTTGCATTCTAGAATTATACGTTCTTCCTAAGCGAAAGTGCTTCAGGAAGAGGCTCGTTGGTCTAGGGGTATGATTCTCGCTTAGGGTGCGAGAGGTCCCGGGTTCAAATCCCGGACGAGCCCGATTTTTTTTCATCTTTTTTACTGCACTCCCATGCAATCACTTCTCTTGCACTCGCGAACCGTTTGCTTTGAAAAATTCGTACACGGCGCGTGCAACATTTTTTTCTGGCCATAGTAGCGAAATCATCGAAGCGTCAAAATGATTGAAGTTCGATTAACGTTTGCCCATTCGCGAAACAAAGTAAAGTACTATTTAACGAAGTAAACGGAAGAGTATGAATAAAGCTAACCAGAAGGGAAATGGAAAGATGGGAAGAGGCGGAGGGAGTCGCAATGACTGTATCGCTATACGTACGGCGAGCGAGTTGAATCGGAAGAGACCTTTGCATATTCGAGGAGTGACGAATCTTTGAAGAAAAAATTGCGCGATGATCCGGTAAGTAGTCGGGACAAAACGAAATCGCAATGTGCCACGGGACGCAGCCACGTACATACATACATGCTAGCATTTAGCTCGCGTTTTCTTAACGTGTTCCCGCACCAGTTAGGCTCACGCTTTCAAGCTGCTAGCACCGATCGATCCTCTCCAAATCGTTTTCGATCGCGAGCGCGCCACCACTTTGAATTCGCCTGTCTCCGCAACGAACGCGAAAGCCTAGCCTCCTCTCCGAATCTCACCTTCCACGCGAAATTATTCTCCTTCCTTATTTGCTTCGGAGTGATCGATCTAACGAGAGCTAACGTCGGAGGAAGTTACCTGTTTTCTCGGATCCTAGAAAACCTGAAGCGATAACGAGTAAGTGACCCGCTCGAGCGAAGCGTTAAACTTTACCTTTGCGCGATCTTATGATTTCATCCATTTTTAACACCGATCGCGAACATTGCGGTTATGGATATTGCGATTCATGTTAATGTAAACACGATTCGGACAAATTCGCTATGGAAATTGCAACCCTTTCAAGATTTCGTAATTATGGGAGAATTGAGGCGCCTGTTTCGGAGTGTTTATTTGAACCAAACATGCACGATGGGGTTTCACGATTACACCGGAGCGGCGAAACGCGAGTAAAGAATAGGCGACTGATTGTTATCGGAGAGAAAAGCGATGCGCACTCGTGCAGTCTTTTGTCGAAGGGATGGTTTATTAGCGAAACCTACCTACTGGCACCTATAGCCGATCGATCTGTCGATTACATCGAATACATAACGCGGAAAGAACGTTCGGAATTTGGGGCAATGGGCGCATACGCGTTAATACAACGTTCGCGTTATTTTTAGAGTGAACAATTTGAAGGATCGCGTATATAAGCATTGGCGCGCCTCTCGATAAACAGATTAAAAGAATGAGGCGACGAAAAAAAAGAAGAGTTGAAGATGACGAGGCGCTTGGGCGAAACGATGCAACGCAAACGTTAACGAAATGACGGATGTTCCGAGATGATACTTGCCGAGCTTTTTCGGAGGAGTATTGAAGAGATGAGAATGGGAAGTTAAATGACAGAGAGATCGTTAAGCAATTAGTTATGTAATTAAGTGCGATTAACTAAACAGATCTATTCTCTGGGGGATATTCGATCGATCGCTAACGAAGACGATTTGCCGGGCACACCAACGGACGTACCTACATTAATGTCCCCGGCTGAAAAGTGGAAAATGAAAAATGAAAATTTCGCTCCGTATTTGGTCAAGCACTGGCATCGACTATAAAAATAAGCACGTTCAGAATATCGCCCCACGCGTCGAGGTGATTGGGTGATAGCCTATTCTTTCGTTTTATCGGAAAAAGGATCCTCTCCACCCTGAAATTTTGAAATCCGCTTAAAAATATACGATGCCACTAACCTCTTTCTTTAACCTCTTTTCGCCGATCAAGTGATTTTTAAAATAGCCTCCGATCGAATACGCTTCGCTATAACTGTATGCCGATTATTTTTGTAATCGTTCCAAAGCGGCGGCAGCGACAGAAAGAAGGGGCGAAAGGGAGAAAGAGAGAGAAATTGTTCGTACTCGAAAGATCTAACGTTTGTTAAATAAATAAAGCCAGCCTATCTTTTCCGTGCAATTTTTTCAGCGATCGCTATTTTGTTTAGAAATTAGAATACCGATCGGTGCTTTAATCGACCCGCGTCTGCAAACGTTTACGAGCATCGATAAGAAGGTCTGATTGTTTCACTCTATTTCGTTACGTCATGCTATCGAGAGGTGCGTTATCATTCTTGTTTGCATCTTGTCTGTGTTGGAGGAGGAAGGAATTTGCATTTCACCGAATCGTATATCCGGTAAACGAAACGGTAACGAAAGGATTCGCCCCGGCTTCCCTAGAACTCCTCGCACCTCCTATACTAATCGCTCGTTCGGATGTCCTTTTCATACGCTGATGGATTAACGGTTGCATAGCTTTCCACTGACTGCATTCATTGAATATGGAATAGAATCTCTCACGTTAAATGTGAACGGCACATCTAAATGCGGCGCGTGCCTTTATACGCACGCAAATACATATGTACGCTGCGACGCGACGGCCTCGTAATAATCCGGCAGCTTACGCGTCGAGCATCACCGAGTCGAAATCTCCACTAGAGCAGAGCTGAATAGCGGCGTGCAATTCGAATTGTTCTTAATTCGAGAACAGAGTGGACTGTATATTCTCGGCCAGTCTGTTTCTAATGTGTAAAACGAAACGGGTCAAGATCGTCGTGGGTCGAGGCTGAACATCACTGAAAAATGATTTTGCAACGAATCTTTTTCGACGAAGCGTACGCGGTCGGGCCGCGCCAGCTAGTCGGCAACGATACGTCAAAGACGTCTCGCGTTTCGGTCTGGTAAATTTCATTAATATTAATAATATAGCTGGTAACGAGTAGCAGCAGAATCTGATTGTCAGTTGCGATCGCCGGAGCAGGGCGTGGCTCTCTCGTTTAGAGTTTAGAAAACGCACGCTCGACCTAACACCGTTGCAAAACTTCAACGTGCTCCACTTCCAAAATCATTCCAGAATCTTTCCAAAATGTTTCCAAAGCGGCGCGTTTCGGCAACGGAGGATAGCCCGCGTGGCATTTAGCGAGGAACAAGGAGAAATCGTTTGAGGCAGTTCCAAGACGAACTGGATGGCTCGCGATCAGTTGGCAGGCTTTTAACGAACCACTGCCAGATATTGCCGAATCCAAGGAATTGGTATACGGGATCCGAAGCAACAGGGAGCACTGGTACACGAGTGCGCGGCCTTCCTTGTCACCTTGTCCATTTAATGCGACGCGTAGCGCGGAAATTGTTTGGGCAATTGAAAATACTCGAAAATGTATACACGTATGTTGAACCGATTTCAGGGTCGGACCAGGATGGCGATAACGCGATCGTGGAAAAGCTTAGCAACCGCTACCTTTATTCTGCTGCTGGCGATTGTAGAAGGTGTGCCCGATTTATCGGGCTTACCACCCGGTCCCTATTGCGCCACAAGATATACGCCTGGCGAATGTTGTCGTGGTCGTCAGGACGAATGCAGTGCACCAATCCTGACCACGGTATGTTACTGCGACGACTTTTGCGAGCGGTACAGGGAAGAGGACTGCTGCCCAGATTATTGGAGCCACTGCAAAGGAATCGAGGCCAATGTCACTGTGCCGCCACCGGCAGAAATAAGACGTCCGTAATTAACAGAATAGTGTAGACTATATGTGTATCTGTTGCATGCATATATACATGTACTATTCCATCTTTTCAGGCTGCTACTTTCAGGGGAAGGATTACAACTATGGTCAAACATTTAAGATGAATTGCAACATATGGTAGAAGCACTTTAGATTTCTTTTCTGCCCAATCGTTTCCATTCCTTTCTGTTTTACTCCTCTATTCCTCTGTTCCAGCAAATGTTCCGCTGTGGGTAGACGAGCCGAGGTACTTTGCGAAGAGAATCGGTGCCTGCAAGAGGCAGAATTGATAGAGGAGATCAACGGGAACAGTGGGTCTTCGTTGAACTGGATGGCTCGGAATTATTCGGAGTTTCAGGGTAGAACGTTGAAGGAGGGTGTGCAGCTTCGCCTGGGTACCTTGAATCCGTCCAGATCGGTAAGGAGCGACAGGTTTTTTTCTTCTTTCACGTTCGCGATTTCGATTCGACACGATTGAATTCGAAGCTTTCGATCAACTGGATCGGTCGTCGAAGGTGTACAGGATGAACTCGGTTCGTCGCATCTACGACCCGGAATCGCTGCCCCGTGAATTCGATGCCAGGGTGCGTTGGCCACGAGACATTTCAGGAGTAGAGGATCAAGGTTGGTGCGGTGCATCTTGGGCCATATCAACCGTGCGCGTCGCATCCGATAGATTCGCGGTAATGAGCAAAGGTGCCGATAGCGTGACTCTCAGCGCCCAGCACCTGCTCTCGTGTAACAACAGAGGACAGCAAGGTTGCAACGGCGGTTACTTGGACAGAGCCTGGCTCTACATGAGAAAATTCGGGTACGATCGACGTTTCCCTCCGAAACCTGCCTACCATCTGCGGCAGCCTATGGGTTGCAAATGCTTTTTACTTTTTCATATCCAGCCTAGTTGACGAGAAATGCTATCCGTGGAGTGGCACGAACGAAGAGTGCAGGCTTCGCAAGAGAACAGACCTGGAATCTGCCGGATGCGCCGCTCCGGCGAATCCATTCCGGACAGACGTGTACAAGGTCGGGCCGGCCTATCGGTTGGGCAACGAGACCGATATCATGCAAGAGATTTTGACCTCAGGACCCGTTCAAGGTGACTCTGTTCCTTTGCTGGATACCGTCCGTCCGATCTTTCTCTTCTGTCTTTCGTAACGTTGCTCTCTGTCTTCCTAGCTACCATGAGAGTTTATCAAGACTTGTTCTCTTACGGGTCCGGAGTGTACAAACATATCGCCACCGCCGAGCTCCACGAATCTGGCTATCACTCGGTTAGGATTGTAGGTTGGGGAGAAGATTTTCCAACTGGCCATCGCGGTTCGCCAAACAAATACTGGGTAATAAATCTCCTCCGCATTCTGCGTATGCGCAGACGTTTAATGGGGACGTTTAATTCTTTTTCAGTTGGTCGTTAATTCTTGGGGTCATCACTGGGGCGAGAACGGACTATTCCGAATACAAAGAGGAACGAACGAGTGCGAGATCGAATCGTTCGTGCTGGGTGTATGGGCGAAAACCATGTAAGGAAATTACGTGTCTCTGGACCCTGGGCCTTGGGTCCGGGAGTGATCAAAATCCAGACCGCGTCTTTACGAACTCTGCATTTATCGAATTATCGCTGATCCCAACAGTTGTTAGGGCGATCGCTACGTTTTATCTTCTCTCGTTTCATTTGAATGCGCGGGGATACAAGCAAAAACCGAACGACGGTTTCGCGACTAACCTACGCGCATCCTTTTATCGATGCAAGCCACTCTGAACGACCCGTCGTTTATAAATGTGTTTGCACCCGCTTAATCAAACAAGTGAAACGGTTACTACAATTTCCTTTCTTTTTTTTATCAAACATAACGGTGCGTATTGTATATGTATGTGTATGTAATATTTATCTGTCGCGTTAGAGAATAAAGTTGTACATTCTCTGGCAATTTCTCACGATACACACGTACGCGCTAAATCGGTTCCCCGTTGAAAGCCACTATCGACCGCCTCTCTCCTTTATCTACCGCTTGCGTTCGACGTTGCAGCAACTTTTTCAAACTACGACGCTACGACGACTACTTCTACAATGTGGGCTGTACACTTCCAATTTGTCTTTCGGTGTATTCATAGCCGAATAATCGATCGGGAACGGTACATTGTTGCCACGGATTATACAAGAATCCGTCATACCGAAAAAGTGTTCACCTGGTCCAAAAGGACCACGTCCAAATAAGAAGTTGGCGAACGCCAGTTGGTACTGTGGCCAACCGAGGGGATGATCTCCGTTCTGTAAAAAAAAAACAAACAACTTTCTTCCCTTCCTTCAATCTCCTCTTTCTCTCGATCAAATATTTCTTTCATAGCGTAGCATATCGCAGTTGTTCTTTTACCGAAGTCAACGAATTGTAAGCCATGTCGAGGCACTTGGATATCCTATCAAAGTCCAAGCCAACTACTGATCCGTAAAACGACTCCAGTTCCTTCTTCGTAACGATTCCACTGGCTGAGCTATTGATAGCGAGAAATAGTATTCGCGGATAAATTTTCAACCAAAAGGGAATGTCGTTGTAAGCGGCACCGCCGGCTGGGGCGACGACGCGTGCCCACCAGTCCAACCATTCCTCCACACCGATCCTCTTCTCTCCGTCGCCCTCGTACTTTTCTTCCCCGATGATCAAATCGGCAAGCCCTTGCTCCGCCTCTAACAATCGCAAGTACTCGGGCCCGTTCCACGACCAATCGGCGAATCGTCTCAATCTCTTTGAAAAACATTCAACAGTTAGTTATCGTTCTCAGCGATATTCAACAGTTATTCGTAAATTATACCTCCGAGAGCATACGAAAATCGTTACGGTTAATGAAACCATCTTTGTCGTGGTCCAGAAGGTAAATGAAAAAATGTGAAAATTTGTCGCGCTGAATAGGCGCCAAGTCCTTAATTTTACCACCCTTGCGGCCTTCTTCTATAGCGGGCAATTTATCGTCGCTGGGGTATCGACTTACCCAAGTAGCTATTCCAACGAAGACAGATGAAAGAACGAAGAAAAGAAATGAATTCGTATATTATAATATCGTATACGTACATAATAAATGCAACAAAGCAATCTCTAGCTCTATCTCTATTCCGTTTGATTTCGATTTTGCACAAAGTTTGCTTCGCTGTCCTGGTGGAAAATGGTAAAGGGCTTACTCCAGACGTGTACGCTCCAACTCGGATGTTCCAGATGTTTGTTCGGTATCGGTGCATTGACAATTTCGTCGATATTGGTCGAAACAGTTCGCCACCTCTTCAACAAATCCTTGGTTCTGTCGCGTGTACGATCGCAAGCTTGTCGCCAGTTAGTGATAAATTTGCGCGGCACTTTCAATGCGTTACTCTCCTCTAGGCCAAGTTCCTGGCTACTAGCGGAACTTCTACTGGGTTGGATCCTTTCGCTGGAGGCCTCAGCCTCGGCCGCCGACCCATTCCCTTCCTCTATCTGTTGCATCGAAGGATAATAAATCGGGTCCTTTATGCTGTCCGAACGAGACTCCATCGTGGACTACGTCTCCTTACATACACCACGTTTTTACCTTACCGCTCCTGAAATAATCAATTCCTCGGCGAGAGGTCACCAGGTCGCTCGATAACAGAACCGCGCCATACGTTTGTGCGACGCATCCTTATAGATCCACCATCTTTTTACTTTCCAAATCACAATTACCGTACGTATAGTACTTTTCTTTTTACTCGTTGTTTTTGTCGCAATCGGTATTTCACTCGACTCCAAGAAAAACATTCGAATTCTACCATCGCTCTTTTAAGAAAATTTCCCATCGAAGGCACTACAGTCGCACCTATTCCTTTCATCTTTCCAATTCTAGACCATCTTTTCATCTAGGACATACTTCTACGCTCTTTCGTTCCTCAGAATTACCTTTAATGTTGTGCTTTCGATTTAAATATATCGAATCGATTTATGCGTCGCGTGGCGTCGATTACAAGCTATTCCTGTCCAATAAAAAGTAGATAGATGAATCGTCCATGTTATACCGTCCCTCCCATTTCCTTCGTTATCGACCGATCGAAGGTATGACAACCGCGTTGAACTTATCGTACCGTAGATGTCGGGCCAACTGATATTCACAGCAGTGACTAAGTTATCTTTAATGTTTAAGATACAATGGTTTGACACGACAACGCCGTAGTAGCAAATTCTTTCCTTCTGTTCCCATTGTCGAGGGTGAGTGCTACGCGTTTGGAATCACGTTATATCTCAAGAATCCAAGCGTTTTTTCGTTCCACGTGCAGAAGAGTTTCATTGCCAAGCGTATTCGTACAAAATGTTCTTATGATTTTCAACTTTTATTTCAACGAGCATGTCTCATTTATTGTTCGGAAGGCGTTAACCTCATTGATGCAGATTTCGATCCAATTTGCACATTTAGCATATTTCTGGCCAACAGCAAAATGCTCGGCCGATTTATAATTCCGATTTAATTGCCTTCGAAATTGTCTTTACGTTTCATTTATGTCGAACAATGTTCTAACCTACAACATAATTCCATGCGTTTCGTTTACAGGGATTTACAATGGGTGCGTACAAATACATGCAAGAGCTCTACCGCAAGAAGCAGAGCGATGTGCTCCGCTTTTTGCTCCGCGTTAGATGTTGGCAGTATCGTCAGTTGACGAAAATGCATCGTGCTCCTAGACCATCTAGACCGGACAAAGCGCGTCGTTTGGGTTACAAAGCAAAGCAAGGTAAAAATTACTGTTTCTTCGCGTGATGTTCTAACAAGAGGCCTAAAATTTTTCTTATCTTTCTTTCTTACCTTTTTATTTGAATTGTAATAATGAAAGAAAAAAAAACGGGAAAAAACAAAAAAATACATGATGAGATTTACCATGCACCACTCTTACAGTTTTATGGTGATAGGTATACAATCTGACTTGGCTCTCAGTTGAATTAAAGCAATGCAAAATTGATTTCATGCAATGCAGAATAAATGAGAAATTTCATTCTCAATACGCAGGTTTTGTCGTATTTAGAATTCGTGTAAGGAGGGGTGGTCGTAAGCGTCCAGTTCCCAAAGGTGCAACTTATGGAAAGCCAAAAAGCCATGGCGTTAATCAGTTGAAGCCTACCAGAAAATTACAGTCTGTTGCTGAAGTGAGTATACAAGAGTAAACAGATCAAGTGTTTGGATCATTTGGACCATTTGGAAAATTTGGGAAAGATCCCCTAACAATTTCATTGTTTTCATAGGAACGTGTTGGTCGTCGTTGCGGTGGCCTTCGAGTTTTAAACAGTTACTGGGTGGCTCAAGATTCTTCGTATAAATATTACGAAGTTATTCTAGTTGATCCAGCACATAAGGTAACTTCTATACTACTATTTCAACCTTTTATTGATATCGGTATACCATATGATGATATTTACACATAGACTATTGAAACATAATGATTACTTTCATCTTCCTTGGATGTCTGAAGTAGTAGAACTAGCGAAAGCTGGGTAAGAAAATATCGAGCAATTCCTAAATGTTCGCATTGATTGTTTCAGGCAATTCGTAACGATCCAAAGGTTAACTGGGTATGTAACGCGGTACACAAACATCGTGAGCTTCGTGGAAAGACATCAGCTGGCAGGAGTTCGCGAGGTTTGGGCAAGGGGCACCGTTTCTCGCAAACCATCGGTGGTTCGCGTCGTGCTGCCTGGTTAAGAAGGAATTCACTGTCCCTTCGCAGGAAGCGATAAACGTTTTAAACGTTAACTTTCTCTTGTACAAGATACATCATTTCATTGATATATTGCAGATCGTTGTAGCATCGATATTATGGTATATCCTGTGCGAAATAAACATTTCTTTCCTACCAATTCCCTTTGGCTGCTAAATATTATTTACTAACCGATTAGTCGAGCTCAAATCCAATGTGCTCGTGCACGTGTAATTATGTGCATGATAAATTTACCTACACGTTGGATGTTAACAAAACATTAAAACTCGTATAATTCCTGTAGGATAGGTTTCTAGATTTATTGACATTCTAAAAATGCGGTTAAAAAATGTTTCACTGGCCAGGACCAGACAGTGATTTATCCATAAATTTCTTCTTTGCAAAGCAGAGCCACCACTTGCTTGGTTTCCCATCCTCGCTGTATACCTTTTCTACAAGCCGGACCCCAGTTTCCTGCCTTATTTGTTGCAAATATTGCCTCATTGTATCTATAAAAGAAACCATTTTGCTACAATTGTGTATCAAGATAAAGACACCTGGTCAAGAATAATTTACCTGCTTCGACTGGATTATTTGCTTTGGCGTATACAGAATTTAAAGGAAAACCAGCATCACCAGGAATATCAAACTTTGAAATAGCTAGAGAGTACATTTCATTTGCGGCTTGAGCTTGTGTAGCGCACTTCTGTAGCTTCTTTAAGCATTCCGTAATGTACAGTGTAATATAAATTAAAACTCTATCAGCTTCGCTCTAAAATGAACATTAAAATTTACATGTATTTATCTTTTTTCGTCTTTACAGTCAATTTATATGTAATGTAATTATAATATATGTACAGCGGGAAATGTGTACCTTAATTTCATAGGTCCTGAAAAACACGTTTGCTTTGAAGAAATATAAGGCTTCGTCAATTATGTCTAGATCTTTATTATTGAAAGGAGGGGCAGGACCTCTGAAATGGGTTCTAATTGGCAAAAGTGCCATATTACCGATGTTTCCATTGCTTTCTACGAAACTCGAATGATACGCCTATAAAATAGGAAGAAATATTAAAGAGTGCCCACAGTATTGTACAGAAGAAAAACAAAGAAAAGTTAAATGATGTTTACATAATTAGTAGACAACAGTTTTGACGTATCGAATCTTAGGTTAAAGGAGACGGCTAAATAATGAAAAAGAATTTGGCTCATTTGGATAGGTACTTACAGGCATGCCGATAAATCAATGAAAAAAGGACATTTACTTCTTGCTTCTACTCGGCTAGAAATACTCGTATCACACTGCTTTTAAACGCTGTAAATCGAACGCATTCACCCATAGATGTAGGGTGTGAAACGGTGCGTCATATTTTAGCTTTTCAATTAAGATAAAGAAGAGAAAACATGATCTTCTTCAGAATATAATTTTATAGAGAATGTAAGACACTGTAATACTTGCAGCATATGGGACGATTGAAATTTCAAACTATATGTAACTTTATTTCATTTTTTACATATATACATGTAGCAATAGAGATGTTATTAACAATAATAGGTGTAGAATAAAATTGGATGTATGTAAATGCTTTTTGTTTCCAAAGTAGTAACTAGCAAGTAAAAGTTATTTTGATAAAACTAATAATTGTGAATAATGTTGCTACTATAGTTGATTCGCTTGATTATTTTATGTGGAATAATTCAAACATTATCTAGAATCGCAAAGATACGAAGAATATCAAGTTCTAGTTATTTTCCAGTGGATCTTGATTTTTCATATTGGCCATTCTAGACGCTTGATGCGAGAAACACTTTCGGTCATTTCCGTTAAATGGCGACGATGATGGACAGTTCGTTTCGAATTGTGTTGTCGTAACTTTGCTTTGTGATTTTAAGAAACTTTCCAATTGTTCGTCTTGTATATCATAATTCCATTGCTCAGGCGTGTATATGCATGAGAACTTGTTCGTAGTCTTGTACGTACGAAAACGTTAAAATTGAAAGCGTAAGCTGCCTTGTGCTTGTGTCGGACACTTTTCTACAAGAATAATGGCCGATATCGAAGGAAAGAAGTTAACCGAACTGCGAGTTATTGACTTAAAAACAGAACTCGAGCGGCGCGGGCTAGACAAAACAGGCAATAAAGCTGCGCTTCTCGACCGTCTCTCCAAGGTATATATTTTTTATCTCAATACCTTTTTATTCATTGCTTTTTATCTAGCAATACTGTTCGTTACTTTTTCGCCATGATAACCCTCCAATTCCATTCATATTTTGTTGTAACTATATTTGAAATGTTCTTCAGATAACTGTTACAGTAGTAGGTTTCCCACCAGGTGGCATAACATTAATTCCTTATTAATATTTTCCTTCAATAGTAATATAAGAATCAATTGTAATCTTTATATAATGGATATCGCTGTAACGATAATACAAATTTCACTGTTTTTGTGATCTACATAGTCCATCGCGGAAGAGGGTCAAGATCCTGACGAATACTTGATCGTACCGTGCGGCGGAGTATGTAAAGTTAGCCCAAGAAAAAATAGTGGTAAGTATATGTAGATTTGTTTAAGGGACACGTGGTAAAGGATAGGTACTCAACCCAAGCGAACGTCATTTTTCCTTTGCATCCCTATGCTTTTAGTAACTGGTACGGTAAATCAAGAGGAACCCAACGAAACGATAGAAAATCCAAAGGAAGAATCAATGGAAGCTCCGGATAATAACGAAGCTAAGCCTAAAACGGAAGCAAAGTCTACCATAGAGGAGGAGGCAACAGTATCAAAGGCCGAGGTACATAAACTTTTCCTTCCTTTGCTTAAGAAACACAGAAAAGATAATAGTTAATTATGCCGCTACATCAGAAAGATTATTTCAGGAAGTTGAAAGCAAAGTTCAGAGTAACATTAATAAGGAAATAGAATGCAAGCAGGAGCCAAAGAATCATTCGAGCAAAGTATCGAGTGAAAATATGCAGACCACTGATAAGAAACCAGAGCCTGAAGCAACTGTGGCGGTAAATGAAGTTTCGACCAACTTGGCTTCGACCGTCGAAGCTAACGGTATCGACAATGAAGATTCCATCAATCTAACTATAGGGGAAGATGAGGAAAATCTCCTCGCCGAGGAGGTAATTAATCTAATTATATTGTTACCGACGGCACTTTTCTCGAGACTAAAACGAAAGAATGTACATTAACGTTACGCCCTTTATCTTTCTCGATTGCAGACAGAGTCCCACGAGAGGCATAAGGGTAAGTTTTGCAATATCTTGAATCGCATAGTACTTTAAACATAGACGTAAGATTACGAGGAATAGGTGTAGCACTACTCTTGTTTACGGTCACGAGCATTTTACTCAAGCGTGTGCCATCAAGACCAAGGGACTTTATCTACGTGTACGATATTTCATCTATTGAAAATCACCAGCGTGCTGGATATTTCTACAAAGATGCACCTCATACTCCATCTTTCGTCTGTTCTTCGAGCTCCGCATTTGCAAACAAACACACACCCACTGGAACGATGCAACCTCTCGTCGCATGGACATGCCGTGCACTAATGTCATTGCAAACCAGTACGGCACGACGATCGACGAGGTTTCAGCCACCATGAAACGTACATCCGTGGACGTTTTTGTGCACAGTTTCTACCAGCAATGTTTTCTGACAAATTTCTCCCATAAGTGCTAGCCTATAAGTTAGTTAACGCTAGAGTTTGATATAAAGTTACATTTAATTCTACCTGACCGCATAGAGCATCGTTGGATCGTTCAGCCTCGAAGTTATCTGGATACAAGAAGACTCAAGTGTATAACAAGGGGAAAAGAATGTTGGCGGTATGCGGAAGTAAATAACGCAACGGCGTTATTAAATGTTTCACTTTGCGAAGAAACGAGTGTCTTTGAACTATATTTTGAGGAAATATTTGACGCGCGAGCGTTTAGTATTCCTCGTTCTCCTGCGTCCCGTAATTCTTCCGACCTAAGCTTTCATTTAGAATGATTTATAGAGGCGCGCACTCGCGCGCGCATGCAAAGGTAACTTAAATCGTTAGGAAGTTAAAAAGAATGTAGGGTCGCTACGGATTCTGTACGGATTATATAGCATTGAAGAGGGAATTTGTGATGTTGCGATCACGCGATATTCATCATAATTTACTCCGCAATCTGTTAGTGGCTCGGGAAAAATTCCATGCAGTAAATACTGGCCACTAAGCAGCAGTGTTAGGGAGGGAGAAGAAATCTGGCTTCGCAGAAAGTGACTATGCTACCTTGATTGTCTCTGCAGATGGAGGAGAGAAGAAGAAAGTGGAAGAGAACAAGAAGGGAGACTCTAAAGGGAGCGGTAGAGCAGAAGCTGGCGCCAACAACAAGGAAGGGACGACATCGGGTGGAAACGTCGGGACGAAGAACAAGCAGGACGGTGGTGGAGACGGAAGCAAGAGGTTGGTCTCTCATTGCTAAATGGTTCACAGTGGTACGACAACGAAATGTCACACAAGTCTATATGCTAGCGATGCTCTTCCGCCGCATACGATACCATCAGGATAAGATGTACCGTCGAAAACGATGGACTTTCAAGCCGAATTATTCGTCAAAGTCGCACGCAAGATTACTTTATTCCCTTTTTTTCAATCACATACGAAGTTCCTTTCCGCTCTCGTACGTTTAGGCTGTAATTCTTAACTCTGGAAAGTATGTTAAGAAATCGAGAAATTGGCTAGCAAACTTAAAAAACTTGCGTCCTATAGAAGCAAATCCATGCGCTTTATTCCGTGTCTGATGAAGAATATATTCGTTTCGAATGCAGACAGCAGAACACGTTCGTCCAGCAGCGTTGGTAGCAAGATAGCTAGTATCTGGAGGTAAATAATGCACTGGAGACAGACTCCGAATAAGATGTAAGCGACGTGAAGCAATGGTATCGTGCATCGGAGATCAATTCTCCGTGTACCACATACGTGTCAATACTTGTAACAACATTTGCCAAGAAGCGTGCCCTCCCCGAAGAAATACCAAGGAAATGCTCGAACGTTGAAAAGTTGCCGTAACAGCGGTACCATCCTATCTATGGAGACATGGCCGATGAAATCTGGATTCAACCACACCGAAAATATAATAATTGCCCTAAACAATTAATTATTTATATAGAAACAACATGCAATTGATTTAAAAAGCAGCGAGTATCCAATTATTGCTGCTAGTTTGATTTTTTATTATCGTTATTGTTGCCGATCTTGCTTTTGTAATCGTCATTAACGGTGACGATGATGACGACATCGATAACGACGATGGCGGTGGTTACAATATACCGAGGACGATGGCGATGATGATGATAATAATAATAATAATAATAATAATAATAATAATAATAATAATAACAAGAAAAATAATGACTATGACGACAATGACTATGACAATGACGACGATCCGATGCGATGATGATGATGATGATGATGATGATGATGATGACGACGACGACGATGATGATGACGATGGTGGTGGTGGTGGCGATAACGACGATAACGTGTTATAGAGATTAAAGTTGCTAGCCAAATTTATACGCTTAACATAGTTACAGAGGTACCTAATTAAGCCTCGCAAGAAAACTCATAGTTTCTAACATATTATCTTTCGTACGTAATGAGTAATGAAAATAATTTAAATGATCGTTACATGCAATGAAAGTTTATAATTGTTTTCAGCGTGGAGTCTAGCAACAAGAGTCAAAAAAGGGAAGAGAAAGGTAAGGTAGCAGCTGAAGTGATATTAATTTGATTGTAGCGTAAGATGAGGAAATGTATCGTTTCGTTGTTGGTCACGCAGACAAGAAGTCGTCGCAAGTCAGTCCCGTTAATGCGAGTAGTAGAAACTTGTGGGTATCCGGACTATCCTCGAGCACCCGAGCTACAGATTTGAAGCAAATATTCTCAAAGTATGGAAAAGTGATAGGTGCGAAAGTGGTTACGAACGCAAGAACACCGGGAGCTAGGTGCTACGGATATGTGACTATGTCCACCAGCGAGGATGCCGCAAAGTGTATACAACATTTGCATAGGACAGAACTTCACGGGCGCGTGATATCCGTAGAAAAGGTAGATGCAACAAGACAAAGGAAGTGTTCCCGTCCTCCCGGGGCCCTTGGTACGCGCGTGCTTTCTCTCACTCTGTGCACGTTTATATTTAAAGGCGAAAGGTGACACTCAACAGAGTCATATGCGTAAGCGAGACACGACGAATGGAAAATCGGAAAAAAAGGAGGAGAAGGAGAAGGAGAAGGAGAAGGCGAAGGATAACCACGATATTAGCGATCGTAAGGATAAGGAAACGAAGAAGGACGCGGAGGATAAGGGATCGGACGCAAGTGAGTGATATCTAAAAGTAAATAGCGAATCGCGATTCGGTATTTCACACTGGCAAAAGAAACGTTAAAATTTCCGGTAACAGCAAAGAAATCAGAGGAAAAGATGAACGAGAGTGCCGATAACAAGAAAAGCAGGGAAGAGACCCAGGAGAAGAAGGAGGAGCCCTCGAAGGATGCCGATTCCCGATCGACCAAATCGACCAGCAAAAAGCCGGAGAGCGAGAGGGGGAGACGCGAGGAGAAGAGAATTCGTTCCTGGGATCATCATCGATCTCACACGCGTTCCCGTAGCCGCGAACGACGTAGACGCGACGACGTGCTAACCTTCGCGAAAATCAGGGTAAATAAGTCGCTGCCGAGGGAAGACGTTTAGCTGTACCGAACAGGGTGTAACTTGCCACGCGTATTTTCAGGAGGAACGAGAGAGGCAAAGGTTACGCGAAAGAGAGAGAATGCTCCGCGAAGAAGAACGAAGGAGGAGAGAGGACATGGAGCGACAACGGGAAGTAGAGCGGAGGCAGAGGGAAGAGGCTGCACGTCTAGAAAGGGAACGGGAGAAGTTGCGTCGGGAGCGAGAAAGAATCGAGCAGGAGAAGGCTGAACTGCTACGACTAGAACGGGAACGTCAAAAATTGGAACGAGAGAAGTTGGAGCGAGAAAGATTGGAACTGAAGAGGCAACAGATGCGCCTAGAAGAGAGTAGACGCGCGCCACCGCCCCCGTCCATCAAACGATCTTCAAGCGACCGAAGGGATCCCAGAGATATGTACGTTGAGCCTGATAGGAAGCGTATGACTACCGAGCATAGTCGAAGGCACAGTCCGGAACGTGTCAGCGATCGCCGTGGCGAAATTTTGGATCGGGTCTCCGATAGACGGCTGGATGCGTCGCCGCCTGCTCGCTACGAATCCAGTAGGTAAGGAAGCGTGCGATTAACTTTTCCTCCCAGGTGCGTTTATTGTCGCGCTCGTTCCACGTAGTCTGCGTGGAACGTAGACGGAACATAGACGGAACGTAGGTAGAGCGCAGATTGAACGTAGATTCAAATTACAGATCTGCGCAAGATATGGGCTTGAAGAAGGAGTTTAAACGCAGCGGCGAATTTACGTCCCGCAGTAGTCGCCCCGAAAACTTTTCCGAAGTATCCCGTGGAAGGGAGGTAATCGTCCGCCGAGAAGCACTGAGCACTGCAACGACAGCTATCGATCCTCGACAAGTAAAGGATAGGTAAATATCTGTGGGCTCGAAAACCCGTAGGAGATCTTTGTCGAACAGTGTCCCATTTTTTTCAGGTACGAACGTACAAGTACGACTACTTATCCTCGCGACCGCGACGTTCGGCGTTCAGAAACAGATACGCACAGAAGCTCCAGGGATAGTCACACGCGATACAGCGACAGCTTTAAACCCACTGGTTCCAGTACTCCGCGTCAGTACGAATTTTTATCCTGGTATACGTGTATCGTATACATTTTTCCAAGAGTATTCTTTGACTAAACAGATGAATATACCGCAGGTGACAGTCGTTACGTCGAAAGCAATCGAACATCCAGCAGCTGGCATTCTGGACCTCCATCGACGAAATCATTTAATTCCGTAGCCAGTAGTGGAACCCGAGATCCACGGAACGAACCATCCAGTTGGAGTTCCAGATCCTCCGACAACGTAAACAGGTACAGGGTGGACGCCCCACTTTACCGCTATCTCTATGGGGATATTAACTGATTCCCTACGTGATTCCAGGTGGAGTAATTCAAGCAGCATGGGAAATACGCTGCGGCATCCCGTACCACCGACTTACCAAAGCGGCCCAATTCAATCTATGGGATTGACGGCACCCGGCACAGCACCGTCGTACGACCGTTTCGATCCTTACAAATCGTCCATGCCGAGCATGAGAAAATACTGATGTTGTCCCACTGAATCACAACATTCTAACGAACAATCTTCAACTTGATATATCGATGCGTCTACGATACGTTTATGATGAGAGGCACGCATACGCCTGCGGGCCCACTCATTCACTCGCGCGCACACACGCACACCAGGTTATTCTTTACATTATTGACGAATCAAACTTTATTATAGCTGAACAATATATTGTGCACGTCAAATTTTCGTTGGGCACGCGATGCAGGATCTTTTGCGCCTTTCGCGCGAAAGATTCGTGACAATACGACTCTTACATAAATTTGAACAATCTCTTTTGACGCACCTTTTCTATTTTAACGTGGCTGTCGACGAATCGAAACTCTCGCTTTTCATAGCCGTCGATGCGATCATATATGCATACAAAGGATTGTGAAATCTCGTGTTTTCTTCTCGGAGCTTAGCAAGAAAAATATTCGCGATTCGACGATTAAAAAGAAATAAAAGTGTTTCTCCTATTGCTATTGCTACTACCATTGCTATCGCACTGTCACTGTCGCTATTACTATCACCAGTTTTACTATTCATTGTCACACTAACTGATCCCTAACGTATTCACGTTGAGAAAATAGAGAATCATGCCGCGTACATCATGTACGGCGTATTCGTAATACCAGAGTATAATGGATTTTTGTACATTTGTTAATAGACACGATTGTGATGGATCTTAGGAATGCTCCAAGAGAGAGAGAGAGAGAGAGAGAGAGAGAGACTCTTGTTCGTTTACCAGCGACGCAATGACACTTTTACGATGCGTTCTATTAATTGTTATTTGCAACTCCTTTCAAACGGCAGCGATGCGCATTCGTTTACATCGTTAGATATACACTTATAGTATAGTAAGGCATACCGTACAGAGCTACAAATAATTACATCGTATCTCTTTAACCGATTGTTCGTAGAAATACGTATATATTCTCGCAGGGATACGACTGAACCACTTGTAAATTGAATTCCAGAAGAGAGAACTCTGTATCTAACGAAGTTTCAATCTAGGTTCGTACGTGAATCGCACGTATCATGTTTCAGTGTAGCGATACCTATTACTATATAAATAAATTTATGGCATATTAAATAGATAGTTGGGTTTTTGAAATTCTCCCAACTTTAGTGCGTCACTTGACAGGGATGACTATTTGTTCGTTGAAGAGCGTGGGGCGGGGGCGGGTCGCGGATGCGGAGGGGGGAAGGTAAGGAAAGAGAGAACACTTTCCCTCCAAGCAAATCAGGGATGGCGGGTGCTATAAAATATAATGAAGAAAGAGGGAGGAGGGAGCGAGGGAACGATGGCATCGAGAGCAAAGTGTGTCGAGGTCTTTTCACGAATCGTCATTGCGAGCAAGCGCGGTTCGCCCCGTGCGATCACGACTGCACGATTCGACGGTTTCCGTTGCTTTCCTTACTTCGCTTCAATTTCTTCATCTACTCCCTCTTTTCCCCATCTTTCTCCTCCTCGTCCTCCTCCACCTCCTCCCCCTTTTCTCAGTCTCGTGCGCTCCGTACGCTGCGTACGCTTTCCCCACGCACGCTCTCCCCCTTTCTCACCTTTCCTCTACCTGTGTGCGTGTACATACGTATTTATCCCCCCTTGTTCAAGCTCAATAGAGCCTATGGAGAATTCGCCGGTAGTCTCGCGGGCGCGACAACTTTGTTGAAATAGTTTGTTAGACTTGGCGTGTCTGATCGGGGGTGTCGAGTACGGTGTCTGTTGAAACGCTTGAAATTTGGAATGTCTGCGAAAAAGATCGTTTGAGTTTTTTTCCTTTGGATCAGGATGTCGACGTCTACCCTTTTTAGTAAGTGTCTTCTCGATCGAACGGTGCGTGACTAGCCGTCCGTGAAATTGTGCGAGTCGTGCGTGAAGCTCTGCTACTTTGCTAAACGGGGACGATCCTTGTAGATGCGTCGAAATAGGCCGCAACTCGGCGAAAGATGAAAGAAAGGGATGCTTCGCGTTTCATTTAATCGTAAGTTTAAATCGTTCGCGCTTCCCGAGCTCGGAGCACTGAGTCGAGTATCGCCCCGTTACGTGCAGGCGCGAAAGCTTGAAAATGTTGCGCTTGGAGAACGCTAGTTTCCACTTTTCGTTGTGCGCGACAGATTGGGATAGTTGGGGATAGATGATGCGACGCGGCTCGGATTGCGTAGGATAAGGGAAACTTGCATGCTTCCATTACGAGCGGCGGCCGACAGCCGAGCGGAGTTGGGTCGAGCGGCCCGCATCGTGCGGGCCGCATTGCATCGAGATATCGGCGATGCGAATGTAGAAAGATGAGCGTTGGAACGATGGGCGAAAAGAGGAACGGCTGGGCAGAAATTGAAACTATTTTTGGGGGCACGCTGGAGAAAAGAACGGGGCTGCATTTCGCAGGAACAGAAAAAAATTCGAAGCGACGCGGTTGACCTTTGGTGGAGAAATTTGGTCGCATTCCTGGTTCATCCGATCCGATTTACCTGACGCGGATTAAACGCGCGACGATCTTCGATCTCTTTTCGTCTCCGTTCGCTCTGCTCGCTCTGTTCGGTGTTTGCTTGGTTGCGTACCACGAGCTCGGTATGTATCAGCTATGAATCAGTGAACGGAAGAAAGGCACGCTTTCTCGTCGAGCAACTTTCACCGTCGATGAAGTCCGTGAGCGTTGACCGATTCGAAAAAGGTTCGCTTGCTCGTCTCGGCCTTCTTCCGCGCGTCCTCTCTTCTTCTTTTCGTTTCGCGTCTCCGCGCGACGTACGAGAATGCACGCGTGCATTCTTGTTCGAGGTCGAAAGTCGGATTCCTGAACGGATTCGTCGGCAAGAATTCAGGGAAAGTCGGTGATTCCACCCGTCCATAGGGTTTTCCGCGCTCAGCTGTTGAAAAAGCCGACAAGCATCCTGAATTTTGCTCTTTTAGGTCCGCATTAGACACTCGGGAAATCGTGTTAATAGGTCGGCATAGGCGAACAGTCGGCCGCGTATCGGGCATCGATCTTGATCGCAGTGCCGCGCGATTCGATAAATCTCGCGCTAAAGTATCGCCCCGATAGCGCCTCATCTACGATAGAGACGAGATAGAAGAAGATTCGCAACGAGGACGAGGATGATATCATCGATCCTTATCCGGTCCTCAGACTTTTGTCACGCGCGGGGCAATCGGTCCAATGTAACGACTGAGAGCGCCGTAGAGATATAGCAGAGATGTAGCAGAGATATAGATCAGAGGGTTCCGCGAAATCGGTAGCGTTCTCAGTCGTTTATTCCGTGCTCGATAGGCCTTTCTATGCATACGTCGCGGCACTTCAATGCGTACCGTTCTTCCTTGTATCATAGAAGAGAAACGCCGGACCGATCTCGAGTAATCGCGGCGCGCGAATTATACATACATACATACATATACGGTGTAATGCGCGCCGTTTCACGTACACGAATGTTTCAGAATTGTGCACATTATGGAGTTTGGTAACGTACTCCTGGTCTTACACCGAAGAAGGTGGCCGCTATCGTTACCGTGCCGGTAAGTAATGGAGACTCGTCAACGTTACCCTAGACAGGGTTTAGAGGTTTGCGGGCATCGTCGCTTCGACGAGCGCACGTTTCAACAATTTCGGATCGATCTAATGATATGCGCGCGGTGTCCACGATGCAGCAGCGAACAGATACGGAACACCTGAGCCGTTCGTAATACCCGTGCAAAGATGGAGCGATACCGAGTCATGGGGCAGCGATGCTCCGCGAAGAACGACTACCGCAACTTTTCGACCAGACACGTACGTTAGGCGTTACGTAAGATTAGCGAAAGTGGAACAGGAAGGAGGACAACCGGATCCATTGGTCGCGATCACCGAAACTCTGGGCGCGTTGAACACCGTTGGCAGCTACATCGTAAATATGACCAGAGGCGTTGAAAATTCCAGCTACCCTCCGAGGGAATTACCGTCGGCCATATACACCATTTCCAAGAACATCTTAGGTAACAGATGTTATTCAGAGATTCGGTATTCGGCATTGACTTTCTTTCGATTTCAACGACCAAATCGTTGCTCGAACGTATTAAGTCAGTTGGGTCGCTCGTTCGCATTTTCAGGGCGCAACGTGACGGACAGCATCGCCCCGCTGGTTCGGGGGGTGGGGTTGCCTCTGCGCCCCGGAACGACCGCCGCTTCCGTCGCCGCCGCGCCGCTCGAGGCTATACAGGAGGACCGGGAAAAGATTTCTTCGTCTCTGAGTTCGTCCGCGACTTCTGCGGTATCGGCGACCGGCTGCACCACGGCAGACGGTAACCCAGGAAAGTGCCAAGATCTGAGCAACTGCCCTCAACTGCTGCTCGACTTGACAAAACTCAGACAGTCGCTGTGCTTCAAAAGTCTGTTCGTGCCGGGCGTCTGTTGCCCGTTGTCGGACAAACCCGACAACGACGGAACCAGGTAAACCCGCGGCAACAGTAACACGTGTACATTCGCGAGCACACCACCCGCACGAAACTCGAACGCGTCTCTGGTGTTTTCAGTCCGATAGCCAGCATAGTAGCAGCAGCTGCAGCCGCACCAGGACTCGAGTCAACCTCTTCGCGGCCACCGACTCGACCGACTCGACCGTCACGGCCGTACCAAACGCCCCGACCAATTCCGTTGTATCCCGTCGTTGCTTCCTCGACGACGGCTCTACCTGTTCCACCTACCACAGAATTCGTACCCGTTTCGACGATCGTCGACTCGTCCGCCAATCAAACGAACGGCTTCCTCGGGCTGTCGTCCATCACCGACACCGTCGACAACAATTTCATCCAAGACGACGAAGGTAACGCCGCCTCGCAGGCGAATAGCCTGACGCAATGTACGCGTAAAAGAGCGCCCTTATTCTTTGCCACGCAGAGTGCGGTGTAAGAAGTTCGGGCAAGTATCGAGTGGTCGGAGGAGAAGAGGCCTTGCCAGGCCGTTGGCCCTGGATGGCAGCGATCTTCCTACACGGATCTAAGCGCACGGAATTCTGGTGCGGAGGATCCCTCATCGGGCCGCGACACGTTCTAACCGCGGCTCACTGTACGCGCGATCACCGCCAACGCCCGTAACTATATGCCAAATATACTTGAATAAATATTCGCGCGACCCGCACGCAACTGGAGCGATCGGTTTTATTCTACGTTCACGCAGATTCGCCGCGAGACAATTCACCGTGCGTTTGGGAGATATAGACCTCGAGAGGGACGACGAGCCATCCGCTCCAGCAACCTACACGGTCAAGCAGATACACGCTCATCCGAAATTTTCTCGCGTTGGATTTTACAACGATATCGCAGTTCTAGAGTTGGCCAGGCCTGTCAGAAAATCTCCTTACGTAATACCGATTTGCTTGCCCCAGTTACGCTATAGAACCGAGCGTTTCGCTGGCGCCAGGCCCACCGTCGTCGGATGGGGCACCACTTATTACGGCAAGTCCACGGCAAATCTCCATCAATCTCTATAGAAATATCGATACATTTATCTTGATACCTTTGCTTCCGTTTAAATGACCAGCGATATTTTGTCGGCGTCTGCTACAGGTGGAAAGGAAAGCACGGTTCAACGACAGGCGGTGCTTCCGGTGTGGAGGAACGAGGACTGCAACGCGGCGTACTTTCAACCAATCACCAGCACGTTCCTCTGCGCTGGTTACAGTCAAGGTGGCAAAGATGCTTGCCAAGGTGATTCGGGTGGGCCGCTTATGCTCAGGGCGGACGGTCGATGGATTCAGATCGGTATAGTTTCGTTCGGTAACAAATGTGGGGAGCCCGGCTATCCAGGAGTTTATACACGCGTTACCGAATACGTAGATTGGATAAAGAATAATGTCAATTAATTCTATCGCTCCGCACACTGGCATCCTATGTACATATGTACGTATACGAACGATTCTCGACACCTTTATTTTACCTTACTTACCAATTACCAATTTATTAGGCGCCTCGTTTATTGTACAGTCTATCTTTTTCGCGAGCGACCATCATCTTATTTATATATATATATATATATATATATATATATATATATATATATATATATATATATATATATTCCATGTACATATACGTCTAGTTAATAAATTAAGTTTTGTTACTCACGTATGCCTATTTATCTTGTATTGCTCATTTCGGTAAGGAGCATCGCGCGAGTGCGACGCCGTTGGCTCGATCATTCGAATATCAATTGTTCCACATTTCATCAATCAACTATTTCCCCGTTTGTCTTTCATTTAACCACCTATTGTATCATAGAAGTAGCAGTATTCTATTCGTTTTTGCGATGTATCCTTACGTTGTTCAATCGTTGCCAAAATCTGCATGTCAATTCGCATAATTTGCGACACTTATGCGTGCGTGCGTGCGTACGCACGTACGTATGTACGTATAATCATATAAGCTGAAGACGTTTTCCATTTATTCGCTCCATCTTTTCCATCGGGGACGCTCGACACGAAAAACTTGTTCGTAGACGACACGTGCGCGACAATGAAAACTAAAAGCGCCTCGGTCCAAAATTTTCAACAGCTCGTCAAGCAAATGATCGATGGGACCCGACCAGATAACGGTTAGTCCAATTTTCCTTTTATTTCAATTTATCAATCGACACACGGATGGACAATCGTCGCGTCTACATTTTATACTTTCATCCTGCTAGACCAAATAATGGAGTTCCATCGATTGATTTACGAGAAATGGCGATTCGAGAAGGTATCCGAATTGAGGAGCGCGGAATGCAAACATGGTCTCCCGGACGAACTAGTATCGGATGAGCAGGTTTAAATTGTAGCTGCAACTAAGAAGAACTCGTTCATTTTTAATTGCATTTCCGCATTTATGGTTTGATGCTTTGATGCTTTTAGAGCATATCAGCACCGCAAGCGCATCGTAGATCTCGCCGACCAAAATATAAGCGATTTTCTGTAGATGTTGAACCTGTTAATTGCCCCGGAAAGACAGCAGAAGCGGGACAGACTGAAGAAACTGGAGAAGCGAAGGATTCAAAACCGTTGCAAGTACAAACTTTCCCATCGAACGACAACAAACAAGCACATTCCACTAATAGCGAGGCGAATGTCGCTGGCTGTGCTGATAAGATCATTGAAATTTGGAGCAAGTCACCGAAACGGAAAGGCCAATTACCCAGAACGAGTAACAAGATCGAGATGGCCGAGAAGGACCCAGCACATGATAGCGTTATCGGGTTACTATTTCTTTCGAAAAATCTTATCTGTACATACAATTGTCACTTGCTTTGTTATACGAAAGGAAATCGCTTAGATCGCCGAAGCAGAAACAGGACAAAGAACGTTTGTCTTTCGATACTTGGAAAAAAAGGAAGACTCTGGTGTACAAACGAACGATCAAGGAAGTTAAAGCTGTAGAACAACAAAAGTTACTCGAAAATCGAGCACACATGGAATCAACGAAAAATACCAAGCAGGTGTATATTCTACCTCACCATCAAGTTGTTTAATTCTTAGGTAGTTAAATCTCTCCTTAACTTTCATTCCGATTCCTTTACAATGATGCTGTTCTTTTGCTGCAAGATGCAATTGCATAAGAAAGGGCAAGCAAAAGGAACCAGGCGAAACCCAGAGCTACATTTCAAGAAGCATCGCGATCTGCCAACCGCAGCGGATAAGATCAATAAATCAAATTGCAATAATATTATCAAGAGGGGGCGAGATGTGGGCCTGCGCGTCTTCAATACCTTGGAAGAACAAAGGGGGATGGAATTCCGTAAAAAAAAAAGAATGTCCTCGCCGATGATGCAGTAATGTTCCTTGTTTAGGTTCAACATTAAAGGCAGCACGGAAACAATTTTCCCATTCTTTTTTAGACGATCACGCCACATGGCGAATGTTCAAAGAAATAAAACAAGTTTGATGGATGATCGTATAGGAAACATTGCATTCAATTCATGGTTGAATCAATTGAATTGGACACTCCACAAGAAGTATATGCGGGAACGGCGGCACCTTGTACGATCATTTTACTGTCAACCTTTTTATTATGGAAATACAAGTGTCTTTTGAACTAGATAAGTATAGCGTTGTACACAACTTCACGAATTTCAAGTGTCTTTTCGCTAAGTACACTTAGCAGAATAAAAAACTGCAAGCAACAAATTCATAATATCGTGCGACGCAACGGTAATCCAATGTACAAAGAATATACATGCATATACATCTCAATGTGTGCGCGCTTGAAAATTTCGGTCAATACAGATTTGATTTAAACAAATTCATTTATCTCGGCTTCTAGTGGGCCGATTTTAATCAACGATGTCTCAAATTGAAGGTCTTCATTCAAGGAACAATCTCTATGCAGCGTAGAATAGCTCCCATGCATAGTTATTGTGTAACTTTCAAACAAATGTTTAAGTTGTTTATAACAAATGAACAGACCATGGATCGTTCGGAAATCGTATGTTGTCGTGTAGCAGCATCCATTATTTCTATTTTAAGCACACGATCAATAAGTTAGCGCCCCCAGGAGGCGAGATAATTGCAGTGACCCGGAGTGCATTTTTGCCTAATATTCAATAGTTAATAACTTTTAAACCACGAATACCGTATTGTTGCAACTATTGGAGGAGATAGCTGTAGTCCGTAGCTTTAATTTAAGACAGGTCCGATTAAAAAATATGCACTAGAAGTCGAGAAACACGCAATTGTTTAAATTAACGATGTAATCCAGAAATTCGGTTTTGAAGGAGCGGCAAACTGCGAAAAAGGCCGCAAACGCGAGATGGCGCCACTACACCGCTTACCGACATGTCGTTACCGACAAAATTTTTTAAAATTCTATCTCGGCTACTGGTGGTTGTTTTTTAATAAATAGGGTGTCAAATGAAAGGGAAACGAATAAGCTGCACGATACAAAATGAATTTGTTTAAAGCAATTATAAACAAATGTCATTATCTCGACTTACCGGCGAGCTACATTAATGATCAGTAGACATAAATTAAAGCCCATGATACAATCTCCAATAGGTGTTAAGAATATTCCAAGAGCGGTTCATTCGTATTTTAAAAGCGTATTAATTAATGTAAGTTAATAATCAAGCGTTCGCGATGGTAAAGTAAATTCCGAGGTGCTACTGTGTCTAGAGTGAGATATGTCGCTAACCTTCAACAATATAACAATCTTACGTTGTGACACTTCAATTGCGACTGACGGGGCGCGCGCCACGCGACTGTCCTCACCAGCCCGCAAAACTATCCATTCCGTGACGCGCCGGCGCGTCGGCTGTGCTTGGTGCTATTAACTATTTCCGAAAATTCTCGATGGTCACCAACTGCGACCGTGCGGTCTACTATCCCAGGGTCATGCCTATTGAACTTCTATTGTTTCTGACCAACTTATAGCTGGACCTACGATCCTCGTTAAAGAATTCTTTTGATCTTTGCCGCGCAATGAAAGCGGGAAAGCACAGGCGGGACGCTTGACGTGACACGTATCTCATTGTCAATTTCATCGCCCCGATGCATCGCGGTGTGATTTCGACTCAACTCGAGTTGAACCAAAGTGCATCGCGTGACCAGACACCGTAGCTCAATTTTTCTACCGAAAGGTTGCCAGAGAAACAGCTTCCTGATCCCCCTTCAAGCATTTACATATTTCATCCATCGCATGAATCCTGTCCCCAACGCTACTTCAGTAAATAATAGTTCTTCAAGTGATCACTATTCATGTGCAGAGGACGCTCGCATCAGCGTGGTTTTTCTGAGTCGGTATGTCAGTCACGTTGGGCCTCGAAAGTCCATAAGATGGCTTGTCTATTCCTATTTCTCGTCTGTGACGAAAGTCCACAGTACCATTTTCATGTCACTGATAACATTACGGCACCTTGATAATAAGCGATGACAATTATAAATGTTGTTTGTCGGCTCCTGGTGGTTATTTTATAATAAATGAAGTGCCAAGTGAAAGAGAAAGGAATAAGCTACACAGGAAAAACACCCCGTTGTTGTAACAATATGCAGTTGGCCGTAATAACAATTTTAATCGTGTACTTGTTTATACAGATAAACCTCACGTGGAATAATGTTCACATCTATTAGAGATAGTAGCTGGTATTTCTAGCTTTAATTGATGCCCTCTACTCATTGGTGTAGCTCGCCGGCAAGTAAAAATAATAGCATTTGTTTATAATTTCTTTAAACAAATTCAATTATCTCAGCTTCTGCCAGGCCGATTTTAATCAACGACCTCTCAAATTGTAGCTCTCGATTCAAGATCCAATCTGCTCCCCTTTTAGAACGGCCCTTGTGTATAGTTTCGGTGCACTTCTCAAACGAATTATTAATTTATTTATAAAAAATGAATAGCGCATGCAATATTTGTAAATCATTTATTGTCGTGTAGCGGCATATTTTACCTTCAATTTGAGCACCGGATTAATCCAGCCCCTCGAGGTGTTGAGATAATTGCAGTGCCCCAGGGTGCATTTTTTCTGATTTTTCAATTGTTAATAACTATTAAACCATAAATGCCATATCGATGAAACTGTTGGAGGAAATAGCTATGGTTCGTAGCTTTAATTTAAGACTAAGCCGGGTAAAAAATACACACTAGAAACCGAGAAAAACCCAATTGTTTAAATTAACGATGTAATCAAGGAAGTCATTTTTGAAAGTGCAGAAAACTGGTAAGAGATCGGCTCCATGGTCTTACCTTCCTTTCGGTGGTTGTTACCTACTCACGTCTGGTTGTTTGGTAAAATTGAAACCCGCTAACCCAACTTAACAATATCGTGGTGGATGAGGTATACAATGGTGGCAGAATGGGATCGGGAGTTAGAGTGGTTCACTGTTTCGGAGCAACCGACATTACTTATCACATAATTGTGGAACTATATTACAAATTGGGATCGCCCCAACAGCCACGATGCTCATCCTTAGTTTGTTTCCATTCACCAGTGCTCGTTAATCCCCATCTCGAGGCTTTTCCGGCGTAAGAGAGGCGAGCGAAACATGAGAAAACAGCGGTAAACACTTTTTCTGTGAAGGTATTTCTCCGGATAGATGCATCACGGAACCAGATCTTGCTCCAGTTTACCGAGTATTACTA
The DNA here is from genome assembly GCA_948146005.1 of Nomada fucata. Lineage (NCBI taxonomy): Eukaryota > Metazoa > Arthropoda > Insecta > Hymenoptera > Apidae > Nomada > Nomada fucata. The sequence goes on from OX411282.1 coordinate 742,309, forward strand.
CATTCCTCTGCTTATTCTTTTGCTCGAATTGTCCGATCATTCGAGCCGATTTATTTCATTTCTTTATTTCTTTACTTATTTTATTCATGTATTTACTTTATTGTTGTATTTCATATAATAGTTTTGTGTTGTACATCGCAATTATCATAAATCAAATTTGAAAATAGGCTTTAAATTATTATAACAACGTATCTTAGAGAATAATTGAAGCGCTCCCTGGAATTAATAGAGTTGGAGAACTCTCGCAACAATTTTCCACGAGCTTATATCGAAACTTACGCGTGTATATGGGGGCCCGTTTCAATTACGATATCGTCGCTATGTGTATTGAACACTTTTCGAAATCCCCGTCACTACAAATCTTGAAATGTTCAAATGTTCAGTCGAAATGAACATTCCTTATTACGTATAGTCGAGTGTTCATCTAGTTGAATATTTAGTGTATCATACTAGGTTCGGCCGAAATAACGGATGACGTTTACTATTTACCTTCCATTTCCTATAATTATTTCTTGTGTAATAATAACCATAATATAATAATAATAAACATTATTACCACCACAGCAATAATAGTATTATAATAGCACTGTTCCTAGGGTCGCACGAACTTATATTTACGTAACTGCGGCCCACTACCTTGCTTTAACACAATGAACGGTATTCCTTCCTCTGAATAGGATTCGTAATACATAATATTTAGCGTAGCATCTTACCGCGCGCACATTATATTGTATCAGCATATAGTTTCATCTTTTTCTATTCTTTCTCATCTTCTATTTTTTCTGTTCTTGTTCGCGGTAAATGATCAAATTCGACTCGAAGAAGTCGCTTGTATCGTTTTGCCAAGTATCGTATGTATAACAGATGTCCTTATACACAAATCGGTTGTTTCTGTCTTTTTGTACGTACCACCCCTTCACCCCAGGCCACCGTTTTATAAGACTCCATCTTTTACGAGCTGGAATAGATGGTCACCTCAATTGCATTTTGCATTTTGCATTTTGCATTTTGCATTTTGCATGGCTATTTTATAATAATATAAAATTAGAGTAAAGAGGAACAAAAATTTCTTTCTTTTTTCTTTTTCTTTTTCCTATTCGTTCTTAATTTCTAGTACAAGTAATGTAACTCTCACAGGGTTTCGGGCGTAGGTCGAGGCAGGGGGTTGGATAGAGGTGTTCGTAAGACGAAAACTACATTCTCGATATCAGATCAGTTAAGCAAACAATGTTTAACGAGGGAGAGTAATGACGAGGAGGATACGCCTAAGGAGGACCGGGGCAATAATACAAGAAGTAGAAGAGAAGGAAAGATTGTTACGGATAGTATCTCGAACTTGAATGCAGTATTCCAAGTGTTGCTGCTTTCTTTTATACTTTTGCTGTTTCGTTTGATCCCAAAGTATTGTTACTATTATACTCGGACAAACGGAAATAAATCTCCTTCTCCCTCTCCCTCTCTCTCGCTCTCCTTCCCTCCCTCTTCGATACGGCAATAACAGCATTATTATGTATCGTTTAATTAACATAATGTTTATTATTCATCTATTTTCTCGTGGTAAATCGAAGCCTTTGTTTTCGCAAACGTAACAATTAAAATGAAGCTTTTTTTTCTCCTTTTTCTTTGAAATTCGATGCACGAAATTCAAGGAACACAAAAAGGATGCAAGGTTCCAATTGCAGAAGTACTACTACAGGTGAAGCCAAAGCCGACGCACTTAATGTATGCGCATCTGAATGTATGATGACAAATGTCTATGCAATGTTGCAAAGATTGAACCCCGTGAACATGGGCAATCCATCTGACAACGATTAAACATAGGAAATTTAGCAAACTCTTGTCGATATTTCGTAGCAGAACGATCCTGCATTACAGGAGTAGCATGGCTGAAGGACGATCGAAGACGAATGAAAAAGCAAACGACACACATACATTTTCTGTGTTCCATTTCGGTCTCACCGCCTCTGTTCTTTTTCTACCTTTTTTTGTTCCTCTATTTTCCTTCCCGCCCCCCCGAGATTTTGTTCTCAAGTCGTATTCGGTAATCGTGTGTATCGTATAATTACACTAGTTAATAGTAATAAGTTGTAGTAAGGATTTACCGCCTTATCACCTAACATGACAAATAATATCGAATCTGTGTTGCAATGGATACAATTAGGATATTAATGTAATTTAAATGTCTAAAAACAACGCTTCATATTCGAGTTCCATCTATTTTACTACTTTGAATTCCAGGTTCTATTTCATATTTCATATCATCCGTGTAAGAAAGCGGAGTTTCCTTCACAAAAATTTCTCCTCTTCCATCTTTCTTTCTTTTATAGATCGTACTTATTTTCCTTAATGCGTCCACTTATTCCATGCCTGCAATCAAATCGTTTATTCGTAATGCACGTATATAAATAAACGGCGATTCGTAACGTTGCTAATTAAATAAAACGAAGAACGATAATAGGGAGAAAGGACGTGTGCGAAGTGTCGCGCGACTAATAATATACAGATAAACGAAGATATCGAATGAAAATTTCTTCTGAAAATGTCAGATTTCGTTTCAACTTCAATTACGCCCTAGGTTACAATGAAACTCGTAGCATATAACATACCGCATGCTGTTTATCTTGCACGGCATCTGGTATGCCCCACGCTGGCGGATCCATCTTATTCGCTTCGTTCGGAGGAATTTCTGTCAACGCTGGTGTTCCAAATTGTCCTGGCAATAACGTTAATCCTGGCATCAGGGATAACGCGGTTGCGTTTCCATTAGGGTAAGGCTGTTGTTGAGTGTCTACGTGAGCCTGCATGCACGTCAAGTTAAAACTATCAGGCTTGAAAACAAAATCAAGATGAAAATGATAGATGAGAGACTCAAATAGTTTTACCTGAAACGAAGATTCCATCATCTGATGAAGTTCGGCATCAACGTTCGATATACGATTATACGTGGCGTTCGATCGAAACATTTGATGTCTGTCTATTCCAGGTGCCAGGCTTGCCCATGATCCAACAAGCTTTTCATTATTCAACATCCAATTAATAGAATCGGCATCGCCACCAGGGCCCATCCCCGCTGTTGCATAATTTTTCCAGGCTCGTTCTGTGCCGATCGGTCGCGGTACTTTACGGTCTTCTATTTTAAGCTGATTCATCTCCTGAGCTACTTGTGCCGGCGACGATGGTGATATAGCCGGTGAGCCACCATTTTCTAGACTGGTAATTAAATCAATGCTTCCAGGTTGTGCAGTTATGTTTGCCAAATGATTGGAGAAACCGATTTGTCCTATCATCGGATCCTGATGGGGTGGATAATTATTGTGCGGTGGAACGAATGGCCAACGCGTTTGTCCATTCGTCGAGATACCGGAGTTAGCTGGAGTAGCTCGAGACGGTGGCTGATACTTTCCTAAAGGAAAGTTCCCAAGCATCGCTAAATTGTTAGATTGAATTGCTGATGGAGGTGGAGGTGGTACAGTGGCAAACATATTTGGATGTATTCCACCGGCCGCCGAACCCGCGTTGAACATGGTCACTTGTGGCTTGCTGTTCAAGTGTAACGAGCTAGAGAAATCGGGCGCTCTTGGATTCAATCTGGACATACTGACAGTAGTATTCACCGTAGCAGATGGAGCTATCGTTTGCGTGAAATTCTGCATATGAGGATGGAATGGCAACAGCGGATGGGCCTGTCCTTCGTTCGGAACCATTTTCAATAAGCTCGAGTTTACATTTGGATGCTCATAACCGACGTTATTCCCTTTAAACAAGCTTACGTCCAACGTTGCTTGTGAAGTTGAAGCTATCACGTGTGGTTGATGTGTCGCCGCGTTACGACCTCCTATTAGATCCCCTGGAAATACTGGTCTACTATACTGCGCTCCCATAGCTGCCCCCATCTCTATAGTTTGCTGCGGGATCACAGGGCGTGCTACAGCCAAACTACCAGGTGGCTTACTCGTCAGAGGATGTTCATTGTAATTTCCGGATGATTGAAATTGCGGTGGTTGAATAGGATTGTGACTAGCGTTCGTGGACACTCCGCCGCTCCCTATGCTTACTGCGTTTGTATTGGCTATACTGTTCGATTTACTCGAAACGGGAGAACACATCGTTGTTCCTCGATATCCGGGAGCTTTCGAAGCATCCACCTATACGTAACACGAAAATTACAACTTATATATCGGTTATATATCGGAATCGCAACGCGAGACTCTTGCTTTTTTCCCTATTAGATTATTAGATTATTCAATTATTATGGAAAGAGATATTTGATACTAGCCTGAGGAGGTACACTGTCGATGAACTTCGACGAGGAGGAACCGGATATGTTTACGGAAACTCCACCACCTCCAGCTACGGTCGCAAAATTCATGCCCTTTTGAGATTCGTTCTCTCGCCCACCCCACATCGATTGCTGGGTAACTTTTGTGAAAGTGTCGTTGAACAAAGAGTATTCAAGGGGGGTATTGTTCGCCTGTTGCTGTTGCTGCAATTGTTGTTGTTGCTGGTGTTGTTGTTGCTGTTGTTGTTGTTGCTGCAGCTGCTGCTGCTGCGGCTGGTGATGATGATGGTGGTGGTGGTGATGGTGGTGTTGTTGGTGTTGATGTTGGTGTTGTTGCTGCTGCTGTTGTTGCGGTTGTTGCTGTTGCTGTTCTTGAATAATCGATGCAATAGGCGTCGTACTACGCACATGTTGCTGTTGATGCTGTAATTGTTGTTGACACTGCGATACTATAGGCGGCGATGGACTGACTCGCACCGACGAATTAGAAGAGGATGCAACGACGGTATTTTCTGCACAGTATGCAACCACCGTACTTGTAGCCGGTGATACTGTCGCGTTTGAGCCAGGGGAGTAAGTAGACTTTCCGGTATAATTAGATACCATAGTTGGCGGAGCAGATAAGGTAGGCAGTGGTCGGCAGTGTTTTGGCGATGTACTAACTACAGACTGCTGGGATGAAGTCTGAGCCATTGCCGCGGCCGTAGCTGACATGACGGTAATTGTATTTGCTTGCTGCGATTTCTGTTTGTTTACCGCATTATGTGTGGATTGCATCACGGTAGTAGATGCATGCGTTGAGGCAGTGATTTCAGATAACTTTGCTGCAAAAGTCTGCGTGGTGCTTGTAGTTACGATTTTCGTTGCTCGTCCAGCAGTCATAATGGCGCTCGTGTACGACATTGTTGTTTTTGTGTTCGACGACGAAGCCATCTGAGCTGCTACAGCTTGTGCTCGCTTTTCAGCTGTACACGCGGACGCGGGAAGACGGCCAGAAAAAAGAAACAAAGCAACATTGGTCGAATGTAAGTAGGCGTTGTTCACCCGAATGCTGTTCCCTATCCGCGTTACTACGTTTCATGTTAAGAAATATATTATCGATGAGAGACGCATCGTGTTATTTACCTGCAGCTACGAGCCTAGGCGCGGTTGCACGTGGAAGAGGCGTTGGAAATGCACCAGCTAACTTAATGGTAGATGATGATCGAAGTGGAATCAACTGATTGACGGTAGACACTCCAGAGGCGTAACCAGCTTTAGTAATTTGAGTACTACTCGTATTGGACGTTAGACTCGGTGGTTTACTTACGGGTCCCAACTTTGCTTTGCTGGACTGAAAATGAAACGAAAAATGAATAATAGCTGACAAGTTGTAAAACGTTATAAAAAAAGTTATGTCGTTATGCCCGATAGTTTGAGATATTTGTATGGTCTTACAGCTACGGTAGAAACGGTTTTATCCCAAGTCGAGGTCGTAACGACCGTGAGTTTTGATTTTGGAAGCATTTGCAATATATCGACGTCTGGATCTTTAATGAGAGCCGCTATTAATGTGTGAGCTTGTTTGGTTGCGTCGGATGATCCCCTATAAGCCATAACGTTAGAAAATCCACGTTTATTATCAATGAGATTATTATCAAAGAGCAGTTTCCAGAATGGATAAGATTCATTATTGATTCCATACTTTATGGTAATAATTCGTTCGCCCTGGCACTTGCTTTGCTTCTCCACCTCGATATGCGCTCCTGTTGCTCCTCGAATTGCGTTTATATTGCTCCCGCCTCTTCCAATAACTCGGCTAATAGCGTTCGGTGGAACGGACACTTTTTTCGAGCGGAATGGCGAATTCATGAATCTACCAGAATCGTCGGATTGCCCCCTGTTTCGAAAGTGATTATTATCTTCTACTACTTATTATGCTATTACGTGAAATTCGACAACGACTTCAATCGAGATTCTTACTTTCGCACAACTTCTTTCCAGCCTTCCTCGCGTTTCCCACCTTGCTTGGGACTAGTTGTTGTGTTTGTCTTTGTCGAAGCACTCAGTCCGTCTCCATCGAACTGATTGTTGTATGACTTTTTGCCCTTACCAGGCATGTATGTTTCATTGCCAGTTGCCTCGAAATCTTCCCTATCGGCTGGGTGCCTCGAAGATTCAAATACTAGCTGACCTTTTAATTTACGTTCGCCACAATTTACACCCGTGGATCTAGTTGGCATCGTAGTGGATGGTGCCGACGTAGATGATACCGTATTATTTGCATTGCTCATTATTCTTCTGAAAAAATAACATTGTTCGGGAGATAATTCGAAAACGAATTAGATTATCTAGTGTAATTTCATAAACCCTTTCGACTTACTTTTCGGACGCATTCGTTTGAGATTGAGATTTTGTCGGTGTTATAGAATTTTGCGAAACGGTAGCCCCTTGCGCAATTACAGATTTTGGAGATCTTTCCGGAGATGCGTCTTTTTCGTTGTTGCTAGGACTGCTGGTTTTCTTCTTCTTTTTCTCTTTTTTTTTCTCCCTAGCTTTGACATCGTTGCTGCTACAACTGCCTTGACTGTTCGCATCTATACCACTGTCACCTTCTTCTCTATCAGGATCTTCTGGGCTTCTGTTAACCGGCGACGGCATACTGTCCATTCTTTCGCAACCGTCGCCAGTTTCGTGTTCGCTGTCGTCCACCCTGTCGCACTCTTCGTCGCCAGATTTCTTTCCATTATCCTCCTTATCCTCGTAGTTGGATTCATTTTTCTTGTATTCTTCGTGCAACTTTCGCTTCTCCTCCTTCTTCTCCAGCTTCTTCTTCTTCTTACGCTCTCGCCGACGAGCTGCCGCCGCTTTCTTCGATTCTTCCCTTGTTTTTTCCATGTCCAGTTCTTCCAATAATATCGTTGCATTTTTATTTGCCTTTGCCGCTTGAGTCTCCTTCGCTGCCCGTATAACTTTCACGCATTCGTGACACTTCTCGAGAAGCTCCTTGTCGCTCAGGGTGGCTATGTACCTTATTATTTCTTGGTCACTGGGAAACTGGGTAACATGATTCACCATCCATTTAACAACTTTAATGTGACCCTTGCGAAATGCAGCCATCAAGCAAGAAACCTGAAAGTTAAAAGGAGAACGTTCAGGCAAACGTATTAGAATGTGAAATGAACATAACGCGCAAGTTAAAAGGATCTGGAACAAGCAACGTACCTTGCGATTATCCTGCGAATCGATATCTGCACCAGCATGATACAACAAATCAACAACATTCAAATGTCCACCATTCGCCGCTAACCATAGCGGACTGTTCCCTTTCTTGTTCTTCACCTCTACTTGTGTGCCTCTGTGAAATTCATACACAATCGTGGAATCTACTTTCCATAAAGAAAAGGAAAATAAGAAAAGGGAGTATCTAGCTGCGGTTACCTTGATAATAATAGTTCGACGAAACGGCAGTGTCCTTTATCAGCAGCGATGGTAAGTGCAGTATCACGGGACGATGGAACAGGAGTGGCATTAACATCCGCCCCTTTGGTAAGTAAAACACGCCCGACCTCCACGTACCCTCCGCTAGCAGCCTCCATTAACGGCGTTAAACCAGTCTGTGGCATATCGAAATGGAAGATATTAACAATTTGCAACTAAGCGAACGAGTTTTCGAATGGATAAGTTTTATATGTACCTTAGCCCGATGCTCCACGTTAGCTTTGCGATCGAGAAGAAGGCTAACAACCTCGTGTCTTCCTTGGAAACACGCCAATGTTAGCGCAGTATTGCGATTTGTTTCTATTTGGGCATTAATATCGCTACCCATATCCAGTAGCAACTTCACCGCCGCTGTACAATCATTCGCAAACGTGTTTAGAATATTAATGATATATTCATACTTTGAATTATTTGGAAAAATAACGAATTTAAAGTTGAAGTCGACGTACCGACGTGACCATTCATAGCAGCAAGCATAAGTGGTGAAATTCCTAACTTTGAACCAGTTCGGGAGTTAATTTCAGCACCGTGGCTAAGGAGCAGCTTTATTATATTCACGTAACCACCGGATGCTGCAAGACTCAGGGGTGTGTAATCAGAAACATTGCGATGCTCCTTATTAGCACCCCGAGTAAGCAAAAGTTCGACCACTTCGTATCTGCCGCCACTGCAAGCGAGGGAAAGAGGCGTATCCTTGGTACGTTCGGACTGTGCTTCGATGTCAGCACCATGATTCAAGAGGATCTCGACCACTTTCTGATGGCCAGCTGTTGCTGCCAAAATAAGAGGTGTGAACCCCTTCTTATCTCTATGCTCTGGAACACGCGAAACAGAAACTTCATAGTCAGCATTTCAATCAAAAACGAAATAGAAGACCCAAGCCGTCTTACTAATAATGCCTCGTACCTATGTCTGCACCGCGACTTAGTAAAAGCTCAACCAGTTCTTCGTGTCCACCGGCACATGCCAGAGTTAAAGCAGTATCGTGATTACTATCTGTTTCAGAATCCACATCCATGCAGGAAAATGGTGCTGGCGGTACTTGACTAGTAGTGTAACCGCCCACTGTTGGAACACCTGTCGTGTATTGTCCAGCAACTAAATAATGATTCATCGAAGATGTTCATTAAAGTAAACAGTTGTCAGGTAAAGAGGTCCGTCTATGACAAATATTTCACCTGTTGTTGGATCCAACTGGTAATTCTGACTGGGAAAATTGGTTGTCTGCTGTTGTGTGTTGGCAGTTTGTTGTTGCTGGCACGAGGGTTGCTGAGATAGCAGTGGATATCTTCCTTTCTTTCCTTTACCAGTTGTTGGCGCTGTGTAAACTTGTTTTTTATCTGAAGCAACAATAGTTGCGCCCGTAGTTGTTGCTGGTGCTTGAGTTTGTGTAGCCACTTGAACCTGATTAGTATTGCAGGCCGTTGACTGAGCGTAACCATTGGTTTGATGGGGTATGCTATCTATTATTCCTGTTGCTTCAGTTACGGTTGGTAAAGTTTGTGTCGGAAATGCTAATCCAAACAAATTGTACTCGTGTTACAAGTTTATTCTAAACTTACGCAGATATATAGTAATGAAACACGAAGCTTACTTATCTGGGAAGATTGCAATAATAATTGCGATTCAAGTTGGGACTGAAGACCTATAAGATATCCTTCCTGAAAGGATTTGAATGCCTCCTTGGACTTTTTATTTCGCAGACGCTGCGCCTCGCTCAGCTGTAAACCTGCTGGTATGTCGGCTTGAATTTGAACACCAGCGCTAGTTACTTGAAGAGAAGGTAAAGTCGGTAATACAGGATTTGTAAAATATTCTTGCGATGTATAAGGGCTGGTCTGTTGTTGAACGATTTGTGTGGTTTGCAAATGTTGTTGTTGCTGCTGCTGCTGTTGTTGTTGTTGTTGCTGTTGCTGCTGCTGCTGCTGCGGCTGTTGAGTATCCTTGCTACTCGAAACTTCTAATCTTTTCAGCTCAAGCTTTTCTTGATCTTCTGTCGCTAAGCAATAGGGTAAGATAATATACAATAAGATATAGGAACAACCGGAAAGAGATTATACTTTCACTTAGAGATTTACCTTCAACAGAATCATCGAAGCTAATCGACCGAAAGATTTCAAAAGCATCATCCAACGGGATGTGCGTGCCATCTTCTAATTTTATAACGCTTTCGCTGGTGCAAAGAGCCTTGGCTTTTTGGGCGGCGGCAACAAAGGGACAAGCTCCATCTCGATGCAATCTTGCCAACTCAGGATCTGTCTGCTCCGACAGATTTTGTTGAGCTGCTTGCTGAACATTTAATTTCTACTTACTGATTTGTTTACTATAATGTTTATTTAACGACATTTCCTTAAAGCAATCTGTAATTACCTGCTCATGAAGATGATGAGTATGCGTAGGGTGAAGATGAGACATTAACTGTGTAGGCATGAGTATGTTGTTTCCATTAGCGTTTACCACCCCAGTTTGTTGCTGCGATTGCACTTGTTGCACTTGTGGCGGTTGAATTTGTGAATGTTGTGGCTGCTGTTGTTGCTGCTGTTGCTGGACCTAATACACATTTCAACATATATCTATGGTATAATATACTTTGTTGTTTCTTTTTATCCGTAATGGCAAAAGTACCAAAATAAACAAGGATAAGTGGCGTTAAAATATGAAAAATAGTACCTGTACTTGGTCTAACTGTAGTTGCAACTGTTGGTTAAGTTGCTGCAACTGATGTACTTGTTGAACTTGATAAGTATGTTGTCGTTGTTTTTGCTGGTATTGTTGTTGCAGGCCAGCCATCAAATTAGCCTGCTGTTGTTGTTGCTGAAGCTGTTGCTGTTGTTGCGGCTGTTGCTGAAGCTGCGGCTGTTGTTGCGGTTGTTGTTGTTGCTGCTGCTGCGGCTGTTGTTGCTGCTGCTGCTGTTGTTGCAATTTTCCCCCCACGACACTAGACGAAGTCTTCCGAAGATTTTTACCTTCTTTCTTAGAGACTGGCTTTGCTTTCGGCCGATCACTTATAGCAGTGTTCTGGCTAACATCGCTACTTGCAGTAATTGGTTGCGATACAGGTATAACTGTAGGAGGTGTGGATATGCTTGGAGGACTTGGTGTAGTTGCTGAGGATGTGTTTGACGTACCCAACGGAACAGGCGAAGTAACAGGTATCGTCGCAAGAGAAAGAGGCGGAGAAGTAGGAAAAGCATTTGTTGCAGGAAAGGTTTCGGATATGGTCGGAGTTAAAGATAACTGAGCTTCTTGTGCAATTCGTTTTCCTCTGAGAAATGCATTGTACAATGACATCGCCTGGCTGGTACCTTGGTGAGTTAATGAATTTCCAGACATACCAGTTGTACTGCAAACTAAACCTTCGCATGAAAGGTATCTTATCTTAGTACAGCTTCAAATTCATCACATGCACGAGTAATTAAAATAATAAATCTAATCTTGACATGTACCTGCTGACAGTGCATCGGGTTCATTGGAATCTTCTGGTTGTTGTTGTTGCTGTGGCTGCAACTGTTGTTGTTGCTGCGGCTGCAGTTGTTGTTGTTGTTGCTGCGGCTGCAGCTGTTGTTGCTGCGGCTGCAGCTGCTGCTGTTGTTGTTGCTGCTGCTGAGTTACAACAGAATTTCTTGAACCGGAGAATAAGTGCCCTGCACCCTTAATTTGAAGTTCTCTCTCCACCCTCTAAAATGTACAGGGAACATAATGTTGAAAGTGAAGTTAAAAGTAAATACGTATATGTATAAATACTTACTTGCAGTTCCTCGAGAATTTGTTGCTTATGGAGAATCTGCTCTTGTCGAGTGTTCTTTCGACTTTCCGTAACATTCAGCCCCGTTGTTGATGGTGGAGCAGAGCTAAGATTGATGTTGGGTTCCGAAAAGTTAGTAAATCCTCCGCTGCCTTTATCCAAAATATTAGTATCCTCTTTAGTTGTTGCCATTGATTCTCCTGCGGGCTGAGAACGCACTTGTTGGGCCTCGGCGGAAGTAAGACTCATATCAGGCATCATAGTCACTGATCGATTTTTCCTTAACAACGATTTTTGCGTGTTGTGTTTAGGTTGAAGAGTTTGCGCTTGTGCTTGTTCCGCAGTATGTTGTTGTTGCTGCTGCTGTTGTTGTTGTTGCTGATGCGACTGTGGTTGCGTGGATGCATGCTGTTGATGAGGTACATGCTGTTGATGCGTTACATGCTGCTGTTGCTGTTGATGTGGCTGTTGTTGGGGTAGCAACATAGGAGTAGTTGTTGCATTATGTGGTGTGCTCATCATAATACTGTGTGGGTAGTCCAATAGAAGTTGAACTACACTAGTATGTCCACCCTTTGCAGCCTCTATTAACATTGTTGAATTATCCTGAAACACACAGACGAAAAAAGAAGAAAAGAAAAAAGATCAGTCGAGAAGTCGTGAAAATTGGAGAGAGAGAGAGAGCAGATAATTCGAATGGCATTGCACACCTTCAGTTTATGAAATGGATTTGCAGATTGTGCAAGCAATAGTTCTACAACTGCAAGATGCCCGCCAGCACAGGCCAGCGAGAGAGGAGTGTGATCGTTGTTTGTTGTTTGCCTGTTGACATCTGCTCGCTTCGATATAAGAAACTGAACTGTACATAGATGCCCGGCTCTACATGCCTTCATTAACGGTGTTCTTCCTCCTTCCGATTCGTGCTCCTACATGTGCGAATGAATAAAAAGGGCAGAGAATATCACGTGAATATCATAAGACGACATGGAAATACGTTATCAATAACGAAACATTTAATAACGAAAGACATACTAAATCAGCACCAAACTGAAGTAAAAGATCTGCAACATCAGTATGACCATTTTCGCAAGCATATGTTAACGCGGTATCTCCTGTTTGTGTTTGAGCGTGGACATCTGCCGCAGATTCGAGTAAGTAACGAACGAGTTCTAAATGTCCTTCTTGAGCGGCTTCCATCAGTGGTGTAGAGGCTCCCAACTCGATATCCGCGCCTGCTTTGATTAAAAAGTCAGCAACTTCTAAAAATCCGCCGCAGCAAGCTAGGGTGAGTGCTGTTTCTTGAGTCTCTTCTGTTTGAGCATTGATGTTCGCCCCTATGTCGAAATAAGCGGATTTTTGCTAGAAAAGCTTCTCGCATAATTGTAAATTTAACATGATAAAAATAATTCTTGGGTTCGCGATGTACCTTGACTTAAGAGTAACGCAACCATTTCCTCGTGGCCCTCGCGTGCCGCTTCCATTAATGGTGTATAACCCTCGTCATTTACTTCCTCGATATTAGCTCCTCGCTCGATCAAAAGCATTGCAAGATCAACGTGACCTCCACAAGCGGCCAAAGTTAATGGAGATTCAAAGCTGTCTGTAGGCATATTCACCTGCGCACCTGAATCTAAGAGTAAACGGGCTACTTCTACATGGCCATCCATCGATGCTTCCATAAGGGCAGTGTGCATTTCGTCGGTTTTGTGCTCCTGTGAAATTCAGTGGTGCGATACTATAGTTCGTGGTACATGCGAGGGCGAAGAAACAATATAGTAGCGGCATTATGAGCTACCTGATCTGCTCCAGCTTCTAATAAGAAGCGAACCATTTCTAAATGTCCTTTATAACAAGCCAGTGTTAGCGCGGATTCTTTAAATTCATTGGAATGAGTATTAATTCCAGCGCCGTGTTCTAGCAAGATTTTGGCAACCGGAACGTGCCCGGCACTAGCCGCTTCCATTAAAGGTGTATGACCATTTTCATTGTGATCTTCCACGTTGGCGCCTGCTTCTAAGAGTACTCGCACTACCTCCTCGTGACCACCCGCACATCCGTACATAAGGGGTGTGTTACCTGAGAGTTATAATGCACTTGATTTATCTATTACAGGCCATCTACAGAGGGAGAAGATAGGTGGAATGGCAAGGTGGTTGCAGTATTATTGTATAAACATCAATATTATTAAAAAAAAGGAATGTAGCAACAGCTCCAAATACAAATACGAGTATTCTAACTACATTTCATACCTGAAGTAGATTGAGCATTCACATCAGCTCCATGAGCAATAAGCAAGCTTACTACATCTACGTGCCCTGCACTCGCAGCCTCCATTAAAGGGGTGCAATCCCCCTTTATTCCACGATCCTCTACATTCGCACTCATTGCCAGAAGTACCTGTTTGTAAAGGAAATCAATCGAACGATATACATCAATGCTAGGTAAGTATAAATAACGTATTTATTTATTAATTTAATTGCGAAACGAGAATGCTGCCTATCAATAACTCATACAATATGTTCACATAGATACACTAACTGTCTTTAATTTCCTATTGCTTGCCATACTCGCGCACAATTGGAGAAATAGTTTGAGTGTGTCGATTTTGACTTACTGTCGATAATGTATTTGGCAAAAATATGTACTGATTTATTTCTATAAGCGCAAGAAAAACAAATAAAATGCACACCTGAGCAAGCTCGTAGTAACCAGCTGAGCAGGCGAGAGAGAGCAAACTCTCTCCCTCCTCTGTTGTCTCGTGTACACTGCGTCCTTCTGTTAATAATTTTCTAACTGTACCTACGTCGCCGTCAGTGCAAGCCTCTACAAGAGAGCGCTTTTCGTTTTGTGTGCGGGGATTATCGCTGCGCATACGAGTTAATGCAGCTGCTGCTTCATCTAATGCACAAGAAACACTAGATGTTAAGCGACGGAGCACTTCGTGATCAGGCAAGTGCTTCCCATCGCCTGACGACAACTTGCCAATACCAGCTGCTTCCAGCAACGCTTCTAATCGAGCCTGAGTTTCAGGATCCACAGATCTCTCTGGATCTTCGGAAGTTAACAAAAACTTGGACGACTCTAAATGGTGACCTTCGTCTAATTCAACCTGATCAATTGCAAAACACTCCACCTGTAAGCAATAGAAAAATATGTGTCACAGTAAGATTGCTCCGTATAAACAACAATTTATCTCTATACTTCCACAAAGCGAAAAAATGTAACATGAACGGTATTACTTATTGTAAAGGATGCCATTTCAAAACAAAACCTATTTTGGCAACACATTTACTTTCTTTTGTACCAGCACATAAAATACCCATATGTGTCAAATGAGTTGGCTATTCTACTGTCGCAAATAACCGACACTGCAATGTACAGTTTGCAAATGCAAATAGAACGTAACCGAGTAAATGTAATACAAGTAAAATGCAAAGTTTTCCCTTCGTTCTTTGTCTTGGTAGGAAATACTGGAACACAAGAATTATATGGGCAGATTAATCGAAAAGACTGCCGAGTCATTTTTGTGCAATATTATTATATCTCCTTACTTTTCATAACTGCTCGGCAGAATAAATTTTGCAAACTGTTAGACAATGTAAACTGTTTTTAGGATTTATAAATACGAAAGGTCAACATTGTACAAGAAACGTCTATGTTAAGGGTTTAAGAAGGGGCGACGGGACATGGGGGGCGAGGGGATAAGTAATTGAGGTTAGCGCATAACAAAGTTCGACGCTCTGCTTTATAAAAAAAAATACAAATGGATTAAAAGAGAAGGCAAAAACATGTGCAAAAAAATATGTACAATCATGTAGAAAACATGATGAGATACAGAATCAATTAGGCATTGTGCTGACAATGAGAATATATTAACGAAAGACAATGGAAAAGGTAAGCAGTGGAAAAGATGGAAGTGATACAAAGTAAGGGGAATTGGATGTTGGAAAATATGGCAAATGTAGTTTCAAGCCTTTGAACGTTTCTGAAAGCAAGCCACGATCGGAACATAATCTAAATGGTGGTACGTACATCTCGCGTAGAGGTCATATCCTCTTGCGCTACGAGTGGAAACTGATGAGACATAAACGCAAATCAGAAGTGAGGTGAAAGTATTGTATCTTCTTTAAGCGATTACAATCGCTTGCCAGTGAACACAGTGGTATAAGAAAAATGTGCAGCCATTTCAAGGAGGACGAAACTGACACTTCTTTGCTATACTATCTGCGTGCGTTCCTAACGCGTCCCGTTTGTTTTGTCAAAATTCAGGTAAAGAGAACGCGTTGCGTATCCACCGATCGTCTAAGCGCACGTCGTACTAGTTAATATAATTGTTCGCAGCGGAAAAAAAACTGTGGAAAAAAAAAGAACTCCGTGTAAGAACTGCTGTTGGTGGAATATAGAATAATATGGTGGCTCTGCCCTCCGCACGATTTACACGCCACGAACACGACCGGACACAAGGGAGTCGAGCAGCCGGCAGGAACGGAAGCAAGGATAGAGTTGAAATCTCGTTGACAGTACTATAGAAAGAATGGGCTGTTACGGTGAAGGTAGAAATACATCTATCGACGTATTATAAAGAACGTAAAGAGACGACCAAGCAGGCTCACGAACTCGCACGAATACGCGAGAAACGCGGCCGAAGAGAAGTCCGCTGGGTGGCGCACAACGTAGTGCAAGCGGACGTAAAATAGCTGCACACATACAAGTATGTATGTATGATGTAGGAGCGGGCGCAACACGCGACTCGCGCGGACGAATGTACTACATGCGGGTTCACTAGTGCGGTTAAATGTGTATGTACCTAACGTGTCACTGCCACGTGCATGTACATACATTAACTTATACGTGGGTATAAACGCATACACACAACGGGCGTGCGCGGGCGCTCCACACAGCGCCCGCCCGCACACACACACACACACATAAAACACCAAAGGCGTACACGTGCGTGCGCACGCGCTTGATTATGCAGTGCAGTTAACCGGAGTGCTTTACCCATCATCGTTTGCAGATATACGTCCGCAGGGTTACGTGAAATTCTTAAGTTAAATAAATATCGTACAAAGTATCACACACTCTGTTTTTGAGGTACTGTTTCACGTGATGTAGAAGGTTTAACTGACTACAACATTCCAGAAAGATCTCACGAAGATAAATCGGTAAAAGGGATGACAAGTATATTATTATAATCCATGGAACAGGAAAACTATGGAACCGTGTTACACAAACAATGCACTGTGACGTTCCATTAGCTATTAACGCATACATTTCGATTATATAACGCCCTGCGTGAATTCCCTTTTCGTTCTTTCGACTCTTCTTAAAACATTTACGCAAAATTTGGACAGCAGTGATTAGTTTAGCGGTTATGTTATCAGAGTTTCATGCGCGAAATCAAATTTGAACTCCCTGACGCGACACCAAAAGCTCCCCTAACCTCCCTCGCCGCTGTCCGCGATCCCCGCCCCCACCGCCGACTATCCTACTACTATTTTTTTAATCTGTTTGCCGATTACGATTTCCAATTTATACTTAACTGCAAAACGTGAACCGCTGCGCGACAGTAATATTACATTAGGTTACAACGTGGTAATAAATCGGTGAAAAATGCTGTTCCCTCACCTATGAATGTCTATGGTTTTATATTTTGAAATAAATACAGAAAGGCTTGGGAAAGATGTATATCACCCGGTTATTCTTTGCTACATCTACTTATCGCAGTGCTTGCACCGTGTCGTATCGAATGTATCGAAACTGTACAAAAGGAATATGCGGTGAAGTTGAAAAATATCAAACAGGATTAACATCGATTCGAATAGATTTCATCGAAAGCTGACGTGTGCGTACGCGCACGCACGCACATACCATGACGCATGGTACATACGTATACAAATCTATGGAGAAAAGATACGGGCAAGAGTGAGAGGAGAGCAACGACGTAAGAAAGAAGAACAAGAGAATAGGAAAATGACGAGAAGGGAACGGTGACTGGACGGACGAGAGGGATGAGAGAGACGACAGAAGCGACAGACATCGAGTTTGTGTGTGTGTATGTATGCGCGCGCGCGCGCGCGCGCGCTCTGTGTGTGCGCATGTATGGTGCGTGTGCGTGCGAACATACATGCGTGCGTTCAACCTCTCATTGTACGAATGTCTTTTATTCACGACGTGGCATGTTTTTTTTCAACTTGATTTACCTCTGAAACACTGTCCTCCTCACTCTCCGAAGAGTCTGCCATAAAGCGCGGCTGCAACTCGGAGAAGGTTTCGGTCTCTGACTTCGTGGGACTGGAGTTCGAAGACTGGGGAGTCGACGACGTCTTTCCAATGTCGTGGTGAACGCTTGCTGATTTCTCGTGCTTCTGACTATCCGAGGTCGTTCCTTGTGCTACATTCTGCATCTTTACCTTCCAGATGAATCATATGATACTAAGGTATCGTTCCCGTGTCGCGAAACACACACAGAACACTTGCTTTTCAACAATAATCTCGAGCACGATCGCCGTCATTCACGTAAGCTAACACCCGCCATTTCTACTATGGCCGACAACGAGTCTCCCGGATGCCTCTTCCACCATCTATATGATTGCACACGATTCGACGTGCCATCTTGCGCTTTCCGTGGCGGGTTATTTCAATTTCATCTACACGATCATTTACATACACCGTATCTTCGATACTACACCCTTTCTTTCACATTGTATCTATTGCTTTTTATTTTTAATGTGTGAATACGAAGTTATACCTAGAACTCGAATTATTAATAGGAATAAAGTGGAGCAATCTCTATTTCCTCATTTTCAGAAACATCTAACAATTATATTAAGCTCGGGTAATGCACGTTCTTCAGTAGTGCAATACGAAGCATGATTTTTATACATGTGTATGTAGGAATAAAATAAATACATAGAAATTGGAACATTTATTTAAGCATATTGTAAACAACAAGTTGTTGAAAAGTTGTCTCAGAAAAATGATTCAATATCGATTTCTAACACAGAACATGGTATATTCACATCGAATCTTGATATTACATCTGGATGCAAAACTCCCATTTTTCCAATCACTCTGTCGTAACACAATATTTCCGCGCAACGATGTGGAAAGAAAGTAGGATCTGAAAAAAATTCACAGAATGCAGTACGGGCATGCTAATGCTTTGTAAGAAATATATAATGGACGTTTTTTCATACTGTTGTATTATAGATCGTATATTGCTTTACCATCGACAGCACGAAGATAATATCCATATTCATTCCCATTTTTCTTAACACTCCATGGGACTTCCAATACTTGGAAGATTCTATCCAGCAAACCGTGTATCACCTCGAAGCCATCTGATTTATTGGAATATACGGCGCACAACTGACGATTATTACGTGCACCAACTTCTGTATTACTATCTTTCAATACAATGTCTGAGACTTCGAATAATTTATGAGGAAGTGGCACCTTTTTATTTGCGGCCAGTGTTTTTAGTAATCCTGGTAGCAGAGTAGTACGTGCAACCTGTAATATTATTTTATCGTTCTACACATTTCCCTATTCCAATCATTTATACATATACGTGCCTGGAATTCGATTGTTTTGGGATTCGATATCTGCACTGCTTGTGTATTTTCCAATACCCGACCCAATTTCTCCGCTATATCTTCGCGTGAACACTGCACAAGATAATACTCGAGTCAATTATAATTGTCTGGTATAATTTTTATATAATTATTATTTATTATTATATAATTGTTGTATAATTATTTTACCAATGAAAATGTCAACGCTTCTGTAAATCCAGCACAAGCCAACTCTGTACGCAGGTGATCGGACAATTTATTCAGTGGAAACTACGTTTAAATGTTAAAAATATTAACACCAACGTTAGCTGAAATTTTGCAATATTAATGACCAATGAAATTCAGTATTACCTCCTCTGCGACAGTTGATAAACGCGGTACAGTTTTCTCGATATTATTGTATCCGTATGCTATTGCAATATCTTCGTAAATATCACATGCATGTATTACATCATGCCTTGTGGGAGGCACTTCAACATTCAACTTGTTATTATGTTTGACAAACGTTTTCAAAGACATTCTCGAAAGCAAATTGGCTAATTCTTCAGTCGTTTGTCTTATACCGATATACTTTACTGCTTTTTCACAATCTATTTCTTCATTTCGATATTTTAAGTCCGGATAATAAAATACTTCCTTATTAGGGCACAATATTTCCACCGCTTCTACCGTATACTTTTTTTTACAGTATTGACTAAAAGCACAAACTATGGTATCCAGCACCACTCTTGCCTAGAGATTATTCAAACTTTTCTGTTATCTTCTTTAAGAGTGTAGTGGAATCATTGAAGTTTTACGTACTTTTGTTAAATCTGTTGCAGTGCACTCAATTAATACGTTTCTAGTATCAAGCGTGATTTTTGAATGTTCACCATTGATAATAGGAGGAAGAGATAAAATAGTTCCATTGCTATCCTGTACCACAGGATAAACTGGGCTATCCTTTATAATGTGTAGGTACTGCTTCAATTGCGCATGATTCTGAAAAGAAATTATTCAATCTGGAATTGTCTCTTGGACAAGCACAATGAAGCTTGAACTACGCACTGCATATAAATTCATTATTTCTTGTCCTGTGTATTCTTTATCTTGATTAAGTGGTTTGAAGCAAATGTCAGTTGGCGATTTGGCATCGTATAAGAATGGACCCTTGACAGTATCTAGATCGTGTGTACCGATCGATACTAATGTTCGTTTTCTGCCTATGTTTTGGTGCAATTTATCTTGAAGGTCAATGAAGCTATTGTAAGAATCTTTTGTAAAAGTAACATCACGTAAAACAGCTGCCACAATATGTCCTCTAATCTTTGAACACTAAAATAATAACATTATTGCTTTATCGCTGACGATTCATTTCACAATAGTAACTATTATAATAGTAATAGTACCAGTAATAATAGTAGTAATAATAAAAATAGTTACACGATTAATTTACCTGCTCAGTCATGATGATCTTTTGTGTACCTACATTTGGAAATATTGTTTTATACTGTGGTATGTTCAATCTGAAATATTAAAACATTATAATAAGTTGAATGTAACAATACATGATAAAAGCAGATAAGGACGCTATATGTCAAATAAACGTACTGATCCAAGAATATAAGAAGTCCCACAGTTAAACCTTCCAGGCATAGTAAGTCATATCTGTTTGCTGGTATGTCAATTTTATATATAACTTCCTCCGATGCGTCTGAGCCATGATTTAATCCCAGTTCTTTCGCTATTATTTGCTTCTCCGTTGTCTAATAACAAAAAGTATAATTCTATTTATTCTTCATATAAATATGGCAAAATGCAAAATACTTGGCCCTCTATTTTATAACTCGCTTACCACTTCATCCAGTTCTAGACCAAATTTGAAGCACAGATCTTGAAATTCGTCGTCCGCTAAAATTGTAACATTCAAAGTTGATTACTTTAACCGAATTAAAGTGAAAGGTTGCACGTGTTGTTCAAAACTAACCGTGAAAATCATCGTATAAATATTTTCTAAGTAGTATTAATTTTCCATGAACGATATAATTCAAAACATCTGCAAAGTGAACATTTTCAACTTACAATAGACTTTGCCAAGGGTTTTAAACAATAAATCACGTTTTATATTGATTGTCGGCATTTTTGCGTAACAGACACTCCTGATTCGAATACAGCGGATACACAACAAAAGTCCTTATTTGCAGGTTAGCAAAGAAATGTGAGGTTAGTTCTAAATTAAGCTAGTAAAGAGTAAAGAGTGCAACATTGTAACTGAGAACTCAAACGAAGTATGCATATCATGTCTGTAGCCTGCCCTGCCTGTTAAATCTTCTCCCATTGTATAGTTTCTATATGGAGAAACTAACAATACTGCTGAATATTTGCATAGAAAATTTAGAAGCATATTCCACCGGCAAATAGCCTTTCATAATCTTATAATTCCGTAACCTGTTGTTGAAGATCGGAAGTGCCTGAAAAAAAATCTTCTCCCGTTAAACAGAATTGTTTCTTTTACGCTTATTTAAAAGAAAAAGAAAACTATAACACATATTAGCAAATCAGACATATTTATTTTAATTTTACGAGGGAGACGTTACATTACATTACATTATCTTTTAAAATACATTATACTAAGGACAAAGGAAAATTATGATTCAAGGTACATAAAAAAAGCAGGAGAATGTAGTTTCTTCAATGAATGAGTGACCTGATCATGCTGAAACAAAAGTATAGTCTTTTGAATGCATATTGTGTAATTCATGTCATACACTGTTCAATCTTTTCTAAAGCTTACCCATATAAATAATAGAAAAACGACAAAAGGTAAAATGTAAGTTTATTCCACCCTTCGCATTTATGAACTTTAAGAACCTGAGCACTCATTATATTCGTGGGATCATAAAGACCAGACTTGGACATAATAGGTCTGTGATAATATTGCCACAAATGATATGCTATTAAAGGAGCATTTAAAATCAAGGAAAACCACTCCCCACTTATCAAAAATAATATATTGATTGAAATATGCAGCGCATACTCTGGAATAATTAGCTGAAACATAAGTTCAGGTTTGAAACCTTTTTGCGATTCACTGTTGCTGCAGAAATTTGATCATTTCTGAAACCCTGCTTCAGAGCCTTACCGAATTCAAGTTATTACATAGTTCAATGGGATTCTTATATCCAGTACTTAATTCATCAAATGCAATAACCTGAAAAATACGATGTCTTAAACTACGAAAGGACGCAATTTTGTACTAAAAATCGTTAAGGTTAGATATAAATCATGTAACTATATTATTCTACGAAATAGACATAGTCAATTATAAAAAAATACGTACATGAAACATTGCAAAAAATATTAAAAAGGCATCTGCAATTAGAGCTACAATGTACGAAAAAGCGGCCAAACTAAACGCCATTGCAGTAACTGAGCTCGTGGTCGAACTACATCTCTATCTCAACTACCTATGTACTATCAATTCGAATGACAGCTGTATGTTGGAGAATGCATATCGTAGGTTTAACTTTCAGGTTGATAGTTGCATCCTGAATATGCACAAATTCCTGTCTCTTACGCAAACAATTAATTTACCCTAAATAAACAGAAAACATACTTTTTCTCCTTTAATCGACGAAATTTCCCTCCTAATCCCTGTAAGGGTATATTTCACAACATTCATGTATAAGGAAAAGGAACATTTAGGATCTTGATAAATGAAAAAACAAACTAAAATTAAAGTTTCATTTAGAATTTCTAAGAAAGTCTTATATGTATGTATATATGCATATGTATTATATTATACGGGTGTGCGATCGTGTGTATGTACGTTTTTTCCATTCAGTGTCCATAAAACAATGTATGTACTATAACTATACATGTTTGCATTTCACTTCTTATTATTATAATTCGTTATATCGAATTCTATCAATACCCTTGCGTTAAAAATATTTCAAGTACAGTTATTATACAGTTCGCGTTAAAGTTTCAGCACCATACGTATGCCTTAGATCTGTTTCAAATCTTGTTATTAAATTTTCCTCGTCCGCATTGTCCCACTGACTTGTTCTGTTTAAAACAACCTTTCTTTTGGGCCATAATACATGCTTAATATTCTCATAATGTATATCCATATCCTTAAATACGTTTAACAAAAATATTGCGATTATTACAGTAAAAAAGCCACAAAACGAGCCTAAAATATCTTTGGGGCCCATATTTTCCCATTCTCGGAATAGTACGCTAGACTCGATGATGACCAAAGTTGTGAAAAATACATAATATATAGGTGTTACAATTGTGGTGTCAAACAAATCGAGGGATCTATTCAAATAATTCATTTGTATGCTGACGCAAAGAATAACGCTAAATAAGAAAGCCCATGTTAACCAATTTGTAAATCCATTATTAATTCCGCCAATTGTTTCTTTCAAAGCCAATCCTAATCCCTTACAGCTCGTAACGGTTAACGAGCCAATGGATGAACACAAACAGATATACACTATAATATTTTGTTTTCCATAAAGCGGACCAAAATAAAAAATGATTAAACAACTGCATATTATAACAATGAAAATATATATAATGTACGCTGGGTCCTTCACTTTATCTACAAACTCGCTCAACGTACCAACTTCTTCGCCTTTTGGGGAATGGAGAACAAGAGTTGTAGAACCCAAGATGCATAAAACACAACCAATCTGGAACACAAGCATCTCTACATGCATGGAGCTATTTTTACATACGTTCCAATGTCAGAAAATTACCTTTCCCAGCAAATTGACCTTTTCGTTCAGGTATTTTGATGCCAATATCGCAGATATTAGAACACTAAGCACACCCAGTGGGGTTACCAATGAAGCCGGCGCAAATGCATAAGCACTGAAATTGGCTGCTTCGCCTATTCCCACTTTCATGCAAATTTTCTTATTTTCAATAATAACACTTTGAACACAAATATCTAGAGATCTAAATAGTTTTTCTTTTACATACTTGAGAGAAGACCTGCCCACCATATCCATTCTCTTAAGTACCCGAAACCACCGGAGGATGCTCTCAAACCACCACACCTTTCTAAGCGGATTAATGCCTTCTTCTTAATAATAAAACTGGCACCTAAATAACAGTAATATTCCACAATAAGAAATATTGAACGAAAGAATTCTTGAAAATCAGTTCAATGTCAACTCACCTATAAAGCAGCTAGAACTAATTGCTAATCCTAATCCTATGTAAAAGTTTGTCGCATCATAGTTTTTGGAGTCAAGCACAGCATTTGTTGAGCTGCTCATATTGATATTTAAACTTTTACACCGTCACTTATTATCAAATATTAATTAACAATCTATTCAGCAGTAAGTGAAAAATATATTTCATGATTCGTGATATATCTAAATTTTTAATAAATCTTGACAGAACCAAGTAGAATATCTTATTGACATTGTATCGTCACTGCTATGTACATTGAAGTAATAAATCTACACTTTTAACATATAAATGTTGTATTTATTGTCTGGAAATATCAGTAGTCTGCAATCAGTATTCTGAGGTTAAGTACATCGATGAGTGCGCGTGCGTATAAAGTTCGTACAGTATGTATACAGATATCAATTTCATAGATTTGTAGAAAAACAAATTCATTCATCGTTATTAGTTCCTATTCAACATAGAAGGGTGTTGCAATTGTATGGACGGAAAAGACAACGCGGCGAGCAGTAGCAAATTACGTACGTGATTTCAGTAGTCAAAGCCCTTGTGTGTGCTATTTAAACATTAGCTATTATTTTATGAAAAGAATGATGTAAGAAAGAATAGGCTGAGGCTAATTTTTTACCAACAGCCTTGCTTATCAACAAGCAACGTTTTTAATACTTTCCGACAAACTAATCTCATTGTGTGAGTAGGAACCGAGGATGCGTATAAAATGCAAAATATATGATCTCCATGTTTAACTGCATAACACTTGTGGTACTCTGAACATAGATATGTTTCTTTTGCACCAATAAATTTCCAATCCTCGCTCGGTACATCACAGTCAGATTCTGACGATAATACAAAAGTCTCCACAGCCTGGTGATAAAAAGTTCTCAATATATCCAATCTATGAGAACCACTAACTCTATTCTTCGCATATTGGTTGTTTTTATAGAGTATAAATTTTTTTACTTGATAATTCGCTAAAAGAAACCTAAATACATTGAAATATACACATATAAAGATATATATATATATATATATCTGTGTGTGCATGTGTGTGTATATTAAATAAAATTATACGAGTGACATGTTTCTATTCCTATTACCCAAGTGTTTCTGAATCCAAGTTCATCGATGGTGGTAAATTTGGGGGATGGAATTGTTCAGCACTATGTAAGGCATCGATACTATTTTTCCAACATTGCACTGCGTATCTTTCGATCTCTGCTAAGTCTGGACTAGGACCGCACAATGCTAATACTACGACTCGGTTGATCAATGTCACAGACACTAGCCTAAAAGCAACCTATGCACTTGTGATAAATTGCAGTAATTTCATGGAAAATATTATTATTAAATCCCTTAATAAGAAACTAAAGCTCATGTTTCGAGAAGATTTACAAAAACACTTACATTTGGACTTTTGTAAGGTAAAAATACTGGAATGTCCCGTGTGGTAAAAGTATCTTCATTACAAACAGCTATTGTCATTAATTTTCTTTCAATAGGATTTAAACTCCACCAACCCTCTGTGGCTACAGCTAGACATCCATTCATCAAAATGCATCCGTATATAGAATCCAAGGATTCCACATAACCATCTAAGCAAGTCTTGAAAATATTACTAATTAATACAGATTAAAAACACTGGTTGCCCGCAAAGAGAAAAATTTCACACTCAGTTACCTGAAGCAAATTGTTTTCTTGGCTTATAACGCATTCTGTCATATCGATGATATCACTTTTGGAGCAGATGCCATCGCCAACATTGAGGCATTGTAACAAACTATCGACAACTGGATTGCACAAACGCATATCTTTCTTCAATTTTTCAATATTTTTTGTACCCTTTAACTCTTCCAAACCAACAAATAAAATTATCGCACCAAAAACAGCATCAAGAAATTTCTGTAATACGTGTTTGGTAGTTCCACTTGCAATAACAATTAAAGTGACAGTTTCTTCAAACTCCCTCCACATTATAGTGGTGTCAGGTAAGTTTGTGTTTAAAAGCTTGATGTTTTGCGACTTAAGAAACATATGTATACCATTTAGAGATGCTATTTTCGAAAAAGTCATCTGTAGGAAACGAAAAAATAACAACATGAAATCTGCACGGAGATTGCCATAGCCATATTTAAATAGTTTACCGTGTCTCCTTCGCCCTTTTGTCGAGAAAACAAAGGAATTCCCCCAGTAGAGGTTAAACACATAACATGAGCAACCATTGCAATATTTTTTCACCTTCTCGTGTTAAACGTTTATACACAATAATATAGCGATGCATCAATATTTCTCATTTTCGTTCTCTAAACTATGTATAGATATTATTATTCCTTGTCATAAAAGTTTCGCCAATTTTTTAATTTCCAATTTAATTGATACTCACGTTGCACCCTACACCGTACCAATTTCTACCAAAGTTTCCCTTCCATAGTTTCCAGCTTGCATCGTCAAATACCAGATTTTATATTCACATTATTACAACTGCTAGAAGGTTATTGATTTTTATCCGATGTTAACCTATTAGTTTTCCTTCTTAATTAATGCACTTTTCATATATTTCTATTACGGTATGTGCACTTAAAATGTCATCATTCAATTTCCCTGTACTTTAAACCTAATACTAATAATATTGAAATATTCCGATAGGGTACCCAATGGAGCAGACATTGGAGTAGCCAATGAGGTAGCACGAAACATATAAATATAAATAAATCAAACTGCACTCTATTGGTAATTATTTATTAACAGATTCAACCCTTTTCCTGTACATATGATTTAATGGTTTGAAAGGGATAAATAGATATTAGATATAAGTCTGATTGTAGGTCAGGTCAGGTGATGGTCACTGCAATTTCACAATCTATAGATTGATAGTTGTTGGTTTGCATGCAAAATATTGAATAATGATATAGAAATATGAAATATATGAGGCAAATGGCAAATGTATGGTACTGTTATGAAATTGAAAGTATAACAGGGAACTTTGATACAACTTACTATTATTCGCCATGAATAAAGCTTACTTCGCTACATACATACGTACACAAGGATTGAGAAACGAGATTTAATTGCAATATAAGAATTTTCCTATTACAGTTTATAGTTTCAATTTGTTCCAAGCATACACTAGAAAAGAATGTAACAGCTTTGAACAATGTTGAAAGGACAGGGAGAACTATATATGTATGTATTTATCGCACGATTTCCGAATCGAGGCGTTTCAATAGAAATGATTGTTAAATGTGGGAAAGTAGCGCAAATACAATGAATATCTGAGAAGACGTGAGGCGAACAGTTGGTTTAAAATAAAACTGATCGAAGATGTATAAAATAGGCGTTAAACTGGAAAATAGAAACGATTGATGTAATGTTGACATCTGTTTGGCACAAAGAGCATACATATCGTTATATGTACATATATCGTTCAGCAATTTTTGCACGATTAATCTACGTATCTGGAATACATCTTTTTGATAATCGATTCCCATTTTTAGGGGCAAATAATAGACATTATCCAACTAATCTGTCGATCGTTAATTGAAAAGAACAATTTGTTTTTTCGCGCACGAACTCGGTGTATCCCGTAAATTACGAAAAAGAGTGTCAAGTCGGTGTAGGAATGTGGCACTTCAAAATGGCTGCCAGTTACTTTAGTAATTTACGGCTGTATCTTTCTTTGTTGTTGTTCAAGTAATTACAGCTGTATATCGGAATATCGTAAAATTAGTTTTTAGGTAAAATAGTGAATCAAAAGTTGTACGTACACGTTACCCTCGTCACATGGGTTCTACGGAAACGTGAGAATAGAATATGCTTTAAAGTCGTCGTTCTTTCCTGATTGCCGTTTCAGTTTAACTTATTTCAAGAAATTTCGTAGCTGATACCGTCTCGTTTCCGAAGAAAGTGCGTGCTGCTGTAGCTCGTTTTACGTACAAAGGAGATTCTGGATCGATCCGTCACGCATCTGATGAATAGGTTAGATTTTACATCGATCCCGATATTATGTACAAAGATATGGAAAATCGTTTCTGAGATTACATATGACTGACTGCTTGTACCTGCCTAAGGAAATACCCATATAGCGTGATTTGGAAATAAAATTCCGAGTAAAAAAGTCAAATGATTTTACAGTATATTTCAGAGGTGATACTGTTACGAAGAATATATCTTGACGTTTATCGATACATCCGTATCAGAACTATTTTATCGTGGCGTGTGATTGCCAGTATTTTGATAAAGGATCGATTAGTAATAATGCTTATTGCCGTTTTTGCTTAAACTTGTCATTTCCATTGTACATATCGTACAACATTGTCAATGTGATGACAGCCAAAGAAATCTGTGGTAAAGCTTTTTAGCTTCGTTCCGATTGGATAATCAGCATGTTAGTACATTTATTTAGATAGCCATACAGAACTTTCAGTGTTATCTGTTATATGTTGATGGATAAATAAATAGAATTACAGATAGGATTAAAAGTAGACTGTTGCATTTCTGAGAGTAGGACTTGTTTGGAAGAATATTGTGCGATAAATATGTTAGCGATATGTTATAGAAACTTAACGATGCTGTAAGAAAGTAACTTGATATTATGTTTTAGATGTATGTATATATATATATATATGTCGCAGCCAGATTAAAGCTAGGTCTGAAAGGGCCTAGCATGGGCCACTATGAATCCACCCGCAGTTAGCAAATCGAGCACTCGTGGCTCTGGATATCATCAAAAGGCCTTGGCTGAAATTCGCAATTCTTTACTACCTTTTGCGAATATCGGAGGAGCTGGTGAAGTAGGTTCCAGTGCTGCTAGTACTATATCTACTTTATCCACAACTAGCGGAATCAGTTCGGCCTCTGGACTTAGCGGACTCTCTGCAGCCTCTGGCCCTACCATCGATAAATCTGATCAACGCCAAGTGTTGGCCCAGCTTCTAGCTATGGGGTATTCGGAGGTACGTGCTATTCTTATTAACTACAGTTGTGCTTTAACAAATTGGTATGCATACCTGTGTATTTACAGGAAATAGCGGTGCGCGCATTGAAGCTGGCTGGCTGGCGTTTGGATGCAGCTGTTGAATTCTTGAAGCAAGCACAGGGAGAGTCTCTAAATGGACTGGGTAAACTTAACAGCAAGCTGATTAGAAAGCCAAGCTTGGAAAGAGAATTGAGTTTGCAACGCGGTAGTCCTGCATTAGACAGTGGAGCTGGTAGCTCGCGGTCCGATAGTCCCCGTTTGACAGAACTCAGCCCGCATCCGCAATTGAGTCGGCAATATTCGCCGAGCAATTTCGTCGAACGAGAACCACCGCCACCTCCGCCACCTAGATGTAGTTCCACGCCACCGCCACCTCCACCGCCTCATGTGCCGTATAATCAACCGAACGTACCTACGAACATGCAACAAATGCTGAAGCGCATGTCCCCGGCCCCGGTCGTTCCTACGCGGCCTGCACCGATAACTCCTGGTAATACCGGGCCGATTTCAACGTCGGTCAATCTACCACAAAGGGGTACGAGTCCTGTTGCGAATTCGAATAACAATTCAAATTGTCGACAGCCCATGATCGTTCAAAACGGTCCTCAAGTTCAGCAACAGCTTTCGCAACAAATGCAGGCTCTTAGTATTTATCAAACGGGCAACAGCAACAGTAATACTCAAGTCGAACCACCGCCCCCATATCCCATAGTTTCATCCTCGTCGGCCGGTCCGATACAACCACCATCATACACTGCTTCTATGCAAAATAGGCAGAGCCCGACACAGTCTCAGCAAGATTATCGGAAGAGTCCTTCGTCCGGAATCTATTCGGGACCAACGTCAGCCGGTTCTCCTAGTCCAATCACCGTTTCTGCAATATCCCCAAGTACACAGGCATCCATGGCCAGACCAACTCCGTTACAAGCTTGGGGTGCACGCCAAGCGAAAACACAACCACCGATCATCATGCAGTCCGTCAAGAGCACTCAAGTACAGAAACCTGTATTGCAAACTGCAATCGCACCGACCTCTCCACAACCGATTTCCACTACTAGTAACACACCACCCCCTCCACCATCTTACGCGTCGTCTATTCAGCAAAAGCAGCAACAACAGCCGCAACAACAACAACAACAGCAGCAGCAGCAGCAACAGCAGCAGCCGCAACAACAACAAACACAGCAGCAGCAGCAGCAACAACAGCAACAGTCGCCGCAACAGCAATCGTCTCAACAATTACCCCCTGCTTATCCACCTGTGAACAATGTTGGCACAACGTCTGCAAGCAATATGAACGTAGGCGTTTCAGTCGGAGTTCCCACTACAGAACCACCAAGTTACGCAACGACGATGCAAGCGTTAGCGGCACAACGCGGCATGCATCATCCGGTTCCTCCACCACCTTATGGCACTGCAACCACTGAAGACGCTACTGGTATTCCAACGATAGAAAACAGCACGAGTCTTAGATCGTCTCCGGTCGCTCTTCATCCTCCATTGCAAAGAAAATATTCACCTGCAGAAGGATGCCAGCATCCAACAGAAGCGCCGCCCTTACCACCGGTAGTGTCCACTTCTATCACGCAGAGAAGTAATAGCAATACCGGTAACAACGGCAACAGCAACAGCAACGGTAATAATAACAACAGTAACAATAGCGTTGGTGCCGCCAGCATCGGCAACGGTAATGGTAACAACAATAACAATATCAATAATGATAATAATAATAATAATAATAACAATAATCGTCCACCAGATAGTAACGGAGCAAAGGGGACTAATTCTACACCAACGTCTTACAAGATTAAGCATCAGTCGCCTATACCTGAGCGCAAGCACATGAGTAAAGAGAAAGAGGAGGAGCGTAGGGATTGCAAAGTCCGTAATTATTCTCCGCAGGCGTTTAAATTCTTTATGGAACAACACGTTGAGAATGTTTTAAAATCTCACAAACAACGGCTCTATCGACGGCTTCAGTTGGAAACTGAAATGGCCAAGATTGGTTTAAGCGCGGAAGCCCAGTGTCAAATGAGGAAAATGCTGTCGCAAAAGGAATCAAATTATATTAGACTGAAGAGGGCAAAAATGGACAAATCGATGTTTACGAAAATAAAACCTATCGGAGTTGGTGCTTTTGGAGAAGTGACGCTTGTTAGAAAGCTCGATACCAATCAATTTTATGCGATGAAAACCCTGAGGAAGGCGGACGTATTGAATCGTAATCAAGTTGCGCATGTGAAAGCTGAAAGGGATATATTGGCAGAGGCTGACAACGAATGGGTTGTCAAACTCTACTATTCCTTTCAAGATAAGGATAATTTATATTTTGTTATGGATTATATACCTGGAGGAGATTTGATGTCATTGCTGATCAAATTTGGCATTTTCAAGGAACCTTTGGCAAGATTTTATATCGCCGAGCTCACGTGCGCGGTAGAAAGTGTTCATAAGATGGGTTTTATTCACAGAGACATTAAACCGGACAATATTCTAATCGATCGAGATGGGCATATCAAGTTGACAGACTTTGGTCTGTGCACGGGATTTCGTTGGACACACAACTCAAAATATTATCAGCAAAATGGTAGGAATGATATTCGCAATCTGATATACTCTCGATATTATCATCATATGTAAGTATCTACTTGTAAACAGGTCACGGGAAACAAGATTCAATGGATCCTGCTGACGATTGGAACAATGAATGCCGTTGCCTTCAGTTGAAACCTTTGGAACGCAGACGGCACAGGGAACACCAAAGGTGTTTAGCTCATTCCTTGGTTGGGACACCCAACTATATTGCCCCAGAGGTGCTGCAAAGGACAGGATATACTCAGTTGTGCGACTGGTGGAGCGTTGGTGTAATTTTGTACGAAATGTTAGTCGGTTCCCCGCCATTTCTTGCCAACACGCCAGCTGAAACGCAGTACAAGGTAAGCGCTCACAGCGCAATTCTACCTGTTGAATAAACAGTATGGAATAGCTTGGTGATAATGCACAGATTCATGTATACGGGCATAGATATAATGTTAATCGCATCACAGGTGATCAATTGGGAAACAACATTACACATCCCGAAGCAGGCGAACCTTTCGGCAGAAGGTATGGATTTGATATTAAAGTTATGCGTGGGGGCGGATCGTCGATTGGGTAAGAACGCAGACGAAGTAAAAACTCATCCATTCTTTGCGAGCATTGATTTTGAAAAGGGTTTACGACGGCAAGTAGCTCCACACATACCCCGAATACAGTATCCTACAGATACGAGTAATTTTGATCCTGTGGATCCTGACAAGTTGCGAAACTCCGAATCTTCTGATTCCAACAAGTCCGACGAGTTATTAGATAACGGGAAACCGTTTCACGGTTTCTTTGAATTCACTTTTAGACGCTTTTTTGACGATGGTGGTGGTCCTGCGTATCCTAGTCGAATAAGTTTGGACGATAATGATAATCAAGGTCCTGTTTACGTATGACAATAGATTTACAAGTTTTCACATTCACCAAGTCGAAGAAATACGCAACCTTCCGTACGTTTCGTCGGATAAGATATACTTTGTAAATATTCTATTGAAAAGGGTTTCTTCTGGACTGGCGAGTAGTTAGGGTAATGTGAATTGCAAAAGTCTTCGATCAGCCGTCAACTATTTGCGTACTATGTTTTATATAAAACAGAAACCTTCGTGCTTGTTCCTTAATTTCACTAGCATATCATACTCGTTTGTTTTCCAGTTTTCCATTTGTCTCTTCTACCTCTCTATACTTTTCGTTTTGTATTCATCCCTCTCTTTTCCCTTTATCCTATTCCCCTGTGCTTCTTGATTTTAGACCTTCGTTGTGATCGTAAACTCATTGAATGGATCCCTTTGTTTTTGTCTTCTCTCTTCTCTTTTTTTTCGAAAAAAGGACATGCCTTTTAATCTGGAATCGACGAGACAATCGACATTATAGAATACGAAATTCCGCATACACATAATTACGACATTCAAATTTATGGGCATTTATCACGCGGTTCTAACGCGGTATAACTGCTAAAGAATTTTATTCTATATAATGTCACACAAAATATCTTGCGACGTGAATCACGATTATTTTTGTAATCTTTTGTAATGTGTGACGCAAAAGGAAGTACGCATGATCTGTGCGGGAGGATATGGAAATAATTTGTGGTGGTAAGGCGTATTTATATTCGAATGCAATCATTATAATTGTGATGATCAATTGTGAAAAAGGAAGGGAGCGACCGATGGCTAAACACTATACACTCACATATGGTACGCTTATTGAAGAAAAGATGTTGTGCTTGCCATTTTCATTGATATTGGCTCATGTGCCTATCGAAAACGCGTGTTTGTATGTTTCAGCAAGTACTGTGATATTGCAGATAATTAGAATAATGCGGCTTTTAAACCTATTGGCCTTATTTAACTTCTTTTTTTACATCGAACGATTAACAATAACAAATATAAATAATTATTAATATTAATTGTTACTGTATAGATTCTTGAATGGATGTAATGTGTTCATTGCATATTTTATGCATCTTTTAATTGTCAGACTCCTCTCTCTCTCTCTCTCTCTCTCTCTCTCATACACACACACGCACCCTCACTCACTCTCTCCTCCTTCTTTTTCATTGAATACCTTGTAATTTTAAGATATGTCCATCCACTCATTATGATGCAGTATACATTTTTAGAATACCTTTTATATTTTTTCCTAATTCATTAGGGGTGTCGAATTGGACCTTATAATCGAAATTAGATTCAAACATAAGAGTTGGACAGTTAAAAGTTTTTATTGCACCGAGCGTGCCTTGTTAGTAATGTAATTTAAGAGAAAGTACAGGTAAATAATATTGTGACGTCAATCAAAATAACGAATATTCTGTATATCCGCCTTATCATTTTTACAATATCAGAATCAATTTATTATTACGTGGAAGGTTTATGCTCGATATTGATGCCTTAATTTTAAAATTAACGACAGGTATGCAATCAGGAAGCGAAAGAAATGATTTATTTGCTATTCCATTAATTTCCCAATCTCGCAGGACAGCACAAAGTTCTTACACAATATTTGTTAAAAATTCAAATTTCTCTCGAATTATAAGCATGTTCACCGGCACGTGAACAACAGTACAGCAGTCCTAAAGTCTTCCTAGAAGAGCGAAATGTTTCATTGTTGACGTTGCACAATTGTTGAAACTGAATAAAGTGGAATGCTTCATCGCTGCGTCAATGTATGTATTTTGTACAAAGTAAAGATAAGTTCGACTTTTCACATATGTCTATGTATTAACATATTAATAGAAAGCGGTGCCGTTTTCTTCCCTTTTGTAATAATTAATCGAACATAGAAAAGGATGCCTTAAAATGATATACAAAATAGGAGGCGATAATAGTTAACATCTAAAAAGAGTATATTACCTATTAAGAGTATATTAATTTCGAGTTTTTCTTTTTTTTTACGAATCTGCAAACATTATCGTTTTCCGTTCATTTTTTTGTTCTCTTTTGTTTCATTCGCTTTCACACTATGATTCGTTTCGATTAGTTCAAATATTTACTATTAATTTGTATGCTTACTGTGTGCTGCATGTACCAAAGGAAAAGTAAGTTTTTATATCAAATGGGGAGATGAATAAAAAATTATAATGAAAGATTAACTTTATATGCTAATTTCAGGACACAATGGTCATCTCAATGAGCTACTGTGTTTATAACAAAAGATGATTAATATTTATATACGTGTTTGACATGCTTGTCCATTTTGGTACACATACGAGAGCCGTAGATGTATCGATTCGTATGAATTAAAAAGGGTGCAATTCATACTTAAAATGCTATTCTGGTACCGTGTAAGAATTCTTCAAATCGGCTGCCAGGCATACTGAATATTGTAAAAGCGTTGATTCCTAGACACGCGAGGCAAGAGGGATGAAAAATTCAAACGTTCTGTGCGATCCATTTGCTAATGAATAGTAGGCACTTGTACCTCTGAGGGATGAAAGGAAGTAAAAATTGTTCTTACAATAAGAAAGGAACAAATTTTTTATTAGCTTTTGCTTTTGTTTCTTTACTTTCTTTTTCTAATTTCTTCCTTTTTGTTATCGAAATGTTAAATCTGCAAAAAAAATCTTTTGAAGGTACCAATGAAAACACGTATATGAAAAGTAAGATCTTATTAATTTATAAGCACCTAGCAATCTAAAGCTGTGCTAAATGAACAAAATTCACGATGGATGAGTACCTCTTATTACATATTGAAAACAATATTTTTATATGGTAAAGTATAGATGTATATAATAATTTACCGATACTTGTTATCCATACAGAATTATAATATAAGACCTACACTAGCTTCGTATCTGCTAAACAAGGTTTAGTTCAGCTAACAAATTGTAGCGTCATTATTACAACAAAGGTTGCGATATCGTGCATTACCGATTCTCTACGAATGAAGTACTTTGAAATTATAATAACTTTCATCTAGATCTGTTTATCTGCATACTATAATAATAATAGTAATAATAATAATAATAATTAATATGAAAGCGGTTCTGAATCATAGTTGTATATTTTGTAACATCTTTGCTTTGTAATTGTATTATGAAAATTAGGAGTGAAACTAGTTAGTTTTGTAAGGTATTATAATATATCGAACTTTGTATATATTTTGGATAATTATTCTAAATTAAAAACACGCTAAACGCTTAATTGTTAGAAGTCATTCCTGGCGCTTTACTAGATTGACGATTTTCGCCCCTTCGTCGCTACGTCGTCTTTAATCCGCCAATAAGCTAACATTTTGTTGGCCTAGCTGACAATGAACACGTATCATAAAATCTGTAAATGAAAAAAAATTCCAATGAAAATCATAATTTGTCTAGACTAAAAAAGTACATGGCCCGGTTATCATTAAAGTACTACGTACTATAACGAAGTATAACTTTTCGATCCGCCTGTAAGCAGAGTATACTAAAAAAGATGAATAATCAGTAAATAAATAGTACATTTTATATTGACCTTGTTGGAGAATACTTGAGTAATATAAAACTCTTGCGAAATGCTTTTTGGTTTATACTATGCAGAAATTTCCTATCGTAATCGTTTATGTAATCACATTGATTTACATTACTCGGGTCTCTGCTAAGCACAAGTGTCTCGTTCACATTCCTTTAAAGAAAAGTCTCTTTGCTATTAGATATAAGGACTAGAATAGAAGAAAAGGGAGAAACATGAATCGAGTAAAGAAGTTACTATCGAGTAAAGAAACTCGGGATTACTTAATGAGGCAAGTCGCACAGAATTTATGTAGCCATACATTAGTGAACACGTGCAATTTTATTTCTCGCATCAGTGTACTTATGTATCGTATGTCTAATTAAAAGTGGTTTAAACGCAAAAGACACGCTTTTTGTTTTAGCACACATTTTTGGGGGCCTATTGCTAATTGGGGTATTCCAATCGCTGCGATCGCCGATATACAACGTGATCCAAAGTACATCAGTGGAAAGATGACCTTTGGTTAGTTTTTCGATCTTGCATTTTTTTACAAATGTAGATTTATTATTTAAGATATTCGTAATAGATGAAATTAGGGAAACAGTTTTCAGCATATGATCATACAATAATAGTAGTAACCGAAATTTTCTATTCTGCATATTCCAATATGCCCACATTACATTATACTAGTAATTTTATAAGAAATTTTCTAGCTGGATGTTTTGTGAAAAAAAAGGCTACATTTTAAACATAGTCTAAAGCGAATCCTCTGCGGTAGCAAGATTTTTGTTTATTTGAAGATGACACATACATATATAAATATTTATAAGTGGTGCATGTTGTTAGACAAGGGGATGTATTAAAATTTATAAGATCTATTCGTTTCTTGCAGCTTTATGTTTATATTCAGCAATGTTCATGCGTTTTGCGATCATGGTGGAACCACGTAATTTGCTCCTGTTTGCTTGCCACTTTGTTAACGAAGGTGCCCAACTCACTCAAGGTTTCAGATTTGTTAAATATAACTATACGAATAAAAGTGAATAATGACCCACAAATATCTATTGGTTCATCTTTAAGGGTATAGTCTAAAATTGTTTATTTAATTTATTTTGTATAACGAAATAGAGCAAAATAATGCACACAAATATAGCGAGGTATTAATCATTTTCCTTTTAATATAAATTGTATACCAAAGAATATGGTAAAGATTATAGATTAGTATATGTCTGTGTAGAATGAGAATAGGAAAGTAAAATTATTAGAAATAAAGTCACCCAAGAAGGATACCCTTCAAGACTATTTCCTTTTACTGCGTCTGCTGTCAACAAAGTAAATAATAAATAATTCAACTATTCAAATGAAGAATGATCTCTTTTACCGCTCTGCTCAAACTCATGCCTTTATTTATTATTCGATAAAATACAAAAAATCTTTCTTTTTTGCATTATTACAGCTGTACATTGTAGCTCGCTTGTCCAGTTACAAATAGCTGTTTAATAAGCGCTTGTATAAACGTTGGTAATTGCTTTAGACTTATTTAAATGTGCACAAGAAAATTGTGTAGAGCATTCGATCAGCTGATTCATTCTTACAGTATAAAAAAATTAGAGCATTTATACATAACATTACATTGTAATAACAGTCCTAATAAGTATAATTCGTTTGTACCAAGTATCAGATCCCTGAATTTTTTCAAATACTGGCAATTCAGATAAAGACACGTAGCAAATGCAGTGAAATATACATGTGTACATTTATTACCGTAAAAACTTGATTAATATTTAAAATTCCCGAGTTTACAAAAATAGTAATTTCCAAAGATTCGTGCGTTCTCCTTCTGTTGGTTTTAAGAAGGAACATTTCTGAACTATCTTATACTAATGTGATGCTAATAAAAGTAGCAGTAAAAAAAATATGTAAAAATGGACGGTTTTTAAAAGTAAGTTAAATCTTAGTCTTAGAAAAGTTAAAACTACATATATACTAATGGACGACATAATAGTGCATCGGGCTGCAGGCACATCACTGTGAGTTAATTAGTTGCTACAAAATAGAATAATACCATTGATGTGAGCAATAGTAGTCGATTAATTTGAATCGATGCGGCGGTAGCTAATCGGCATTTAAACATGTCGTATCTGTAAAACAAGAGAGAATTGCATTTCAAGGTTTAACTCAAAGAATTTTATCGACTTCCACAATTCTATTACCTAGTCTCCTGATCGTTAACCAAGTTATTAAATTCAGCTTCAACCAATTGACCATCGTAATATGTTATCAGGTCTTCGAATGGATATTCAAAGCCTTGCTTACATTCGCATTTGTATCCGCCCGTCTCGAAACCTCTTCCAAGAATAGGCACGCACTGTATACGAAGAATAAAGGGAATAAACAGGCATACGCAGAAGAGAAATAAGACCACAGAAAATGAAAATGGCAGTTCAGTGATACAAGTAGAAATACATATATCATCTTGAAAGGAGTATAATGTCTTACGTATGAAGTTTTCCTATCGCACTTATGGGTACCCTTGAACACATTTGGGGCGTAGAACACATCGTCGCATTGATTGATGTCAAGCTGGAGTAGATCCATGGTAACAGCTACAACACCCCTGTAAGTAATTCAATATAAACTGCGATCTTCCCAGTCTCCTCCTATCTTTACAATGGAACAGGTTTTCTATACTTATAGTCCATTTCATATTCAATTTTTCAAGCGTATACTATACTTTGTTCAGGTGGCCATGTGGACACAAATACTTACTTGAATTCCAGTTTCTCTTTCAAACTGTCCCAGCCAAAAAATGGGGATGCATAGGTAATTACCCATTTCTTCAGTTTACCGTTGCAATCAAAGTACGGGGCTGTCCAGTGGCCGTGATTCAGGTTTGCCGCCCTGGTACAAACGAACGTGTATTCCCATACAGTTAAATAAATCCCACTTGTGATACCCCTTTCGGTATCGCACGTAGAATACTCTGCTTATGCTTTATGTTTATACATACACTCACACGAGTGCCCGCGCGCACAGACATATGCATTTTGTAATTATCATCCTTACCTATATGAATTAGGATAATGCTCATATTTTTTTAGATATTCGCCAGTCTCGTTGTATCTAATTTTTATTTTCATATAATACTTCTCCAGTTCGTCAAAACTTGTTGCCCATCTTTGCTTTAGTAATTGGAAATAATTCTTCTTTGTATATACATTAGCTACAATAAAATAAGCAATCTCTTAAGAATATTTTTCCTATTTTCGTAAAAATAATAAATATGTTAATGTCATATCTGCCAATGCTACCTGAATCGTTCATTCTGGCCAAGTCTTCAACTTTGAATTTTCGAGTGTTCAATTGAGTTTTATATGCATATGGGGCAAAGAAAGTTCTATTTGTAAATTTGTTACGGTCCCAAAGCATTTCTGCAGACCATATTTTAGTATCCCCAAGAACTAAAGCTAAGGTCTCTCCTATCATTTGATCTTCTGTAAGTGGTCTGTCTGCCACTCTTTTACCCGAATAAACTTCATGAGGATCGGAGATTTGTAAGAATGCGCTAATAAAATTCGCTAATCTAGTTGCCATTTTTGCTTCATTTTCAAAAAATTCTTTGGCACCAAAGTTTACATCGCCACGTAAACTTAAATCTTCTTGGGTGTAACTGAAATTTGTTATGTTTCATTATTACCCCCTTATTTAGTTACCGAATCAGTGTGGAAAAAAAGGAAAACAAAGTAGAACAATCTTTCCGACATACCTTTTGCAAGTTCTCGAGTTTACGCTTAATATAAATTTAAGGCTTTGTTCTATATTAATTTTTTCAGATCTTAACGCTTGTGGGCCGACAGAATAATTTTTGTAATGATAAAATTGCTCGAGATATTTTTCCCTAACGTGTGGTTTAGCCTTTTCCCATTGTACAGGCATCTTATGTATCCCTGAGAATGTAATATATAATATTGTGTAAGATATAAGATGCGACAAAATAATATTAATGATAATGAAGGAAGAAAAAATGCAAGAGGCAAGTAGGACAAGTAGGGACGCAGGTACTTACATCCTATGCGTGAACAATCAAATCCATTGTAATATTGTTCCTGAGTTGCCCTTTCTATAATTTCTCCTAAATATGGACGTCGTACTACATTCGGCAATCTGAAACCTGGCTTACATCTACACTGATATCCGCCTCTTCTAAAGCCCCAGCCATGCAACGGTTCACACTAAGTAGAAATACATTAAGTATGATCAAGAAATAGAATTATTTTTTCTAAAGCACAAGGCACTAAGTAGTTAAGCCTTTTATGCTTTATACCTCTGTAGTTTCTGTTTTACACCTAGCAGTGTTTACGAATCTGTTTGGACCACTGTTTCCCTTGCCTTTAGGGCACTGGTTTATATCTATTCTTTCGTAATCCATTTCTATTACAGATACAGCTGTATAACTAAAACAAAGGTTTGCGTTTTCAAATGAAAATTAGACAAGTAACAATTGAATTAAGAAATATATGAAACATTACGTTGGATATTCAACGTGTCTGAATCCTGTATGTCTCGGATAAATATCTGCAATGGGTACTACTGCTGCCACAAGCCATCGGTTCGACCTACCGCAATCAAAATATGGCCTGGTCCACCTGACCGGTCCAGGATACTCGTCGGCACCTGTTTCATATTAACAAATCGATTTAATAGGGTATCTCAATTGAATGCATCTATATGTATATGTTTTTATGCTGCATGCTGCACCTGGTGGTCCATGAAATGTGAATGTTTCGTTAGTGTTGTTAGCATACCGAATTTCAACTTGGTAAGTAGTTTTAGTGTCGTGTCTTTTGTCAACATTATCCGGCAACCATTTCTTAAACCTAAAATGAAAAAATTTGTGCCCAAGTAACAATTTGTAGGCTGTTGTAAAGCTCAGTTAAGTTTTAAATGATTAATAAACATTTCTTTACCATTCATTTATACGATAATAATCTGTCGTATAATCGTCGCTTAGGCTACCGCTAGCAAATGAGCCTAGATCTCGCACATTAAACGTGTTTCTTGTGGATATTCTTTCCAAATGTATAGGATCGTTAAAATCATCGGATCTAAAAGTTCTTGGTGCGAATCTTGGCATTGTTTTGTTGAAAAAGCCTCTATACGACGACGAGTAAGACATATTTGGAGAAAAGTATATAGCGGACGCATTTATATATGGATTAGCAGAGACATCGGCAACAGTGGACAGAAAGTAATACATCATGCCTGGATCATACGTATCATTGATAGCTGGACGTATGAATCGAGATTGTAGAATGTAACTCCAAAAGAAAGATCTGCTAAGGGCCATGTTATGA
This sequence comes from Nomada fucata, assembly GCA_948146005.1. Lineage (NCBI taxonomy): Eukaryota > Metazoa > Arthropoda > Insecta > Hymenoptera > Apidae > Nomada > Nomada fucata. The sequence goes on from OX411282.1 coordinate 783,910, forward strand.
AGATGTAGTAAAGCAGTTCTGTTTGGAAAGACAGGATTAATATTAATGTCTTTAATGTCAGGCAAATGGGAGACTGTATCCTCCGGTAAGTAGAGATCCCCAAGATGCTGAATTGGACAATTCTCTTCATTGGTTTTATCCATCTTCAAACGAATTTCGTCGAAAGCATCCCTGGTTTGCCATTCGTATTGTCCGCCAACGCCCAAACAGCAAAGGCTTACGATCATTGCCGTACATATTTTCGAGCCAACGAATTCCATTTTCTTCGATAGAAACGCTCGGGAAATTCCTACACGCGTATCATTTTTAATTAGTTCGTTGAAACGAGAAGTAAGCGGCGGAGTATGCGAAAGAGTACAAACACAATGATGGAATAGAGTAGCCTTCTACGCACGTAACATTCGTTCATTCACAAAGCACAGAAAACTGCATGACGGAGAAGAATGAACACACCCAATTCACTTGACAATCGTACACCCGTGTCACCGTTTTATAAAACCTACTGCATATTCCTAAAGTTCTGACGTCATCAGTTCTATACTTGATTAGAGTTAACTTGTACTTCGAAGTACCAACACAATTGCCTATGTATGTGTGACATGACGCGTTATAGAAGCGCCATTATTCAAAAGATTGAACATGGGAAATTAGTGAGCACTATGCAACTCAAAATATAAATGTTATTCTCGTCAATATTCATATTCATAACATACAATACTGAAGATGCATGTATTAACAGCCTTATCAAGTTTTATTAATTTGAAGAACATTTAGCTCATGGCGGTATATGGTAAGCGTTACACAACAGAATATTATGATATTATTTGTTGTGCTGAAATAAAAGATTAAAAGAAATTAGGGAAAAAAAGAATAGAATAATTTAAGAACATAGAAGCAGAGAAGCGAAGGCCTAAGCTTGAGCTTAATATAAGATAGTATTTAAATATTTTTTATTATGGTAATTCGGGTTTCGTCTTGGTCCAACGACCCCCCCCCCCCCCCCGGGCCCTTACCCTTCTGACAGGATTTGACTCATCCAAGTATGTAAGTATACTATACATACTCTTCCTACGGCATTGTCCGAATACAGGTTCACCCCTATTTATCTGCGATGCGAAAAAATAGAATTTCTCATAGCTAAACAAGATTTTGAAGAGACAACTTGCTGGGGGTCTACCTCGTGATTTAATGCTCACGTTCTTCTGGTTCCTGAGAAAATTTTTGCCACGTCTACTTGCAGTTCGAGGCTTTCAATATTAACGTGGGAAATACGCTTCTAAAGGACCACGAAACATTCCTCATGTGGTAGTTTTCACGATGTGGAGTAAACATTATATTCTTCTATAAGTTACATTACTTACGCTTTATGATAAAAAATGATTCCCATTAGTACGTTTTTGCAGTGTTTTCTAATTGTACTTCTAATACATAGCTACGCTATTTTTTTGCTTTCGACCTACGTGAGAATACATTGAGATTACTAATAGAACATTAATATTAAAATCTACACACGAAATATCTTCGAAATTTTAACTACATACAATATTGATTTACGCACATTTTTCAACGTCAAAATTCCAATCTTCCACGACAATGGTTCCAGAGTTTAGCAAAAAATGCATTGTCTGTAGAGAGTGCAGAAAGCTAAGTAATGAGAGATAGAATGAAAGAAGGGGGGGGGGAGAGAGAAGCCGGATTACGATAGAAGAAAAAGAATAAGAAAGGAAGAAAGGAGACAATGTGTGTGTAGTGTGTGCCTGTGCGAAAGCGCGCGAGTGAGAGGGAATGCTTCTGTGGGGAAGGGCGAGAGGGTGCTAGTGGGAGAGAAGAGAGGATGAAAGAAATATAATTAACGTAATGATAAGGGAATAACTGCTTAGCAATACTTGATTATTTAGCGGTTGCTGGTAAATCTTGTGATCATAGGTCATTCACAATATGCCGAGAATTTCGACGAATAAAAATTAAGAAAACGGAAAACTTCTGAAGGAACAGGTTTTAGCAAGCGAACGTACAAACGTCATCTGTCTTTATTGCTCCTCCTCGTTCGAGGGACGCGGGTGCGTGTTCAGCCAGACAGGCGGTTTACGGTTGAATTCAGGACCGTATCTCGTTGTCTGCGCCGTGTTCTCTCTTATCTTAAATGTTATCCAATGTGTTCCAGAAAAACTACACCGACAGTGTGTAAAATCATTTCAAGTACCTATACATCAGAGTGATGATCATAATCCATTTTCATCTCAGATCTTTTTAGCCAAATATGAAGGTACAAAACAAAAGTGGTTTTCGAATACATATTGCTTATTCAAGATATTATATCCACGCGCCCGTACGTGCATACACTTTCGCATCATCTTGTTCCTCAATTTAGTTATACATCGATATTACGTTCATTTCTTGCAAGTAGTTAAATATTGCATAATATGATACAAATATTGCATACTAGTAAGCCACAATTATTCTTCTCTTTATTTGATGATTCGACTTTGTGTGAAACTGTACGAATAAATGTGATGTATTCTCCTTTCCAATATGTTGATAATTGAAGTGTAAAATAAAGACAGACTTAGTTCAAGATCAGTGCTTACTTATGTGTAAATATAAATAAAAAACTATATGTTATATTTGCATACAACAGACTGTCTACATGCGTACATATGCATATACACATATTCACATGCAAAGTTTCGATCTGTGACTTGCTTTCCTTCTTGAAATATCTTGCTTAATCCTAAATCTCCGTATTTGTTTTATTTATAAGTTAACATGTCTGTAAAATCCTATTTTTGTTTCAAAACGCAAAGTATGTAATGCATATATCAGTATGTATTGCGTGCATTCCCGTGTTCCCTTTTCTTTCCTTTTTCCAATGTTGGATTGCAGATTAATTATTATCGCATGTTGCGTTATTCGGGATTGAAACGAAAAGAAAGGACGCATACGGTAATCTGTTTGCAGAAAATATAGATTTTGAAAAAGACGAAGGAAGATGAAGCGAAAAATTGGTGGGAACGGTCCAGGGATGAAGAACAGTTGCGACGAACCTGGCTAAGGCGGGGCTCGCATATACCGCGAAGAGAGGTAAGCGGTTGAATCGGATTGGATTGGGGCGCAACTAGCAAGCAAGCAAGCAAGCGAGGAAACTGGTTTGGTTTTGTGGGGCTTGCACCATTGCACCGCTCTTTCAGTGAGACAGTCCAATTTATGCATTACGGCTATGTAGGCACTACATGATATCAAAACGCTGCGCCCGGGTTTACTCCACTTACCGTCATCATCACTGCAATATTATCGGAACTTTGCAAGTGCCTACAACACTAAATTCGTTACATTACATTTCCATTATATGATCAAGTGTTTGCAATTTGTAACGCATGTTAGAACACAGTTGCATATAACAGAAAAGTGAAGCGAAGTACATAAAAGTTTGTATTTGTGTTGATTTAGTGGTATTTATAATATGAAATTTCTATCAGTTAGAAGCTTGTGACTGTTTTGTGCGGGATCCGGTGCTACGTTTTATAATTTGTCCCAAATTGATACCGTGAAGATTCCAAATTTCAACAGGTACGCGATTTTTACATATAGTATTCTAATTTTTGCAATATAAACAAAGCTTGTTCTATGTGTGTAGTTTATATATACAGGTATATTTACTATTTCTCATCTTTAAGAGGTTATGGTACCTAGATCCGACTTGTTTGACATTTCCACAGAGCTACGCGTAGTGCATTTACTCCTTAGACTCGATTATTAAAAAAATATGTAGCTACTATTCTGAACGCGGTATTATTTCTCGTCGGATGAACTCTCTATGTCTACACATATGTACTGCATGCGTACATGTCTGTATGCGACTATTTCCCACCATTCGAAACCGTAAAGTTCTTGCGATTGTTGTGCCTGCATTTCATGGTGCACTTTAGTCGTCTCCTTGTTAAAGAAAGCGCACGTATTGTTAGAAAAAGAAAGAAAGAAGGATGTATAATTGTTTTGAATTACGGAACAATTACGAAAACTGTTCAACATATGATTCGAGGTACCCAAAATGCTACTAAATCGGACTACAAAAATTTGTGGAACGTTATCGTTCATTGCAAGTCTGTAGCAGCGCCTATGTAGTAATTGTCAATTTTCTTGAATCAGTTTATGTAGGTTCCATACCTATTTAGAACAATTTGCCAGAATTCTATATTCGTTCAAAGAGCGTACATAAAGCATAATTCAAGCGAACATAGAAAAAAATCTACATAATGTTGTACGTGCATGACTCAATTACGAAATTCGTTATCCCGTGAGTGCATACTGCATGGTCAACTTTTTCTTCTCATCAGCTTTTTGCATGACCAATCGGAATTCGCGAATGTGTTTCAAAAGAAAATGGCTAACTCGTGTCGCTGGGTTCGAGCGTATCTTTGCGCGTCGTTTTGTGAACCCCGTAGTCTGCAATCACGTTGACGTCTATCGCCATTTCCTCGCTGGAGGATTCTGTTCGTTTACTTTTTAAGGTATAAGTAATTATTTTTGGTAGAAATATCATGAATCTTTTTTATCAGTGCGCCTCTCTAATACTGTGTTAGTGAACGCGATTAGAAATTTATCAGTTAAGGTAGGCGGTGTTGATGTGTATCGTGAGTGAAAAGTGCATCGCATCATTCAGGAAATATGGATGCAGTCCTATTGCCGGCCGGCAAGCCATACGCAAAAAATTTCAACTGTATTTCTTTAAAACTGCATCCTTGCATACAGTGCATTTTCATGCAATACCCTCAATCTATCATTATTTAAGTCATATTCCTCATGATATGAAAATACATCTTGTTCAATAATAGTAGCGAGTTTATTATGCGTATGCATTTTAAATTAATCCGATAAGTACATATATAAAATGATGTCATTGGTGCTCTATCAAAGATGTTCACAAAATATGCCTTATGCATAATTTCCCTGGGTCAGATGTTCCATTAAATTTATCCATTATGTCGGTTATTTGTGAACGCGGGAAATTAAACGGACGGTGCATTATGTGTCGTATGATGAAGCTCGAGTACTTTTTTCTTTTCTTTTCCTTTCCTTCTTTTTTTTTCTTTCTACATGGCGTTCCGTATTTTGCGTGAACTCTATTTTTATATATAGGCGTTTTAGCAATCTCTTATCGTATTTCATTCTCTTACTATTCGTCCCTGGTAATCGTTCTTCGCAGATATTTCATTTTATATGTAATAACATATAATACATTCTACGAGCGCACCTTTGTGCAAATGGTATTTTTAGCCGAATATGCTGCTACGGTATTCGGTTTGTTGGCTTGCGGTATTATGCGAATCTTCCACATCGATATTGTTAAACAATGTCTCCGAATTTTCCATACTGATATTTAATAATAATCTTTCTCTTTCTTTTTTTTGCCAATACTTCTTTTCCGTTATTTGATACATACACGATTCCATCATAGATTTGAAGGTTGGCTAAAAAGTATTTCATTAATTGATTTAAGATTTAGTTGTAACGAATAATATAACATGGATGTATCAAAATCGAATAAATTATTAGATGGTATATAAGTACGCAATTATTAAATATTTGTTTTACTGTGATGGATTCCATGGAGGGAAAAACATTGTGCGAAAAGAATCCAAATGTTGAACTATGTTTGAATTTGTTGCAGCTATGGCAGAAGGAAATGGGGAAATAAAAATGGAAGAGAAACAGTCTAAGGAGGAAACGGAATATGTTGAACGGACTGAAGATTTTTCAAAATTAATACAGTATGGACTGGATAAAAAAGTAGCGGCAAAACTAGATGAAATTTATAAAACAGGAAAACTAGCTCATGTTGATTTAGACGGGAGAGCATTAGATGCTCTAAAGGAATTCCCTGTTGATGGTGCATTAAATGTACTAACACAATTTCTGGAATCGAATTTGGAGCATGTATCGAACAAGTCTGCGTACCTTTGCGGTGTAATGAAAACCTATAGACAGAAAAGTAGAGCTGGTCAAGGTACTGGCACCAGCACTACTCCAAAGGCACCGGACGAAGATAAGATAAAGGTAAAAAAAATAAAACAGCTATTTATTTTGGTACACAGCCAATTGTAATATTAATAATAATGTCACAGATGATTCTGGAAAGAACTGGTTATCCTTTGGATGTAACGACAGGACAGCGGAAATATGGAGGCCCCCCTCCAGATTGGGAAGGTGCTACACCAGGAACTGGTTGCGAGGTACAGCTTCTCCTAGTTTTGTTTCCATTGAGATATATTTGTTTGTTTTTTTAGATTTAAAATAAGTTAACGGTTACTCATTTTGTAATACTTTTTTCATGCAAAAGGTATTTTGTGGGAAAATTCCAAAAGATATGTACGAAGATGAATTAATTCCCTTATTTGAAAAATGTGGGAAAATTTGGGATTTAAGATTAATGATGGATCCAATGGCAGGTTGCAACAGAGGATATGCATTTATCACTTTTACTAATAGGGAAGCAGCACAACAAGCTGTTAGAGAGGTATGTAGGCAATCTCCAATTTCCCTTTATTACTGTTTAGGTACATGTTTGTGAAGCGTACAAATTTTGTTATCCTAGTTTACTATATCTTGTTATGAGCATATCAGTCCCTTTATTTTTATTTACAAATTTTTTTAGAAATGTTACAAAATTGTTATTGCTACCAAATTAAGTGAACTTTCGAAATGTTTATTCATATTACTACATTCGTTGTATTTCTCCGATCTCTTGTGTTGTTGTTATTTTTTTTTAGTTTCCTGATTAAGTTGTATTGAATCTTTAAATTTGCTAGATTACATATTCGTTTAAATAATATATAATATACATATAATCAAGTCTTACAATTTTCCGAGAGACTAGTACATTTTCTTTCAACACTTCTTGCGTCAAAGATAATTTATCTTCATTCTTCATTTTACATTAAACGTTTCGAATAAATTTTTTCATTCTCCTATGTGGCTTGTTCTATGTTGTGACTTGCGTTTTCTCTTTCTTTCCTCCCTTTTTTTTGCGGTAGTTTTAACGGTAATATATTAATGATCGTTTCACTAACGGTGAAAAGTAACGAATTTTGAGACTCATTGTTTTAATTAGTTAGGAACAATCCACATATTTATTTTATACGTACACATATGTCCCTGATCATTGATTCATATTTAAGTATACTATTATGCCCAACACGTCTCAAATATGTAACAGCAGCAGGACACAATTAGAGAGGATAAGTGCACATGTGAATTAAAGTATAGGTACATACACGCAGCATACACTTTATACTTTTTACACACACAGACGCGCGCGCTCGCACCTGCTGCATGGACACGGATATATAAATACCTGCATCCATGCAAGCGTGAACATATGCGTGCACATAACACCCAAACACACACACACACACACACACACACACACCAATGCGCGCTAGCACATGCATATATAATCATACATAGATACGTACGTAGGTATTGCGTACATACGTACGTATATACATACATGTATAAGATAATGATATCCTATGGATGAGTTTCTTTTTCCAGCTCTCCTCTTTGCTCAGTGGGCAAAATTGGGAGTGGAGAATCTTCCTAAATATTCAGGATTGAAAGTAAAATAGTAAAAAAAGTAAAAAAGTAAAAAAAGAAAAAGTAAGAAGGAATGTAAAAAATAGAACGAAAAACGAAATCTCGCGTGGTTTAATTGGTTAGGGGTATATTTGCTTAATTGGTTGACTTTCATTGGACAGTGACAATTTTTGTAACAAAATTTAAAAAAAATTGGTAGGTTAAAAATTTGTTTACAGGAGCACATACGTGAACGCCGGTTTCCTATATTGTGAAGACTCGAGCGATAAAGCGCATGCCACTTTCTCGCTTTTATGGAACCAGGCCATGCTAATTATTTTACAAAATTGCATATTTTGACAAATTTTTCCTAAATTCTTTTTTTGTTTGTCGTAATTGCATAAAACATGAAGCGCATTTCATTGAAACAATATTAGGCATGTGTTTGTTTTCTTCATCCCACAGCTCGATAATCACGAAATAAAACTCGGCAAGAATCTGAAAGTAAAGATTAGCGTTCCTAATCTACGACTTTTCGTGGGGAACATACCAAAGTCAAAAGGCAAAGAGGAGATCTTGGAGGAATTTGGTAAATTAACAGGTAAAGTGAATTCGAGGCGTGTGTACCTACCTATCTACCTATACCTACCTGTCTACCTGTATTGTAACTTAAGAGTGGTAGCTTTTAAGTAGTGGTTGTAGATGGTATGGAATTATGGAGCATCCATGTAAAAACACGATCGTGCGTGCGACCGTGTGATCTGCGTTTACCTATGATACCTTCAGCTCTAGTCAGTCTCCTTGCCTCTCGGTTTATTAGTGAACAGTAACACCTCTCTGGTCCAAGTATTCTTTTCCTCACATATTTAGGTTGAGTTACGAGTTATGTGCTATCTCCTTTTATTGGTTGTACTACATTACTTAGTCCTGTGCCTTCCTCTTTCTGTGTTTTTCAATCTCTCTCCACTTGCTGCGTTTTTCCTTATCCATAGGTTTTTCTGCCTACTATCGCCGTCCTCGTTACAATCACAACAACAATTAATAATACCACCATTCTTTTCACACTCCACATCATTTGTCATATCTACATTCCAGGATCATTGTAATTTCACGTTTAGTACCGGATCACCGCTACCGCCACTACGATCAATCCTCCCCCCCCTACCTTGTCCACTATACTCGCAAATTACTCACCTGTATACACATCAATTAATTTTACAATACACGAAAGCGTGCGCGCTCACGCATACACACATAATACGACCAATTTTCAACTTGGCATTTGTATTTCCATCTTCTTGTGGTCTCTCTCTCTCTCTCTCTCTCTCTCTCTCTACCTTCCTACCTTCCTCTCTAAACCAACCAACCCATATTTCTCTCTTCTATACACACGCAAACATAAACAAACACACAAACAAATATACATAAACTCTATTTTGTTCTGTTTTGTTTGCTGTTGACAGTACAGAAAAGAGACAGAGTAGTTACAAGAGAAAATGTGGAAGTAATCCAGTATGGCAGAATTATTAAGGTTCTAGAGCGAGTTAGTAACGAAAATAACGCGCTGTATCCTACGTGGTTGTTAGCTGATCTCGCATAATATTAATTCGAATTATGATTGGGCCTCTAGCATGGGGGTATGGGAGATATGCGTGGACCGCTGGGGCGTTTGGCTCGCTAACAAACGGACAGGCACTCCCCACCCCCAACCTCCACCTATCCGATGCCTATCATATATCTATCTGATGACTACCTACCAATCTATGCACCTACTTCTTTATCAATTATGTACGATAATTGACTCCATTATTACTTTCCACGGTCCTCCATCGAATTGATTATTACCCGTGTCCTCCTTCGTACAAGATATACAAAATTCCCCGATGGTCGCTTCACGATATATATCCCACGTTCAGACAGCCAATAAGCAGGTGAAATTATTAAAGGCAAGCTTAATTGGCACTTTCCTTCCACATTATTCTTACAGCTGAATGATTATGAGATTCGGAAAGGGAAAAAGATTGGTGTTACCGTATCTTATAACAATCACCGCTTGTTTGTGGGAAATATTCCAAAGAATCGAGACCGAGATGACTTGTTCGAAGAATTTACAAAGCACGCACGTAAGTTGATAATTGTCCTTAAATCAGCAAGCAGTAACCAAAAGGAATTTCTATGGGAAAAAAATGGTGGGAACCGAATATTTATCTCTTAACGATCGGTTGTTCTTATCCGATTTTTGTCGGAGGTGCCAGGTGGGTTAACTTAGCCCATTATAAATTATTAGGCAAATTTCTTTTCAAATTCAGCCACACGTCATGGTATATGATCTTTTTCACCTGTTAAACATTCCGCACATATTCTCGCAACAAAATCTCGCATAATTTTTTTTTAATTTTTTTTTCTTCACGTAACAATTCTTCACACTTTACGATTCTACTGTACATTTCATTCGTATTAATCTTCGGTTCACTATTTGGATCTACTTGATTCGCGAGCTCTTCTATTAACGTTGTTATCCACAATCATACAATTCAGCTTCTCGTACACATCGTGTAAAGTATCTTCATTTTTTTCGTCTGCGTTTTTTTTCTTCCGCTACTTTCCGTTTTTTTCTGCACTCAATTTTCTTGTCTCCGAGTTTGAACATTAAATTGTTTTTGTTCCTGATATAATATTTGATCGAGAGTAATGGTTCGTCGTATCACGTTGCGTTACGCGACTTTCAATGTATGTTCTTCGATTGCTTGAAATTGTACATTCTTGGTGGAGACTTTTTTGTGCATTCGTGTAAATTGATCTTGCAACACGGGAAAACGTAAAAGTGTCGAAAAAGTATAGTATCGCGAAATATTTGTTAGAACATGAAAGAAAACAAATATCTATACACATACGCTTACGGTTTTAAACTGTATTAGCTACACTTGCAATTAGGAACTGGTAGTATATTAGATTTTTCTTTTTCCTTTGTTTTCTCACGGAAAAAGTGTTCTATTTCGTTGAAATTTTCGCTTATGTGTTTGTAAAGAACGTAAAATTCCGAACGTCAGACCGATGGAATGGATGTGAATGACATTTGTTACATATTTTATGTACGTTTTCATTGTATTCTTGCATGGAACATTTAAGTCTGGACACAGAGAGAACATACCGAAAAAAAAGTGACACGATGAAATATTAACATTCGGTTCAGCAGTTGCAAGGTTAAATCGTCTCAAGCGGTTGGAATAAAAGGTCATAGGCCATCTAAATTATTGTAATGACTGACTGACTGACTGACTGACTGACTGACTGACTGACTGACTGACTGACTGACTAACTGACACACACACACACACACACACACACACACACACACACACACACACACACACACACACACACACACACACACCAAACACACACAAACACAAGCTCTTTCATACACGCGCGTGAGCGCGTGTCGGATCCGTTTCTTCGTGTCGTATAAGATTATTCAGCTACATATATACATGTACATGCACACATACCAACATACATGCGTGTGTGCGTGTTGGGTGCGTGTGTGTGTGCTCGCGCGTAAGCCAGCTGTTAAACTGAGAGGAAGGAGAGGAGAACTAGCTTTTAAAGAGGGATAAAAATGAATGCTAGTCTTGAACTGAATATCATTTTGCAGCGAAGCAATTGTTCGAGGGTTCTTTTTTTAAACAAATTTTTGTTGGTTGTGTACATGAATCATCGTCGCCGTCAAAAAGATAAGCATCGATTGAAATCCATTTGTTCGTACATATACAGTTTTACGAAGCGGCTTATGTATATTTGCAAATGAATAATTGCGATGCATGTAAAGTCTAATAGCATGATAATTCTTTTTAACGATAACATGCATTCTTCATTTTTCACTGTATGGACTATCATGGTGTCTTCTTGCAGTGACACGATAAGGGGGAATCCATAGAGATTTAAAGATTTTAGAAAGACCAGTTGATCTTCACAATTCGTATAACATCGAGCATATAATATTTCATTACATACGAACAGAGCTTTGCAGCCTTCCTCTTCTCTCTCTCTCTCTCTCTCTCTCTCTCTCTCTCTCTCTCTCTCTCTCTCTCTCTCTCTCCCCTCTCTATCTCTTCTCTCTGATTGGAATATTTTGTTGTGGTATTCTAGTTTGACAACGTGCTTTTTGTTCCTTACTATCGAATTGTCACCGTTGAATTTACGAAAAGTGTACACAGTTCATCAAATATTGTCAACTATTTTCACAAGCAACTTCTTTTGGGAAAGTTACGCGTGTACGTATACATACGTTCGTACACGTATATGTATAGTTGCATGGTGTGTATGCTCGTATTCAAAAGTACGAATACATTTATACCTGTTACTGTAACTGTTACAAAATAGGGGTTACTATAGACAGCATATTCGTAGAAACGTGTATGATATACTATGATTAGAAATGCACTCTGTAATCGCACGTGATTCACGCAAGTTAACAGGTACATATTACTGTTCATTGTACCTTGTGTTCACGGGAGTGCTTCGGTAGGGTATTCGCGTGTCTAGACTTTTATAATTGTTAGGTTTATATACGCGTGTGCCTTGCCGGCTTAAGGGTTTTATGCATTTGTTTTACATGGTATAATATCACGTATGGGTCATAATTCGGAACGTCGTTCCAAGTTGAATATTCTTATTCAATGTACCCGTCGAATACATAATCTGTGATTTATATGGAAAATCTCGTTGGAAAGCAATAAACAATTATGCGTACGTGATATTCGGTAGGCGTGAGAATTTCGTGATTCGCAGAATCAGACTTAGAAGCAGAAAGGTTTGAGACTTAAACCACATGTTGCTGAACATACACTTCATATCTATACATACATATATCATTTTGTTCCCCTCCTGTTTTTTTACCATCGCAATTGAAGAATTTATCATACGCAAAATACGCCGAGAATGGATTCCTGCTAGTTCGGTGATGTGGTAAAGTCGCAAACTTTGCGTTGTGCTTTCCTCTCTTTTTCTACTTCCTTTTGAGCTCCTCCTTTTCTATTTTGTCGTCTCATCATTTTTACTTTGGTTCAGCGATATAGAAATAATTCTTACGTTTGCTGTATACAAATAGAAAATGTTCCAAAGGCAATTCGGATCATTAATATTGTGATTATCGCGATATTAATTACTTCTCTTGGGAACATTTGCTAACGCACAGCGATAATTGTCGTTTCAATATTTAATACTCCATGAATTATCCAGTTATCAAATTCGACGACCAATTTCTCATTCGAATTTTCAACTTTCCTTTTTCTCCCCTTCTTCCCATTCAGATTCTTGCTTTATTCTTTTCACTTTCTCTATTTCTTCTTGCCGCCTCTTGTACATTTTTTGTTCACTTCGTTCGAAATGTTATTCGGCATCGATTGTACTCTGGTCTACATTGTTTTAAACATATGTCAACAAATTATCCAAGCAAAGCGTATATCAATTCTTCATAAGGTTGCAAATACACGTGTATTTATTAGAATTGTGTGACGCTTTCATTTCTTTTCTTTTCTTTTGGTTTTCATGTCTGACTCGTTTCTCTTTTTCTTTTTTCCTTCCCGTCTCGCTCTCTCTCTTTATCTAGCGCGCGCGATCTCCAGTTTCTTCTGAACTTGTAGATCTCGGTATCACATTTTTGTTGTTTGTCTAATGTTGCGAGGAATTTTATTGAATCGTTTTGTATAATTTTTCATCGTGTAGCTGGCCTGACCGAGGTGATAATCTACAGTTCGCCAGACGATAAGAAGAAAAATAGGGGTTTCTGCTTCTTAGAGTATGAATCTCATAAAGCAGCTTCCTTAGCAAAACGGAGGCTAAGTACCGGCCGTATTAAGGTATGGGGTTGTGATATTATAGTTGATTGGGCTGATCCTCAGGAGGAGCCTGACGAACAAACCATGTCTAAAGTAAGTAACCAATGTGGAAATACGAAAGGACATAATTCCGACTGATACTGGTAGAGAGAAAACATATAAAATGCTTATTAATTTGTCGCTCGTCAGGTACGCGTGCTGTACGTAAAGAATTTGACGCAAGATTGTTCCGAGGAGAAATTGAAAGAATGTTTCGAACAATATGGTAATATCGAAAGAGTGAAAAAGATCAAAGACTACGCTTTCGTGCATTTCGAAGAAAGAGACAATGCTGTTAAGGTAAGAACGAACAGTCTTCGATTGCATTAGTAACACGCTAATGCGTCTATTCATCCGTGCTTATGCGCTCTGTGGTGTTTATCAGGCGATGAGTGAATTGAACGGAAAGGAGATCGGGGGCTCTCACATCGAAGTGTCACTAGCAAAACCGCCATCCGATAAGAAGAAAAAGGAAGAGATGCTTCGTGCTAGGGAGCGAAGAATGATGCAAATGTTCCAGGGTCGAAGTGGGTAAGTCGAGAATGCAATGTATCGTTCGCTCCAGCGTTGGTTACCGTTGCCGAATTCTATTGAAACTGTGTATCGCAGAGGTTCCCCGTCGCATCCGAGCATGATAGGAGGGCCTATGCCAGTTCGTGGACCCGGCCAAGGTCTCCGTGGTACTGGCGCAGGTATGCGAGGACAGATGGGACGAGGCGATTATGGTAAGTACCAACCTGCAGTCATTTTCAACGCGATCGTTACATCTATAGACCCGTCCGCGATACGCAACACACATGCGCCACATTTTAAACTTATTTCGTCGCCCCTTTAACGACAATGCTTCCTGTAAAAGAAGATACATAATGTGTACACTGCCGTGCATGTACACGGTTATTCACTTGCTGGTTCTTGCAGCCAGCCCCATTTTACATTTTATATTTAGGCTTAGACCACAATTTCAATTCATTTAAACTTTCCGTTTCGTAAATGGTTGCATAAAATCACTAACAATTGTTGTATATCGAGTTATGCGATCAGTTCGTACTAGTCTAATGCGTTATGCTTCCATTCAAATACAAATTTAAACACGTCGTTCCAGTAAAAAATTGTAAGATATTTGCAAAGCACGAATCCATCCACGATAAAAATAGAAAAGCAGACAGATACCCCTGTGCATTGAAGATACTAATATTTTCTTTTTCAGATTTAAATAAACACAAATCATTGTTAAATCGTTAATATTGATATGATATGGTAATGTTATGTAACACTGACGGTCCCGCATGCTTTTGGGGATTTTTCACTATCTCACTACATACCTTCGCTTATGCGCATGGCATAATATAATAATATGTGTGAATTTACTCTTAGGAGTATAAACATATCTGACGATGAATGTCCTTTGCGTGATAACCTTTTCTTCTTCGCCTGAGAAACTATGATTCCCTTACTTGATTCTAATAATCAATTGCAAGTTCGTATCAACCATTAGACAGACTATTCGAGTCTATTCGAGTCTATTCGAGTCTATTCGAGTCTATTCGGACCCGGCCTATTCAGATTAATCGAAAGAGTAGCGTTAATATTTTCGGCAAAGTGCATCTGGGACACGTTTCAGAGAAATTCAAAGCATTCTGAGATAGGGAAAAAGAAATTGAACTTTTGTCACTTTCCTTTCACATAGTGTTAGAAGGTTGTAGTGAGAAAGTGCTCAGATAATGGAATACCCTACCCTTTATTTCTTAAATCGGGTACGATTTCGTTTTGTTCGGTTGAATTTGGTCTGAGCCTATTACGATTGTACTTTCCATACTTATACGATTGTTCGTTTCCTTCTGTTTTTTTCCAATTACACTTTTCTTTTTAATTTACATTGGTGAGCAACTTGCGTAAATATGTGAAAATTACACTATAATCGGATTTACCAAGATATCTCGGATAAAGTTCAGCGAGCTTGCAACACTATTAATTTAAGAAACTCTCTATCGTCTTTTTTTATGCACATTACGTTTATACATGTACAAGTCAGGTGTGTTTTAGCTTTCTGATAAGACCACCTTGTTGCCTTACCACTACCACATCCTGTGATACCGTTTTTCTTTCATACATACACGTGCGTGCACGCGTGTGTGTATATATACATATGTATGTATTTATATACACTTATTTGTTCAGTCCAATATTAATATATATATGTATGTATTTTTTTCCCCCTATAAAAAATAAGCGATTGCATGAGTATTGTTTGTCTTTTGTATTCACGTATAACGGTGTCCGAAAACATATTTCATGGCTACACCCAGTCATTAAAAATTGCCGAGAAAAATTATCTCTCTTTGTTTCCTCCCTACATTCTTTTTTCATGCTGTTTGTTTTTTTTTCGTTTTATGTAAGTGTGTGTAACATTGTTGAATTTGTATGCATCATGAACTCAACAAATTTGGTTTCAGCTCTCATGGAGATAGGTAAGATGCGACATTGAATTACGAGTGAAACGTAGTAGAGTACCATTTGGTAGAATTTTGTACTTTTTCCCCTTTTAAAACTGTGTATACCCGACAAGTTGAAAAGCAGAACAAACGTCGGATCATCGAAAATGTTCTTTGACCACGTGAAACTTATTAAAGTCCTTACGCTCGATATATGAAAAAAAGACAAAAAAACCAAAATACAGCTGTAGAATGAAATGAAAGAGCTACGAGTTTTTGAGACCGCATGCTTATATGAATAACCGCGAGGGAAATTAAAAGTGGAGAATGTCGTGGCCAAGAACGGTGCGGTGCAGTGCGGTGCGGTGCGGTGCGGTGCGGTGCGGTGCGCTGCGGTGTTGCGGGTGGGGTTGGCGGTGTAAAGAAAAGTTTTCTATGATCCGAACAGAAAAATCGTTGAGTTTACCAGGATACGTGATGGTGGTAGGGTAATTATTGAGTTTTTTCTTTGCAGTATCGCAAGTATTGTAAGAAAAGTAATACATTTCCGTGGTGATCTTAATAGAGCTGCGTCTTACGATACGATTGCGAAGATAATCGCAGTGTAATTCGGATGTACATTCTTCTTTTCTTTTTCTTTTTCTTTGTTTTTTTGTTTCCTGTCACTGTTACTGAAGTTTTAAAAGCATCTTTTCCCGGCATGCCTTTTTTCTTATGCGAGACACAAATATTAGTTTTGAATAAGTTGTCAATTGGATATATCGTGGCTAAATTTGGGTCTATTTGTAATGTGTGTTTTTATAGATTATGATTACGACTATTACGGTTATGGGGATTATCGAGGTGGCTACAGTGATCCATATTACGATGACTATTATCGATACGAAGATTACTATTTCGATTACGCGCCGCCTCCGCCACCTGCCAGAGGGAGAGGCAGGCAGCCTCAACCGGTGGGTCGCCTTTTTTAATGGTTCTAAAGTCGTTTCCGTTACTGAATCATTACTTTCTATAATATTTATGTATGTATGTGTGTGTGTCTGCATATGTGTATACATATATACACACGCATATATATGTATATATGTACACATATGTATATATATATACATATATACACACATCAGCAGTAGTTTGACTGTGGCACAGTGTTCGCGGATATATCCCAAGTACTTCATATTATCCACTCTACACTCTCCAAGCAACCTGCTGTCCATTTGATCGTTTAATCAGAATGTGTATTAATTTTATTCACTTACCGATCTAAGTATACATTTAGGCAATATAAAATGCGTGTACATAATTGAAAAGTACGCTTCGGTGCATCTTTATGCACGTAGCCGTTATACTTACGACACGTGTGCTACCTGTCATGTATGCCTGGGTGTATGTCTGCATTTTGTGCGTTGCGTTATTCTATGTATATATGCTATTTATATATTTCTTTTCTATTTATTATATTTCAACAAATGCATTTCCTATATTCGTTCGTTCCTAGATCGTTAACTTAGCTCATTTAGTAAATTGGGAATGTAAACTTAATGATACACAAATTTAACACGCTTCACCAAATAACAAATAGACCTATTTTGCAGTTACTTCGTAAAGCATCGTAGAAATAATCGAATTCACCCAGCTCGTGACACAGTTTTAATTTTTTTTTTTTTTCTTACTCCGAGGAAAGGGAAAACTAGTAACAATAAATATAACGTAGACTTACCAGATTTGTTGTGTGTATACTCGTATCGATGCGAATGAGGGAGAGGACATATATGTCTCTCAGCGTGTGTGTGTATGTGTGTATGTGTGTCTAAGAGAATCTCATCATCGAATGATTATTCGGCCAGAGGAACGAATCAGATGTGAATAAATGCAGCACAATATGCAAGTATGCGCGCGCGCGTGCGAGAGAGAGAGAAAGAGAGAGAGACATATGATGGAAGCCACCACACTACTAACACCATTGCTTACACTAACATTGTCCTATCAAACGAACACATTGCCACTTTCAAATTGCTTGCTAATCATATCTGAGCCATGGTAGACCCATTCTAAATTTAAAAAATATATATATATATATATAGCCGGGAAAAGCTATTAGAATATAGGCAAACAAGAAAGGAACGGAAAAAGAGAAAAAATTTTGACGGAAGAAAATAGTGAGAAAGACGAATGGAGTCCGTGGGAAAGGGTAAACGCAGAGATGACAATAGCAGTGTTTGTCGCCCTTTAGTGCTTCACTTTTCCAAGAAAAAAGAGAAACAGGACTGTAAATGTATAGTTTTGTAGGTTTCCCAAATATTTAGCCACCACATGGTCGATGATATTTAAGGAAAGTCTAGTTGTAGGTAAGAGGCATTACAGAAAAGTGCTTACCGTGTATTTCGTTATATGTGACCTATGTATATGTATATACAGACATGCATATGTGGGGTGGAAGATATGTGGAGTGGAAGATATGTGTGGTGGAAGAAATATGCGATAATTCGAAAACTGAATTTAACCAAAGCTGAATGTGTATTTGAAAAACTGTAGTTCCATAATCGGGAGGTGTGCGGGTCGTACTTTCTTCAGTAGCAGCGTATTAATTGAATTTGTATAATCTCCAATTAACTATTACCGATGCCCATGGGAAACACATTGAACTTTTCCATTTTCGTTTGCCTTTTACCTTTTTTTTTTCCACTAGAAATATTTACACAGTTGTTGAGCGTGCATCATCTACTTGTATTTCTTCCACCAAATGTATATATGTATACGTATTATACGTATAGTTACTAAATCTATATGTACGCATACGTGTGCTCATAACTATAGATCGCATACACGTGAATGGCTATTGTCGATTCTGTAACGCACTCGTAATTTCTGTTTCCATAGAGAGCGACGTGAGTCTCGTGGCTCGGATATGATAACACTTAGGTAGAGATATATAGATTTGTCTCTATGTATATGTATGTATGGATGTATGTAGGTATGTATGCAGTTATGTATGTAGGTATTTGTATGCCCAGTTGCAGGGTTAAGTAATTATAACACCCTATGAGCATGGTGTCATTATGTTAGTTTGACGAACTGACTGATTAATGAATACATATGTATATACAGTTAGACTGTTAAACAAATAGACGTTTAAACTGATTGACAGATGGGTAGATAGATGAAAGTGCAGATCGACGAATAAGTAGGTATAGTGTTGCTATTCGAATCATTATGGTGCCATCACTATTATTATTCGGTTTCAATTAAGTTGCGAGCGAGAACAGAGGGAGGAACTGCTGAGTGTAGAGCCCATCTTGCATCTCCCTATGTTCATCTTTCTTTCTCTTTGAACGATCCCGACTTGCTTCTGAGTGTACGGCAACTTTGAGTGCAATACTGTAAGTGGCAAGATAGGTAGATAAATAAGTCGATACATAGGTAGATAGATACATGTCGATTGATTAATTAATCTATTTCTTGATTAGTTGTTCGAATGATTGTTGCAGCGATGGATCGATGGAGTGAATGATTAATCCATCGAACGGTTGGTTGGTTGTATGGTTGTTTGCCTGCGATTAAGGTCTTCTTTCTCAATAATTCGTACAAGATATGCATTTAATTTTGCATTGTTTCTTTTATGCTTTGGTCATACCCTAGTACTTACTTCTACAAATTCCATTATTTCCTCCTCGCCCCGCTCCGAAAGGTTGCTGCTTGTTGAGTCTCAGTCAGCCAATATCCAATCGTTGTTTCTTGCTTAAACAGATTAATCACGAATCCGATTATTGCAATGAATTTGTTCGCCTTATATGTGCACTTCCTGTGGTCCGTAGCCACCATATATTTTCATTTAATATGCTTCAGCAGAATGTTGAACGAAAATATTCCACATAATTTACGTATCGGTAAAGGACAAAATTTTCTGTTTCTGCACCTTCTTCTTTTTCTTTTGTTACATGAGATGGCACAGATTCTGATTGATTGAAAGAAGTGTTCCTTGCAGAGATTTCTGTCAGATAGTAACAGGGAAGCTGACAATATGAGAAGAGTGTCAGTGGCCGAACACATTGTCAGAGAGAGAGAGAGAGAAAGCGAACAAAGGTGCATCCTTGTATGTGTGTGGGGCGGGGGTGATAAATAATGTAATTGTCTGTATAGATAGTGTATGAAATAGAAGTAAGGAGTTATTTGGTAAGAAGAAAAGTATAGCAGGAGGTAGTCCACGATGAAAAAGAAATGACGGTGATATCCTCTAGTCTCTATCAGTAATCTATAGGAGAGATAATAAAATTTGATTGCTGTTGCTTGCTTCTATGTACAAAGTACCGCTTATGCTTAAAAAATACCTCGCTGTGTGATGCTGAGCCGCTTACACAATTTAAATCTTGATTTGTTGAATTTTGTTCTAGCTGACAGTGCAGTAGGTTGTGTCGCTTAAAGTTCCTTCGCCATCCCAATACAAAATAAGCTTTCCGCTTTACTGCATTGGATAACTCTGCTAAATACTACCGCTGTCTGTAAAAAAAAAATGTGGTTAGTAAGATTTGGTTTTAGGTGATCCCTTCTTCCGTTGCATCGCTCTGTACTTTATGTGAATAATCGACCGATATACATAATATGTGCACATACGTAAATAGCTATCTCGTCTACCTAGCCAGCTATATTCCTCTCGACTCCTGTTTTCTCATCCCGTGTAAAGCATATAAAGATTCTTTCACCTTTGTTCCTAACTTTGTACATTTATGTAAAGACACACGCAACACGCAACACACGCCGTGCGTACACCCATTAGCCGAGTAGCCGCGTGTCTGCTACTTGCATGTACATATTGGCGTATGCGTATTCTCTGTACGTATATCTATATTCAACATAGATGCATGCATTTATTCGTAAATACATGTATCTTGTGCGCGTGTACGCAACGAACAGTTTTACACCTGCATCTGCATATACATACATTTATTGATATGTACGTGTACGTGTACGTGTCTGTATATAATCTATATATGTATAAATATATTTAGAAGATAGAGTGTATAATGTATAACACGTACATCGGTAAGAAGTTTTTAAAGAGTCGTTGTATAGTCTCGTGTGTGTATACATAAACGAAACGTTTACCGTTCATTGTGGCATTCTAGATGCGAAGCTTTTATTTACGAAACAGACGATGCATTGGTGGGAAATGTATACATATCCATCTTTGATACGAGCGATTAGTTATTAGTTAGGGCAGATGAAAAGGGAGCAAATGAAAGAAAAGAAAAGAAAGGAAACAGGGACGCGATTGTTGGAATGTACGCGAGCGACAGCGAATATTCGATATATAGAAAATCGTGCATACGCGAATGTTCTATAGGAGAGTAAGTAATATCGCATAGGGTAACGATTGGGTGTGTGTTATTTGGTCAGGCTGGACGTGGCCGTGGAGTAGTGCCGCGTGGCCGAGTCGGTGGGCCGCAACTCCGTGGCCCAGTCAGGGGGGGACGCAACCCCGCAACTACAGGGCCCCGTGGGGCCCAGCGGCTGTCCGCTCGTGGGGGGGTCCGCGCCAAGGGAAGTTTACCAGGTGAGGATGGTCTGTATCTCCACAGTAAATCAATCATCTTTTTACATTATTCTTACACTCTGTTCTCTCCTCCTTACACTTTCTTCGTATTTGCCAATTGCCGTATGCGACTTTCGAACCTTTCACACTTTTCCCCCGTTTTACAATTTTCTCTTCCTCGTTCCCCGAACCCTTTCTCCTTTCCCCGTAGATTGATATTTCCACGCTGAATCATGCGTCGCTGAATCTTACACAGCGATTATACATCTTTTCGCGTTGCTAATGTTTGCCCTCCGTTCAGTATCATATATGCAATTCGTCCCGAGTTTACGATTCGTATTACTCTATGTTACTATTCATCTGTAGTCTTTACCGACCAGTAATCGTTTCAGCTTTCATATTAATTTTTACAAGCTTTCTTTTACTTTGTCCGATAAAATTCTGTTCCTCGTTTGATCGTGAGACGGATCTCAAGAATTTTAGATAGGTTCCTCTTTGAAGGACGACAGCGATCCGTAATTGACCTTGGCGAGAGGGTGTATCAATCTTCTTCCAATCGTCACACTCCAAATCTTCCAAAGTCCATGGTTACCTTGCTCATTCTCTTAGTGCTCTTATCCATTAAGCGTGGAACACCACAGTAAACAATATATCGCTCGGTTGTAATGTCGAATCGTTGTTTCGTTTCCCTTTATTGCACCTTGTAATATGTATTTGCGTGCACGTATACGTGTGAACACGCATACTGTACCAACTGCACAATATTACACGAACGACGACGCGATTCGATCGAAGGACCGACCGATTCAGCAACGTTAAATGGTGTACCCGCGAGCAGACGGCAACGGCAAGAGAGAGAGAGAGAGAGAGAGAGAGAGAGAGAGAGAGAGAGAGAGAGAGAGAGAGAGAGAGAGAGAGAGAGAGAGAGAGAGAGAGAGAGAGAGAGAGAATAAAAGCATGAGTGATGAAAGTGCGAGTAAATGGGTTTGTATGAATCAGCGAGTGCGTCCGTGGGTGACAATGAGAGAGAATGGGTGAGGATGGGTGAAGATGGGTGAGTAAGGGGGAGAGCCGACAGCGTGACGGTGAGAGGGAGTACGTGAGAAACGTACGTGTGTTTCTGCGTGTATGCGTCTGTGCGCAATCAAAGATAAATTTCATATGACATGTTCATTTGTTTGTACAGCAGGTAAACGAAAATTTGACGGGGGTCACCAGAACCAGGGGGAATCTAAGCGTCGCTTCCAGAGCAACTGGGGAAACCAACCCCTCGCCCAACAACCACTGGGCAATGCGTACGGATTGGCGAGTGTGAACGGCGGCAGTGGTGGTGGTGGCGGCGGTGACATAGGATTTGGAAGTAGGACCGCCGCTCTTGGCGGTGTTTCCAGTGACGATCACGAATGGTACCAAGATTCCTACCAGTCGTGGAGCTAACTTCTACAAGCCTGTGAGTGAACGCGCACGAACGGCACGCACCTAAGCACGCACGCATGCATGACGAACGATCGAACGAACCAACTGTAAGGAGATGGAGGAAAAACAAAAGTATACTGGTTGGGGATAAATGCGGTGGCGAATGCTGAACGACCAGCTACGAAAGCCGGAGGTAACTACAGAGAAAGGAGATAAAAATGTTAAACCATTGGAGAGAAACGTTAAAAAGTATGCTCGATGAATGGGACGCAACAGTCCATTTATATGATATTTACATTATTGATCTGGCAGTGGTAAAACCCTCTTATGCCTATTTTAATTAACGAACGAATGAACAAACAAACGTGAGGAAACCCGTGAAGCGTCGTGCTCTAGGCGTCGTCACCACCATTGCCCGCTATTGTGATTACGTATACAGTGATGTGCCACTGGAACTAATTATTACATCGGAGTGACCACCCAGCAACCCACCCCGTACTATTACTATATATATACATATATATATATATACACACTTATGTGTGTATGTGTTTGTGTGTGCGTGCATGTGTATATATATACATATATATTTATATATATATATATATATATATATATATATATATTCACATATACATATGCATATACATATACATATTAATCTAAGTACTATTACATTGTCACATTGTCTACTGCCAAGTGATACAAAGATCAGCGATGTTGACATTGGGATTGTGATGGCTTGTATTAATTAAGAAAAATCACGGGAGCCTGCGATTTTATTATGCTACGATTCGACTTTTTGTGCGTATGGGCGAGGACGCGTGTACATGGTAGATAGATCGTGGAAAAGCATGTGTGTGCCCGCGCGCGCGTGCGTGTGTGTGTGTGTGTGTGTGTGTGACAGAGAGAGAGAAAGATGGGGATTGATGCGAAAGTTGAAGAAGAAAGTGGAGGATGGAAGGATGATGCGAGAGATAGCAAGAATGAACGAGTAAATCAGGACCATTGGTATTCGTCGAAGAATAGAGAGCAAGCTGTTGGTTGTGTATGATATGTTAAAACTATTGATATAGTGATAAATTTCCACAGTTTTTCTTCTTTTTACAAGGTAAAAAATGAGAAACTAAGTGTATGCACGCTTGCATCGATGCAGTGTCGTATTATTACTATACTGCTGTATGAAAGGATGAGCGCGAGGGAGCGGGTGTTTTTGTATGTTTGAGAAAATGGGCGAGAGAGGTGGGGGAGAAGATATGTGCGTATGTATGCATGTATGCGCGCGTGATGTGAAGCGTGTTTGTGTGCGTGCGTCTGGAGAGCGCCAAGCGCTGCTAGACCTTCTATTGTTGGTCTATAATATGTACAGTCAGTGAAACTATTATTATTATTAAGGATCAGGCAGGTTTTTATTGGAATAGGAAATGACACGCTAGAAATCAATGTTTCTGCGTACAAGTATCTCGCGCTCGTTCGATCACGATAAGGGTATAACGATCAAAGCATAGAGCGAAGAGTAGATAAGTGTAGTACGAATGGAAAGAAAGTTGGAGGAACGTTTGGAAAGCAAGAAAATTAATGAAGAAATTCATTCGACATTCATTCGACATTCGTTGTAGACAAATTTCCCATTTGTATGATAACAATAGTGTCGTCGAAATAACGGACAAACTAGATTTGAATACCTCGATGTTAGCTACTTTGCAGTAACGCGTTTCTGTTAATCGTTTCTCTCGCTATCTTTTCTTTTCAGTTCTGTTCTCTTCACTTTTTTTGTTTTAGTAAAATCCCGAGGATCGAAGTTAAATATGAGCGAATGCGTGAAATGTCTTGAAGGAATGATAATGGCATAGCTTATATTTTTCGTTTTTATTTGTTTGTCTGAAATTTTAACTTTCCAAATTTTTACGTCGCGATCATCGCGTGATCCTTGCTACACGCGGGAAAGTTTCTTTTTAGAATGTCTGACTACTGAATCCGATAATGATAGTCACGGATTGATTTAGGATGTGTAACGTGAACGCAGCGTTTACAAATGCATGAACACATACAGCACACACTTTGAGTGTTAACTCGTTGTTATTGTTAGCCTGTTAGTTAATTAGTAAGAGTTGCAAATGCGGGCTATAGTTGGTAGTCCCTGTCCCTGGAGCCCAGACACCCCCTGTTCTGGAGAATGTTCGAAACGAATATGTGAGCGAAGCCTAATACCGTTTTACACATACCCCCGGAATGCGACGGAAACGTAGAAAGGTGAACCATGAGAAAGTTTAATTCATTTGTAACGAAGCGTCTGCATATCACCATATTGTCTTACAACATCGACGGAAGAATTAGTATGTACTCGGCCCCATAGAACACACTGCACACGCGAATAGATACGAGATAAATGCAATTTCGTGTGGGAATAATAAAAGGAATGACAAGGAATTAAAAACGCAGGCAAGGAGCAAGAAAGCACACACACGATTCCTATCTATTCGATAGTTTGAAACGATCGATTTCTCCAAACACTCGTAGCCATGAGCATTTTGTTGCCTATTTTACTACTTTTTTTTTAAATTTTTTTTTTATATTTAAGTCCGACCGAATTTACGTCGTCGATACTATTTTAATAACGATGACAACTGTGTCTAGTAATGCAAGATCCCTCACTTTTACTTCCTGTCCCCAGTCATGCGAACCGAAAGGTACAAAGAGAATAGAGGAAGAAGAACGACAGAAAGGGAGAAGAGACTGAGGGTTGTGGTCAAGAAGGAAGGTGTGCTTGTGCGTGTGTGCGAGCGAGAAAGGAAAAATAGAAAGAAAGATGAAGAGAGTGCGGATAACACGAAGGAAGTGAGAGACCTGAGGGAAGCAAGAGGAGCCAGCAGTTGGAAAAAAATTACTAATCTTATCCGTAACAATCAATATTATTACCTTCCATTCCTTTAGTCCCCTTCCCTCGTAACTCATTATTCGCTTACCATATTTTATACCTACCTATTCTACTTACCCTACACACCCTATTTATAAAAACATTGTAACCAGGATATAATAATATTAATATTAACGATATAATAAGGATGATATTGCTAATTATAATGAGTGGGTTTTTGTAACACAATAACGTTTCAATATAAATTCTGGTTTTCCTTCGAAATTATAATAAAGGAAAAATAATATGATAAGGCAGGCAGACAGACAGACAGGTAGAAAGCAAGTATGCAAGAAGAAAAGAATGGAAGGAAGGGCGGGACAAAGGAAGGAAGGAAGGAAGGAAAGAAGGAATGATGGATGGATGGATGGATGGATGGATGGTAGGATGGAAGGATGGAAGGAAGGAAGGAAGGAAGAAAAGAAAGAAAGAAAGAAAGAAGAAGTAGGAAGGAAAGGAAAGGAAAGGAAAGGAAAGGAAAGGAAGAGAGAATGGAAGAATGAAAGAACGAACAAACGTGTGAAAAAGAGAGGAAAAGTTCAGCTTGCGGGGGCAAGGAAGCATAACCTGGCAAAAGCGGAGGCAGTTCACGGTGACGAGACTTTAGACTGATCTAGGTACTAGCGTTATGATATTGGCCCTACCCCAATGTTAAGGCGCCCCAATATTATATCATTTAACTTTTGCTATTTTATACTTTGACCGGTGTGGCAGCTGGGGTGCCTGGGGGAGGGGGGTTATCGGTCACATTTAGGATAATGCACCACTGTGGCTGACGATGCTGTAGCCGCGCGCGCGCCCTTTTACCCGATCATTGCCCTAATTTGTGGCACACATCCTTGGGAACTTGACTCTTTTTGGTTGGCCCGTGTCAGGCGGATGTTGTGTGATTTTTGGGTCGCTCAATTTATGTTAATAACGACCCAAAGACGTGTTTTTTAATTATATATAAATATATATTATATTCCAGCGAATATGCATTTTGTGACGTGATGTTATTTAGCACTAATAAGGAAAACAAATAACAAAAGTGAACAATTGTACCGAAAGGAAATGAAGGAAAAATGTTAAAGAAAAACAACAAAAAAAAAAGTACGCAACACTATTCACACGATCATATACGGTTTATGTTTCTTGCGCCACAAATGCCACGTGTCAGCTCCACGGCTAAAAACGAACGACAAAATTTCATACGACCAAATTCTACTATCGTTTGATTATTGCGTTTTCTGGTTTTTTTCTTATTATTCATCATCTTCCAATTGCTTTGCTTCTTTTCTTAATTCCTGCAATTTTAAAAGTTGTCCCTAATTTTAGTGTGACGTAGTTGAACATAATGATTATTAATGAATTTAAAAGAATGTTGAAATGGTTCCTTTTTCGGGCTAGGAGCTTGATTTAAAGTGTCAAAGATTTTTGTGTATGACCAGATGTATTCTACATGTCTCAATAAACAGTTGTATGTGAATTACCTTTCTTAAATGGTGCTACATTTATTTGCGTGCTGTTCAAATATACAGCTGCGTACCTTAATATCCTTCCCTTTTATATTAGACATCGTATTGTCCGAGACACAGTGCACAATCTGTCCCCCTTTAACTGGCATAAATTTTCATACGATTGATCTCATGTATAATCGAGCGAAATGTTAATTGTCGAACTATCCCCTGACGAGTTACAATGCGGCTTTTTTTATTGCGCATTTATGTCAACCTTTAAGCTCGTCAAGTGCAAGTAAATTACATTTGAATAGAAAAAAATGAAAAAAAAAGTTCGCAACGGTGTTTCACCTGTGCACTTTCGGCCGACAGTAACCATCCCCGCATTCGTTATCTTTCCCCACCCGTGCACCAGCGATCGACTTGAGCGACCTCTGTCCTATCGTTAGGGCGTGTTGGGGGTAAGCAGTATCTCCGTAGTAGTCGAGAGCTAGGGGGTTGTTTAGCATTCTACCTGTCGTCCGGTCGTTCTTTCATCTTTTCGTTCCTTTTCTCTCTTCTACTTTCGCTAAACGCACGATCGTGCGTGCGTATCAGTGCGCGCGCTCGTACGGACAACACCGTTCGACAAGTGCACCCTCCAACTTCTTCTTTCAATATTTTCTTCTTTTTCCCATCATTTAAGTGCTATCATCGGACTGCGCCCGAATCGTATGTACGGGTCCGTGCATCTTTGCCGAAAAGACGGATCAATTGTCGGAAAATAGCGGGGGATCTATTCTTCCGTGAACATCCGCCGTCCGTTGTTTATTACCATCTTGCGACCCACCCCCTTTGGTCCAGTGTATGTCATTCCGAATCCGGACGTGTAGCTGGATTCGCAGAATGTTTACGCGTACTGTCCGAGAGTGTCTAGTGTACAGTGTTTCCAAGTACCAAGCATCAAGTACAAAGTAGAAGATATCAATTTCCTCTACAGTTCGAAGGTACGTATCCATCGTATGCGTGCACGCGTGTATTGCAGTTAAGGGATGCAGGGCTTAGGATCCAAGTGTATGGCCCAGGGCTCGATTCGGTCGATACTTTCGCCTTTTTTCTCCCCCTTTCCTCAAAAGGAGTATCTGTGTCGCGTATAAAAACGCTTTGTACGAAGTCGAGCGCGGAGATCTCCCGCGGGACACGATGCTTCTTGTTTGTCTCGGATCGGCTCGACGCGTCGCCACGGTAGAAATGAGTTTTGGTTATTTAATGTACACAAATAAAGTATATACATAAATACGTCTCGGGAGAGGAGGGAGAACTTAATCTTCCGTTTGTTACTGTGCCGCGATACGTGTTATTTTGTGGGAGGAAAGTTAGTACGTGGCGTGTACCTGCCGCTTATATCACTGGGGGCTCTGCTATTGACCACTTTGCTATCTCAGCGGAAAACTAGGGTGGGTTTATGCGGGACGAGATGCGTCGCGTCGGGGCGGTTCCGACGCGAATTACGGTCCTGCCTCTTGCTTTTGCTTTTGCTTTTGCTTTTGCTTTTACATTCGGACATTCGTTTTCGCGTCAATTCATTCCAATGAAAATGTGCAAGGAACGACACGCGGGGACGATCGTCGTCGTTGCAACGACGGCTATCTGTGCAGCGAAAAATCTGGCAAATGTTTCGAGGGCGTGGCAAGTTAACGCGACACGTGTACGAGATTTTCGCACGGTCCGTTTAAACCAGCCCCGCCGCCGTAAGCCCAATCGTTAGTTTCATTCGTAAACGTACGTAGCTCTGAAACGAATTCGAGCCTGCTGTATGTTCAATCAAACAAGAGCAAAAGCGTTATTCGTGTACCGTTCGTTTTCCCTTCGCAGCATCGTAATAGATGCATCGTAAGAAATAGCATGGGCATGGGGTGAATCCATATGGGGTAGCAGTTTTGGGCGCGGCCCACAATAGAATCTCTCACCGGGTGCAATGCTTCAATGCATCTTGCTGGAAATCATTTCCCTCCAGCAAGAGTATTGTTCGAATTGTTTATACTACGGTTCGATCGTTTAAGAAGGAAGATCCCAGTCAGATTTTCGGCTCGCGCGGTAGCGGCGGTGATTTATAATTTTTCCCCGTCGTGTTACTCGCCTCTCTAAATACGTTTTATGCGTACATACCTATACATATATATATATCTGTAGCGACTGAATGTTCTAAGATACTTGTCGTTGTAATGTAACGATGCAAAGCATACCAGAATCTAACTAATAAAGGGGACGCGTATGGTTGCAGATGACTTTCAAGACCAACGATTCGTATTCTTCTCGTTTGCGGTACCGAGGATAACGATATGGTAAAATGACAGCTATCTCGCATTTTGCACGTGCATTCTGTGCAAAGCTTTGCCGCAGAATAAATTTTTAATCGTGAGACTAACGCAGCGAAATACAAATATGTATTCCTAGGATGCAGTATGGCCTCCGTACTCTGCCATGCCTCTGGGAATCGTTTCGTTTCTCCCGCTTTTCTCTTATTCTTACTGCTTTGTCCACGGACCAGTACAGGTTAGTGTAAAATATTCACATACCTTTTGAATCGTGTCTCTCCGAGAAAAAAGTGCCGATAGTACGAGGGGGCATAAGTTCTGGGACCGATAATGTTATATGTATATCGTAAGAGGGTTTGGAGTTGTAGATATACTACGAAGAACAGGGAATTTGAATGAAATCTGATGTATGACGTGTGATTCCACAGAATGTGACCAAAAGTTCATAAGCACACCGGATGGACCATCGAACGGAACGTTCCACGCGCCAACGTTAATTAACCCCGACCGAGACTCGCGGCAATGCGTGTACACATTTTTCGCTGGACCACGACAACGGGTCGAATTGATTTTCACTTCGTTCGGCCTCCGAGGCGCACCACCAGAGTAAGTATCTCAAAATGTTCACGTCATTAGAGTATTTCGAATGTTTCTCGCAGCACGTAAAACGTTTGTTTGCAGTGGTGCCGCTGTTGGAGAGTTGCCCGCGTAAGTGTTTGTAGAAATTAATCGCATATCGGAGCAACAGGATCCGGTTGCTGCCAGTTTTTCTTTTCAGACGAACGGTGTAATAACGAATTACGAATTTTCCAGTTGCGATCACGAATATTTGGACATATATACGGAAATACGATCGGAAAACACGACCAAGTTCGTGGAGACGCCATTCGGAGGCCGTTTTTGTGGCCCGATTCCACCGCGTAGACGTGTTTCACTGTACCAGGGGATCGCCCTTAGTTTTTTCACCGATAAAAACATTACGCTGTCCAGCCTGTTCAGTGGTACTTACGCGTTTATCAACGCATGTACGTTCTCTCTCTCTCTCTCTATCTCCCTCCATTTGTCTCTCTACTGTATACGCACACACACACATTTTTATATGTTTTCATCCAGCTGTTTAATTATTTATCTGTCCGCCCCGATCTCCGTTTTCCTTTTTTCGATTCTGAGAACTGCCATCAATTTGGTGTACCAATAAGTAGATATTTGTTAAGGCGACAACTGTCCAACTATGTACTTATTCGTATGTCCGATAGAAATCCACGCCCATTCGCAACTAAAACGCTCCTGTGCCCGAATAACTTTTGTCGAAATCTATTGCAGCTGAGTACGATGTGGGAACGGCGGCGCCTAGTACTCCATGCTCGTTCGTAGTGAACTCGGAAAACAAACGCAGCGGTAACATATTATCCCCGACGTACCCGGGCACATATCCCAAGGGGCTTGCGTGTACTTATCAGTTTATTGGGAAGCATGGCCAACGAGTGCGCCTGGAGTTTCGCGACTTCGATTTGTTTTTCGGGGGCCAGCAGTTCGTATACATTTGCATACTCGATTATTCTCCTTCCCGATTCCCTTCATCTAAAACGCACCTCGTTTGTTACAGCTGCCCTTTGGATTACGTGAAAGTGTACGACGGGTTGGACAATACGTCGGCCGTTATAGGAACGTATTGCGGTCAACAACGAAATTTGGTATTATACTCGTCGGAGTCTAGTTTGTACGTGCTGTTTGTGACGCTCCAACGTACAGCGAACACGCAAAATCGCGGATTCAAGGGTATCTTTGAATTTTCCGAGAGTTTTGTGAAATTAGGTAAGTGTATCGCGTAGCGTCAGCGATTGTTCCAATCGAATGCTTGGCGAACACATACAACACGTGTACGTGTACACGATCATCTCTGTCCACTCAGACTTCATAACCACTTACAAGGGTGAGCATATACGAGGATCGGAATGCGATCAGAAGATATTGAGCAGAAAGGAGTCTTCGGGACACGTCGTTAGCCCAAACTTTCCATATCCGTACATACCGAAGGTTGTTTGCCGATATTTCATTTACGGGATGCAGGACTCGCAGCATCTGGAGCGCGTTCGTCTAGAATTCATGACGTTCAAGATACCGAAGAATAAGACAACGGGAGAGTAAGTGTAACATTGCTATTCGATCAAGTCGAGTTGTCGCTCGTGATTCGATGACATGTCCCTCTGGTTTGGTCCCCGCGCATAGTTCGTCTTGCACCGATGGATACTTGAAGCTGTACTTGAAAGGGCAAGAAGCAACGGACTCTTACGATAAATTCGATCACGAATTGTGCGGTGTGAAGAGCAATCCGAGCCATGTAGTTAGCGACGGACCGAGACTCGTGATGGTGTTCAGCAGCGGAGAATCGCAAGGGCAAGGCTTCAAAGCACGGTAAACGCGCTTCGGGACGAACGCGTATCACCGCGAGGTCCCTCTCTCTAACATATTTCTTTGTTCGGTTCATCGCAGGTACAGATTCGAAACCGAGTACAAGATACCGGGTACAGCTGCGCCCGATGGTAGCTGCACCTTCACCTACCGCAGTTCCTCTCGCAAAAGGGGCGACTTTAATTCGCCACGGCATCCCAGCAATTATCCGAGCGACACCAATTGCACTTACTTCTTTTTAGCTACGCCAAACGAACAGGTCACCTTGATATTCGACTACTTTAAAGTTCGAACAAAAAATACGAACGTAACGGCTGGCCATTACGGGTAAGAAGGGTCGGCTCGCGAATCGGATAGCTGCCCGATTACTTGTTCACCCGCTGCCTTCTCCTCTGCGTAGAATCGACATTTGCCAAGACGATTGGCTGGAGATCTACAACATGTACCGAGACGATACGGAAAAATTGATAGGTAGATATTGCGGAAGTACTGCCCCAGGGCCCGT
Organism: Nomada fucata; assembly: GCA_948146005.1. Classification (NCBI taxonomy): domain Eukaryota; kingdom Metazoa; phylum Arthropoda; class Insecta; order Hymenoptera; family Apidae; genus Nomada; species Nomada fucata. The sequence continues at coordinate 816,309 of OX411282.1, forward strand.
GGAATCGAATCTCGGTGCTCTCGGTTTGAGGGTGATACTGCATTCGGATTCCGAGTTGGTTTACAGCGGTTTTAAGGCACGTTACACGTTCGAAGTGGCCAAACCTATATTTGGAGGTAATGTTTACCCTTTCCGCGACCCTCACAACCTATGCTGCGTAAATGTAAACGTTGCATTTGAATATCTATCATTTGTTGCTCGCGCTGCAGATTGTGGATCGAACATAAGCAGCGTAAATTATGGAATCATTGCCAGTCCGAATTTTCCAAACAAGTACGACGGCCCGGCGAGGAATTTCTCTAGCAAGACGTGCAACTGGTTCATAAGAGTACGACCGAATCAGCGAATACTGTTGAACTTTGAGCTGTTTTCGGTGGAAGGTGATCAGTCGGGTACGCCGTTATCTCTCATAGTTCCAATAAAAACGATTCAGTTGAATTCATTGGAGTGGCAGGGGGTAGAAAATGCGTTTCGTGCGTTTCGTTCCAGTTCGAGGTTGTCCAGCTGCCGTTCTACGCATGTGGTACTCGGTGTCGTCTACCCCTATCGAATTGTGCGGCGTTAAGACTCCGGAAGTTGAATGGACTTACCTTTCCGAGGATAACAATATGCGTCTTAGGTTCGTTACATGCTCGCTATACGTGTATCTACATAGATTTCGTACTCTGATACGTCTAAAGAAGAAGTCGTATCTTTCTCTCTGTTTCTCTCTCCTTTTTCAGCTTCATATTGGCGGACAAGGCGGTTGGCCAACAAGGATTTAGAGCAACGTGGACCGAAGTAAGCACAAATACCGACTGCCAGAATCAGTTTCTCTGTGGCAAAAGTAAATATTGCATCGCGGAGTCACTTCGATGTAATAACATTTATAATTGTGGCCCGGCCGACACTTCGGACGAAGAAAACTGTAAGTTTCGTAATCGTTAGAAAAGCACCAAGAACAACTACTTATGTAAACGTGTGATTGGTCTTTACTCCTTTTACTTTGCTTCAACTATCTAGTTGTACACCTGTACGCGTGTGCGTACCACAACAGTGCGCGCATATTCTTCCGCCATGCACTATATGTATTCGTATTACCTTCGAAACATTCAATATGTAATTCCCTCGGACCGTTCAATAGATACTCTGTTACTCTACAATTTTACTAAGCGTATTCTCTTTCTACGGAGCATGCTACCAATGATCAATCCTTCTCGTGATATCTTACGCTCTCTGCGTGTGTGCGTGTCTGCGCGTCTGCGTGTGTATGCGAATGTGTGCGCGTGTGCACGCGTGCATGAACGACAGACACACGCACGTGCATCAAGTTGTTCATACGATATGAACGCAGCAGCTGAGCCTCTGTACACTTGCAGAGGACCGAGGAGTTTCTTTACTCCCGTTCCGTACCTTCCCTGGGTCCTACACCTTCTTATAAATATATGTATGTATATCAAAGTTCACGCATACGTACACATATACAGGATGGGATGAAATCATGGTACAACCGAGCGAGACAAGATACTTTATGGAAAAATAAATCGGACAAACTTTTCTTTGCGTGGTTGCACCACGAATGTTGCTCCACCTTGTGTATATATGTATATATATACGTGCGCGTATGTGCATTTCTTTAATTGCATATACGTGCGAGGATGCTTGCGTGCGTGCGTGCGTGCGTCTCCGTGTGTGCGTGCATGTGTACGATGTATAACTAACAGTAATATACAGTAATTTCTGCCAGCGGTAGTCCAGTGTGAGAATACGTTTTTGATAGAAGAAAAATCGGTAGATATTGCACGGAGCATGTATTGTTCACTCTACTTTGCTTGAAAGTAACAAATGGGTCATTGCGATCTTTCGAGTTTGTCGTGCAAATCGCCATACGTCGCGTCGGTTGCGGTAAAGTCGATCGTCCGCTACGGTGAAACGAGACTCGTGTTAATTATCATTTTGCACACGCGTACAAAATGCACATTATTTGGAATATAGACGGTGTTCCATTGAACTGAAAATGGTGAAATATCTCGCGAGACATTAAAGTTGTGAGACCAATGTTCTTCGCTTAAATGCCATTAGGCGGTACGAGTCATTTTTCGCTAGATTTAGTGGTGGTAGAGATATCAAAGTGCAGTTAATGCTTTGCAAATGGGTCTTGTCTTTAATGGGAAAATAGTGCACAGCTAGCGGGAATTCTGCTCCGTTCTTCTCTACGGTACATCACTGTCCAATCACTGTGCTCACGTTTTTTCTTATTCTTTTCAAATCATACCCTCAATTCGCAGTTTGCCTTTACGAAGTGAAATAAATCGTTGGGAATTTTCTTTCTATGTATATCTACTAGCCGCTAGACGATATAGCCACGTAGGGTTCAGACAGCGATATCTCGCGCTTTCTGATATACTTCTTCACATTCTGCTGCATGGAATGGCATCGTGCCGTCAAATTATTTGTGCCACATAATGTCCCACTTCGTACCAAACATCAAACAACTATCGTCAAAACTTTCATCTCTCGTGAGATAATCTACCGTTTCCGTTTCAACGAAACACCCTTATATTATATTCTTAAGATAATTCGTATAAAAAAGAGCCCAAGGGTTGGTGCGGGTGGTGCCGTTTGACATATAAAAAGAATTAAATAGAGCAGGCGATAAATTATTATACACAAGGAGAAAGAGTATACGTACAGAATCGCGTAATAATTGGGTAAGTAGTACGTAGCTGTGTGTTACAGGTGAGAGAGTGGAAAGATTGAGTGGATGAATGACTGTGTGTGGTGTCGCAGGTGCAGCATCAGCCCCATTGTCACCAGCACTGGCTGGAGTCTCTGCCATGCTTCTTCTCTCTCTGTGCTTTGTGTTCGTGGCCATCTGAGCCGTTCATGAAGCTTCCGACGATCTGGCATGTTATGATCTCCCCTATCACGTGAGTCCACTCACAGTATTGCACATGTACCATTTCTAACTTTTATACATATAGACGAGAACACAATCTCCCTCGATACGTGTTACGTGTGCGAATAGAAACGGAACGTAATATTATATGTATATACTGGAATCGTAGTTATCTCTTGAATGTATTTCAATTTAGCCCGAAAGTCGTCATCTCTGATACGAGTATGTGTAACAAAATTCTTCGTATATAGCGAGAATAAATTTTTTGTAGCTCTTCGGTCTCTCGCGATCTATCTCTCTCTCTCTCTCTCTCTCTCTCTCTTTTATCCTCTTAAACGTGTAAATTTTTCAAAGAAGCCTTGAAATATGCGTTTACTTCGTTTTTCGGTCCCCTCACGTTTTACACAAAGTTTACAGAAGAGCGCATGACTACGGTGAATGCAGATTTATTCGTATACAGTAGCATGTCAAGTTTCTCTCGTCCTCATAATCCCAGTCTCTTTCTTTTCCGTTTTCACGTACATTCCTCCACCAATTTCAAAGGAAACGTTCGTCTGTACGCATTATTGCCATTCCTATTTTCACCAAAACGTCCGGATGTTAACGGTTATCGTTGCACGCGTGTTTTCCCGAAGTTGTAATTTTACCGGAATCCTTCACAACGTTGTGTGTAAAGTATCTGTAAAAAGAAAAAAGGTAGCCAAGCTAAGAACCGTTTAGTCGCGTCCTTTAAATGCGTCGCAAATTGTACATATGAATCTATAATAGAATAAACGCTTGTTAAGGAACGAGATAAATTGGGTTTTAATATACATATAATTAAGATCGTCTGCACACGAACAGACGAGTTTTGTGTCCTGTATGAGATGGATAGAATAATATCGATGGCGGAGAAGGGGGACGTCAGTCTGTAGAAACATTTAACAGAATATAATTCTATTTCAGGTGATACTGTTGTGCAAACGGACAATTACGCCTTTCCTGCGGGTTGTGCTATTGGCGTGGTGGTGATCGCGTTGATCGCTTGTCTGCTCTATCATCGAAAGTTAAAGAGACGAGTTCAAACGGTGCATCTCAACAATCTACGTCAACCTATTGACGATAGACATAGATATTATCATAACGAGAATCTACTTCACCATCGTCATCAACATCAGCATCAGCATCAGCATCAGCATCAGCATCAGCATCAGCATCAGCATCAGCACCAACATCAGCATCAGCATCAGCATCAGCAACAGTACGAAGATACGACTAACGATTCAAGATACCAAGCAGAATCATCGATCAGCCCTGCGAGCGACAGCGATGTCGAAGAAGCTAGCAGCCTCAACAGTGTGTGACGACTCGTCAAGCTATTCAAACATCTTTATTGCATTCGTGCTGTCGACGTAGTTCCTCCGCGAAGGGCCGTATAATATGTGCTGCGTCCAAGATTATGTTTTATTACACATTTTCTCAAATGGCCTCTTTATTTGCGAACGAATCGCCCAGAATTTGTACACTTATATTGGTGATTGGTCCGATTATCGCGCATTCCATCAATGAAAACTGAACACTGCACTCTTATTTCTTGCAGAAGCGCAAGGTTAAGTTGAAAGACATTCGTAATTTATGTCAGTTTTCGGTATTGTAAAGATAAACATAAGATGTGTACATGTAATTGGGCATCGGCAATCATTAGGCGGTTACTGATTCGATCGTTCTTCCCGATATCTGCGACGTACTTGGTCCCCCTAGAGAACGCGAAATATATTTTTTGAACGAGGTGACTTACCCTCGTATTAATTGCCGCGCGCATAGATGCAGTCGTCGAGTTTACTCTTTTCTTCTGGAAATTCGATAGAACGAACATTCTGTAAGCTTCCACAGCTGACTAAGCATAGCTCGCCCCATTCCCTTATCGTATATTCGATTTCATTGTAAATGTGCTGTTTTGCAATGGGCGTAAGTGTAACGCGTTTTCACGTAGCTTCGAAGAGAGCTCGAAGACACACGTCCTGACGAAAGTTTTACGATTCTGGTGAATCGCGCTCAATGAATCGCGTGATTCACACCCTAATGGGAGCACGTATCATGCATTAATGCGAAAGGGCTGCTAAAGTATACATGCGTCGCGCATCATCCACGTATACGAGAAAGATAAATGCTGCCATTTATTGTTGTAATTAAACGATACGAATTTGTATAGACAGGAAGCAATTGTAGCGATAGACCATCGAGAGTGTCTCGTTTTATTCGCTGCTTTGTCAGATACTTCGGTCGATTGTCGAGTTGGCAGCCAAACCTTTTACGCATCGAAGCGTTTCCTTTACCTCTGACCTCTGATTCAGTTGCAGTCGTTTTTGCGTTCGAACGCAAACTCTTCTTGGAGTGCATACTTAAGGACTATAGGAAAGGTAGTTGGACAAAACACGTGGGAAACGATCTCGATTGAAATTTTGTGAGTAGTCAAAGAGACGAACGCGTAACGTTTGGATTCTTTAATAAACTAAAAGTTGTACCGCTTGACGAACGAGGGCGTGAAATAAAAAACGAAAAGGATGAAATGTAAACAACTTGTCTATGACATACTGTGCACTGTACGTGAATCCGTCATTAGATGGACATTTCAATTACGAGGAAATCAACTTGACTTCCCTTTCTTCGGTGTTTTCATTTTCCCACTTTTCGTTTATTTTTATCGAAAACACTCGATCTTGTGAAAAGTACACGCACGCACGCACGCATTATATATATATATATATATATATATATTTTATATAATATATATAATATAATATATATATATAAAATTATATAATATATATATATATATATAATGTATATAAATGAATAGAAATGATTGTGTTTAAAAAAGTAAGCGCGGTTAAGCGCCTTCGTCTGTACCGATTTAATAGTACACGCTGGTCTTGACTCGTAACTGATTACCCACTACTCTGTGGTCTGCGATGTGCGTTTATAATAATTGTTTCTTCCAGCGAAGCATTTCACGGTTTCGAAAGTAACTTGCCTTAGAACTACGATGCAGAAACCTATCTACAGTTGTTTGTCAATACGGATTTATTTGAAAATCTTTCTCGAAATGAAATGTTTTCTTCCCGTGTACGGCCTTGGGTAAGCGTGTAATTATAGAACGTTAGTGCTCTTAAAAATCACGTCTCCCATCGATCGAATACATTCGGGACAGCGCATTGCGAACGCTATTGTCCATGATAGATAGAATCGAATTGCGCGTAATTAGAAACTCTAAAGCGTTACTATTATTTACAGTACTAATCATCCTAACGCGTTAAATGCACACCGGTTTTTGTACAGTCTCGGGCTACAATGGTCATCGGGAAGAACAGGTGAAAATCTCCAAGTGAAATGAAGGCAGGCATATTGAAATGTATGATTGAAAAAATGGATTTTTCTAATGTTACAGGGTCCCGAGCGTTATGCAAGAAATATTGCAATTAGAAAGGATACACGGTGAAAGAGAGAGAATATGTACAACTACACCTGAACGTATTGCTCATCGTCAGTGTCACCGTTAATCGGTTGCGTAGAATAATCCTGATGCAGTATCCTTTCGTAATCAGCATTGAACGATGCTTGTTTTTTCACTTTCTCGTATCCAACTGGATCTTGTTCAGATTTATAAGTATTCACTTGCTCGTACGGTGGTTCCTCGGCACGTGAAACACACATGTACTTGACGCTCTCGTAATTTGGATCCCCGTGATTGACAGACTCGTAATTGGGATCTGTATCGCTGTCACCGGGTCGACAAACTGATGCATAATTAGGCTCTCCGGAATCGTGCGGCATACTCTCGTAATTCGGCTCCGAGTCCGTATCTTGATCTATTTCACTGCGTTTTTTGAGTCTCACTTTCTCGTACCCTGGATCTTCGCTGCTAGCGTTACTGGTCTGTCGGTGTTTGACTGGCGGGGGCGCGGTGTAGGAAGATGTAGATGTTGACGTCGATGTAGATGTCGATGTAGATGTCAACGTTGATGTAGATATCGCCGTCGATGTAGACGTAGACGTAGGCGTAGATGTAGGCGTAGATGTAGGCGTAGATGTAGACGTGGACATAGGCGAAAACGCAGACGCAGACGTAGACGGTAAATCAGTGTTGCTTCGTAGAGAAGTCGAAACAGAACTGCCGGCTCCATGGTAATCCGATATGCTGTTCGGGACACATTGCTGTGGCCGCAATACTTCATAGTTTGGGTCACAGGACTCGTGAATCATTCCAGATAATTCGTTATTGTCCGGCTGGTAGCAATGATTACTCGAAAATGTTGCTACGTCGGCATCGTCACCGACTTTGGGCACAGGCGACGACAATGATATCAGCAGGGCTTGTACATCGGAAGTACGACTACCAGCACCAGCAACAGTACTGGCAGCCCTATTATCACTACTGCCACCACAGCTACAGGCAACCACGACAGAATCGTGCTCTTTCTTTTGTGTCTCCATAGAATCGTGACTAGACCATGAGATCCTGCTGTCGTCTACGAGACTCGGCTTCCTAACCGAGCTAACAGCGAACGTCTCTGAACGAAGACTTCCGTGAGAGTTCGAATGCGTATCGGACTGCTGCTCTTCCACGTCTTTCTTCTTCTTCATTACTTTCGCGTACATATCCTCCAAGGATTTTCCACTGGACAAACTTGTCTTCATCCTATCCTCGCTCCTCGTTCTCTTCTCGATAGATGCATACACTTCTACCGTTCCCTCAGGCGGCGGTGGTAACGGAGAGTTAGCTTGACGTTTCTCTGGCTTCGGTGATCCAGGATTTATGATAGAACTGTTGGCGCTCGATGATGAAGCTATGATTGGGATCAGATATGAAATGAAAGGTACTGTTGTGCGTAGTTAGAATGTTATTCTATTACTGACAGCGAGTCCTTACCCTGCCTAGAATGTGCGTGGGCGACGTGCCTTAAGCTGTCGACACTCGGAGGTTGCGGGGCGGAATACGTTTCATCGATGCGAGATGGAGCTCTGGAGAATAACGTTTGCTCGTTCTGTACTCGCTGCACCTCTGTCATTGTGGGTTGGATTTGGGCGTACGTTTCGCTACCACTAGTGTACACTTTGCCCTGCTCATCGATGGCAGCATACATTTCGTCTGTTGAGTGAAATGTCTAGAATGCTTCCGAGCTACTTGTTCATTATTCTTCGGTGAAAAATGTAGTGGTGCTTTTATACGCACACGACATGCATGAGTAGTAAATATATCTATGTGTATACCAGAATCATCTGAGACAGTCGCATAATGGGGATCCGTGAGAGTTCGGATGGATTGGTTCTGTCGACAACTAGTTTTCGTTTGGGCGATTATGTTGGCCAAAGGTTCTCTTACGCTGATACTTGTGTATCCTTCTGTAACACAGACGATGTAACGTTAACGCGTTCGAGAAGCCATCTGTAAAACGATTTATGAGGACATATTTACTCGAATCTTGAGAATCTCCGCTGAAATGCTGCTGTGGGCTATTCGACTGATGTTGTGGTGGCTGTGGAAGTAACATTAATAGGGGCGGCGTCATATAGGGCAAATCTTGGTTAGCTTGTACTCCACCCGTAATAGCGTTTGCCGCTTGAATATCGCTCGAAATCGCTTCAGCGGACAATAGGGAGTTATGCGATAAGGATCGTCGAGTTCTCGGTGGAGCAATTGGATTTCCGTTAATTTCACACGCTGACATGGACGTTGGCGTTGAAGTTGACGTTAACGTTACCGTTGTCGTTGTTGCTAACGTTGACATTGACGTTAACGTTGACGTTGTCATTATCGTAGACGTCGGCGCTGACGCTGGCGGTGACGGCGACGTTGACGATGATGTCGATGTTAACGTCGCCGGCTTCACAGCATCAATCGGTTGTTTGGCATTTGTTCTGCAACGATATCACGATTCCACGTACAGGTAAAAGTGCTCGCTGAATAATAGTGATACGATATGGCATGCAGACAACAGTTATTACCGCTTTGATTGATTAACGTCGGCCAATTTTTGAACACTTTGAAGTTGAGCATAGGGATGTTCCACTGAAACAGAGATAGGCTGAATCAGTGCCTATCATGGAACATAAAATAGAAACACCGATTCTCCGTGGCCATACCATTTTCAGAAGTGGGAGACAATGGGAATCTTGAGTACTGGTCGTCCCTGTCTTCTGGTCTTGAAGAATCTTGATTCGAAACTTGCAGTACCTCCGATTCGGTTACCTGTTTCTTTCCTGCTGCATTAAATGTACCATTATCATTCGATTGCTAAGTGATATTCCAGGTTTCATTGTGAAGTTTGATGAAAAGTAACAAAACTTCGTCTCAGATATAGTTAGGCATACTGTACCGAGAATACCTGTGTCCCGTACTGTAGCATATAATTCTGAGTGATCGCCGATGGGTTCGGTAAGTTCATAAATATCTTGGGACACGGACACACTAGTATTCCCATCTCTTTTCTCCCTGTCTTTGGGAATATCCGGGAGACTTCTATTGGCTCCAATTGACCTATTATGCGTAAGGCAAGAGTACCTTTTTAACAAAGGGAACAGTATTGCGCTCTCTATTCTAAGTCTACCCTTATTTATATGTTATTGGAAAAAAGTGATGCATATTGCGGACTGAATTTCGTAGTAGAAACCTTTTCCCAGTGTCTGCAGCATCTTGAGTTGATACACGTAGGGTATCCGGGGTCTGAATCCTGCTAAAGCCATCGTTGTCGGAATCGTTTATTGTTACCATTCCAGGGAGGCCGAGAAATTCATTCCTATTTAAAGGAGTTGCAACTGAACGTATGTTTGTAAACCATAAGATACAAAAAACTGCGTACTTAAGTCCAATGGAAAATACAATATTCTACTTTCGTTTGGAGCAATAACTGCAACAAATCTGGACGACAAGAACGTTAAGATATATTTGAAGCTAGAAAATCAATGATTCGTTACTTGTTCTCGTTACGGCGACAACTGCAAATGCAAGCCACGATCAGACCAATGAACGATAGCAACGCTCCGACAGAGACTACCCAGTAACACCAGGCACCTTCTTCCAGAAAAGGTTCTATCATGTTATCGCTTGTTTTCTTGTACCCTACAATACATAGTTTTGTCAATGCCTGTGAACAAACTAGAGTCAAGTACTAAAAAATTCTACAGATATATTACCTGTCAATCAAGTCATCCTTATAAATTGACCAGACTCGTCTATGATTGCCTGCAATCTTATAATGCTGCTCCCCTTTGCTTCTTTTCTTTTCCAATCTTTCCCTTTATTTGTTCCTTTTTCCTGTACACCTTTAGCATTATATTTTGCACAGCTACATTATGAGATAGATATTTTTAAGCCATCAACGTCTTTACACGACATTTGAACGTTTGAAATGATTCTGCAGTAAAGTAGTAACCCATTGTTAAAAACTAAGCAGACTCGTCTTGTTTCGTATCGTTCGTACATGGGAAGTTGCTATATTCTTAGCTCGTATACGTTGGGCACGGTTGCATGACTGAAAATGAAAGTTTCAACAAACATTTGCAAGTTACAGAATCTAATGTCAAATGAGTACAGGATAGTGACCCGGAGTGTTTCGTTTGTACCAGCTGATTTAGTACGCTGTATCGACGAATATACATAGTATCCTGCATAAACATAATCAAAAAAACGAAATGTTTGTTTAAAAGGAACACTCGCTTGTACACAGTTGCATACTATTGTACGGTTTTACCTGGAAACGTACTTTTGACATATCACGAATGCGAAATAAGGTTACGTTATCTATTCACAGGGTTGGTCGAATACGTGCTCGCGACGTAAACGGGAATCGTGTACGTATACGTGCACACACATGCCACTTATTCACCGCGCACGTTGCCACTTCTCGATTTTCGATTCTCGATACTCGATAGTCGATTTTCGATTCTAGATACTCGACACTGGATACTTGATTTTCGATTCTTGATACTCGAAACTGGATACTCGATACTCAATACTCGAATTAATGAAAGGTTCCCAACTCAATTATACGGAAAACAATAGTTCCTCAACCGACCACTGTCCGTGAAAGGTGATCGCTCAAATCAGTATTAATTTTTCAGGTCGGTATGGCAGTCAAGTTTGGGCACGAAAGTTTATATTTCCCCTGTGGCGATAGGTCTATTCTATATATCATCTGTGGTGCAACACAGAGTGCGCAAGGCGATAGGTCTGTTCTATATCTCCTCTGTGTATAGACATTGTAAAGAATGGCTTGTAGACGGAACGTTACTTTGAATCTTTATCGAAATCTGATTCGAGAAAGTAAAAAATGGGATTCTTATAATTATCGGCAAGTATAAGTTATCAAGGGTTGCAAATTGCTACGAGTAACCAACGTTTTATTTAATTATCATTTATGATTAATCAAATGGGTCTTGTTAAATAAAATTATTCATAAGAGAATGAAGATGTTACGATATTAATGGGTTCTAGTGTTTGTCACGTGTATTGTAAGTTTGTTCGTTTTATAAAGAATGCGTTCATATTTGTAACAGGATGTACGCACTGCGTAAAATTCGGCATGAATTTCAAGAGAACAAGACATTGCAAGAAAAGGACAGAATGATCGAATGTTATCGAAAAGGATTAGAAGCTCTTGATGTTATTAAGAGACAAGTAACGATTGGAAATCTTTATAGTACCAGACCTTTAATTATTGAGTCTATTGGACACAAAGTTAATGTGAATTAGAAAAGGAGGCCTAGAAGTGGAAAGTAATGTAAGAAGGTTATGTTGTACAACGTATGACAGCAGATACGATTAATAAAACAGAAGTGTTAATTAGAATAAATGATCGATGTAGTTAATGTTGTTTATGAATATATATATTGATATATCCAAAAGTGCTTGCGTATTATGTGAGAAATGTTAGATCAGTGTTAAATGCGTAATAATACATAAATCATGAAGATGATATAACAAAAATATTACATTAATAAGTTTTGTACTCAAACATTATTTGACCCTTTTGTGCACGAGTTACACGAGTAGATCGATTCTTCCAACCTGTTGGTGCGCACAGTACAATATTTTCTAGCATAAATATTTCATAAATTCTGCATTGCAACTTGCAACGTATATTATTTAGTCATTGAAAATTACTGCGCCAATATGTTGAATGAAAAGAATAAAAGCATGAAAAATTTTCGATATATGAAGTTAATTGTATTGGTAGATGGTCCGTTTTGTCCTGTTTCTATTATTCGCGATGACAGATGGAGCATATCGAGCGGGTCTAGTTGCGATACGCGAGAAGAGTGTGTGACAAGTAGTGAAGTGCGGTACCACGCCTAATCAAATTGATTGAAACATTCATGAAGATGGCGATGCGAAACTTGACAGAACCCTTTGTTTTAATGCGAAATAATGCATTACAAAGCAAACATATATACGCTGAACAAGTACGACATACATAACCTACAATTAAAAAACAAACGTATTGGATAGTATTAGACAGTATCAGAAGGAAGAACATTAAATGGTGGGACGTATTGTTGCAGAATTTGTCCGACCGAATGGCACTAGTGGGTTCCGATACTGGAACCTCGGACAATGTGGAATTAAAGAACATCAGCTTGGAAAGTAATGCTCAGCCTGTGTGGACAGATGCCTTGGAAGAAACGCAATACATTTTGAGTAGATTGCGTGTTAAAGTAGACAGCTTAATAGAGTTACACGCTAAACAATTAACTAGACCAACGTTAGACGACACGTCGCAGGTTTGTCATTCACTTTAATAGAATCGCAGTGCCAACCAAATACCATTATCCATATATGTATTACATAGCACGTATTGGCAAAACTTGAAGCACATCTTATGAATTGCTTTTATCAGTTAATTGTTAAGGAGCAAATCATTAAAAACATGTCTACAGGAAGAGAGACAAATGGAGCAACTGACGAGGGAAATAGGACGTGCATTTTCTAGCGGCCATCGTCATGTCCAAACTATAAAAAGTGCAGGGAGGCACGCCTCTAAACCAACGGAACGGCAATTAGCCATAAGTGCTGTAATGGCTCTCTCTACAGCTTTGCAAGAGCTGGGTCTCCGATACAGATCAGCTCAGAATCATTATTTAACACGTACGATTGGCATGGTTTTTTGTATTCCTCGCATAGCAGAAGACAGTGGTTTTGAGATCTATTGAACAATTTCAGAGCTTAAATCCAGGGAAGAAAGGAGTAATCAATTTTTTACCGAAGATCAATCAATATTCTTAAGTAACAGGGACCATACAACGGATGCATGGTTAATGGAGGGGAATGAATCAAATACAGACTCCTGGCATGCACAGCAAGAGAAACAAGAATCTGTACTTTTACAGTTGGAAGAACCCGAAGACAGAATGAAATTAGCTTTGGAGAGGGAAGAACAAATTGGTAATATAGTGCAGAGCATAGCAGACCTCAGGCATATATTCAAAGTAAGGATCTCTGAAAAAGATTGGTGTAGTAAATGCCGTAAGAAATAAATAAGAAATTTTTGTTAAACAGGATTTGGCAAGTATGGTGCAGGATCAGGGCACCATTTTAGATAGAATTGATTACAATATTGAGCAGACTCAAGTCCAAGTACAAGAGGGCTATAAACAATTGAAGAAAGCAGACTCTTATCAAAGGGCCAATAAAAAATTGTATTGCATAGTCGTGCTGGCAGGCGCCATTATTCTAGTTAGTTTTCTTTTTATTGTGTTTAAAACATGAAGGCCGCGTTGCTGCTTCAATTACGTGGGTACATTTTAATATGCAATTAACTTGTTACTAAATATCCTAGAAGGAAAGGTGTTCGTACTGTGTATGAGAAATATATTCGCGGCAAAGTCCGCGTAAGTGATTGGCATGCGGAGAAACAGGAGAATCGAACCGCGCAACGGAATCGATTGCAGACGATTGAAATCTCATGAAAATTCACGTTATATCGTGATACATTTATTTCATCTCTATACTAACAGTTCTCCTGTTTCACGAGCTGTTTGTTATAACGGTTCTTAATATTCGCCGAATGTAACGAGTGTAAATGTCGATATTGTATTAACAAGTTTTATTATATTTCAAATTTCGATTAATTAACATATATTTATGTTTAGAATATAGTCACAAATATTCGATGGAAGGTGATTTCAAGAAAGACAAATGTGACCAGAAATGAAATATGTCGCGTAAAAAGAATTGCAGCTATGAACAGATAGATGATGTACCAATTACCTTTCAGCCTTCACATTAGAGACGATTATTCATAGTCTAGACAGTAATGCATAATAATCCTGTGAAACACAGTGGTAATCAGAGTGTTGAAAAACTTATTGTTCGTAACGGTGGCACACGATTGTCAAGGGGCCGCTAAATATCTTCTCGATACGAAAACATACTTGGGATAAGCGTTGACTTGATCTTTATATATATGAGCATTTGCTTCTGCAACAGTATCCGAATATCTATCTGTTCGATTATACTATAGTAATAACTACCTGATATGTGTGCGTGCATGCGTCTTGCTCCGTCAATGTACACGTGTATGCCTATTACAGAAATTCAAGGTACATTGCACATGCTTTTAGACGCAATCAAATATTTGATGTGCAGGTCGTAAATCTTTTGTGAACAAGGAGACGATACCTATCTGATCCTCGGGTGTATCACGATGACGTGGGTTCGTTAATTTTTATATATGGAATGCACTATTAAGGCTGGTATCAAAGTTGAAAACATTTTATTGTATTGTATACGATGGTTGTATTCGAAGACGCTTTTTTCTCTCGTTAAAGATAAATTGAGATAAAAATCGTAATACGGTAATCGTGTACTAACTAACTGTATTGTAAGACACTGGGCAGAATCTTTTTAAAACACTGTACACATATTTGTATGCGAGGAGAACTCGCACTGCGCTGATCGATGTTACTTTAGCAAGAGAGAAATTTCGTTGTATATCATTGAGGCTGTACATCGAGAGTAATGTGAAGTACCACGGCGGTTGTCGCACGAAGAGAATAGAGTGAAAAGGGACGAGACCGCTGATGATATCGTCTCAGGTAGCCGACGACGTAGCCAGGATGTCAACTAAAATTCCAAAGGCTCCACCGAGTATGTATCGTACGAAATTATCACCGACTAAAGGACCCAAAGCGTACAATCCGCTTTGCGGAGCTCTGGTCACCTGGTAAGTGAAATCGTCAACTTCGATCGGATTGGATTTACCGTCTATGGGCCTCTCAGGAAATTTTCCAAGCCCGATACTGCCAGTTTTCAAATAGCTAATATCCGGCTTGTAACCTGTGAATAAATGGTTTCGTACAATTCGAACGGACATGAAAAGGACATGCGTATCTAGTACCTGCGTACATTATTGTTCTCTGGAATACATTGGCTGGAATACGTACCGATGAGTATCGCAACAACGGAGACACGAAATGCGTGTACACAACCGTCCGGAGCAGCAAGGGCGACCATCGGTCGTGCATTGGTTTCATTTGCGGTAAAGCCCAACAGCGTGTATCCCGATAGCGCTCTATACAGAGGATAATTGCTGCCGCCGTCTGCCATCATTTCGTAAACCTTATGATACTCGGGATACATGGAATTGGGAAGGCCTTGCAACCTGTCGTACGTGGTGCGTATCTTGTCTGTGTCTGGTTTGCTCCATTCACAGGACGTGTCTCGGAATGCGTGCAACACCGGTATACCGCGAAACCGCGCGGCCATGATCGCATCTGCTGCACTCAGCCCAGCGCCGATCACTAGTACCGGATCGATTATTCGTCGCTCTTCTTCGCGCTCGTTCCCTAAAATAGGAACGCCTTGATGCGACGCACAAACAAACGGATACCGTTTCATCCGTAAAAATGAAGTGGAAATTTAGCCGTACCGTGATACTGATGCCGATACTGATCCTGATTCTGATCTATCAGGCGATCCAACCTCGACTCCAGGTCGTTTAGATCGTGCGTTATCAAGTCGGCATGAGAACTTTCGTCGGGTATACCCAGCTGATTAGACAAATCTGTCGTCCCTGTTGCGAGGACAACTCTTTTGCACCTATAGCGAAACAGACTACCGGTTTCATTCTCGTAACCGTCTACTATCCATTCGTGTCCGCGACCATCGTTCTCTTGCTGCTGGCCGTTCGCCACGGAAACCGGTCGCACAGAGGTAACAGTGGTCCCGCTGGAAAGTAAAAACGTCCTGGCGATTAGAAAAACAGCCGAGCCCGAGACGACTCGCGAGCAAATCACTGATACTAAACTGCGATGCGAACCAACCATCGGAAGTACTGCTCCAAGCCTTTTTTGCGTACATAGTCCTTGTAATAGGCAGCCACCGTACCAACGGAAATTCGGCTAGCAGTTTTACACGCACTCGGCTTATCTTGAAACACGTAGTGCGCGCACGGCTCACCTTCAGTCTCATTTACTTTCCAAAGTTGTTCGGACCCGATCAACATCTCCCATTGCCTGATGTCTAAATCGGGCAACGACATCCATCGGTTCAAGCTGATGGTCAACACGTTTGGATCCATCGACTAACAGAATCAATTAACACATTCTAAATTGAAGCTTGATACGTTCAACTTGTTGAGTTCGGTTGTTAAAAATGTGCAGTGGAAATGTCGATAGATTGAGCCACAACTGAAAGGAACGTGTACGCGTAGGTAGCTAGACAAGCGAGATCGAGAATAGAGTCGATCGTTTCTTTTTTTTTCTCTGTACTGCGAGGGGCGCGATTCTATTGTCGTTGTAAAAGACTGACCCACCCTACTGTCAGCGCAATTATCTTTGTCCGTACACACCGTGTCAACCCACTTTTACTCTACTAATGCCACCACCGATAAACGATTCGCTCGTTACCTGCCACGAACCTCCCGGCTGTCCCTTGCCAAGCACCACGTGATCTATCACTTTATGCTCGGGATGCTGTTCGATGGATTTCCACGTGAGCAAGGACGGAACGTCGAGGCCTACGTCTACGCAAGGGTGTTGGAGGTGATCCATAAGAAGGGCCAATGGTCGCCCGCCAATTCTACCTTCCATTAACCCAGAGGAGAGATTTTCGAGTTTACACCGTGTGCTACCCGCCAGACCCTTTTCATTAATTTTTCCCTCGCGTACCACCGTTGCTGTACCAACGTATTGTTGCTGTTGCCATCGGTCGCTTCTGACATTCCTTGTTTCCTGCTCCGCCGTTTCGGAGCACTCTTCGTTCGTTGATCTCGTGCTAAAATGTAGTCTGGCGGTCAGCATCTCGTCTCCGGGATGCGGTTCTCCGGTATAGTACGGCCAATTTCCAGCGAGCATGTACGATAGGCAGATTCCACTGGGCCCATTTCCTGAATAACGATAGATTTAGCCATACGGCGTTCTCGTCCGGTTTAGTACGTCGTCCCCGATTTTCCACAACCCCTCGTCCAAACGCCACATCATACATTAGAATCGAACGACGCGTTTGAAAATATGTTCCCAATACCGTGTACCTATTATGACTCGGGCTTACCTATAATTACCACATCTCTATAAACGACGTCGCCGCCGTCACCGTCGGCATCGCCGTCGCAGTCGCCGTCCATGCGATTTTTCATTCTTCTTCGGATACGCAATTCCCGTTTGTTCTTTCGATCCCAGCGACTGTAACAAAATCACGTTTCCAATGATCGTCAATATAATTGTCAAGCTGTCTATGATAACAGAACAAACGCGGCTAGTGTTTAATTTCGGTAAGGATAAATTAAAAAGGAAACAGAAGGGATGAACGTACGCAACGTATGGTACTTTTGCAACACTCGAAAAGCATAATCATCCGAGTGCTGATTAACGATAACAGCCATTCACGGGCGTTAAGAGTATCTTGATCGGCTGAAAATTTATACGACACATTGCCGCCAAGTTATGAAACTTTCCGGCTACGAGCGAAACAGTACAGAACGTTTTATCGACTCGTTATTAAATCGATAGCTTGGTCGAGGCAAGGTCATGTAACGATCACCGCTAGCTTCGTTGATCGATTTTTTGAAATGCACGCGGAAACTATATTCGCGCTCTTATTCTTCATCCGTTTCCATCAAGTATTCCATTATATTCAACATTCTGACGTTGCAAGAAATCAACGAAATTGCGATGCTGTTCTTACGGATGCGGGCAACGTAACTGGAATATGTGCGTTTCCGTCGACTGCGTTTTGTTAGTATCATTAACATTCAATGCAAAAGTAAAATATCGAGCAGCGATACGGTCACCGACAAAGTAGACCGTGTGCTGGATCAAGACGACCTTCTTTTCTTCAAATATTCGATTCGATTGTCGGGTGGCCGCGGTCGATAATCAGGCTCGGGACCTATACTTTACACGCCCGTACACTGACGAGACAGTTCAACTGGAAGTATTTCTCTTTCGTGCTCATTCATTTCGGAAATAGATCTCGTCGAAGCATAGAGTGTATGGCCATTCCTTTTTCGCATCTGGTCTTACGGAAATCGGTAACTTGCGAGTGACTTGTAGCAACCTTGCCGTCCGCTTATCGTTAGAATCAGCGTGTCAGCGTGTCCCCCTTACCCCATACCCGTGAAACACACGATTCATGTGGTGTGTTGGCGGCTCGAAACTTAATTGCTGACCACTTAATACCGAACATGATAGCTACATACCATCAATTATTGCGACCCGTCTGGCCGTAAGATCCAAGGCGGACCTCGTGGCGCATTAGATGGAGCGGAGCAAGAATCTACATATGTATTAGTTGCTTCACACTTTTTTACGTCTACCAAGTACATACAGCCATGAACACATTTCGTCACTATCAGCCACCACGCGCCACCGTCACCATACACTCGCGTATACATTTTGCCCATCGTAATACGCATAACGATCGCGACTATTTTCGAAACTTTACCGACTCCAAAGTCGAAATAACTCGAGGGGCGCGAGATGGACTGGCGGTCGCCGGGTAGGAGATTCATAGAGTGAAAGAAACGGGGAAAATGTACCGAACCGCAAAACGGTGGCGGTGCACTTTCAACATTGTGACTGTTTACCTTGCGATACCGATATATCAGCCGCGTGCGTTGTCGGTGATATTGTCGTAGGTGGCCCGGCAGTTCTTGGGTACCTACGGGATTTTCTTTCGCGTTAAAAAGAAACAAGTAGAAAGAAGAGGCAGATTGCACCGTTAAATTCGCTTTCAGTGTACCTCCTAACCGGAGAACGGCCGGAGTCTTACTAAACCCTGAGTACTACCGAGTAGGGACGCGCGCGCTTCTCTTTTTCGCAGAAACGAATTCCTGCTAGAAGGTCGTTAAGCTTCAACTTGCCTTTTTTTCACCGTGTCTTCCCCCTGCCCCCTTCCACACCTTTAACTGATTTCTCAGCCGCCTCGATTCACAATTACCGCAATGATAAACGTTTGTGGTCTATGAGTGGAAAAGAAAAAGAAAAATACGATGATAATCATTTTTGCGATCGCTGCGTTGGTAGTCTAATGTTCGAGTCGCACTGTGCGTAGCCTTTAGAAAATCGATTTTCGATACGCGTACCTGTAATAAGATATTGCATTTTTGTGCACATGCACGAATGCACGCCTAGCCAATGGCCTACGTATTTCGCCTATTAGATCGATACGTAGAAATTCATTGAATATACTCGCAATCTCGTGTGCTGCACTTATGACCGATTCAATTCAGCAACCTGAAAAATTAATAACCACAGCTTTTGCATGCGGCAGTCCAAGTGAAACAAGTCGAAGGTCGCATGACAAATCACTTTACTTTTTATCCCTCTTTTATATAATCTGTGACCTGCAACTCGCTAAAAAAACCGGTTACACCTTTCACTGTTCACTCCTTTGAAAAATACAAGTGTAACCTGCTGACAATTTTTACCAACTGCTAGCGGCAGTTTATGTATGTATACTTACCAACGTGCACAAATGATGTCTCAATCTTTCTACATCATGTAATACGTATGAATGTACAGTTCATTCTCACAACTTCTATGAGTAGTTCTCCATCGGCCTAGCGTTGTTTAGAATGAGTCGATACAAATGTTTTTCCTTCTTTTTTGTTCTTCTTGATAATTTTTCGCAAATATGTGAATCAGAAAACTGTAACTATTCACCGTAGGAAGTAAAAAAAAAGGAAATGCCGATGTGTCACGATTATATTATCGCGTATGCTTTGATATAGAAAATCTGCTGCGATTTGTCACAAATAAAAATACAACATGTATATCTGTGAGAATGATTTATCAGAACTGTCGGCTACGATAAGACGAACACATGTAAAGTACACCGCACTTGTGTTCGTATGTGTGCTATTAAACGCGGTTTATTCCAGGGCGCCTTGATGCAAATGTTTCACAATTTTTTCAATTGTAGATAAAATGTAGATAACTTGTGACTTTTCAGTTTTCATTGATAAAGTAATAACACGTCGCGTTTGCGTATGCACGCGTACGCGTCTTGTACGTGCAACAAACAGTAATTATCGCAGCTAGGAAAATTTCTGGTTCCAATAAGAGTTACTACGAATTCAGGACAGATCTAAGTTTCCAAAGCTGCCGAACGATTAGAATAGAACAGTAAATATCCGTGGCTGTCTGTTATATAAATACAGAGTTGAGAGAGAATTCTCTCGAAACTACGAGTACCTTGCAATTGTTAATTATAATTAATCTACTCGTAATCTATAATTATGCTGATAGTATCTACCAAATGGGAATATGTAGTAAGAAGAAAACGCTCAATAGGATAATTACAGTCGCAACATTAATTACCTGCACTTTTCTTCACTATTTAGAATCACGACATTTCACTTAATCTGGATTGCCAATTTTAATCCGATACATTCGGTGCAGGTTTTGTCGGTCAACACTTCGAACATGTCCACGATCAGCACCTATTTTCCATCGATCGTTTCTAACACTATCGAGTACCATGTTCAAGTAGTATTCGGTTAGTCGGTATGCAAATTTCTCTCGAATGTAGTCAGGCTTTCTTCCCGCCTCACCACTGCCCCTTTAACTCGCAATTCGACGTGTACTCTTCCCTTGATCTAAAACCGCGACAAAACAATTCTCGATTTATACTAAAAACAACATGCTCGAGCACCGACACACCTTACCGCTACATTGATTTTCTTTTTCTATTAGTTCTTAGCTCCATCCGCTAAACATACGTCTGCGCCACCCTGGCGGCTATTTCAAAGCAAAAAATTGCAAGTACATAGTGTTTAAATGTTTGCCCGATGTATACGCAGGCCACGCGATAACTGCTCAATAATCGTAATCATCTGATCAGCACCTTTCGCATTTCATTGCGAATCGAACGTATTCATTTTGATGATCAAATGGCCCGTTTCGATTGCATACTCGGTTACTAGCATACTGGTTGCCGAATCGCAATAACTATCTGCCGGTAAACTAACGGTACTAATTTGCAAATTATCATCATGAAATAAGTGTTAAATAATTTTCTTCATTTCTAAATCGACTTTTTTATTTTACCAGATTAGTTCAATCAAATTGAAACTTCTGTAGGTAATTTCTGAATTCTTATGTTCCCTTTGAAATGTATACGTACAAAGGTATTTGGAAGGATAGGTGATAACAAAGTGCCATTACTTCATGTCCGGAAAATATATTTTATTGATATACATACAAGTAGAAAGAAATATTATTAACAGACATCATATTGTGTGACGAGGCTTTTGTATTCGTTTTATTATCAATGGCTATTAACATCATTATTATGGAGTTGTCACACCATTGCTGGCATTAACATTGAGGATTTTGATTCGAAATCGCATACCGGATAAACGCTGAAAACTGAATACTAAGTACATACTAGTGATCGGTTAGTAGTTGCGTAGCAGGGTCGGTAAGGGGAACATAGGAGACGTGCATTAGCGTTTTCTTTACAACCGTACCATCGGAATTCTTGTCCACCTGCAGTAGATCTTGGAACCTTTGAAAAGCTTTTACTGAGACAACCGGACAAATTAGACGCCCGCCAGGTGCAAGTTGATCTATGAGCTGAAATATAGAATAATTATTGGTCTTGATACTTTTGGATTCAGAGTTCTAGATATCTGTTCTTTTCCTCGGATCTTTTTCTTTATTTGATCATTCATAATACCTGTTGCGGCAAAGTATCCGCTGCTGCTCCAACGTGAATCGCGTTGTACGGACCGTCTGCAGCAAGACCCAATCTGCCATCTCCCACTAGGTGCATTTATAATGACTTGTTGTTAGTCTTCGGTCGACATTTACGTACCGAATGGCAAAGTCACGCAGTTGGTGGACACAGTCCTGTTTCATTCTTCGTAGGAAGGTACATACTTACTCCACGTGGGTGAATTAGCAGTACCTTTTATGCTAACACATCTACGTTTCTTGAAAGATCTTCAACATGGTTTGATCAAAGAGTTTGGAAACATTGTACGAAAGCGAGCAATGTATTTAGAATGAATCGCTATTTTCCTTTTCTTTTTCTCCCGACACCAACCATTCGTGAATCAGAATTGCAGTAACGCATTCAGCCTTGAGTGTTTTCTTACCTACGAACCTGACACGTCCTTCCTTGACGAAATGAGGGCAATCTTTCATTACGTTTTTCGTGGAGATTTCGATTAACTCTGGAATGTGATCGATACCAATGACACGACCACGTGCTCCAACCATAAACCCCATACATGCGGACAAGTAACCAGATCCTGAACCCACATCCAGAGCTTTTGCCCCGTCGAACAATTGATCCGACAAGGAGGACAAAGCATACGCGTGCTGTAAAAAATGTATTGGCCTTTGACTTGTCCAAATAAACGTGCTTTTTGTAATCCTGTCACCTAGACAGAAGGATAGTAGCCTAGTAGTATTATAAATATTGTAGCAAATGCAATTTACAGACCATGTGCGGAGCACTAATGGTCACGTTGTATCCAATGCTTCGTGGTCGGTCAAGATACGGATCCGACTCGTGGCAATAATTTGCTCTGTCTACAGCTGTCATAGCGGCCTCTGCAGTATCCGTGGTTAAAATACCTGCCTCTACGATACATTTAGACGACACCATTCTATCTGTTCTACATAACAAATAAATGAACTTGACGCGCATACAGGAGACTTACCTTTCAATTTGGCTATCATTTCTTGATTGGTCGTTCCAGTACAGTGCCACGCCATATTGCACAATGTATAGAAACGCTGGTAGTTCGGTTAATAAAGAACGATAGAAAGCTGTCAAAGAAATGAATACGTAGTGATTAATATGCTACTAAGAATATCGGTATCATAAACTGAATAAATGAATGAATGAATACAACCAGAACCTTGATGCTCCCTTTGCAAGCTTTACTGATAATTTACGTTCGCAACGAGTCTATTGCAATGGAGTCATTGCTAGCAAACGGGAGGAACGTCTAGAATATTTGTGAAAATGTAAGGAAAAATGTCAATACTTCGCACGATTCTGATATTTGAAAAAGTTCGTGGTGCAAAATAATGCAAGGAAATGAGAGAAATCACTCTTCGACGACGATCAACATTGTCAACATTTTCCAGTCAGCATGTTCGCCCCGACTCTGATAGGAACACTATGCAGCATGCAGCATACAGTATACAGGGGCTATTTCGATATTGCTACGCTTCACCAATGCGACAGTATTTAATCGCGTATTATGTCACTAGTTGCCCACAAGCATCACCTACGCTTATGAAACACAAAAGCAGTTTTATTAGGTTAAATACCTGTTCACTACCTAGTTTCTATATACTATACTATATAGATATACTTTATGTATAACACGGCGTATGCGCTTCATCGGTGCATGACTGGTTGCATCGACGTATGCGCTTCATCGCATGCACGACTGGTTGCATCCACGAATGCGCTACATCGCTGTACGACTGGTTGCATCCACGAATGCGCTACATCGCTGCACGACTGGTTGCATCCACGAATGCGCTTCATCGCTGCACGACTGGTTGCATCCACGAATGCGCTTCATCGCTGCACGACTGGTTGCATCCACGAATGCGCTTCATCGCTGCACGACTGGTTGCATCCACGTATGCGCGTTGTATTTCGTAGCATAGAGAAATTTCCACGAATGTAATTGAATGTTTGCGAAGTTTTAAATGGGAACGGGATTCTGAATCCAATAGATGATTTTTAAGATGACGAGTCAGTACGATATTTAAAAATGACGCAAACGGTACTATGGTATCCTTATCGGAATTATACTTGTTAATTTGTGGCAAAAATCGACGTGCATAAATCCATCAACTCTTGCTGAGCCATAAATTACCCATGAACTGTCTGCGAGAGTAAAGTAGATCTGGCAGTAAATCATAGTCGAATGCGTTTAATTCCAATAGAAGGATGGTGATGAAACGATTATTTGCAGGAATTAGAACATTTTCCGCGTACCCCCCGACAGATAGTTATACGTACGCGTCTTAGGCATAGTATGCGTTGTGCCCCAAATATGTTATTTCAAAGTGAAAACACGATACACGATTCTGTAGCTGCCGCAGGAAATAAGGAATAAAGTTTCACGGGGCAAGTATATCTCGTCCCGGAAAGAGTTACGGTGTGGTAGAGAAGGACAAAAAGTGGACTTGAGATAGGATGTAGAAGGAAAACGAAAGCAACGATGCTGCTGATAAAATGACACGCGTATCCACGATTGTTTATCGAGCACACAAAGCACGTAGTCAATCGGGACAGGAGATAAGAGATTTGTTAACGAGGTGGCTACTGAAAAGTATAAATTCGAGAAAGGATACGTAGAATCCCGGAGCAGAATCTTTGTGATCTCTGGTTGCTTCTACCTGGCTAGCAATTTATGCGTCGCGAAAGACAAATTGTTTGAAAAACGACGAGAAAATGTCAGAAGGGAAGAGGCGTAGCGAACCCGGAAGGTTCCGACAGCTTTCAGTCGCGCTGGTCGGTAAGTAGCAAGTACAAAGTAAGCAGCGCGTAGCGGAAGGGGGATGAAGAGTTTTGGATAAAAAATTGCAACGTCCTTCTAATCGTTTGAATTATTTTGCAGCAAACATCTCATCCCTGTCGGTTGGGACGATGATAGGTTGGCAATCACCAACCATACCTCAGTTACAAAGCAACAATCCTCCAGTGGGCGAGGCGCCGATGACGGACGATGCAGTGTCTTGGTTAACAGGGATCACGTGTCTAACAGCCGCTCTAGTCAGTCTGATAGTCGGTCTAATAGCAAACAGATACGGACGAAAAGTGGCTGGATGTCTGATGGCTGTTCCCCTCTGCTCCTGTTGGTTGTTCACTATATTTGCAACAGGGCAGACGCATCTGTTTATAGCGCGGTTCTTTTCGGGCATGTCTGGGGGGATGGCGTTGTTTTTGGTGCCGCTATACGTGTCGGAAATTGCGAGCGACGGAATACGCGGAATGTTAGGCAGCTTGTTGGTGTTCTTGTTGAACGGCGGTATTCTGTTTGGCTACATTTTCGGTTCTCTACTCTCCTATACCGTGTTCTCGATCGCCTGCCTCGTGTTCCCCTTGATTTATGTCGCATTCTTTGCTTTCGTTCCGGAATCACCCGAGTATCTGATACGGTGCAATCGCCTCGGCGATGCAACGAGGTAAGCGAGAAGAATTCCCCGGGCCGCCTAGTCCCGGACTTGGTTTCATTCCGTAATCGTAATCGTAATCGCATACCCTGGGTGTCTCTGGTCGTAGATCCTTGATGTGGTTGAGAGGCGAACACAAACCGACGGTGCAACGAGAAATGTTACGCCTGCAGGCGGAAGCGAAGAAAGCACAAACGTCGGAACGGTCTATTAAATTGTCGGATTTGTTTCGAGATAGAGCCACGACGAAAGGGGTGTTCATTACGCTGGGACTATTCGGTGGTCAACAACTTGCAGGGATATTTGCTATGGTAAGATTTGCCTTACTTGTTTTAATATTTACCGCTGGCACGCTTCTTTTTCACTTGCAGATAAGCTACACGGAAATGATATTCAAGATATCCGGAAGTTCCTTGTCGCCAAACAACTCGGCTATTATCGTGGGCCTTATTCAACTGTTGGGATCATGCTTGTCCACTACATTGATGGAAAGGGCCGGCCGTAGACCTTTGCTTTTAACGTCCAGCTTGGGAATGGGTCTCTGTCACTACACGCTTGGACTCTTTACCTATCTGCAATCGCTTCAGTACGATGTCAGTCGGTTCAGCTGGATTTCGGTTGCAGCCTTGTCCGTTTATATGATCACGTACAGCTTGGGTTTGGGCCCCGGCCCGTACGTCGTCTCTTCGGAGATACTCAGTCGAGATATCTCGAATTTTGTGATAACGATCGCGATGTGCTTTGTTTGGGCCATGGCATTCGTGGTGGTTAAATTATTCCCGAGCGTGATCGTCTTGTGCGGCGTGCACGGTTGCTTTTTCCTATTAGGTTCCTTCTGCATGGCCATTTTCCTCTTCGTCTTGGTACTTATCCCAGAAACGAAGGGTCTGCCGCGGCAATTAATTCTGGATCGACTTAACGGAATCCCTCACACGCTAGACGAGAAACGATACGCTTCGTCGAGTAACGCTGCTGATAAAAGTACGCATCAACCCGAAATAATTTCAGAACGTTGTAAATAGGGATCACATCATCGTTGCCGTTCGATCTTTGAAAGGGACGTCAAATGCGATCCAAGTTTCTCGATGACTCTGTTTCCCGCCCACTCTCTCTCACTCTCTCTCCTCATTTTTTTACGTAACACCGGTACATAAATAGTCGGCGAAAAGAAAACTTTGCTTGTTATTATTCTATACACGTGGTACAGGCCTCGTATATTTCATATCTACCAAAAGAAGTAGAATGATCGCGTGTAGAGTATATTTTGGATGACAAATTGTGAAACGTAAGAAAACAAGGTATTCGTCGTAATCGATTGGTATTGTCGATAGCAATGCATGAAAGAATATAGTTTCTAGTACAAATCAACCGATACGGAGTATCCGATCGAAACTCTTACGACACAGCAGTTTAACGTTCGACGAAATATACGCTAACCCCGTTGACTCGGCTATCACTCATCGGCTAATCGTTTCCGAACATTCTTGTTTCCTATTTTTCGTTTCTTAAATGTAGCCGGTGGCCCGTCCTCGTCGCTGTCACCGGTGCCAATTTGCGTAACTGTCTTTTCTTTGAATGTTCTTTGCAAGGGTCGTGGTTCCGTTTTTTCAAAGATAGGTAGCTGCACTTGATTCTGCTGCGGCAGCTGCAGATCCACCGGCTTCGTTTCTCTGAAACGAAGAATACGAAGTAACGTTATTTGTTTCAACAGCGATGCAATTTCTACAATTCATTTTTTATTCTTCTTTCTTGTCGTAAAATTGAACTGCAATTACGCGCTGTTGTTAGTTTTTTTTTTATCGTTGATCATCGTTAAGAAGTACTTACACTCTCCGAACGGTTTGCCAAGGACCATACGGGTGGGACTTGACGGGAATGCTATAGTCCCTCCTGTACGGTCGACTTTCCTCCCCTGTGTCCGCCTTTCCTTCGTCGGTATCGTTGTTCCCTGAATCTGCCTGCTTCGGATTGCTTGCCTGTCTCAATTCTTTCAACCGTTCTCTCTCCACATTGGCACGCTTCTCTTCGAGTATCTCCACGTTCGCTACTGCTTCTTCCTCTTCCAACTGTTTAAACAATTGTTCCTGAATGGCTTGGTCCTTTACCTCTCCTTTCTGTTCCGCGAAGGTCATGTAACCCTCCTCGGGTGGCTCCCACACCGATTCTGCCGTATAAATTTGGAATTAATCGGTGGTGCGATTGTCCCTGCTCCTTCTACGAGAGAAGAATTCACGGTCGAGACACAACCGTTTGACTTTCTATACCGTTGCTCTCGATATGCCAATAGTAGGTATATCCTTCGGGACTGAGCGCTTCGTACCAAAGTTTGCGAACAGCTTTCGACGAATGATCGTCTTCCACAATTTTCTTCCCTTTTGCTTTTCCTTTGCCTGTTTTGCTTTTCCCCTGAGCCTTGTTTTCGCCTTTATGTTGAGCCTTGGGTTGGCGCCACGTCACGTTCCTCGATAGAGTTGGATCGCATGGATCGATCTCTTGAGAGCACTGAAAAGATCCATTGTCTCCGAGCCGGTTTCTAGTATCAATTAACGTAACATGCAACGATCAATAACCAAATACCCACCTCTTTCGTTCCTATTTGCTGAATTTTCTCCTTGATAATTTTATCGGCTGTCATGTCTCTGGCATTGTTCTCTAGATCCTTCAGGTAAGCAGCCATGGCTGCCTAAATATGAAACGGAACGTTTACCTAATCTGTCCTATCAGGCACCGGATCCTCGGCAAAACTCGGATACGGTACAAAGAATGGCACTTACGTTCTCCATCTTTTTAATGTCGTTCTCCATCTTCTTATTTTGCTTCGCCTGTTTCGCGCTGCTTTTATGTATCTCCTTAAGCCGTTTACTAACATTTTCCTTATGCTTCTTGCCACCTTCGTGAAAATCGATGCTAGGCTTATTGTCCGCGATCCAACACTTGCAGAAATCGCAGAACTTACGACCTTGGGATTTCCAATAATCCGCCCTGAAACAATCAATGCGAGCGGACCTTATCATTTCGAAACTTGGCTAATTAACGTCGCATTAGCGATCGACCTCTATCACTCTTTCCGTTCTTTACACGTGGCAAGCAAATATTTGGCGAACCAGCTTGTTGACCTTGTCAAGGCCAAATTATCTATGTACGAGTGGTAGATACGATACACAGTGCATAGAATCGTTCCGCTCCGAGATCCGAAAATCGGATCAAACCTCATCGAAACTAATCGCATGTGCAAACGTGAAAATATGCATACCGGAAATCGCAACTCTTTCAACAATCAGCAGCGCGCTATGAATAATAGAGCACGTATTAATAGCGACAACGCCATATAAATAGGCACAGGAAAGATTGGGTTAGCCAACCTAGCTGACCGTTTGCGAGGCAATTGGTTGGTATCCTCGCTTTCTTCTATTACTATTGGATGCACCATTGATACCCTTTGCGTGCCACTTGCATAGCGGGCGACACTATTGCATCACGATGGCCAGACTTCAATGCCTTCTTGCTACACCTCATTTATCGCCAAGGACTGCCGTTGTTACATTGAAATCGATCCCGGCCGTTGTCCAAATGTTTACGAATGTTTACCAAGGAAATCATCCTTGCTACTGTTTCGTTGGCATCGCGGGACGATAACGGATGTTCGGTTAGATCCGCTAAGACATAGTGGGCGTAAATAAGAAGACCGAGGTCAGGATCACGTCGAGGGTTGTGATTCGAACCCTTGAAATTTCTCATCGGTTTGACGCGTGCATAGAAGCAACGGTCGCTCCCAGCTGGCCAACACCGGCGTATATTTTGGTGCTTGCTTTTTGGCACGCGGGCACGCTCGTTCGGTGGATGTTCGGGTTTATATCCATAGCGGGTGAAATCTTTCCGACTATAGCCGCGCCACTTTTCACCAACTCCATTGGGAGAAAATAGCGAGATACGCCCATACAAGGTGAAACGGCGCAAAACTAATTTGCTGCGGAGTACAGGTATGTCGGATAGACTTCGAACAGCATTAAGTACTAAGCCAAGAACAATTGGCACCGGTACGATGTAATTTTCAACGTCGACAACGACACGACTCGCGATCAGGCTCGCCCTTAATTTTACGCAATAATTTATTTTTAGGCGAGAGAGTAAGAGAGAGGGGGGGCGGGTACTATGAAACGCGATCGTGTCTGCGTTGCTTCGCAAACATCGTTCAACCGTGTGAAACCTATTCTCCAACCTGTACGCAACATCATCGTTAAGTTGTACGATTGTTCCCTCCACGATTTTATTCTGGATCTGGATTGTAACGAAGAAGAAAGAATTTCGAGTAGGGGCCGATTCGAAAATACATCTCGCTGTTCCGTGGTAGGCTCGCTAGATCGTTTTATAGCTCTATCCTCGAACAGAAAAAAGTTCTGTGGTGCGTTCTAATTTTACCTTTGGGGGTTGTACACAAGTCTCGACGTTCGAAAACGCGACTCGTAAACCAAGCGCATCATCGGATGTACGATTTCGCAGCTACCTTTTACGTCAGGCCCATTGCCATATTTATCTAACGTGTTCGCGCCGATCATCAAATTTTGCCTTTCTTTCATACATGCAGCCAAAAGCGGAACCAAAAGCGGAACCAAAAGCGCATTGTGTGATAACGTTGATCGAGACGCGACGACGCGTTCAACGAAAGGCGGATGTAAATTGTCCGATGACCGGCAATGAAGGGGTAAAACTGATCAAGTAATCGCGCGTAAGCTATCGATCTTACCGAAACAAGATCGACCGCTAAACGCGTCGACAGAAATGTCAAGGGAAAATATTTTATTGTTTCGAACAATATCTTCTTACATATCTAGCACTCGCGTACAGACACATGCGCACGTACGTACAAACACATACATAAATTTAAAGATAAAGCTATATACGCGATTTGACCATTTTTGGTGGCTTTGACTAGGCGTAACTAGATTGGTCCTTTCGGTAACAGCTGGGTCTACGGTACAATTTCGAAAAACTGCTTTCAACTGGCAAAAGCAGTTTTTTCAAGGCAGCAGTCAGCAGTCCAGACGGGAAGGTAAAGTCTAACGCGTGAAAGTGTGGAAATCTAACATTTCTTTTGACGGGCAAGGACTTATGCCATCGATGTTTCTTTCTAAGCGCACTTTGTTGACCCTCGGCCGGAGGCAGCTCGAGCAAAGTTTACGAGTCGACCGAATAGAATACCGATCAGTCGTGTTTCGAGACAGATTTATATCGATCGTAAAAATCGATGCGACCCATGGCATTTTTCGGGCAACGCGCGAAAAATCGTCGCGTATCGGCCACCGCGAATACCTCTTTCCTATTTCTACGCAAGGGTGAGTCACAAAGGTTCGTATTTATCTAGCTGGAAAAGTTGGCGATCGTGACTTTTCAATTGTATCAGTCTAGCATCAGGTACTTGGAATACTATCGTTTACTACTCGTCCTGACTCGATCACGCGTATCGAGCGACCCGTGACACGCAAGCGATCCTCATCTATGAATTAATGGGACATATGTATACATATGGCTTTCGAATTTCGAAGCAGTAGGATAAGATTAAGATAAGGGACCAATTCGGAATCGGAGTAGAAAGAAAAAAGGGTCAGAGAAGAATCCTCGGCTGAATCCTGGTCGGCGTCGTCAGCGTCCTCGGCGTCGTTGGCGGCGCCGGCGATCGATACGAATCATCCGGGTGGCGTTTTCTTTTGCTTCGTCAGCTCTAGGAGAATCGGGTAATGTAGGTCTGGACAATACTTCTGGCTTTCCTCCAACAATTCTAGATGCCTCGACCAAATCTTGCCATCGTAACGGTCTATCTGTCGCGCGACGAAACCCCGTTTCATCGTTGCTTCCGCGAACTTTTCAAAGGTCGAGCCCCGTCTAGGTGCCATCACCAAAGCGATGCCGTCGTTCGTCAACCAGCCGTAGATCGTTTCCACCAAGTCCGAACGAGCCTCGTCGAAGAACAGACAGTCCGCGCATAGGATCACGTCGTACAATTTTTCCGGAAATCTCGCGGTATCCTTGGCAGCGCCGGTCCAGCTCTACCAGTAAAAATGCATTTCAGGTTTCTGGGCCGCTTGACGAATTTCATTCGAACCCAAGCACACCACGCGAACAAGATACAACGACAATAATCGCGCTAATATTGATGGTAAAGTACAGTATCGACTAGGTGCAAGATATTTAATGGAAAAGGTCGAACATACGTATATCGTTGCATCGTTGTCCTAGTTGGTACGATGGTCGATCGAACAATACAAGAGCTAATACAAGAGCAAGCGATTTGCGACTCGACTCGTTTCCAGCCGCATTGTCCGGTAAATCGTTTTGCGCGGTTTCCCTCGATTCTGCGAACGCTTAAGTTCGATCGGCGCGAGTCAAAGAGGAAAATGCTGGTCGCGTCCGGTTGCGTCCCGTAGCGTGGAGTAGCGTTGGATCAACAGGGATTCGGTGGCACTTTAACGGGGAATAGCGCGCACGCGTCATCATCGGGGAATCTCGACACGCGGTGCATGCTACTTATACGTTTTGTCCACAAGTTTGTCGCGTGGTCTGTGTCGAACCGGGTCGGCGATCCGCCCTCTTACGAATGATTTATTGCGAAATATTGCGAGAATTCACCTTAAGTCGAAGACCGTTGGGATGGGCGTGAAGAAAGGGTCTAACCGACCTGGGTGTTCTGGTAGCTCTTGTTGCTCTGGTCGCTCTGCTCGCTCTGCTCGCCCTAATCGCCCTAGCCGCTTTGGCCCATTGAACGACACCGCATTCGATGAAATCACCTATACCGTTTCTAGCTACGATGCGTCGAACGTTGTTCACGCTGGTCACGTTTCCGTCCGTCAACGTCACCTCCCTAGGATCGCAGTACTTGGCCACGAGCATTCCTGCCAAACAGCTCATGCCACCGCCGAGTTCGAGGACTCTTCGGTTTCGGCACAGCTGACGGTTCTTCAACAGATAATAAGCCAAGCACTCCTCCGACGGCCAGACACAGATGTTTCCCGTATTATTGAACCCGATCAATTCGTTCGCTGTAAAATTCTTCTTTACCCGGCGTACTTGCACGCTGAACAGCTTGTTCTCCAAAACAGTGGAATACTCGTACCAAGGATTCAAATCTGTAGATTCGTTATCTACCCGGCCGACTTTGAGCAAGTCGAAGCTGCTGAACCGACGAACCGAGACCTCGTCCCTTACGTCCCTCGGATCTCTCGCGTCCCTCGCGTCCCTCGCGTCCCTCGCGTCCCTCGCGTCCCTCGCGTCCCTTACGTCCATGGAGATCGGTTGCTCGGATCCTATCAACGCTTTTGCAAGGATACGCCAGCGTCGTTGCGCGGTAGTTTTATCTTTCGCTGTTTTATCCGCGAGGACGTCGCGCGGCGATTTCCTTTCAGACATCTTCGCCGATTTCGGGAACTCCCGTGGAAACGTCCCTGCTGCGTGGCAACCAGTTTCGTCAGATTGCCGAGGAGTCGAGGCGCCGAGGGCACGCGACACCGACGAACAGGATCACCCGTTTCATCGTAACGCCAAATCGCCGAGAAAATTTCAGTGACAATCTCTATTGGCGTACGGCCGACCGAGCTTCCCCGTCCAGCCCTTTCTCCCTTTCTTCGGCAACGATCAAGCCCAACAGGGTTCGCAGGAAGAGAGGAAATAGTCGCGCGCGACCTCAGCTCACCTCGCGAACGGTTCCGTACCTTTCTTCTTTATTCTTTGGGACGGCGGAACCAGAGCGAACGAGAAGGGACGGGACGAGACTAACAATAAGATCGTCGAGCCAACTTTTAACTCGCGCCACGCGGATGCCGAGCGATTACCGTGTTTGCTCCACGCCTGCGCGTCTTCTTCTCCCTGTTTAACCCATCTTTCGCTCCGCGCAACTTCACCCTCCAACTCCGACCCCAGCTTTCCCTCATCTTCCTCGCTGCATCATCGCAGCCAAACCTGCCCACGCCAAAGGTTTGCTATTGCCCTACGGTGCATGGTAACCGCATGATACACCGCGTCTCTTCAATATTTCAGACCAATTGCAATTTCGTCGGGACGTCCTTCCTCGTGTTTGTTCGAGCCTCGATACAGATGGACGCTACACCATATTCGCGGTAGATCTTCCGACTCTTGTGCTTACGTAGGACGTCCCTATACGACCCTATACGACCCTATTCTAATCCGATCTAATCCGATCGAATCCGATCCAATCCAGTCTGTCCGCGTGTTTTCTAGTCGACTCGCGGCCGATCCAATTTACCTTAAACGAAACAGAATCTCTAACGGTATTATTACGTAAAACGTGCAACTTGCCCACATGTTTTTTTAGTACAATGTCGTTGCAACACGATTCGTCGGGCAAATGATACCGTAATTTCGTTGTTCCTTGCGTTGCTCTTCCGGCCGATTACGCGTTCCTTTGCGGTGCGATCGGCTTGCGGAGATTCTATCGTATCTCCCCCGAAATTACAGGGAAAACGAGAGTTCGTATTCCTCATTTCCAAAGAGCGTTATCTTCGATAGTTATAGTTGGCGTGCGGCTCCTATCTGTTGCACTCGTGCAAATGCAAGGAAGATGGAAAGAGAAAGGGGGATGGCTCATGCGTCTAAATCTATTTTATATTGTCGACACGAATAGAAGTCGGTGACAGCGACACTTGCACGTTTTCATTCGAGCGCAAAAGCTGATAGTCTACTTGCCAGGACGCATATAGATATTCGAGTTTCTCATCAAATTCCGACTACAGCATAATTAGCAAAACAGAAACGATCTTATTCTGTTCCCGATGCTTTTCTATCTATATGCGGCTGTCGGCTACAAATCTTTTCCATTCGCGGAGGTGTTCTTCTATCGGTGTTTGCAAAATTGGTGCCCAATAAAAGTGCTACTCCTTATACATATGTTTAACATACGGCGGGAACGATAGAATTCAATTTCATTTTGGTTCGTGAAAATTGGAACAAGGAGATATCGCCGCTGAGGCGCGACGCGGCGAGGAACGCCACCCGGTGCAATTTTTCTACGCTTGCCTTTCATTGTCAGTGGAATACGGTTCGTACTGCAGCCTTCCTGGCAAACCGTCTCGACGCATTGCGTCTAATTTCAACGAACCTGGCTAGCATATTCGCTAAGATTACCCCTATCGAACGACTAACCACCACTCCTCTCTACTCTTCCCTTGCATTTACGCTAGCACTGCGATTGTCGTCCACTTATTGTCTCGCCTGTCCCATTTTCACCTTTCCTTACAATTTTCAAATGAGAAAACGATCGCTGCCGATCGATTGTTATATCCGATTCTGTATCAACATCTTTACCAACCTTAAATATCTTTCCCGGATAAGCGGTTTATAGGAAAATAGTTCGATCAAAATCTACCTAAACTACGTACTTTCAAATACGATTCAAAATATATATGTATATACTTACATATTTGATGCCACGCAGAAAGATAATTGACAGAGTTTCTCTTCAATTGAAATAATGCACTTTATCGTGGGCAAATGACAGGTTACTTGGTAGTTTAACCTCAAAAAGTTGAAACACTGAATACTCAATCATTCAATAGATGTACTGCGATACTCGTTTCGCTGCGATTCAAATAGGGGTACCCTATGCATTGTAACATAAACAAGGCATCATGGAAAACTCACGGAATCGACGATGATTTAAACGGCGAACACTGTGAACAATGTAGTACACAAAAACAGAACAGCTGATCGTGAAACGGAAGTAAACAATTCGGGCAGATAGTGACATCTGTCGCCGAGGACTTTAAATATCAGCGACGAACGACGAGTCTATTTACTCGAATGTTTCATGCCGTGTAACATGTATCGGCTTGTGCAAAGTCGTGTCGTGTTCAGAAATGTTGCGAGCGTAATAAGTTAAGAAGTAAGAAGTAAAAAAGGGTCGGTCGCCCGACTTCGCGTTAACATTGTTATGTATGTGTGTACTATTTGATACACTCATTGCAAAATGGACTTGATGGTCAAAGATCAAATGATAATGTCTAACCTATTCGGCTTATTTTTGAAGGAAAATACGAGAACGTGTATTTAGTTCGAAATGATTGTTGGTTCGCAATGACTTGGAAAATCATGGGGAAGCTTGTTACACGAATCAGGAGAACGTTTCAGACTTTAGCCTATTAGACGTATCAAACTCGTTTACGATGACGTCAATTACAATCTACTAAGTATAATACGATGAACAAGTCTAGAATGGGATCAGAGTATATTCCGCTCGTGGAGGACGACATGTCGAAAACCCGACTCGTCCTGCCTTTCGCTAAAATAGCATGGTTTACTGTGTCTCTACCGTTTCTAGCATTTATTTTTTGTGTCATATGGTCCATCGTGTACAATTTTGAGCATTCTACTTCCACACATTGCAAGGTATTTGCCATTTCCTCTACTAAAGTGTTCAAAATATTTGCATACGCGTTACGTGCAATGCGTGCAACAGTAAAAGTAACGATAACAATATAAATAACAAATCAGTTTTTCCACTAGGTTTACAATGTTTTACCATCTGTCTCTGCTACCATTGGACATTATAAGCCGCAAAGAAACATATGGAAAGCAGCTATAGCTGTGCAAGCGTTAACCAGAGTTTTAGTACTAATAATGTATCATCGTTACTATAAAGAGCATATTTACAAGTGGGCACAAAATATTGGTAGCGTCGCTACGGTTACCTACGCTGTGGAAAATATATCTCTCGTAACGCTGAGCTTTTGGAGTTCGGATGAAAATTATGGTAAGTATGTATATGAATCATTTCCAATATGCCAAACATCGTCTAACCTATGTTTCTCTTTCAGCCTTCCACAAATTGTCCTTCATAGTATTTCTGATAATGTCCTTTATTCATATGCTCGTGGCATATTATATCGCGAGAAATTGTTGTAACATTGGAAGGGAATCTTGGGAAGCTAATTCCTTAAGGTGGAAGAGGCGATCGATGGTATTAAACGTATTGTGTATAATGCTTGCCTGCTATTTTTTTTACAGGCACAATAAATACTGCGAACCTTTAGGTGAGTTTATCGATTTACAAGAAAACAAGCGCAAACTGATATCTATCGGATCAAAATATTTATTTGCAGTTTACTCTATGTTTGCGTTAAGTGAATACGGCGTTGTTCTTTCGAATATGGGCTTCCATTCAACAGCAGCCTGGGACTTTGCAAACACTCGCCTTATGATATCGGGAACAGGGTTTAGAATAATTTGACCCAACGTTCGACGGACGTTTTTAATCTTCAGATTCCATCACTTATTCCATACGCTAGCATATTTTTGTTCACTTGATATTTCGAACTCATTCTTTCGCACATCAAATCACGTACATATATCGTTGTTGCGCTAACGAAATTCATGTAACGGTATAGAGATGTTAAAGTTGAACATTGCACTGAAAGAATTATTCTTCCCGTGAAAACAACCTTTTTTGCGAACAAGATGTTGAGTATCCTTTATTTCACAATCCGCTAAATGCAAGAATTCTTTGCAGAAATCACTTTCAGGCATACATTTACACGTACCTTTTGCTCAATGGTACAAGATTTTCTCTGCAGCGTACATTGCTATGGAAAATTTTTTCACCTATTTTTCGCAGTTACAACTTAAAGTCAGTTTCCAATTTATCCGCAATGTATTTAGCGATTGCCAAGGAGCTGGTTGCAGCGGGAGAAGGCGCGTTCCGACAGTGAATTACCCTGCTACCGATATTACCTTTTCCACTGTCGAAAACAAAGTCGTCTACTAAATTACCATTACTATCCAATGCCTGAGCCCGAACGCCAGACGGTCCCCTGTAAAATTAAACGTGTTATAACACGTCTATACTGTATAAAGAAAACAAGAACAAGATGGAAAGGGAATTGCACCCTGCATCTACGATAGAAACAGCGAATTGCCAGCACCTACATATTTCTTTACCTTTTTATATCTTTGCTGGTCACTTCGGGAATAAATTTTTTCAAATCTCGTACTGCGAGTGGATAAAAGATTGACTTGATCACTTCTTTGCATCCTGGTACGAAATATCGGAAGCAAAGTTTATACAATCCAGGAAACTTTACCATTTCAATGCAATCTTTTATATTTACATCTCGCCATCTGAATGAGCATAATAACAAATAAATGCGAATATGTTTGTAATATAATGTGCGGGCAAAGTATGATGTATAACGTTTGGTATAGTACCGATAACCCTCCCTGGCAAAGGCTAAGACGGCATTCGGACCGAGCCAAATGTCGTTATTCATTCTAGGGGTAAAATGAACGCCCAAAAATGGAAATCTGGGATCCGGGACGGGGTATATATTGGTAGTACACAAATGCTTCTTGCTTTCGTTTAACAGCAGGTACTCTCCCCGAAATGGAACGATACGTGGACTAAGATCGCATCCTGTCATTACAGCTAATCGGTCTGAATGTAAACCGGCGCAAGTAAGCACATATTTTGCCGTAATAGTCTGCAATGTAACATCACGCAGATCGGATATTACAAGAGGTACGGTTGAAAAAGTGTTATAAAAGAAAGTGAAGTTATTAGTTACATTAGTTTTGGACTGCACCGAAATCGGTGCCAATTCATTCTTCCCCTTCGTTTCTTTCGTTTCCGTGAAACCAGTGACTTCGTAATTTAAAAATATTTTGCCGCCCTGCTTTTCAAAATCTTTTGCAAAATGTTTGCAGACCAAGGCCCAATCAACTATACCCGTCCATGGAGACCATAATGCTTTCTCTCCCTGTGTAGTAAATATATAGAGATTTGTACGTCGGTAAATACATACATATATGTTTGCCCGATACTAATCGTAAGAAGAGACGAGACTAGACAATTTCCAGTACTTGACATTTAGGTTCATATTTCGATATGCAGTCCTTTTCAACCAGTTGGATATCGGGTACATTGTTTTTTGTTGCCCGGTCTAATAGTTCGTCGAGTCTTGCAATTTCTTGTTTGGTATGAGCTACAATGAGTTTTCCAACTTTCTTGTGGGGTACATCATGTTTGCAGAAATATTCGTACGACAGTTTTAAACCTTCCACGCATAGTTTTGCCTGCAATCATTTCCTGCCAAATCAAAAACCTCTTAACGAAGCGTTATTCTATTGTGCAATGAAAAGGCATATGTATATGTAAAAGGCGCATCTTAAAACTAGTAAAATGGAAAAATAGAGATGAAAGAAGAAGAAGCAAGACAAGGAAAATACATAAGTACTGCTGTCGTACTTTCATACTGCCCGGTTTGTAATAAATGCCGGCGTGTACAACACCGCTGTTGTGCCCAGTCTGATGCTTTGCCAGGGCATCTTCTTTTTCAACGATCGCCATTTTTAAATTGGGGTGCCTCATTATCATTTCACGGGCAGTGGCGCATCCAACAATGCCACCCCCCACGACAACTAGGTCGTACGTGTCGCCTGAGTCGGAGCTGCAAATAATTATACATGTTATCTTTAAAGATGATTCGAAATAGCGAACTAGCTTAATACAAGAAACGGAGAATTCTCGAATTTACTAACCAGGAAGAAAAAGCACAACGACGCGCGTGAAAAAGTTGCTGCAGAAAGATTCTTTTCGACAAAGGTGCAATCATGTTTGCGTTAACACTGTGATCGGTTACATAAAATTTCTGTAGAAGAAAAAACAGAATACATATGAAAATGCCTATGTTAAATATTATTTTAACGAATTAATTTTTCTACGTAGAACGATTTGCACGACAAATAATTTGTCCATTGGCAACTAATAACTAGCATCGTGTAAATTAATTCGTTTATATACATATTTTGATAAACATTTTGTGACTGTCTACTTCGGCAGATTCATTGACATTTACGACTCGATATAAGACGTTTGAACATTGTCATTTTACACTGGCCAAATATGAATCGAAGTTGTGAAGCAGTAGACGCATACGTATGTATGCATGTATGTATGTGCATGTATGAATGAACGTTAATATTTGCTGTTCTTTCGCCCAACTTTTACCTTAAGGCAGTAAGTTTAACAAGATTTTTCGACTTCAGAGCACATGGTAGCATGTGCTCGGATTATGTAAGGACAGGTTCCGCAATTAACCCTTCATCGCATTCTGCGTTACCATGTTTCAATGATACTTACGCAAATTCTTTAACAACAGTTCAATTATGCATGCGCGAGATCAAGAGGCGCGTGCGTTAGCCGACAAAGACAGAATAAATCGAATAAATAATATCAGCAACAAATTGTGGCGTTTTCTTACCTGAAAAGCTGTTAAAAAAATCTATTACGGAATGCAATTTTCTGCACAATGTATAGTCTGCTGGTTCATTCCTTCGTATACCGAATTAAAAGATCCTCACGCGTACACGTACGCATTCCTAACGTTAATTCTCTATATACTGCTGAATGTCGCTTGATAAAGTCGTATTATCTGGCATGTGGCGCCTCCACGTATTTTACCACATACCTTTTCTAATGTCGAATTTGACGATGATGTTATCGCTATAGATATCGAATATTGTAGAAATATGCGCCCATTACTTTGAACGTGTAACATCATTCTACAATAGAAATCACATATTCTCGGATGCTAATCGATAGTGTACCAACCAATGTCTCGTTTTCTTTTTACGCACGTTATGTAACTTTTCGTGATCTCTGTCATTGGAACACATTTGACAAATTTTCTTCTTTTTTCGTATTAGTTTTCTAAATGTAAAATGACGATGGGAAATAGATTGGTACACGAAGATGGTACGATAGAATGAAAAGAGTGCGATCGAAAGGCCGCGGGGAGGGTTTTGTAATCAGGGCTGTAGTAAGGGTAAGATTCCAGTAAGATTGCAATCATAGTCTGCAAATTAGCGATTCCCCAGAAAAAACCAATAGAGGAAGGAAGTACTCTGTGTGGTAATCGTAAAAGATTATCTCACGGAGTAGTCAAACCTTTTTTACAGTATGAGAATAGGACCCGCAACCAACTAAAATTTGCACCAAATTATTGATATTTGTTAGATAATCAATTGCAATCTGTAACGCAACATACATTGATTTATTTTGATTTTTTGGTACACAACGCTCCTGAAAAATATGTACCCATCCATAAATAATATGCATCCCACGGTGGCCCGTTAAACGACAAGAGACGCCCCTGTGCCATGATGCGTGAATGCGATGCGCATAGGTAGTACAGCGTCCGAAGTCAGTCAACCCGGTGACGTCTTGTAGCGTGCATGGGAAATGGCAGGGTAGAATTGTTGCGCCGGTATTTACAAAATTGTAATTGAAATTTGTAAAATTTGCGCGCACCGTGCACCTCGGTATATTCATAAGTGAATCGCGCTACCACAGCAACAATTACAACAGCCAGAGCACGTCGATTCCATGCAGTAGAATTGTTACGGGAAAAGACACAAGATTCGCGTTGGGGCGTCTGCTGCTAATCGCTTCGGCGAATAATACATTATCGGCAATTTGACAATCTCCGCGTGATGTACGAGCAGTCGATGAGCGAAGGATAACCACGCGCGGATGAAGTAACACTTGGTCGTAATGAATGCAACCGATTCTGGTTCGATCGAAACATGCATCGTTTTGGTGAGCTATCTACGTGCGGCGAGTAAATCCAAGGACGCCATCAGAAGAGACTTGATGGTTTTTCTCGCGGACTAGATGCGAGTCACCGTTTTCATTTGTTTACCGGACGACGCAACGGAGTGATCGAATCGCTGTCGAGATAGGAGCAGGCTTTCGATAAAGGACGATTGAGGAAGTAGAAATTGCACCCAGGAAGTGTAGCACGAACGGTCGAAGGATAGAGGAAAGCGTGATTGAAGGAAAGAAAAAGGGGTGTGCGTGTGCATGCGCGTGTGCGTGTGCCTGTATGCGTATTGCGTATACCTATGCGTATACGTATGCATGCGTGGTGGGTGAGGGTCATCGGTAGTAAAGTGATCTTCGAAGCGTAAGGAGGCGCGAAACGTTTGCCAGTATGGAGGACGAGTTGCGATGTCCCTGTTGCAAAGAACTGTTCGTCGAGCCGGTATTGTTACCCTGCTGGCATGCTCTTTGTTTGGCGTGCGCTGTTAACCTGCAGGCCCCACCGGACTCTCCTCCAGAGTCGACGACTGACTCGTCGAACGCACCTGGTTCCGACCAGGAAGCAGACAAGCTGTCGATTCTCTCCGAGACGGACTCAGGTGTGGTATGCAGTAGCACATCTACTAGTTCGCGACCTGGAAGCTATGTCGGCACACCTGGGAACGGAGGTTTCCCACCGTCTGGTGGCACTTTGTGCCTCTCTTGCCCCGTATGCCAGAAGATCGTTTACTTCGATGAAGGTGGAGCTCACAATTTACCCAAGTACAAGGCTATGCAGCATATTGTGGAGAAATATCAAGAGTCGCGGAATACCAGATTGCAGTGCCAAATGTGCGAGGGCGAGCCCCGGGATGCTACCGTCGCTTGCGAGCAATGCGAGGTCGGTTTCCTTTTTGCAAGCTTGTATTCTCCATATATTTCATATATTTCACATTGCCTGGTCTTTCTCTTCTTGGTTTGGCAATGATTTCGTCCATGCGCCTTTGACGCCTATTATTGCATTTTCATTTACAGTATATATCATTGCTCCAATTATTTATGCAAATCGTACGTTAGACAAAATTTAAAAAATCGGGTCGATCAGTAAAAAAGTATGAATCGCATGAAAGTGTGTATGTGTATAGGTATATTGCATACATATATGTTGTATATGGATAGCCATATACATATGTATGTAGTTCAGAAGGGAGATTTCGAAAACAGAATCGTGCTTCAGGTTTTGTACTGCGACGGCTGCAGAGAATTGTGTCATCCTAAGAGGGGACCTCTGGCAGCTCACAACTTGGGCCCGCCACGAGGCAGCTGGCAATCGAACGGTGGAGGCGGAGGCAAAGGTTCCCGCGGTCCAGCCTTGGAAACAACGCCGGCTTGCAACGATCACAACGGTGAACCGTTGACCCTGTATTGTGCTCTCTGTAAGATCGCGATATGCGCGCTCTGCCTTCGAGATCGCCATGCTGCTCATCCGCACGACGTACTTCCTCTGGCCGCTGCCTGCAAAGCTCAGAAGGTGAGTTTCTTCTTTATCCTGCCTTCCTTCGTATTCGCGTTTGCGTTGCAACGGCGCTTGCAACAAAGATCTAACCGTTACGTTTGCGCAGTATTTTGCCACCGAGGAGGCTCGGAGCGAAAAAAATACCCGTATTTCTTGCTGCCGTAAATCGAATGGATCTGACGGCGTTTCGATAGAGTTCCGTCTACACCTTTAGTCCACATTCTCTAGCAATCGTGCACGGTAACGGGAATCTTCACTGAAATGAAAAATTTATCGGCGACCTTGACCAAATTGGTTCCAACTCTATTCACTCCATTTCTGCGTTTATTTTGGAGCACGCATCCACTATGATGGAGCAATGACCGGACGCTAGGGTAGCTATAGATACTGCTTTCGATGTCGCGTGTGACCGCGGCGATGCGTCGCGACGTGGGTGTGCTCCCTAGCAATCCCTTGTATTTTCGTTCCAAACTTCCGGACACCTGATCGCGCTCCCCGCTTCGCAATCGCACACCTTTGCGATCTTCTTCATTCGTTTTTATACGTACGTATCGATTCCTGTAATTCGTACTTGTTGGCGTTTGTATATTGCTGTCTACCAGCAGATAAACAACTAAGATTCAACGTTCTTCCAATCTTTAATGTTCACACAGGAGCATGCTCGATTAATTGTTCGCGTTAAGGCAACGCATCCGGTCCTCTATGGGAGCCGAAAATTGCCGTAGCATTAGGGTGTACGTTTCGCGTTGTTCCGCATTGTTTGCTCGGCTTTTCAACGAGAAAGGGGGCCCCATGAATCCAGAGAAAAGAGAACGTCCACGTGGCATTTCCGTGCTCTCGATTATACGCGTACGGAAGAAATTGGAGCGCGTATGGGCTCTCGACAAGTGTCCTT
Source organism: Nomada fucata (assembly GCA_948146005.1). Classification (NCBI taxonomy): domain Eukaryota; kingdom Metazoa; phylum Arthropoda; class Insecta; order Hymenoptera; family Apidae; genus Nomada; species Nomada fucata. The sequence goes on from OX411282.1 coordinate 859,804, forward strand.
ATTATATTTTCGCTCCCCTGGGGATTCGCCTGTTCCTATCCATTCGCGGCGGTTTCTTTATATGCTCGCGCTATCGCCCCTGATGCACTGCAGCGTCTATCGCTACCGTCGCCGCCATGGAGCGAATCGGTGTGCCGGTTATCTCGTTTCATCGTGCGCGCTCAAAGGGTTCTCCCTGATATTCAGTTCCGCTGCCCACTAGTGTGTACCGTTCGCGAACGATACTCGGGACGGAACGCTAACCGCACATGAAACAACCGAACAGCTGAATAAGTAGATGCTTCCTCACGCTTCTTAAGAAGCAGAATCGCTTTCTTTTCTGTCTTAGCTTTTATAGTCCTAAAGGGCCTCACGGTACAGTCCTAAAGTTTTGCATACACGTGCACTACATATTAGTTTCCCTAAATGGAAATGAGCTGGAAAATGGCACAGAACGCCTTTCATATTTTATATGCATGACTAGCGTTTACCGACCATCGAACGTGATACAGAAAGCGAACACGGATGAATTCGAGCACTTTCTTCGTCACTCCTTCGTTGATTGTGCTGCTCCTTTGTCTCCTTTCGTTTTTTTGTAACGCGATGTAATGGATCGCCATCAAACGATGGCTCGCTTTCTCCGGTGCCCTTCTAAACGCATCTACTCTTGCTCTCGATGATAACGTTAACCGGCGGTACCGTTATACTCGCGAGAGCTGAGTACCGAATCGTGAAACGCTTATTGTCAGCGCATCGCGATTTCCTTCAATACCGTGACGCCTAACAGCCTTGCACAATTTTTGCGAACCAGCCCATACGAGGTACGAGCATACGAGAACACGATCTTGGGTTCGATCTTTCCGAGTGAAAATTGGGTACCGCGGTAAGAGAATTATGAGGCGAAAATCTAGGCAAGAAACCGAAAGTGCAACGGGGACGCGAGAATCAGCAAACGAAAATAGCTTTTGAAACAGTGCCAGCTTTTAATACCTCGTATGCGTACACGTATACATCGTATTCATTCTCGTCGGTATATCGTACAACCGTTTCGCACGTGTTCCTTTCATTATTTTTCCTGAGAATGTGATTTTTACGTATGGTAGAGATCGTACAGGATATAGTTATGGTAATTGGCGACTGTAATCTGCTTGCGATAGAATCGTTCCATGAATTGATTAGTGGCAGACCGTTCTGGCCGGTACAGATATACATATGTATATGTGTACATGTATGTACATGTATCTAGACACACGCACACACACACACACACACACACATATATATATATATATATATATATATATATATATATCGTTAGGCTATCTTAGATATTTATGGTGAGCGGCTCGGGTGTGATAAGTGCTGTGCACGCAGCTAGGGTAATAGTCTATGCAAGGACGAAAACGCACAGAGACTCGTTACATACTGCTACCCCGCACGAAATGTGCCGTGACTCTCTCTTTCTCTTTCTCTCTCTACCTCCCTACCTACCGCCCTTCCACCCTCTAGCCAGTTCGCTTCCTCTTCTTTACCCTTCGCCCGCCCTTAGTCTGGCCCGCTGATTTCATTCCGAATTTAACGATGGAAAATACACCCTAGCCAAGTCGATAGGTTTCTCTTTTCCCCTCTTCCCCTCTTCGAATCCCTTTCCATTCTTTCCATTTCTGCCTGCTATAAATTGCAGTTTGTCGACAAATCTTGTCGGTGATTTTCATTCTTACTCGAATAAATTTCCCTTCGCTCTTTGTAAATGAACTTTGGCTTCACTTCACGGTGAGCAAAAGACCTGAACGCACTTTGCGAACAACCCGATATATTATACGTGCTTCGTCGCGGTGCGTCATTGCGCTTGTCGCGGGTATCAACTTCTTTTTATTTTACTGGAACACTTATAGATCATAGATTTCCGTTTATCGAAAATGAAAACCGTGGGCAAAATTGGATGCACGAGTTTCAGTTCGCTTCGCTACACGATAGCTGGCCGTCGTTGCGGGGGTTAGTAACCGTTCCTGCCGTGTACAGGGTCTTGTTCTCATACGGTTACAGCGATGCGATATGCAAAATACCGGACGTTTTCTACAGAACATCAGCGGATATGCGGGAACAACGGGTTGGCATGAATAAAACCCGCTCATTTTTTATTACGCGAACGAATTTACAAACGACTCACTCCAATTTGTGCGTCCAATCTGGTGACTAGCGATCGAAGTTGAACTGGAGGGCAAATGTTGAAAGATGGTGCAGGCGTCGTAGTCGATTCGATGAATTGATGCATCAATCGACGACGACAATCAAACGTATCAAGCAGTACAGTTGTATCTATTTGCCACTCACAATTAGGGACATAGCACGTCTGAATATGGTAGCCGTGGTGGGACAACCGACGATCGATTCAGTTTGAAACCACTGCTCTCCTCCATCGTTGAAACATCTGGAACTTTATTTTTGACGAGGCTCTTGGAATACGCACACACACCCGGCGTGCTCTAGCACTTGGATCCTTAGCACGGCATATGTACACATTTCGTAACCGAATTATAGTACTCGCTTTTTGGGCTAGCAAGGCGGAAAAAGTTTTCCATCTTACTCGCTTGTCTAGCTCTGCCCCCGTGCCCCCTTGCCCCCATTGAAGGGACGGTGAATTATTGGCGATTTATAATTTGCGCAAATATTTCTGACTTGTACGCTAGCTCGACTCGTAAGTTGGAACGATATTTAGAGCTTCCAACGCGAAATAGATAATGAGGGGACATTTATTAATTGATAAGCCTCGCCTCTATCGATAGCAAGCTCGCAATGTAATAGTCACTGCGACCCAAGCCAAATAGTGGTTGATACGAATCGATACGAATTGCAGAGAAAAAATGCCGACTGGTAAGAGTAAATATCGCGTACATATTGATTCACTGGGATAATAGGTTGCGATGCGCGCATCAAGGAGCCTCGAGAAAGGAGAACAAGCATCGTCGACTGCTGCAATTGCAAGGCACGAGTGGCCAAACGAGATACGATCGTGCCACTTAATTAGTAGGTGAGCGCTGGGCTTTTGCCGCTTTATTTCAACGTCCGGTAGAGTATCCGATTAATACGACTATTCAGAAAAAGTTGCGTGGCCGATAGTTTTCCGCCGGCCGGCCGTCACTCGATGCAAAGAAGGTGTGCGCAGTGAAGATTTTTGCCACGCGTGTGTTTCGATGAGTTGCTGTCTCGCGACAATTTATGGCGGACACGGAAAGAAAAAAGAGTTTGCCCTGACGCGAGACGTTTCGTATGATTACAGACGGAGCTCTCGCAAAATTTGCAGCAGCTGTCGGAAAGGGCTCGTTCGACGACGGAATTCATCCAGAGGCTCAAAGGGATGACGGACAAAGTGCACGTGAGTATTCGCCTTGGACGTCCTTTTTAAATTTCCCGGCAGGGATGCGGTAGATACCAGCGGGCTTCCTCTTCGTGAAATTACGGAAGGTCTCCGCCTCCGTGCTAATTGCATCGACTGTCGCAACGGGTACACCCCTTCCTCTCTCCCTCCGACCATCCATTTTAGTTTCCTCCGCTAGATCGTCGCTTCCCTCGGTTGGTTGCTTGCACAAGCGTCGTCTCGGCGACGTCGACACCGACCCCGACTGCAGCCCAGCTAACCTCGGGTCGCGATCCAACTGAACAGCAATGTCCGAAATCACGTCGGTGTCCTTTAGATCGTATTATCTCGTGAAAAATGTATTTCTCTATTATTAGCTTAAAAGGAGCTGAAAGGAAGAAGAAAAAAAAAAATGTTTCCCTTTGTTAACAGGAAGAGTGTGTATCTTTGGAAGAGGAGGTGGAAGATAGGGTGGCGAATCTGGTGAGTCTCTTGCAGGCGAGAAAATCTCGGCTGATCGAAGCAGCCCGGCAAACCAGAGAAGCGAGGGTGCGATCTTTGAGAGACCAAGTGGGCAGATGTGCGTCTCACCTTCAGGCAACCACGGCTCTTCTAACTTTTTGTATCGAAGCCCTGAAAGAGACCGACAGCGCGGCCTTTCTCCAAATTGGTGGCATGCTCTCGGTTAGAGCCGCCACTGTCGCTGGTTCATGGGGGGGTTCCGAGGGGGTGCAAGAAATTGCTCGGCTGCCATTGCTCGATCTCACTCTGGACGACAAGCCGTTGCGACGCGCTATCGACCAACTTACCTTTGTTCAGTTGAAACGTAAGCTCGCCTCCTAAGCCGTTCACTGCCTTCTCCTTTTCGCACTTTTCGCACTTTTCTCTTTTCCACGACCTACCTAAACCTATCTAAAGTTTGAACGATAGCAATCGAAAGAATCGAACATTGAACTGAAATAAAGCGTCGTTGCACCGAAGTACTATTTACCCTCTGGTTCCTACCGCACCGTAGTTCGATGCTCTTCTCTTCGATTGTTCAGAGACGCGAAAAGGAAAAAGAAAAGGAAAAGGAAAAGGAAAAGGAAAAGGAAAAGGAAAAGAAATCGGATGAAAATCTGTTTTATATTGTCGATCGAACGTAAATAATTGCTCCATGTTGGACGCAGCATCCGAAGGAGAAGAACGATTTCCAATTGCAGGTAATTTATCGAAGGGAGTAAAATTTTTGGGATCTAGGGCCGCATCTCGGGAAATTTTCTACCGAAAGTAGTTGCCTTCTTTCAGCTCTGAAATTTCTCGATAAACTTTCCCACTTTGATACGGAGGGCAACAGTTTACTGTCGGTAAAAATTTGTTCGATTGGCCATACTTCTTGCATACACATGTATGTACATGTTTGTACTATTGTACACGTGTTTGGGGACAATTTGAAAATTTGTTTCGTTCTGGTTGCTCTACCGTGTATGTTCTTTAGCAAGTTTCCTTGTTACATCGTAATCTTTGTTCCGACCCTTTTGGAAATTCTTTCGTCGATGATCGATCGGTATATTTAATTAATAATTCTTGTAGCGCCCGGAGCTCCTATTTTGATACCGGAGGAGTGTAGCGCCGAGAACAATAGCGTGACCGTTGCCTGGCAGCCACCAGCAGGGCATGGAATCGTCGGGTGCGGCGGTCAGAGAGGCCCCGCGATCGAAGGATACCTACTGGAATTGGACGACGGATGTGGCGGAGAATTCAGGGTAAATAAGAGTTTGTTCCTTCCACGTAAATGGTTGTAGATGAGAATTAGCAAGCTTTCGTCGAGTGCTGTGCTATCCGAATGAATTATTCCGCGGTACGTTTGTCCAGGAAGTGTACTGTGGTCGAGAAACGATATGCACCGTGGACGGGTTGCATTTCAACTCTCTGTACAACGCCAGGGTGAGGGCATTTAACAGCTCCGGGGAAGGCGAGTATTCGGAGTTGATCGGTCTTCAGACAGCGGAGGGTGAGTATGTTCCACCGCTCCATTCGTTCTTTCGCGCTCAGCAGTTTCACACCTGTCGGCTTTTCCCTCGGGCCCAACAAAGCAAATGGAAAATGGAAAATGGACGCGGCGGTATCGAACGAAAGGTCAACGAACGGAAATGTTGGCTCGAGTTCAAGCGTTTTTCGCCGAGTCGATTACGCGATCGAAAATTTCTACGTCCGACGTTTCGAACGAAAACGAATGGCACGTCGAGTAGAACTGTTTTCGTCTTGCCTATCTCTGTGGAGCACTATGGAGAAAGTGCGATCCACTAGCCGCGCTTCCAATTACCATTTCGGGGCGTTCGGTTTCCGATATTCGAAAACCGGTGCATCTGCCGACGAGTAGAATCGATCGGTCCCGATTATTTACCGGGCGTTCGTATGCTTCTGTTGTACAGTTGCATGGTTCTCGTGGGCTGTGGGCGTATCTGGTATGCCACAGGAGGTTTCGATATCCGAGGACTCGATGAGCGCGTCCTGCGAAGGCTACGAGCACAGGGTAGTTTTATCGAGCGTTGGTTTTTCACGGGGCGTTCACTACTGGGAGTTAACGATCGACCGATATCACAGCGATACCGATCCAGCGTTCGGTATAGCAAGAGCCGAAGTGTCGCGGGATCGAATGCTCGGTAAGTGGACCGCTGATTATTATTCCCTCGAAATATTAGTCGGCGATCACATCGTTTCTTCACCGCACACAGGCAAGGACGACAAAGGTTGGAGCATGTACATAGACCGGCAACGTTCTTGGTTTATGCACGGCGGAGGTCACGCGCAAAGAACCGAGGGAGGAGTTCAACAGGGGTCGACAGTGGGTGTTCTATTGGATCTAGACACTACCCACACGCTTCGTTTCTTCGCGAACGATCAACCGCAAGGCGGGGTCGCGTTTCGCGATCTCTACGGAGTTTTCTATCCAGCTATCAGCTTAAACCGTGGGGTGACCGTCACTTTGCACACAGCTCTCGACGTTCCCCGTCATTTGTTGGCGTTGCACGAAGAATACGCGTCCGATACGATCCAGAGCTAGGGGTATCTGATCGTCCTGAAGAAGGGCCTATTACAGGACGGTAGCACGCTCGGTTCAACTTCGTCGAGCGACAAGCCATCGAGGGAATCGAACGGTTTACTCGAAAGGATCGTCGAGGAGAGCCTCGGTGAGACCAACTGACGATCGCGTACGAGCGAACGACGACGCGTCGACGTCGCTCCGATCGGTCCGAGAATTTTAATTAATTTTTTTCTACAGGTATCGAGGAACGGCTCGATATAATCTATTTCGAATATCTACTTTGCCGTTTCCCGCGAAAAAAAGGTCGAAATTAGCTTTCGATATAGACGCGACTTTGCACGTCTCGAGCAATTTTTCATCGACGACATCGTTTACGTTCACTACCGTTTATCCAGCCGTACCAACGATTCCTACGATCGACCCTCCGTTTGCATAGAATCCACTGCCACTAACGAGAGATTTATCGAATCGAAGACTGCCATTTTCGTCGATCGACCGTACTTTTATTCATATCGATACGTATTAACTGTGACACGGCGTAGCCATTAAGATAAATTCTATCGATATTTAAGCAAGCTGCATTGCGACCAGCGAAAAGGAAACAAGCCAGAAAGACGGAGAAGAGGCGGGGGAAAAAGAGCGAAAGCAACTCGACCGACAGGCACGCACGCACGCACGCACGTACGCACGCATGCACGCAAGCGCGTATAAACTCTAGTGTAACGAATACGCGTTAATTTCTTCTAGTCCTCGATAACATTTTTCGCGCTCATTTATTTCCTTGTTTCAATTTTATTACCCATCGGGTTCTTTCTCTTCTCCTCGTCTTTCGACTTTTTCAATTGTTCTTTTCTTTTTTATTCTATTCTTGAATCACCCGTTTCTCCTTTCTCCTCTTTTCCAATTTTCTCCAGCTCATTTAAGATAGATGTTGCAGCGCATACGCTCGTAATACCGTTTCTCCCATCTACAGGGAGGATCAACGTTGGCGTTGTATATAATTGTATATACGTACTCCGATCGTATTTGCAATGAATTTGAATCTCTTGTATCTACAAGTCTATCTGATCAGTAATAAACGCACCAGAAACAGTGAGAATCGAAATAATTGGAGATAGGAACCGTATTTTTTATTTCCACATTCCTCGTTCCATTCTTTGAATTCGTCCCTTTTACCCCAGGTATAATATAGGTCAGTGATTCGAACGACTATTCTTACCACCATGCCGCGTAACCACTGTGCCGATCGGACAAAATCCTCGTCTTTAAGTAGAAGAAAAGAAGACGTTGCGGAGGGACTCGAAGAGATTCGAATTACCTCCTGCCGAGCAAACCAGAAGCCAGGGAAATGGCGCGATGGTAGACGAGACACCGCCGAGTCTCGTCTTTCACCGCAAAACCGAGCGAAGGGGAAGCAAATCTCGTTCTCGCACGCGTTTCGTGGGAAAATTGTAGAGAAAAGCGACGCGAAAGAAACCTTGGGCGAATTAGATCGATGTGCGCCAAACCTAAGTCGAACTACTTTTTTAATACCGACAACTTTAAAATTGACTCGTAGCCTGCAATGAACCATCACGGCGAAGATGCCTTTCTCGGCACGTTGCGTCGGCTTGGAATTCGAATCTGATACTTCGGTCTGGCTGTGCCTTAGCGATCGTTTCAACTATTGCTGCAGAGTGCTAAATAAAATCGGCGACACTTGCAAATCATCTTAAAGATTTTGGTAGCACTTTCAATTTCGCAGTTGTGCGAGGTGATAGCACCGATGAGGTATAAGAAAAAAGATACATAGTTTATGGAGCAGCACTCCCACTAACTTTTGCTACCAGCCGCCAATGGGAATAAGTCAGGCAGGAATAAATTTAACATGAAAAGAGGTAAACTTAGCGATCGAAAGCATTAAAACAGCATTGAGTTCCTCCATAGATGAGAATGCGCGTCCACCGACGACCTCAAGGTGTTATGTAGACTGTAACGCATATTCTGTTGCCTATCTGCAGGCGCTCGTTCTGTCGTCTGCTGCTTGCACAGCGTGGCTTCACTCGGAAGATCATTGACCTGCACTTCCCATTGTAACAGCAAGAAAGAAGATAGAAGATCTTATGGCGCATACTTTAGGTATAGTAAACTGATTTATAAAAATTGTTTGTAACCATTAGCGCATAAGAATAATTCTGAACAATTGAGTAATTACTTGTTATGTACACCTCTTATATATTTTATTTTGTATTCAGTTCATTCAGCAGATCTTATATAAATCTTAATATTATTACATTACTATTACCAGTTCTACTGAATGCCCTGAATCATCAAACATTAACTAGGGATTACTGCCCACTGTAGTTATTTAAGTGGACAGAGTGTTTAGTTCTTATTGCTATTGCTCTTGAATTCTCGTTTCTGTTTTTGTATCTATTTGAAGTTACAAGTATTCTGTTCTATTTTTTATCCTACTTCTAATATAGATTCTTATGTTTTCTAAAGCCCGAGAGGTATTTCTTCAGTAAGATAATATATGTTTCGCCTTGAGAAATACATTTTCTTATTCCTTAAGCAGCCGTTCCTTTTTTTAACAATGAAATACATATGTATACTTTTATCTTAATTCATAAATCAATTAATATCTGTAAATATGTGCTTGAAACTACGCGGGTCTCTACCATATTTACAGCGTCAGCTATGGTTCCGCCATCTATGCACAACTCCTTGAAACTACTCGCGCCTGCTAGTATCGCCATCTATACAGAACTCTTTGAAACTACTCGCACTTCTTACTTATCTTAAGTGTAGATATAGCAGAAGCCCGGTCGTTGCATTCACGTCTGTATAGATGGCGATACTAATGACTCTAGATAAAGCAAACAAACATGTAGTTTTGAGCAGCTTTTCATAGATGGTGAAACTGAAGCCACTTTGGGTGTAGATAAGACAGGGATACGAGTGGTACGTAATATCATGCACTTCCTTATAAATAGCGGTACGACAAACTAAATAAAATTTGATTATGTGTGTCTTCATTTATAAAATTAAGTTAATGTTCGAAAATCCTTTCGTACTCTCATTTATATATGAAGAAAGTGTTGCCCTTAGTGTACATATAACCTATCTTTACAATACTATCTTAACTCTTGCACTCTCATCTTCCGTTTCGCTATTTCTTTTCATACCTTCCCTGCTTTACGTATTACATTATTTTGTACCTCTTTATCGCATATCTATTATAAATCTATTCCATTCCTTCTTGTTTAATTAACAAGTTCCATTGTTACTTAGGTATTCTAGTAGTGTCGCTGTTCTAATATATTTAAAGCTTCCATTATATCTTGCTTTTTTAATTTTTATGTTTCGTTACTGCTGTTGCATTTCATAGCCTCTACTTTTAAGGCTCGGCGACAATTCCTTATCTTTGATCTCATTAAATTCTCTCTTACGAGACTTGTTCCCCTCCTTCTTGAATAATTCTTTTCTTCTCTTATGTTTCTGGTTTGGGCCTCCCTTCTTTCTTCTGTCTCCTGTTACATACTTACTAATATATTTTTTGTGTGTGCAGGTTTCGCAGGCAAAGAGTAATGAGCATTGACCGGCACTTCTCATCACGCATAAGAATAAGAAAGAAGATAGAAGAACTTTTGCCACATACTTTAGTTATCCTTTAGTTATAGTAAATTGGTTTATAAAAACAATTTGTAACTGTTAGCACATAAGCTTAATTTAGAACAATTGTGTAATTAACTGTTCTGTATATCTATTACATACTTTATTCTATATTCAGTGTATTCAGTAGATCTTATATAAACTGTAATATTATTCATATTACTGTTACAAGTTCTACCGAATGTGCTAAATGTAAAATGAAAGATATAATAAATACTTTACATATGCACAAAGTTACACGATTCTTGTAATTGATACAAGATTTAGTTGTACACTATATTGTAAACCGACATAACAGAATAGTTCCTAAGTATTAGCATGTAAATTTGAACTACAATGTTTCTGTAACTTGTATCTTCATCAATTAATTTAAATAAATCTTTATTGAAAGGAATTCTACTGCTCTTGTTATTTTTAATCCTTAACAATCCTTGAAAAGACCTAATTCCAACTCCTTAAACAAGTACTACCGTGCAGGAACTTTAAATGCAAAGTCCCGAAGCGGAGAACTTGTAAAAATAGACCTCAACATTACTAAACGTATTAAGCGCCTTACAACAATTCAACCAGGTTGCAAAGCAATGCCTAGCGAAAATGAAATACGGTTGCAAATAACACCTGGCGAAAACTCAACAAAGTTGCAAAATTCTCGAGATAAATATGCAACAATGTTGCCACAAAAATTTGGTAACAAAGTGCAAAAATTCTCGAGAATAATTTGCACCAATGTTGCGCCAAAAATTCTGCAACAAAGTTGCAAAAATTCTCCAGAAAAATTTGCAACAATGTTGCGCCAAGAATTTGGCAACAAAGTTGCAAAAATTCCACAGAACAATTTGCAACAATGTTGCGCCAAGAATTTGGCAACAAAGTTGCAAAAATTCCACAGAACAATTTGCAACAATGTTGTGCCAAAAATTTGCAACTTTGTTGCATTTTCTTAGAGCTCGAATTGCAACTTTGTTGCAAAATTTTTCGGGTAACTTTGGTGCTAATTTTTCACATCATTTTTGCAACATTGTTGCGTTTTCGCGGGACGCGTTATAAGCGAAATAACGTCACGTTCCAGGAATTTCGGAGTACTTAATTTTCTGTCCATCTACCAACCAATTTTGCAAGAACACCTAGAATTTGCTGCTTTCAATTTTAATAATGTGTAGGGCCATTTTTACAAGTTTCTCGCTTGAGGATTTGGCATTCAAAGTCCGTCCACGTTACTTCTTGTTTAAGGACGTGGAATTAGGTATTTTCAAGGATTGTTAAGGTGTGAAAATAAAAAAAGCATTAGGATTCTTTTTATTGAAGATTTATTTAAATTAATTAATGAAGATACAAGTTACAGAAACATTATTTAACACAATCACAACAATAGTGTAACTTGTGCATATATAAACTATTTATAATATCCTTCATTTTATATTTAGCACAGTCAGTACAACTTGTAGTAAAAGAAATTACAGTATATACAAGTTCTACTGAATATGCTGAATATAAAATAAAATATATATTAGGTATGCCATAACAGTTAATTACACAATTGTTCTAAATTAAACTAACGGGATAATAGTTACAAGCTATTTATATAAACTAATTCACTATAACAACTAAAGTCTGTGGCAACAGTTATTCCTTCTTCTTTCTTGCTTTTATGCATGATGAGAAGTGTCGGTCAATGTTCCTTACTCCTTGCCTGCGCACACAAGAAAGTATATTAGTAAGAATGTAGCAGGAGAGAGAAGAAATGTTATGGGATATATAGAGGAAAAAGAAAGAAGAAAGGGCCAAGAAGCATAAGAGGAAAACAGGTTTACTTGAAAGGGAGTGGGTCGTGGGGTGGAGGTTCCTACTAAAGAAGGAACTGATCGTTCCTTGAATCAAGACTTTAATTAAAGACGTCATTGATTAAAATTGGTTCATTAGAACTCGAGATAATTGCATTTATTTATAGATATTATAAACATTAGATTATAAATGTATTTACCTTTGTTCAAGATCTTGTTTGTCGTACAATGAAGTAAACAATGAAACTTACAATGTTACTACACATATTGATTTTAATATAGATTGTAACACTGCGTTTGCTACACTGTATCGATATGTAAATGATAGCACGAAACGATTTCCGAGCAATATTAACTTTGTTTTATAAATGAAGTCATAAATAACTAAATTTTATTAAGGTTATCGTGCCCCTATTTATAAAGATGTGCTTGAAATTATGTACCATTCGTATGCCTGTCTTATCTACACTCAAAGTAGCCTTCAGTTTCGCCATTTATAAAGAAGCCTCGAAACTATCCGTGTCTGCTTTGTTTAAAGTTATTAGTGTCGCCATCTATGCACAACTCCTTCAAACTACTAGTGCCTGCTATGGAATCACCATGTATGGGGAACTCCTTAAAACTATACAGGCCTCTACCATATTTACACTCAAGGTAAGTAAGAGGTGCGAGTAGTTTCAAGGGGTTCTGTATAGATGGCGATACCATAGTAGGCATGAGTAGTTTCAAGAATTCCTGTATAGATGGCAATATCATATCAAACGCGCGTAATTTCAAGGAGTTACTATGCATGCAAGAGTAGGAGCAGAGGAGAACAATAAAAGGAGCAAAAAGCCATAATGAAAGGTTTAGATATATGCATGACTCACGTGTCCAACACTGGTTCAGTAAATAATAGTTCTTCAACGGATCATTGTTCATACGCAGAGGACGCTGAAATCAGTGTCGAATTGGCAGTCACTTCGTGCTACTAAAATCCATAAGGTAACCATGTCTATTCTATATCTCGTCTGTGCTTAGATAGTCTTCATGAACTTTATCGATAAGTAGATTCCGATTTAAAAAAAGCAGCCATTTTTAGTTAAGTCTGACGGAATCTCTGCGTTCATCGCACCATTCTCTGGCGCTTTAAATTCTTTTCTTCTTTAATTTCTAGGTGTAACATAACTTGTGTTAAAATCAGAAAATACCAATGAAAACGAAATAATCGTTAGCAATATTAATCTAACGCTTGATAGCAGTTTTAATTAGGTGAGACATATTTTTCCCGTAATAAAAACCATACACTCATAAACAAAACAAGTGATTTTATGAAATAGTGGGGGCACAGCTGTGCCGTCCTGCACGTTCGATTGCAGTCAAAGCATTAAAAGGATTGGATGATCCCATTAGTTTTCATTCCAATCGGAATTACGGCCTAATAATGGGTAATGCGGGAAGCAACCAACCCGTTGGTCATCATCATACTAGCAGCACAAACAGGGAGCACCGTCACACTAAAGAATATCCTCCCCCTTCGCCAGGGAAGGAAGGCCAAGCGTTTGTCTTTGATAAAAAGCCAAGTCAGAAATTAGTTTTTCAATCCTCTCATGAGGAAGAAGAACCTTATTATGCAAAAGTAATTTTTATGCACTAATTCACAGAACGAGCAATTAGAACTGTGTAATGGTATTCCTTAATTTGCGCATTAATTTTTTTTTATCAACAGACTAACAATCAACCAGATGGGGATGACTTTAGTTCCCAACGTCCGCGTTCTAATACAGTATCCGAGGGAACTAAAGTAGCAGATAGCAAAGTATTGCCAACAGTCTTCAAATGGGAAGGAGGTGGTAAACAGGTTTATATCAGTGGAACATTTACTGGGTGGAAGACATTGCCAATGGTTAAAAGTCATGGGGACTTCGTAACAATTATTGACTTACCAGAGGGTGAACATCAATACAAATTTTTTGTTGATGGTGAATGGAGACATGATCCAGATATAGTAAGGAATTATGTTCTTTCGTCTGAATCACATTGAAACATTTCTCTGATCTATTTATATGTTAATTGCGCTATGTTTCTGCAGAAAATTGTTGATAATGGTATGGGCTCTAAAAATAATTTAGTATCTGTAAGGAAATCTGACTTTGAAGTTTTCCAAGCACTGGCCAAAGACAGTGAGGGTGTTATTAGCAGTGCTCAGACTGAATATGGGCAAGAAGTTCCACCTCATAAACCTTGGGAGAAAGTGGCTGGACCACCGATACTGCCACCACATTTGCTTCAAGTTATTCTAAATAAAGATACCCCTTTATCGGTAAGTAACTTATCTAAAGGCAAACAATACGTCTTATTATAATGTTTAGTAATACTTGTATATTTTGTAGTGCGAACCAACGCTTCTACCTGAACCAAATCATGTTATGTTGAATCATTTGTACGCTCTAAGCATCAAAGACAGCGTGATGGTTTTATCGGCAACACATCGCTATCGCAAAAAATATGTTACGACTTTATTGTACAAACCAATTTAAATATCTTAAGTTACACCCTAAGTTATTCGCGTTAGTTACATTGTATAGTAGGCCTGATTTGTTAGGGTAAGGTGATACATTAACGTTTAAAAAAAGATATTTGAAAATTGACAAAGCATAGAATTTGTTGTAATTGAAATGTAAGATAATGTAATTACTATTTATTAAAATGAAATATTTTACATTAGACATAGTCTTCCGAGTAAGGAGCTATTTTTGTAACAATTTTATCGCATTACATTTGCATGCTCTAGATCGTAAAGGATTACATACTTTATTTAAATCGCATTACCAGTCATCTCCATTCGATTAGCAAATGGCGATTCATTTCTTGTCCTTAGAAAATACGTCCCCGTAGCCGTTTTATCTACATGTTCGCCCATTAACACTGTCTTAGAATGATTGCAATCACCTTGCATAAATTGATCCCAGGTATTGCATTTGCTGGCTACAAATCCGGTTTTTGATTCAATACTCTCAGTAAAATAAACGTATGCCCGCCCGTGGCTACATGCCTCTGAAGAAATATAAATTTCTATAGATATAGTCCCATATAAGCTTTATAAAGGACGCGTTACCTATTACTTCCGGGACACAGCAACAGCCAGGTTGAACCGCTGTTCCCGCATTTGGGTAGAAATCTATGCTACCCAGGGGCTGCAAAAAACCCAAGACTCCTCCGCATGAATGAATAATGTCGACGAACATCGCGTCAGTAGGATCTAGTCGAGTTTTTTCGGATGTGAGTAAATGAAATCCCGGCAAAGCTGGATCTAATCCGGTTATTCTGCCTAATCGTCCGGAAGTGACCGAAGCTCCAGCATTTCCAGCTACGTGTGCTCCAAGAGAATGACCTTGGTAACGCAATGATCAGAATATAGTCGAACTAAAATAGTTACATCTAGAAGGATCATATGTCCATACTGCGTACCAAGAAAATGAATATCTTTGGTTTTGGCGCCCGTTTCTTTGATTAAAAAATCAATAAATTCAGCAGCCGTTTGTCCTACTCTTTCTGTATTACGCATTGGTCCAAGATAGAATGTATTCGCAGCCAAAGGTTGCCAATCCACCATGATTACATTGTAATCATTGTACATCAGATACGCTATATAAGTCACAAATGAATATGGGGCAAACCATTCTTTAGAGTAGCATTCCGGATACATATGTATCAAAATTTCCGTACCTTCTTTCAAATTAACTGGACCGACACCCATCGCGCTTGATTTCCATCCGTGCGTTATAAATTTTGTCTGTTGCGATGGGTTGAAACCGGATGTTGAAAGTCCTTTGGTATCATTCGTATATAATCGAGTACCGTCTTTAGGGCCAGATCTGCAAGCATATTTATATTTCAGAAGGATTGCACAGTGTCGATTGGCAGAAATATATACTGCCTATTGTTAAATACCGAGTATAAAGGATATATGACACTTGTAATTCATCAAAGATGCCTCTTTCATCACTTCTTGCATGCTTTAATATTGCTACTTGTGGTTGATCGTTTCCATCTGGCATGAAAATCCAGTCTTCTCCATATCCGTCGTATCTTTCTTTTAGTCCACTATCCCAAGCATAACAAAACGTAATATTACAAAAAACAAGGAAAGTAAAAGTATTGAGTACAATCATTATTTATGGAGGCCACAGCATCTAATATTAATCAAGATGAAAGTTATAACAATGTAACTGAACAAGTTTTCAACTGGCGAGGGAAAGTACAGGTATTACAAATGTTTGTGAATTCTACCACTTGTAGAAATTGGATGGCATGAAGGCTGGGGTGGAACCTTCTTATAAACCCTGACAATATCTTACTAAACATTAACAAACGCTCTCATGGCCCAGTTTCCCTTTCCTTTATCTCTGCTCCGGTATCGTATGTGCGGAAATACTGTCAAGTGGTTGTTTGACAATGCTTAAACATTATAATTGAATTCAAAGAGGGGCAGGTTTTTGCCCAATTAACTGTTGGATATGCTTTTCGTATCACGTTAAAGCAGTAACACACATACGATATTATACAGGGGGCTGCCGTTCTCCATACTAACAATTATGTTCCAGTTGTTTTACTAATCATTTAGGAAGTCATTCATTACTTTTAAGTTAACTAAAAGTCAGGTTTCGCGACCGAAATTTTTGACTCAGAAAATAAAATGTTTCAGAGCAGTATAACAAAACTTTTACGAACATAAAATATATTATTATACATCGTTACATAATGCATTTCTCACAATTAGGTCACAATTGTTGACTTCTCTTATATTACACTTAACGTATATTGCATACGTTTATTAAATTTAATAATATTATCTTAATCAATTGTCACAATTTTCTTATGGTACATTCAACACAATTTCACGTATTTTAACCATATGTGATTATCAAAAAGACGGTCGATCTTTCATTATACCACAACTTCTTTTTCTTTTTAGATGGCTCTGAAAAATAATTAACGAAGGCAAGTTCAGTTTATTCTATCATAATCCTACAATTTTTTACGTCGATTGAGAGTAAAAACTTATTTACCGTTTGGTATTGTAGTTTCTCCAAATTCTCCATCACCAAAGCAACCTACTAATGGTATTTGCGGAAATAACTTTTTGAAAAGGGAAGATTCCACATTACATACATTGAACATTCTCTCCCCTCGTTCGCAGCATGCAAACATGAAACCCATGGAATGTTTTCTCAAGGAAACATGATTCTTGAATAACATTAATCTTTGTTCAACTAATTCCTTGGTGTTATAACTGTGATCAATAACTACAGACCATGTATCAACTGAACCAAATATTGCAATTCCAATACAAAATGCAATTTCTGCACATCTATCGTGCTCAGTGTTTTTTGAATTACATATACGTAAATCGCTAACTACTCCACCCCAAACAGAAGGCTTATCTGTCCTTTTACTGAAGTGAAAAGTATTCTTATAAATTTTTAAGTTAGATAATGTTGCTATAATATTAGACGTTTTGAAATTTTACCTTGATTTCAATTCCTGTGCAAGAGCACTGGTTGGGCGACGACCTCTTTCATTACAGAACAGTAGCAAGCATTTGAAGTTACTGCTTTTAAGTTTAGAAAGGGCTGAATTCATTTCACTGTAACATTCAAGCCCTGTACCTTTTAAAATTGAAACGGTAACTGTTTTAATCCTTATGCTTGGCACATCAGGCAAAAATGCGCACACAACATTTTCTAAGGCATTTTCCATTTCTTCGTTATCGATAAGTACACCGTATGTGCACAATGTTACAACTTCGCAATTTGTCGGCAGGACTTTACAATGACAATCTTGATGACAAAAATCCATGATTATTATTATTATTATAGTACAACGTAGTATATATATAATTATATATATATATCTATATATATATATAAATCATTTGTTTTAAGATTACAAAATTAATGTATAATTCAAGCAATAAATACCATGCTTACTAAATGGTTCCCATGGAGCTTTAAAAAATAATCCTAATACTGGTTTGAGTTGCAAATTGTTCATAATTTGGCTTCTAGAATGTTCCACGCCTCCCCTGAAATTTTGCATTAAATATGTAAACCCTCCTCTAGTTCGTTTTTCATCGTTTGCCACCTCTAACCAGGATCTGTAATATAAAACACTACATAGTGTATCTTCGCGACACTTGTACAAAAAAAAGATCAAGGAAGCTCATAATATTTACATAGAGGGGTAACAAACATGAAGTATAATTCTTTCGGGAATAATGAAAAGTTAATTGGTCTGTCATTGAGCGTATAAAAATACTGAAATTATAAAACTTCATCGCACCTGCAAACTGTTGCAGCATTCAACAGTTCCATTCCATTTAAATACTTAAATATTATCCTTAAAATATCGTAGGTTAAGTACCGATTAGTGCTAATTGTTTTCTTTTTTTTGCTACTAATTGTACTTTCATCATCTTCGTGACTCCTTTTTTCTGATAACTGCTCCATTTACTTCACCGTGTATTTTAATACACTTGCTATGCTTTGCGTGCAAATTACAACATATAGATCAGTACTGTTCAGCGGTGGGGCACCCTCACACGCTCACGACCCCTACCATTCGTTCTTCGCACGCAATGCGCTTGCAACAATAACACTACGCATTCATTGTACGTGTGTACAATGTGTGAGATTTCACAGTTTCTTTGACGGACGGAGATCTAGTTCGTCGTAGCGTCGTGCGTTTCCATGACAACAAAGCAAGATTTGTGAGCTGACCTTCGACAGCACTGTTCTCACCACTTTCGTCTAATTGATAGTTTAATGTCTCCTTAAAAATGAAATCGCATTACATATTTAATAAATGGTAACAGTAACAATGATCAAAGATCATTACACTAGACAACTGATTGATTCTTCCGTGTCGTTAGAAAAGCTTCAGCTCTTAATGTGCTCTCATAGAAACTCTACCAAAGACATCGATGGTCTTTTGCGAAAAAAAAAATAATGTGCACGCAATGAACGGTGAATGTTACTACATCATGCACTAAACAATGATCTAACGTCGTCGATTTTAGAGAATACGAATGTAGATGTATTTCTAGTTAAATGTTCAATTTAACTAATATCTAATGGAAATCGAAAATAAAACAGAAATTTCATCAAATGTGCGTGACAATGTTTGCCGCGTTTGTCTTGCAAAGAATCGAAATAACCAATGCATTTTTGGGATCCAACAAAATGATCCGACTAAGAGAGAAACAATTGATTTGTCTGAGAAACTCCGTTTGTGTAGCGGTATTGAGGTCAGTTCAATTTTCTTGTCTATGAATGTTTTTTTCTAGGCTCCCACTAATGTGATTTTTTTGATCAGATATTGGAGAACGATGGCTTACCTTCCACTATTTGTATAAAATGCATATCTAAGATCAATAATGCCCATGAATTAAGAGAGCAATGTCAGGATTCTGATATTCGATTAAGGGAATTGTATGGAAAGGTAGAAAGGATATATAACATAAATCTATGTAAGATTACGAAAGTAAGTGTTTGAACATGCATGTAAAATGCTAATATGACTATAAATGATGTTGATTATTCTTTTCAATAGGATCAGTACTGTCAGACTGATTATTCCTTCACCTGTGATTTAATCAAAGTAGAAACTGATACATTTTCTGCAATGGGTTGCAATCCTTATCCAACGATAAATCTAAGCTCCACTAGAGAGGATCAGATATCTGAGGATACAGAAGCAGAAGAAGAAGAGGAAGAATTTGGTAGTAGCTTGATTGAACATAATACTCCTATTAAATCTAAGCAAGGGGGATGCGAAAAGAACATCACAGGAAGAGAAGCCTATCGGACAAGAAGAATGACAATGTTTAAAAGAGTAACATCTATAGAAAATTTAAGAAATCATAAAGAAAGGCAAAGACAGTACATAAAAAAGAATGGGAATATCAAGCGAGATGATGAGTTAACATGTATTAAAGAAACAGATACACAAAGTTCTTACTCATGTCCCAAGTGTGGTAGGTTTTATTCCAGCAAAAGATCTTTAGATAGGCATATAGTAACGCATGGTGAGAAAAAGTTCACCTGCGAGAAATGTGACAAACATTTTTTTCAACTTGATAAGTTGGTACAGCACAGCAAATTGCACACAGTTAAAGAAAAGTCTAAGCCTGTATTATGTAACATATGTAACAGAAATTTCAGAAAAACTGATACTATGGTAAGGCATTTAAATGTTCATAAAAAAAGTAATCCTAAGGAAGTGCTCTCCATTTTGAAGGAAATTAGAGATAGAAGAAAGTTGGAAAACATCACGAATCCTCGTGAAGAAATGTGTGAGAGTGAAACTTCTACCGATGGCAACAAAATAGGCGAAAAATTTGCAGCTAATCAAAAAATGCACATAGACATTCACAGAAAAAATGTGTTAGTGTCCAAAAGGAAAGAATCGCATTGCAATTTATCATCCTGTGATGTTGGCACTGAGAAACTCGACTTACACGATCATGAATCGCGTCATCGTTGTAAATATTGTAACAAATGTTATGCAAATGAAAGATCGCTTCAAAAACATTTACAGATTCATATTGAAAAGAAATTTGTTTGTAATGTATGTAACATGAAATTTTTCCGACAGGATAGATTAAACAGCCATAAAAATCGATATAGACACGACGAGGATTCAACATCGATGGATATACAAAAACCATCCGACGAAAAATCAGCTATTAAATTGATTAACAGCTGGATCAGGGAAGAACTTGACTCGGACAATGAAGAGAAAGGCTTCCCTTGTAAAATTTGTGGAAAATCATATGATACGAAAAAATCTTTATTAAAACATAAATTAGGCGCACATAATTCGAAGGAAGAAAACTGTTTCAGCTGTGGCAAAATGTGCACTTGCAATGAAAAAGACAAGGAACAACCGAAATCAAGTGAAATTCTAAAACCATATCGATGCGACGAATGCACGAAATCCTTTGAGAATGAAGTTAAGTTACAGAAGCATATGAGAATTCATGAACGGGCTAAGGAACAGCAGGATGTGAATTTTAAGCGATTTTTATGTCATATATGTAGTAAGACTTTTAGGCAAAATACAGGCCTCATGTTTCATATGAGAACGCATACTGGATACAAACCTCACGTATGCAAATATTGTGGAAGGGGATTCACATCGAATTCTAACTGTATCAATCATGAAAGGACACACACTGGCGATAGACCATTCGTTTGTCATTTCTGTAGTGCTGCTTTTGCAAAATCATGTACTCTTAAAGCACACATTACGACGCATACAGGAGAAGCAAATTACCATTGTAAAACTTGTGGCAAGTCATTTAGAAGATTAAAGTACTTAAAGGAACACAAGTTCACGCATACAGGGGAAAAGCCGTATGCTTGTAAACTCTGTGGCACAGCCTACAGCCACTCGGGCAGTTTATTCGTGCATGAAAAGAAATGTAAAGCACAATATAATACCTATCAATCTAACTCATCGCAAACTGTGCAAAATTATTGTGAATCTGAAACGTCTTCACCAAGCGCTACTCCTATCATCACTGTTCTACCACATCTGAATAATGCCTCTACAATGGACACCCAAAATAGCAAAACTTATATTGATAATATTCAGAGAATGAATTCTCAAAGTATTGGTGTTATAAATAATGTTAATGCGTCGGATCTACATATTCATCCGAATTCGGATATTTCTGATGTTTCTTTAGCTGTAAAAAGCTTTGCACTTATTGGTCAAATGTTTCAATCGTAGGCCGATTTAAATGTAGTCAAAGTTCAAATTCAAATGTTTCTGTGATAAATTTTAATTTTACTACCCGGCTTTGCATTAACAAAAAGAAAGAAATAAGAAATATGCGAAATACTTCTAATCGCATTTGGAATAAGTATCGAATGTTGCATATTTCAGATATTGTAAAGTATGGGAAACCTGCTCTATTTTATAATGTATCTTTTTGTTTCATTTATATAATATAGTAGAATGTCAAGTTTTATTGCTGTATATACGTAGGCTTCTGCAACCAGCCTGAAGAGTAAAGCATTGAATGAACAGGTGAAAATGAATCTTTTTTTTTCTGTTAGGCTCGTTTTTATTAAACGATTATAAAAGTAACTTATAGTTTTCATCTTTATAACTTCTCATTTTTTTCAAATTTCAAATATTTCTACATATCGTTATTATCGATAGCTAATCGATAGCTATCTACCAATTTCGTTGCAAACCGGCCATAATGTGTAGTGTTTGGTTTGGTCCACTTTGAATGTGGCGAATCTAAGGATCCAGCGCCTTGTCTATAGGCATTGGTAAAGTATGATACAATGCCGTAAAGGTTGTGAAAAGTGTCTTGTTTTAAAATCATGTACGCGGATATTTCCGATTTTATATTCACTTGAATGTACTTAAACCATTCAAGTTTCTCTCCTTAAACTTTTTATATATTGCAAATAAAAGTTTTATGTGAATTTCATTTCTTGGTAACATTTATTCATTCCTACGAGGAATGATGGGAATTCAATAGATTAATTAACATTTGCGCGGGTAGATTTATGAAGCACCATTTGCATTTTATTATTTATTCCATGCCACATAACTTACTTTATGTATACATATATGATTGATGTAGTTTCTATGCGGTCAATAATTCACTATAATAACATGTTATTGTCGCGATAAACTATTGTACTCATATCTGAAAACTATGTGGCCGGAAATTGTGGAGTATTTGAAAGATGCAACAGTGGTGGCAAAAATTCAAAAATCCTTTGGTGTTAACATACATTACACCGAAACTTCAAGAGGGGATTACAAAAAAGTATTGTGCAAGGAAACACTGGATATAGATTCGCGGAATCTTCAACATGACCCGGATTGTTGCTCAATATACTCCAAAGAATCGAATGAAAATGGTTATATTACAACTGAAAGAAAACGTATCAAGGTGACAATTAGCAATGTGTCTACGTTGTGTGACGAACCAGGACAATCAACGGCCGATATTAATACAAATTATACCATAACGAATTATTTTTGGTATTATTTGTTTCTATTTGGAACAGAATTAGGGGACGAAATATTTTATTCTACATTTATACCTTTTTGGTTTTGGAATATCGATGCTACTACAGGTAGAAGAATTGTGTTAGTATGGGCTATTAATATGACAATAGGTATGTAATTATTCTATAGAATATAATAAAGTATCAGTTTAAGTAGTAACATTACACTGTAAAAATATTGGCATAGGTCAAATGTTAAAAGATATTATAAGTTGGCCTAGACCAGCATGTCCACCAGCAATTCGATTACAAACAAAATGGTCAGAAGAATATGGAATGCCATCCACTCATGCTTTGATTGGTATAACAATCCCATTCAGTGTAGTATTATTTACAATGAATAGATATACTTATCCTATCTCTATCAGCTGGATAATTGCTATTTTGTGGTAAGTATAACACATTGTGCCTTTTATGGTGGATTGAAAGAAGATTTGTAATACAGCTGTATTTATTTATTTAAAAGGTGCACGCTTGTATGCGTGAGCAGGCTTTATTTAGGAATGCATACAGTACTAGATGTCCTAGCAGGCTTAATTTTAGCTGTTGCATTAATGGTTCCATTGGTACCTCTGGTGGATATCATAGACTATTATATTTTTCCAAATACATGGGGTCTAGCAATTTTAATTTTTACTAGTATAGGTGTAATAATTTATTACCCCAGCGGTAAAAAATGGACGCCAACCAGGTAAGTAATTAGATAATTCTCCAAGCTGTAAAATTGTTGATACGATTAAAATGGATATTTTTATTATATTGCAGAGGTGACACAAGTATGGTGGTATCTGTTACGATTGGGCTTTATTCAGGGACTTGGCTTAACTACAAAATCGGGGCTATGTTAGCTCCCACACATTCGCAGCCATATCCAATTCTTTGGCCATCTTATGAAATGCTTGTCTACTTGATACTTAGAACAACACTTGGATTTAGTTGCGTTCTTTTAACCAGAACTGTTTTCAAATCTCTTACCTATGGAACAATGTGTGCCATATTGAAAATTGACGCCAAAGATCTTATGAGAGAGCAAAATAATGGAAAGAATAAAAATAAGGTGCTTGTTGAACTAGTCCAGAAGTATATAACTTGTTTTATGAT
Organism: Nomada fucata; assembly: GCA_948146005.1. Taxonomy (NCBI): domain Eukaryota; kingdom Metazoa; phylum Arthropoda; class Insecta; order Hymenoptera; family Apidae; genus Nomada; species Nomada fucata. The sequence continues at coordinate 883,786 of OX411282.1, forward strand.
AGGTTTCAATACAATATATTCCTTGCCAATTGTTTTTACTATGCTTGGAATTGGAAGGCCAACATTTTACGCGGAGATATAATGTTAAGAAAACGGCGCTCTTCTTACCTTTATGCATTTTTTTTCCATAATATATTGGAAAATTATGTATTGTCATTGCTATAAATATCATTCCAATAATGTTTGTGATATTGTTTTCATATGTGTATGTATATATACACACATATATACATATAAATGCAAATTAATTATCACCTTGTACAGTAATTAGTTGAAGTGCTACATTATTGGCCATACAGAATAGCATAAATTTTATTATACATTTCTATTTATTCAATTTATACTGATACTTGCCCATATACAAGCTTAGGTGATTTTTACCCTGTTGGTCTAGTTTTAATTGTACTGTTCATGTGTACTAAAATTCTATTTTGGTTAATAAAAGAAGTAGATTGGGATAGTACATAACTTGTTTTATATTTTTGCCTTTTTTTTTAACGTACACGAATGTTACGATGTTTTTGTTATAATAAAGAAAACAAATTAAACTGTTTAAATATTGCTCAACATACCTTTCACAGGCATGTCTACCCTAAGTACCTGTAAAAGATACAATTGTATGTTACTGCAATATAATATTCATAAGCGAATGAAACTTCTACAAGTACCCTTACCCTTAGGTCTTTGTCTAGAAAGCATTTCGTATGTGTTGCATTTATAATATGTGGAAGAGATAAATCATACGTGAGATTCATTTTATCAACAACAATTACAATGCGATCTTGACCAAATAGAACTTCTATCTCTTCACTAGTAATCTATATTAGATAACAGCAAATACATGAATTTATTAATAATACTTGAAACTAATATAGTTATCTTACCCCTTTAGGCATATCAAATAAACCAATCAAGTTGACAGGAGGACCATCTATAGGCTGTTTCAATAGTACATAATTCAAATTGTTATTAACAACAGTTTTTGATACACTGATTTTATTCTTCTTTGCATCATCTTTAGTAGAACATGCAATCTCTTCAATTAATGGTTTCTGCGCTTGTGCGTGAGTTCGTGGTTCACGATTTTCGATTCTGTGTTGCTGTAGTTTTCCCATTACCTGATATTTGCAATTTAGAATTATTTATCTTATCTGTTTTTTAAACGCAAAATGAACATACCTTCCGATTTTTAAGAATCACGTAATCCTCCGTAGTCAAGCCTTTATTAAATTTACTCGATACACCATCCATTACAACTGATATCGTAAATAGCAAAAAATTTTTGTTCTCTTGACACTTTTCAAAATATTTTATATTGATTGCAATATCATATGTTACACAAGGAGATCCACCTAGAACATTGTGCAAGTTGCATTATTTTTATTATTAATCTTTAGATTTATTATTAATCCTTAAGATTTTTGTTACCTTTATCAGGTTCAAGTCGTTCATTTCCAATGCTCATAGGTATTACAAACTGCGGATTTTCTTCCGACAAAATCTCAAAAAGTTTAGCATCGGAAATGTCATCTGGCGGAGGTATTTTCTCTGATGTACATATATTTAAAAAAATTTTTTCCCCGCCATCAGTCCTAGTTTTAACGCATATGCCTAAAATATTGATATACATAATGCTTACATATACTTGGCTTAGTTTCTAAATTTAAGGAGTACATATTGATGAAATTTACCAGGTGTAGGCCGAATGATAAAGAATGGTTTTGAATCAGACTGTTTCATTAAATTATCATCCTTTGATGTATTTCCCTACGAAAAGGAAGCATTCTAATTGTAGCGTTTCAATTGATTCAACTGAAAATGGTACTCACCGGTAATATCAGATTTTTCGTTAGTATTGTGTCATCGATATCCAAGAATGTTCGATTATTCATGATAAAATATAATTATAATATATTAGTTTCAATTTTCTTATTCTACTTTTTAAATAGTAAATTTCTTTGCAATTTTAGGTTAATTTGTTTTGTGTATGCCCCGCACTGTTCACTGACGCGATATACAAACATTGTAACCGCATAGCGCGGTGTAATCATACACAACATCATGGTAAGTACACGCATGCGCATAGCTTTGTGTACTACTCGAACCTCGTGGACGAAGCTGAAAAGTGAAGGGATATATCTTTTTTTTTGTAAAACCAAAAACTATGGGCATAAAATATACGTACTTACAAGGTCTAATTTATTTCACAATATTATAAGATATTTTATGATATTCATGAGATATTGTAATTGCGAGTAATCACTTACTTGAACGTTTGTTTTAACTCGATTGAAGATTAGGTAAAGTGAAAAGCTCTGCACAGTATTATTAAAATGGCAAAGTGTGTGAACACATTGGATGGGTTTACCCTAAGGTATAAAAATATATGAATTACTATTCTAATGATTAAAGTATTTCATATTGAAGGACAAGCATATAATTAAAAGAAAATTGTTTTAGCGATTTGACATTACAAGATGGACTTATACTTGAAATTGGAAATGAATATGAAGACATTCAGGAAGACGAATTTCCTTATTCCACGGATGTGCCATTAACTAATGAAGAGGCACTAAATCTCCTAAACATGGACAATTTTCAAGACGAGTATGATAATAATGATGCAGACGATAATACAAATAATCATATGACAATCTGCGGTTTAAGCTTTGCAAATTTGAAAACCAAAATGAGCAACGTTATTGAAAATGGAAAAGTAAATTAAATTTCTTTATTATAGTATATTTACCACATTTTCTGCAATTATTTTTTTCAATATCTCTAATACTATAGCTGATGAAATTAGTGAAACAAAAAGGTGTTGGAGACGTCGTCCCGTATGATGCACAAGTTACAATAAAATACATTGGGCACATAGAATACAGAGATGAACCATTTGACTCCAGTTTTGCTCGTGGAGGTTCGGAGATATTTCGTCTGAATCAGGGCCAGTTAATACCAGGTTTAGAAATTGGTATAACAACAATGAAGAAGCATGAAATAGCAGTGTTTATTGTTCATCCTGATTTGGCATATGGAAAATATGGCTGCGCACCCCGTATTCCTCCAAACGAAGAAATTCTCTTTGTTGTACACGTAATTGATTATGTGGATAACGGTTGCGTCGAATCTTTAGGGACATTATCTTTGGAAGAAAGAAAACAACTTCCCATTGTTGTCAAGCGGGTACAATCCAAATTTAATACGGCTAAGGATTGTTTTAATAAACAGAAAATTAAACAAGCTATAAGAGAGTAAGTTGTTTTTTATAGTGTACATAAATACAGGCATTACAATTGTTGCATTTGGTCAGATATTCGAAAGCACTTCAGTGGCTGGAAGAGGCAGAACTAAGAAATCAGGAAGATGAAGATGAAGCAAAGAAGTTACTTTCAAGAGGATATAACAATCTAGCAGTTTGTTACAATATGGAAAACATGCCACGCCGTGCTTGTTCTGCCTGCAATAGGGTACCTACACCAATAGCTAAAACTTATTTCAAGTATGTGGTATAAAAATCTATTTAGATTTTAAAACAATACATAGTATCCCAGATACCATCTACTATTTGATTTTACAGTCACGGACGAGCATTGCTGAGAATAGGGGAGTACAGCAGAGCAATGGAAAAATTACAAGCTGCTCTGAAGTTGCAACCCAAAAATGAAGAGACGATTAAGGAAATTAGACTGGTGAGCCTATCTAACGTATATATGTACGTGTTACTTTTACAAATGCATCATGATCCACCTTATCGCTAGGCAAATGAAAAGCAGAGAAAGTATTTAGAGGTGGAGAAGCGTATTTGGGCAAATTGTTTCAAAACTGAGGAAAAGGGGAAGAAGGATTCTTTATTCGAAAAAGCTGCTCGCAACATGTGTGAAACTTTCTCTCAAGATAAACAGATTTTGAGGCAACCGCTACCCGAATGTTTAACTCCCGAAGAAGATAGATGTATACGTGAAAAAGCTGCTGCTTTCGGCCTCGCGGTTACTACGCACCAAAGATACGGAAGAGAAGTAACATACCTCAACAAGCCTAATTTTTAGGAGCTAGTTACGTATATTTTTAAGAATGAAATGCAAACAGTATTCTGCTTACTTTTATATTTTCAAAGAGAAAGTTATATTTTATAAAAATGTTTCCTTTTAAGTTTAAGATCTTAATATAATTGTTAAATATATTCTTTTACTAGTGATGTACAAGAGAGTCAATTTCAAACATGTTACGCAACAGCAATGCAAAAGAAATATCGAATAGAATACACAAAGGTTGAATTCTTGAGAAGACGGATCTACGGTGTTCATAAATATCGGCAAAGTATACATATATGAATGTATTTAAACATCTGTAGCGATCGCAGGTGAATCTTCTGAAAGAGGTTTTTCTACTTCGTTTCCAAATCGAACTCGAAACTTTCGTCTTACGAGATCCCAATCGACGATATTTTGGATTCTCGTTGGATCTTTCAAAGATAATTGACTTTCCAGTGGACTTGGTCGAAGTAATGGGAAATTCATTCCGTCGCGTTGCTGAGATAATCCATTATCCTAGAGGGAAATAATGAATTGTAGATTTTTCGTTGCACATCCATTATTGATCCCTTACGTACCTGAATAAATGAATGCCCTGTGAACAGGTGCATAACACCGGTTTTTCGTTTCTCGTTTCGAGTCTTACACGCTTTTACAATACATGGTATCCAGGAGGAAATGAGATTCAACGGTGAAGGTGCAGTTCGTGTTCTTAAAAAGCAGGTGTTGCAATTTTTAGCGTTTTTCATATCGTGTTGCATCAAGAATACATCGCTGTGAGTCTAGTTAGTTTTACGCAGTTTACTTACTTTTGCATTTTACGAATAAGTTTGCTGAGACCATACTTCCACTCGATATCGCTTTGCGATTGAATGCTTTGGTATGTGTCGGACATCATCGCAATTAACAGATTGATCAGTACTATGACGCTAACCAACATGTATAGAGAGAAGGATACCTGTTAGAATACGAGATCATTGATCATCAGCCGTTGAGCTATAATTTATGTACGTTTGACGAGTTTATTATTGGCCTGACCTTGAAGAGATATATCGTCCAACTTGGTTGCATTTTTTTGTTTAACGATATTGTAAAGTCGTCCGTGTCCTTTTGGCCAAAAATAGCGAAGAACAGATTTTCCGTAATGTCGATGGGACTTACTTTCACTGAAAGAATGCAATCAAGCGTCTAAAATTGCGGCAACGCAATTTCACGGGTGGAAGGCAAAGACCATTGCTACGTTGTGTAGTATTCGGTTACCAATCATTTTGTGCAAATTTACAGTTTGATCGTTGCGCTCCAATTGATCAATATGATGGAACAGATTGACAGAAAGGGATCTGTACAGCATGAAACGCAGAACATGCGATGGCGAAGTGAAAAGGAAAGGAAGGATGTTAATAAAGGAAAGACACGATATGAATGACCGATAATGAATTTCGAACGCCTGAATCGGCGCGGCGGATGCATGATTGTTCTGTCGAAATATCGATTTAGAGATACGTATGTATTCTGTACGAGTGAGGCGGGTCGATGAAGACAGCGTGTCATGATCAATGGGTAATTGATCGAACGGCACAGGATCGATGTGCTGACAAAATTTCTCAACTACACGATTCGATTCTGTTAAACTGCAAGCGCTGTGTGATAAGTATTCGATCGGAAAGCATGCACGCATGCATTTAGTTATAATGATGTTTATAATTAACACCGTGGAATTGATTTGTCGGTCTGTTCGTTCATCAGTGAAACAATCAAGGTCCAAAACAATACGGGTCTACGTATTATGCATGTATGTATGTACACGGCGACAGACCTTTGACCGTATAATAAATATGTACGCACTGTTGCTATACAGCAGCATTTCCTCGGTAACTTCTAGAACAGTCTACAACACGATTGAATTTGGTAATCATTGCATCGATTAGAGAAAGGATAAAAGGTACGCGAACAATAGAGTCACAAAATGGTCCGGTGCGATTTGGTCGTTTATTTCGGTACGAAAGATCGTAGAGACGAGGCCGTACATGTTTGTTCGAAAACCAATCATAATATAGTTGTAGTAATTAAAGACCTGAAGAATAAGTCGAAGCGAGTCCAGTTGTTTCGTCGATTCGAGAATTCAAGAAACGAAGTTGGGCGCCGCAAGTTGGTTTGCGGCGGGCATACCGGACAACGAGTTCTCCAACGCTGTCGGTATGGGATCGAGCTCCACAGATTCTTTCGATTCTTCGGTATGCTTCTCGACCTTTTCGCCGTATAGATCTCTATATTTTCGTCTCACTGCTTCCCAATCAACGACATTATCGATTCTAACAGCGTTACTGAACGATAGTTGGCTACCAAGAGGGCTCAGGTGAACGACCGACAGAGCGACGCTGTCCTTGTGGCCCACCTGACCCTTTTTCACTTTGGACAGCCACTTTGCGCCCATTCTTGAACGCGCCGATATCGCATCGGCTCTTTGCAATCCCATCAAACGAACGAGGGACGGCCGGTGCTTATTTGCAGTGCGTTTCTTGCAAATTTTGAACAAATACGTCATCCACGTTGTTAGAAGATTCAGCGGCGATGGCGCTGTGCTTGTCCTGCGCATCGATAAACGTGTCTCATCAGTTAGAATTTCCGCGATTTTCAATTGCGTGGGCATGCAACGCTCGTTATCGCGTTCGTAAATTATGCGGATGCTATCTCGATTTTCATTTCCGAAGAGCGTACGTTACTGGCGAGTCCGGCACTTTTTTATTCGAGCCGAGCAACAATTATTCTAAATCCTTACCTGTGCATGTTCCGAACGAGCTTACTCAATCCGTACTTCCACTCGATGTCGGACTGAGCTTGTATCCGCTGGTAAGTGTCGCTCATCATGGCAATTAGCAGATTAATCAGCACAACCACCGAAACCAGCATATAAATACCGAAGGCGAGCTTGAAGAGAACCTTGGTCCATTCGGGCTGTACTACCTCAACCTTGAACTGTTCGTGGGTCGTCTGACCGAAGATGGCGAAGAACAATAACTCAACGGCCAGTACGGGACTCATCCTGACTGGAAATACGTGGGAACGATACGTCTCGTGAAAACTCTGTGTATCGCCATGGCGAGACTCTGTGTTTCATGTTCTTCGATCTGTATGTATATACGGGTATATGTTGGGTATGTTGTATGTATATGGGTGTAAATACGTGCGTGTGTTGTAGGCCTCGAGTTCGCCGAGGGACGGTGTCGGCTATGGCTAAACGCTAATACAGGTAGGTAGATGGACACGTTACTTTAGAATCTTAAAATTAGGGGTTGCTCTGGTTGAACGACCATTGAGAAATCGTATAATGGAGGGGAGCCAAGGGTAACTGTAGTGCAGTCGAGAACTGGGATAGCCATGCGGGGTCACGTTCGTAGACGCACGATAACAGTCGTACTTCTCTATGTCGTGTTCGCGGTATTACTTACGTACACTCCGAAACGATTGTCAGCTCGATTATGTCGCGCGAAACGATGGTTGATCTTCGAGACGCGCCAAGAATTCAATTACGAGATATTACCTAGAATGCTTCGGCGCGGTATTAGCGCGAGGCGAATTCGTACGTGGCGTCGTGCACGATTGTTTTGTCAAGTTCGCGACAGTAGGTTGAACTTGTGTGTTTTCCGAGGCGAGGAAGCCGCTTCCTCTAGATAGGTGGCGTTGAAGTCGCTGGTACCGTGGATGAGTTCGATGCTGTCGGTCCGTTCTCGTCCTCGTTCTCTTCGTCCTCGTTCTTATCATCTTTGCCGGCTTCTTTTTCAGGCTCGTTTCCAGACAAGGCCAGATACTTCTTGCGTATCGAATCCCAATCGACTACGCTCTCGATTCTTGTGGCGCTATTGAAAGACAGCTGGCTTCCAAGGGGACTCAAGTGTACCACGGACAAGGTGACGCTATCCTTCGGCCTGACTTGGCCCTTCTTCACTTTGGCTAACCATTTTGCGCCCATCTTCGATCTAGGTGAAAGACGACCGGCACGCTGAAGTCCCATCATGTGGACCAACGAGGGACGCTTTCGTTTCGCGGTGTGTTGCTTGCACACCTTGATGAAGTACACGATCCACGTGGTTAGCAAGTTAAGAGGCGACGGGGCGGTGGTCGTTCTGTAACACGGAATCGCGTGTCCAGCCTATCCCGCAGATGCGTGTCACGTAAGGGGACTACACGATCACGAAGCAAGCGGCGCGAAGGCAATTCAATGTGGAAATCTGATAACGAAATCGTAGGATCGGGCATTCTTTCGTCAAAGAATGCAAGTTGCAGTTCCCTTAGAACAGGAAACGTAAAATGGATGATGAATATAGAGAGAGAGAGAGAGATTCTGAACGCGGCGCGGGGCGGATATCCGTGTCGCGTTTGCCGGCTTACCTGTGCATATTTCGGATCAGTTTACTGAGCCCGTATTTCCATTCAATGTCCGATTGCGCCTGTATCCTCTGGTAGGTGTCGCTCATCATGGCGATCAGTAGATTAATTAACACGACTACCGAGACCAACATGTATACACCAAAGGTCAGCTTGAAGAGGACCGAGGTCCACTGCGGCTGATTGGTCTCGACCTTCAGCTCGCCGTGGGTCGTTTGGCCAAAGACGGCGAAGAACAGATACTCGAAGGCGAGTACAGGATTCATCTTTACTGGAATTCGAGGCACACACGTTTCTTCATTTGTCTTTCTTTGCATTTTCTCTCGTGACTGCTGCTTCGTGCCTTATGCTGGCTACTGGTGGACTCGCTATGTATGGATGCGGGTGTGGTATCATACGTACATTAGAACGAACGAACGATCGAACGAACGATGAATGTACGAACATGCTCATGCTAATACAGACTGGCCATGCTTGCGAATAACGTTGGATGCATGCCGGACGTTCCGTGAGCTTCGATCCACGTCGTGTAACTTTTCGGTGTCTTTTAATTTCCAATGTGGTATCTGATATTATTATTATTATTATTATTATTATTATTCCTATTCCTATTCAGTTTGTTTTCGTTTACTTTCATATAAAAACTTTGCGACAACAAACTCGCGGAATGCATGGAGGATCTACAAAAGCCAAGTGTGTTATCGATCATTCGGATTCCACGGGTTCACCGCGTGCTCTTCCATCTACCCGGTCCTCCGAACTCGCAGGATTTGCAATCGATTCGTTTATTTTCGACGATGAGATGCAGCATGCAGACGGTGAGCGCTTCTCTTCCCTTTCTCCCCCTATTCTCTTTTGCTCACTCCCTTTCTCACACTCTCGCGCTCTCTAACTCCCCGTTCTTTCTCCTCGAGTATTCGGGTGGATCTCGCGACGAGGTTGACTCGCGAGCGAACACGTATGTAGAAAGAGAACTATTTATCGTGCGCATGCAAGGACAAGATCGGACGCTTCGCTGCTTTCCGAGGGAGAAGGATGACTCGAAGGGGAAGAAGAAGAAGAAGAAGAAGAAGAAGAAGATGATGAAGAAGAAGTAGTAGAAGAAGAAGAAGATATAAAGGATGAGGGAGACGAAAACGGAGATCGAGTCGGGGCGGTTTCCGGCAGTAAAAGACGGTCGTAGAAAAAGTGGAAGAGTGCGGGCGTCGGGTGGTGTTGCTCATCGAGATGAAACTCCTCGATGTCGACCGACCCGGCGCTTCTCGACTTCGCATTGAATTTGGCCGATTAGTGAGACACAACAAAACACGCATTGCGCAAGACTCGAACAGCACGAGAAAGACAACATTGCTCTTGTATATATTTATAGAAATGCAATGCACAACATAGGCTGTGGAGAAACGCGCGCTCGATTGGCGCCTCCGTGATATATGAAACAAGCCGGCAGTGGTCGCCAACCCACTCGGTGAGACTCGGAGATCTCGAAATCGGAAACGAGATCGAGATCGAGTCGCGGACACCGAGTAGCTGCGATTCGGACTCGCGGCCGGCCGTAAAGGATTCCGCTGATTACAGATTCTTTCTCTTCGTCGTGAAGAATGTTTTAGGATCGTCGACGTTGTTCGACAGACGGGAGATGATGGGAGGGTGGAGGAGGAGGAGGAGGAAACTGAAGAGAGGCGAAGGTTTCGCTCGCGCTGATGGATCTTACAATTAGTCACAAGCCCGAATCACAGCGCGGGTTACAGCGAAGTGAGATACATTTCTCGCGACGTTGCAAATATTTATGTTGTTTAGAATCAGGCAGCAGTCCCAGCAGGCAACACACATCGGGCAAACGCACAATGCAGACGATACGACACCAAGAAGAATCGTGTCCTGCATTCCGTTGTGCACGTGTCATTGCCATTCATTTCGCGTTCCGTTTGGTTGCGGCTTCTCGTTGAACGTTCTCAAACGGCTTTCAAAACTTACTATCTCGGGAGCTATCGTCACAACACTCATTCTTTTTCTTGTAGCGGCCGTAGCGACGAGGAGGCGCCGTCGATGGCGTCTCCATCATCCATTCCGTAACATTGGCCAACAAATCTATCATTGTAATTGATCCGATTATCCGTTTGTCTCGAGACAACGAGGCTGTTCTATGGTATATTCGGGACAAGGATAGATCTTAGTCCCCGTCTTCGAAATATACTAAATCACCGGTGGCCTGCCTCGAGCGAAGGCCAGGGTGGCGAAACAGTATCGATTTTTACTGCGTCCGGTCGGTCGCGTTTGAAATTCGACCAAGCATCGGGATGGTCGCGAAAAGCAAGGAATTTCGCTAATATTGTATATCCGGGCGATTTCGAATATCAATGCGAACTTCCCGATGGACGGGAAGCATTTTTATTCGTGTACTCGCGTGTCGCATGTTTCGCGGTCCCATCGACCGCGCCGTTAACACTCTTACTTTTGTCTCGTTTTTTCCAGATTGGCTGTGATCGTATATCCGAGGGATAAGATAGAGGGGTAAACGTCAGGAGGCTATCTCTCACTCCCTTTCTCTCGTTCTGGTAAACGCTAAAGAATCGCGACTAATCACGTGCGTCGAAACTTACCGTCGTGGAAGGCGCTCTTTTTCTTTCTGTCCTCGATCCGTGCGTCCTGGATCGACTGGTTCCTGAAGGCTTGGTTCAACGCGACGAAGTGCATCGAGAAACCAAACACGAAGATGGCCAGCACTGCGAGGAATCTGGCGAGATCCTTCATCAGATTTCCGATGATGATGGCCCACGGTCCGAACAGATGATGGAACGAGAGGAAGTCGAGGATCTGCACGCATGCCAATAAGAAGCTCAATGCGAACAGCTGGTTCCTGAGGTACAGCAGGGTCGGCCAGTAGGGTCGCTGAACGATCACGAAGCCCATCAAATGGAACGCGACTCCGCAGATGCCGAATAGCAGCACCGCCAATTTAATCCAGCCGAGTCCACTTTTATCGCTAGGATTTGTCAGCTCGAACAGCAACAGTCCCGACAGCATCACCAGGAGGCACCATTCGTACCAGTACGGCAACAAGCTCGCCCTCACCACCGGATATATGGGGATTATACCGACCAGCAAAAGGAAGACCATCAGATAAATGTGGGATGTGAGGTAGGACATGAATTTGATGATGGGAACGTTGTTGTACTTGTGACCGAGTGGAAGGGCGAACACCACCCAGACAGGCGGACAGACGAGGAACGCCACGAACAAGAGGATCGTCCTGAAGGCGTTCCAGTTCAAGCTGCCCTGCCAAAGTTCCTGAAGATACCGTTGCACCACCGTGTGCGCAATCACCTCCTTCTGTTCGTTCTCGATCAGGACATCCAAGAATTCCACGTTCCTGCGATCCATCGACGTGAGAATCCTTCCGGCGGAATCAGCGCCGGCGGCAAGGGCCAACAGTTCCGTGGCCATCGTTTCGCACTGTTTGCCCGCCGCTATCAAATCTTTCGCTCTCTCCTTCTCCTTCTCCGACAATTTCATGTATATGTTGGAGAGCTTCGCCGCGGTGTCTACCGGTGCCGGCGATACCAGCACGAATTCCTCTATCGGTTTGTTGTTGTGGCTCTTGCTACAGACCATCATGTTATAGACGAACTGAAAGAGAAACGAGTTCGAATCGATCGGATGCGTCACGAACGAATAGTACAGACGGACGTAGCGTAGCGGAGAACGAGGAAAGTTGGGCATCGCGTGTTAACTATCTAGCGTTGGTACTCGCCAAAATTTATTGCCCCGAACGAGTGATCATTGCTCGTGTTAAAAGTTTCGATATTCCGTGCCGCGGCGATTACATGGTCCGTCGAAGCTCGAGTTTTGACACGAACGAGTGCAAATGCGGACGAAAAGTATCGGGGGTGGGTTGCCGCTTACCCTCTTATCCTCCATCAGGGCGTAGGTGTCGTGCTCTTTCTCCATGAGATACTTGAGCACGTCGTTGTGGCCCTCCGAGGCGGCGAACCAAATCGGCGCGCTCCCCAAATTGGTTTCGCTCTTCGGCGATGCGCCGCTCTCGACCAGCAGTTTAACGACGTCGAGATAGCCGGCCCGCGCGGCGCAATGCAACGGCGTCCAGCCATTTTTGTCGGTCGCGTTTATTTCAGCCCCCTGTCCGAGCAAAACCTCCACCATCTGGTAGTGGCCGTGCGTCGCCGCGATGTGCAGACCGGTTTTGCCATACCGATCGGAGCTGTGCAGCAGCTCCGCCGATCTGCTCAACAGAAGACCCACCACCGTGATGTGACCGCCGAAACAGGCCAAGTGGAGGGGATTAAAACCGTTTTCCGTAGTCGCTGCTTCCACCTTTGAGTAATGATCAGCCGTCAGCCCCGTTCGGTTCATCGAAACAATTGCTTTCGTATTGGTTCTTCTGTTTTTGATACCTGTACGCCGGCCGAGTTCAGGAGCAATCGCACGACGTTTTCGTTCCCGGAGTAGGCGGCCAGATGCAGGGGTGTCATTCCGGACTCGCTGCCCAGCTCCCCTACCAGCGATCCGCCGGTCGGGGGATCGGATTTCACCGTTCCGGGCACGTGGGTCAGCAACTCTCGTACGGTATCTGCAGCAGTGTAACATTTTTTTATGGATGGCAGTCGTCGAAGACGGAAGCGAAACAAAGAGGAAAAGGTTTACCAGCTTGACCAAAGTACGCAGCGACGTGGAGGGCGGTAACGCCGAGCTTCTTGCTGGATATGCGAAGAGACTGCGAGGATCTCATCACTTCGAGTACCTGGCCGTGGCCATGCTGGGCGGCCAAATGAACCGCGGTGAATCCTGCCCGATTCTCATCGGCGCAGGAAGCACCAGCTCTGACCAACGCTTTCACAACCTCCGCGTGACCACCTTCGGCCGCCAGCTGAAGAGGTGTCGCCTCTGTTAATTTGTTCCTAGCAGAGATGACACCCTGCCGGTCGAATTTCATCAGCTCCTCGATCACCCGCACGCTGCCCTGCATCGCCGCTATGTGGGCGCAAGTGTTCCCATCTTTCGTGCACGCCATCACCAGGCTCGGATGCCTCTGAAGGAACAGCTGGGCCACTTCCGCGTAATTGTTCATCGCCGCCGCGTGGATCGGCTTCTGGCCCTGATCGTCCGTCGCGTCTATGCTTGCCCCGAGTTCGAGCAGAAGCTTGCACACTTCCAACTGACCAGCACCGGCCGCCAAATGAAGAGGCGTTTGTTTTCTCAGCGTAAGAACGTCTATCGCAGCCCCGTGATCCTGCACGAGGAACTTGACGAGATGCGAGTAGCCGTTCATCGCTGCCAAATGCAATGCCGTTCTACCGACCCTGGACTTGGAATTTATAAACGCTTTGTTGGCCAGAAGCGCGTCGCAGACTTGAAGGTAGCCGTGTTCGGCGGCCAGGTGAAGGGCGGATCTTCCCTCCAAATCGAACACGTCCACCCTCGCGTGATTCGCCAGTAACGTGGTAACCAGTTCCATGTGTCCGCGATGCGCGGCGATCAGCAACGGCGTCCAACCCACGGCGCTCTGACGATTCAACGCCTTCTGCACCTCCGTGGCCGACATGCCGCATATCATCTCCGATAAAACTTCATTGTTTCCGGCCAGGGCGCAGTGATGGAACGCCGATTCCTGCGCCTGTTTCGTCTGCAGCGAAACGTCAGCCCCCCCTTCCAGGAGGGCTCGAATCACTGCCCGGTCGTCGCCGGGGGTCACGACTTCCGTTGGTTCGATCTGGGCAGCGTAATGCAGAGCACTCGCCCCCTCGTTCGTCAAACTGTTGACGTAGGCGGTCGCCGTTTCCGGACCCTTTCTCTCACTCACGAACTGGATCAAGTGTCGCACCACGTCGGCCTTGCACCCCCTGCAGGCCAAGTGCAGCGGCGTTTCTCCGTTCTGCTGAGAACATTTTGTCACGAACCACGCAGGAGGAAGGGGCAAATGGAAACGGGGGAAAAGAAATCTTACCTTTGATTTGAACATAGGGTCCCCGCCGTCCTCCAGGAGGAGCAACAGCGTGGCCAAGTTCCCGTGGCTCGCAGCAACGTGTACGGGAGTTTGGCCGTTGTCGGTAGTCAGATTTGGACCTGCACCGGATTTCAGCAACATCAGGGCGCACCTGTCGCCGTCGGGCACCCTCGCCGCTATGTGAAGAGGCGTCTCCCGCATCTTTCCGCCTCGGACGTGAACTTCTGCCCCGTAACCCAGCAGCGTCTCCACTACCGCGGGTTTCGCATTCTCCACAGCTATGTGGAGGGCTGTGTAATTGTCATTGGTGGTTGCATCCACCTGCGTGCCGGACGATCGCTTTTGTTCAGGGATAATTGAATGGAAATCGATTCGATACTTGGCATTCTAGTACCTTTTCCCCTCGTTGCAGCAGCGTGCTTATGATGCCAACATGGCCGTACTTGGCCGCCGTGTGAATCGACCTGGCGCCGCGTTTATTCGGCATATGCAGGTAGACGCCCTTCTTGAAGAGCATCGTCGCGCACTCGGAATGGCCGTTCAAAGAAGCTATGTGCATCAACGTGGACCCGTCCTTCGTCCTCTCGAATATGCTGGCTTTGAATTTGTCGGCCAGCAGTTCGATTATGGAGGCGTGCCCGTTCTCCGCTGCCAGATGCATGGGGGTTCGATCTTGATGGTCGGTGATGGACGCCGACGCTCTGACACCGTAGAAATATTTCACCAAAGTCTCGTCACCCTCCGCGCTCGCGATGTGCAGCGCGGTCTGTCCATCGCCCTGAGAAGAAACGAGGTTGCTATTTATGATTAGTCTACGATAACTTTACAAAGTCTAGCAACTTTTCGCCCGTACGTTCTGCATGTCCACAGCTGTCCCGTAGTCCACCAATATCCGCACCATGTCGATATCCCTTCTCCTTGCAGCTAGATGAAGAGCGGAATCTCCTTTCGGCGTGATGGCACGAAGCTGGTCCGGCGCCTGTTGAGCCAGCAACTCTCTGCACATGGACTGATTGCCGGCTTCCACCGCCAGCAGCAAAGGTATTTTCCCTCTCTGCGAAACGTCGCGATGTTCGGCGCTATTATTCCCGAGATAATTCTCTTCCGAAAATGGTGCAATCTCGCTGGGGGAATAGGGGTGGGGTGCATCGGTCGGACAGGAGGCAAACGATTTTCGCGGAAAAATAAAAGCGCATACCTCGTACGATTTCCATAAATAGCCGCAGTCGCGCCTGGACGTAAATATCGACGTTCACCGAACGGTTTCTCCCCGGCTCGAATAATCTTGCTCGTTTGCGAGACAAGGATCGGCGGAACATTAAGGGGCTTGTAGGTGCGCGCGTGAGAAAGAAGGAAAAATAGATGGAAATTCGTAAGGGGGTGGTAGGAGAAGAAGAAGAAGAAGAAGAAGAAAAAGAAGCGAGCGGAGTATTATGACAGCTGTTCGGTACCAGGCCGCGATAGTCCTGCGCCATCGTTCGCGTCACGCGAGAAACGTGGACGCGAGTCGGGAGTAATGCGCGAAAGAGATCTCGCAAAAAACAGTCAATTTCGTCGGTCGTTTCTTGACGTAAAGTAGAGTTGCCGCGATTAGGGCACAACGGGCCGTGCAAAAATGATAAAAACAAAAGGAAAATAGTGCGCCAACCTGCTGCTTACCCCGTCAACTTTCAACCTGATGTCTCGACCGGCGGCGGCCAGCAATGCGCGCAAAATGGAAGTCGCTGTGCCGGTTTGTCTGGAGGCAACCAAATGTACGGCAGTTTGTTGTCTCGGCTGCGTCAACGAACAGAACGAAGGGTATGAAACAATTGCACGCACGATTAATAGTTCGACGAGGATAGCAGAAATGTTCGTACCCCTCCGGTCGCATATGGATCGGCGCCTCGTTTCGACAGGAGTAACTTGACGACGTCCTCTCTCGAGTACATGGCCGCGATGTGGAGAGCATTGTAATTGTCCTAGGAAAAACGAGGATAAAACTTTTGAACGCAAAGAATGCGCAGCTGGATAACCGAGGCGTCCGTTTGATCGTGCTAAGTACCTTCGGCTATTCATGGCGGGTGAAAATAAATCGCAAGTACTGGGAGGGTTCGCCGGGTCAAGCGGCCGGTATAGAAACCGGGTTACAAATCACGCTTCGCCGCACCCAGAATAAAACGAGCGCCTTATCGTCGAACGATTCGAAAATGACGTAGATCCGACGCGCTGGGTGGGGCTACGAACCCTCAACCCCCGCGATTAGTCATTAGTCAGAGTTAACTAGGGGCGCGACCAGCTCGTTCCGCGAAACCGTCGAAGATTCCTAGACCTCCCGCGACCTTTCGAATTCCGGCGGTGCTGATTACAATTAGCGAGCGACCGCGGTTACTGGAATTAGGCAGGCGCGGGCGTGATCGGGCAAGCACGACGGCCGCGAAGAAACGCGACGATAAAATCTGAAAGTCGCCCAATCAGTTCCTAGAATCGAACTACTTTTTCGCCCTACTAACGGAGTCGGCCTACTTGCTCGGTTACTTTCTTACCTTCCGAACCCCTTGGCCTTGACCCTCCTTCACGCGAGCTTACCCTCCTCCGTTTGACTCAACACGGATTACAAGAAGATCGTTAACTGTACACGTTTCATGGTCTGGAATATTACGTGTCGCTGCCACGCAACGCGGCCGCGAACTTATTCTAAAGCTAATACCGCCACGTCTGCGACGGCTCTTAACACGGATAGGTTTATCGTCTTTCGTGGAATGCAAACCGAGACCAACGGGGAACCAACATGAGATTCCCCGTTTTCGCTTTACTCGCGTAACTGCGTAACGTTTTCTCGGAATACTTGCGTTGTTCCTTGCGCCAACGTCCGCCCCTAACTCGATCATTCGGTCGAGCAGCGCTGTCCGATTGTCTTTCACGGCGTACATCAGCGGCGTCATCCCCGTCGCCTAGAAATCGGGTACATTCGTCGTGTAGGGATCGACAATAAAGCGGTTGCCTTTTTTGTTTGTTTGCTCGCAAGAGCGATCATCTCCAGAGACTAACCGGGTCCATGATACTGGCGAGTGGAACGAGAGGGCCATCCTCCCCGACGTTCTGCACCGCCTTCTCCAGAGATTTGAGCAACTGGTCCACCGGTGCCCATTCTCCACGCGCGGCAAGCCCGAGGAGCTTTTGCACGGCCTCCCTGCTGGTGGCACCGGCCGACCCAGGCTTGCTTCCAGGTTGCGTCCCATCCGTGCTCCCGGCTCCGCCGGCGCTTCCCGTCGACGCCGATCCTCCGGCCTCATCCTTCGCGGCAACGGGACTTTCCTCCTTGCTCGAGGGGTTCTTCTTCTCGTCCTTCCCGCCCGATGTCTTCTTGCTGTTGCTGCTCATGATACCTCGTGCACGGCTCTCTCATCGTAGAGCCCCAGCATGCCGCGCGATCGAATCACGATACCTCGCCAGTCACTGGAACATCTACCACCGTAATTTTGAACCCGCGTCTATTTATTTTACGATCGCGAAACACCAACCGCCCGTCCGTTTTTCTATCGTCGCAGGACCAAATCGCGAAGCGACCTTCGAGGCGCGCGAACGTAGAACAATATCTCGGCTCTTCGGGGCGCGTGTTAGCGGCGCGTTTATTCTGACGATTCTGAAGACGTTACGTAGACGTAGCGGTGGCTCGCGAAGGGTTGCCCTCCCTCGACCCTCTCGCTGGTCGACCAGAATCGACCAATCACTGTCACGGTAGCGCGCGAATCCACGGGGTAACAGTGCACACCAACAACCGACTCGGTTCAGCCGGGGTTGCACGAACGCGTGCCGCTTGCTCAACCGGCTCACCCTCTGGCCAGCGCGGGCCTTCCCTCGCTGGATGCTAAGAAAATGCGGTAAATCGGTGGAGAACACAGTGGTGGTAACGGCGACGGCGGCGGTTCGGTGGAACCGAGAGAGCTACCGCGAGGGTGGGGAGCAGAAGGTGGTACGGCGGTGGCATGGTCGACGTCGTCACGCGACTTCCGGCGGGCGCCAGCAGGCACGCCATCCAGCTATCTGGAGACCACCAGTTTTAGACTTTATCCCTCGCTGCCGTCCTCGCTCCACTCGACTTGCCTTTCCTGCCCACCATTCCCCTATTTTCTCCCTTTTTTCTATTTCCTTTTTTCCATTACCTCGCTACATTTCTTTCGGATTTCCGCTTGCACCCCCCCTGTTTCGACGCGTAAGCGTTTCGTAGCCGCTCGCCTGCGTCCCACGGCGACCATGAATATCTTTGCTACGCCTTTTGTCGCCTATCTTCTAAAGGGAAAATACATTAAATGTCGCGGATATGGCATGAGTTTGCGGTATGATGTATGACTGGCTGCGCGGTTATCGCTCTTTATTGTCAGCTATAAATAATTAAACGGAGTGACGTAATAACCGACGAGCAAGCTGGCAATATAAGAATCCGGAATCACTTGCGCTCAAAGTTGCTCGCGCTGATATTGTAGCCGTTAGAGGTCAGACGGATAAGAATTACAAAGTAAACATATAGAAAGCAGCTACCAGATAATCCGAACTATAGAATTCGATTGCGACCGTACGCAGTCGTTCGACGTCAATCGCTGTATCGTCGCGCGTCTCCGATCTGCCCGCACAGTAATCGGCATTCCATCGAGGAAAATCGTCTCAGTGAACAGAAGTTGGCACGCGTCGGAAGAAATGCTCTGCTCTCGGATAATCGGAAGCTCGGTCCCGCTGTCGGCCACGAACTTCCGTGCGAATCGCAGATACGCACGCGCCGCGGAAAGGTTCTCGCCAAGTAAGTTGACGCTGTACGCGAACCGCTTAACCAAATTAAAACTCCGAAGCTGATGTAAACAAGCATCCTCTAACTGCGCAGCTTATCGCACGGTTGCGGGATTGCGCAACGTTTCGGTTCAGCAGCACCGGCACGGGCACGTGGATAACGAAAATCTCGCGCATATGGTCGAGCGTGGGAGCGTGCCTTTAACCGACGAGACCATAGGACAATTATTAGGGTCAGCCGCAAGAAGGTGGCCGGACCGAGAATGCGCGGTGTCCCATCATCAGGGCGTGCGACTGACATTTTCGCAATTGCTACATCGGGCGGATCGATTGGCCGCCGGTTTGATGAAGCTGGGCATGAAACGGGGCGACCCGGTGGGCTTGTGGGGCCCGAACGAAATCGAATGGATGATCGGCTTCGTGGCCGCCGCCAGGGCGGGCTTCGCGACGGTCGCGCTCAACCCGACATATCAAATGGACGAAGTTGTCTACGCCGTGGAAAAGGTTGGCGCGAAAGCCGTGATATCGCCTGCGAATTTCAGGTCGCAGAATTACTCACGCATGCTGCTCGAAGCCAGGCAGAGCCGAAGATGTCCCACATTGGAGCACATAATCGTCCATTCGAATGATCACGTAACGTACGAAAATGTTCCAGCGAGACGGAGTCTCGCGATATATCCGAGTTCCCTTGGAGTTTCGTCTAATTTAAGCGGGGGAATGGACATCGCGCGATAACTCCTGGTATCCGGCGACGGCGGATCGATGAAGGGACAGGTCGGCGAAGAAGCCGCGTAAATCGTTCGTCCTTAGGAAACGCGGTCGTATCGGGTCACTGGAGGCGGCCGACCGAGCCCTCCTTCGAAGTAAATTCGTCGCGACCGTTCATTCCTCGTGATAAGTCAGATCGGGCGAGGCCGAACCTTCCCGGAGCTTTAATGTATTCTCGCACTCGCGCTCGCGCTCGCACTCGCACGCTCGTGTGATTCATGAATATCGCGTGCGAGTAGAGCGAGTAGAACGCGGCAACCGTCGACGCACCGCCCGTACTCGACTTACTTGCCGGGTTAATCGCAGGGTCACCGGTGTTTATCGGCGCTAGCCTGTAAAGAATCCGTACACGCTACGCGACACGGTTGTCCCTTTCGTTTCCGTTTCGCCGACCGACACCCGATACCTCGAACGGGACGAACGATCCGCGAATCGATAATAATTGAGACGAGCGCTCGTCCCCCGGATCTTCCGCCTGTCGCGGTTCGCGATACCAATCGGAACGGCCGCGCCAGGTGAGCGGGCGACCCCAGTCCGGTCGATCTATTTTCGGCCGTGCCCCGTAACTTTCGAACTTCTGCCCGATCATCCGGGCGGATTTGATTAATAATCGTTCCACGTCGAAAGGAATCGCCGGCGTGCAATTAGGTTAATGGCCCGCCGCTGTTTGCCAAGCGTGTTACGCGAGGCACGATTCCGCTTCTGTCGCGATCTACAGCCTCTAGGGCCGGCGGGTCGATCGATGATCGGTTAACGTGTTTTTAAATCGGTGCAGGGAGGCCCGACGCTTCAGCGACGTCGAGACGCTCGCGTCCTCGATCGAAGTGGAGCGGATCGCGGCGGAACAGGACGAGATATCTTGTTACTCTGGCAGCAATATACAATTCACTTCGGGAACTACAGGCAGACCGAAGGCCACGGTGCTATCGCATAAATCGCTCGTGAACAATTCGAAACAGGTAGAATCGAGAGCAAGCCGCGCGAAATGTTTGCGTGCCCCGTCGTATGCTTGTCGAGTATTGCATCCTCATTTTCATTTTCCGACGACGACTGTTCAGGCAGTCTTTAGATCGGAGCTGAACGTCGAGCAGAGAGTTTGCTTGAACGTACCGTTCTTTCACGCGTTCGGCATACTAAAGGGGATTCTCGCCACGCTCCACGCTGGTAGCACGCTCGTTCTTCAGGCGCCCTCGTTCAACCCTGTGACATCGTTGGAAGCGATACTGCGAGAAAAGTGCAATGTAGTTTACGGTACCCCGACGATGTGGGTAAGAGAACGTCAGCGGCGACACGGCGGTGTCGCCTAATAAAGGAATTACGTTCTCGTCCAGCCGCGCAAACAAAATTACCATTCTTTTCTCTCCAGATCAATCTTCTCGATGCCCATCGTCGACTTCAACCGCCTCCGATATCTCTGTCCTGTGGGGTCACCGGTGGTTCCCCTGCGTCACCGGAACTGTTTAAAAATATAAGGAAAACTTTCAATTTCGACAACATGAAGGTAATACCGGCAGCACGGGCATATGTCACTGCCAACGAAATAATTATTGCTAGGAGCTTGATCTACGTGTTATCTTAATTAGCGTCGCGCCGTTTCCCTTGAATCGTTTCAGCGGAAACGAGCGTGTGCAGGCGCGCCTGCATGCTTGACGATGTCAAGGTAATCGTGTTCGCGGCGCAACGGCTAAACGATTTAACGCGACGGGACGGCGGTAAAGAATTGTGCCGCTTAATTTATGCCAAGCTAATTGTAGAGTCGCGAATTCCCGTTCGACGCTGCGATTTTCGATATTTATGCAGCCGCGGATGGCTTAGGGGATCGTCGAGGGTCGTCGACACGGCGGCCGCGTGGCACTTAATTCGGCTCGATATAACGCGTCGCGTTCCCCGCGTTATCTATGCACATATCTTCCACGGGCAACTCCTCGGTCCGTATGCATAAATACGATTCTGCGAGGAGAAATATCGTTTCTTGGCCGCGATCAATAATGTTCCCTCTCGCGAAATCGGGCTCCGAGGTTGCTGGTGCGCCGTGAAACGCCGCTGTTCGCCGTTCCCTTTCTTGAAACGACGAATTACACGATGTTACGACGGTCGACAGACGATTTACGGCCTCACGGAGACAACGGGTGTCATCTTTCAAACGCTGCCCGATGAAAACCCCGAATTAACGGAGACCACTATCGGTCACTTGAGCGGCCACGTCGAAGTCAAGGTAAATTAACGCTGCACGCGCTTCTGCGGAGTACAATGTCCCCGATCAATCGATCGACGTTTCATCGATCAGTGTACTAATTTTCACCGCTACTAATGCACAGGTTGTCGACGCGGCCGGAAAGACCGTGCCTTTTGATGTCCCGGGAGAACTCTGGGTTCGAGGATACTGCACCATGATGGAGTATTTCGCCGACGAAGAGAATACCAGGAAGACCATTACCGAAGACGGCTGGCTGAGGACCGGGGACAAATTTATTCTACGGTCGAACGGTTACGGTCAGATAGTTGGTAGACTGAAAGACATGTTAATCCGTGGCGGGGAAAACATTTTCCCAAAGGTACGAACGCTGCACCCCTGCATTACATTTGAATAGAAAAGACAATTTTCCTTATCCGAGAAATCACTTTGCAGGAGGTCGAGGATGTATTAATGACGCACCCTTGGGTGGTCGAGGCGCAAGTTATAGGTGCTTACGATAAAGTTTACGGAGAGGAGGTGTGCGCGTGCGTGCGTGTTCGACAGGGCGGCGGGATTAGCGAAGATGAATTGAGAGCGTACTGCAAGGGTCGGATGGCTCCTTTCAAGATACCACGTTACGTAAAGTTCGTGGAAGGATTTCCGAAAACGGCTAGCGGAAAAGTGCAGAAACATATACTGAAGCAAGAAATGGAGAAGCAAGGAGTGATTCCTGCCGACAACAAAAGCTAACGATTGCATAATTTCTAGACGATTTATTTATTGCGTCTTCTAATCGGGCAAGGGGCAGCCAATCTGTTTTATCTAATTTGACTAATACACCTGCGCGTAATATTGGTCGCTACACATGACAGCTGTTCTGACAGCGAAATAGAATGTTCTCTGAATCAAAAGATTTAATTTAAGCCGTGGTTGACTAAAATCGACCCAGTCAAACGCAGGGTAATTGACTTTGTTTAAACAAATCATGCCAACCGATTATAAAAAGCGATGTTAATTATAAATTTTATATCTCGACTGCTGGTGCTTATTTTTTAATCTACGAGGTGCCAAACGACAGGGAAGGCTATGAGAAATAAAACAATTTAAGTAACGATTAGGGGCAACTGGATGGTCGCGTACAGAAGCGGGTGCAGTAGAGCAAAAAGAGATACAAAGGAGTACAGAGAATACAATTATACTAAAAAGAATAACAAAAATGTAGGTATATGACTTACCAGCTGTATTAACTTGATTTTATAAATAAAAATGCAAATAAGCCAGTTTTTGAAGTCGACGAAACAGTACTGCCTCGTAATCAAAAGAAATAAGAAAGCTGCGAAATCGTATACGAATAGACCAATCACCTATGAATCACTTTCCTGGCCCAGCATGACTACCATACCGACTCGGAAATCCGACACTGATTCGAGCGTCCTCTGCTCATGAACAGCGATCAGTTCAAGCACTATTATTTACTGAAGTAGTGTTGGGGACAGGAGTCGTGCCATTCGGCGAATATATGTATGTATGGGATTGTTATTGGGGGGAATCAGGGAAGCAATTTCCGCAGACGAGATATATGAATTCTTATATCTCGTCGGTGTCTCTGTCAAAAGATTCTAGAAACCGATCTGAACGCTCACTACGGTAGGAATTGTAATATAATAAAGTCCGACAAATATTGCACTTGTAATAAAAAATATTTAGTTCGCCACAGCATTCAAAAAATATCGGCCTTAAGGACAGAGCACCACCCTCCCACCACCCACCCACCGCCCAGCCAATTAGCGCACTCTGTTTCAAAAATCTCTCTCTTTCGCCCAACGGATCGCGTAGTGAATAGACGTGTTCAGAGTGTTCGTCGAATTAAGGTATATCACATAGCCTAATATATTCTCGGAAACAGGAAATGATACCCGAATTGCTTTCATTTCCCTGTCTTCCAAGTTTTCTGTAGTTTCCTTGTTAATATTAATGAATATTTTGCAAGATATGATGAAAACATTGTGCAGTCACACCGCGTGGCGTGCATTTTCAAATCGACTCGAGTATGCATATCGTGTTACCTTTTACGTATCCGTATATGTGTCTCAGCTCAGAATTCCATTATTCCATTATCTTGCGATATATTCTGCAGCTTCTAGCGATATTCTTATAACATTGGTGATTCTTAACACAATCTTCAATTTCAGTCGGGTTCTGTTCAATGGCGTCCCTTTTGCTTCCTTGCAAATTCGAATCGGGATTGGCGGGAACGCAGCGCTGACAGGCGAGAATGCGCAGCGTAATGGCGGCGATCCATGTTGAAGCGTGAAACGATCTGGTTGACAGGTAAGCGTTTCTCAAATTTCTTGTAGAAATAAGTCGAACTTTAGCAATATATCCCTATTAAATTGTAATTCATACCACGTATAAAGCTTGTATACTGTAGAGTCGGGTTGTAGATAAGTAATAACATAATACAAGCAGTTGTTTGCGACTAGTCGTTTACCGCTTCTGCCTGTGGTCGGGAAGCTTGCTTTTTCTCGGAAATCGCGGCAATGTTATCGCGAAACAAAAAAATATACTTACCAAGTAACGTGTACGTCGAAATATTTCTCGGAAATACCGGCGATCGTAAACAAAAGTCGTCATGGGCTTTAGTCGGGCGTTTAACATAGCCAATGGGTAAAGGACGGTTGCGGGGGTTGTCATTCTACCACTTGACGCCGAGCTAACGAAACGTACGGGAGAAATCTCAGTGATTATCGTTACCTTCGTGCACTTGCTTCATTTCTTTGTTACTCTTTGTTACAGCAGTACGGAGAGAGTTGATTAGACGAAACAGAGTGGGCCCGTACTTTGTACCTACACTGACGTACGATAGTTCATTCCAATCAAGGAGCATGCGTGTAAGCATTTTTATTGTATTTCCATACTGGTTTTTGCGCGATCTGTTACCGATGCTAAGATGAAATAAGAATAGAGTGAAAAATTTTCCAGCAATATAAACAAGCACCCACGCCTCCTCTGCCGTTCCCTAGGAGAAAAGTTTGTGACCGCGCGCAATGCGGTCGGTAAAGTCAGTGTTTGTTCCGCAGTTTCCTACGTTACCAGAGCCAAGTGGCTCTGCTTAAATTATCTCCGACACTTTAGCTGCTCCGCGATCGTAGAGTCAGTGTTTTTCGCGTGCAACTTATGAATACTGTTGCCAGAGCACCGGTGCTTCATCTCAGTTATTCAAACCGCGAAAGTAGTGTCCTTTTTTCTGTATATTCGCTACTGAAAGTAAAGTCAGTGCACAGCTGAAGGGAATGTCGCAGGCGACGCTGGACCAGCACGGAGTGTAAGTATCTTTTAAAGCATTCTCAGCACTCGATAATGAACGATATTACGTAGATTCAGCAGTAGATTTTAATATATTTTGCATTCTATTTTCATCACAGCCTGCACGCTTCCTGAGGTCAATTGAGCTGCCTCGGCGATGTTCCTGATGTTTTCTACAATCAACGAGGCGGTGAGTCGCATGCTTTTTGATTCCTCCGGACCCCAATCATGCCGTAGAACGATTGGTCCATATCGGCACGGGTGTCCGGTTGTAATTTTTAGTAGTTTTCCGAGCGTAATGACCGCGTTTGTGGTTCTCGTACTCGCCAGTAGTAACGCTACTTTCCTGTATTATTTCTTATACGAATCTAGGTCTGCCTTCTTGTACTCCGCGTTTTATAATACGAAAGGGTTCACAACTATCGCAACACTTCTTATATTATATTATATAAATACGTCGGTGTAGTTCCATAGAAATACGTAGCGGCAGTAATACGTACACCGAACACGCGTGTACGTTACTCTCATTTCATATTACGTCCGTGACAAATTGAAACTCGCTTTCACTGGGCCACGAAAGTTCAGAAAGTTGATTTGTCTATTCCTATATCCCGTGTGTGGCCGCACGCGGATGTCGGGCGGTAACGCGACACTGAAATCTCTTGTTCGGATTCGCATTTTCTGCGGCAGCACGTGTCAGGCTGGCGTTTTGCATACGCGAGGCTCCGTGCTCGCCAACTGTCGTTACGAAAAACGCTAGCCGGTGATCGATGGCATAGACGTCGAACCAGGAAGCGCAAGGATAATGACGCGTGGCGTGAAAAATTAAAAAAAAAAGAAGGAAAGAAGCCGTGGGGCGTAGCGATAGGAAGCTGAGTGTGCACGGGTGAAGGGAAGCAGGAGCGACGAAACAAGAGAGAAAGAAGGAGGAGAAAGAAGCCAACGAAATCCGTGGATTCGAGAGGGGCACGTGTTTCAGGTGGCGTCTAATTGAGGATGGATGCCTGGGGCAACGCGTCTCGCTCCTCCAAGACTGGAAGACTTGGAAGAGGCGTGCATTACTGCGGCAGATGGTGGTCGTGATTGCAGCTGCTCCGCAACGAACACCTGCCGTTTTCTCCGGCGTCTATCGAGATGAACGAAATCACTGTCCAGCCTCCTCCTCTTTCGTCAGCTCCTGCTTCTCCTGCCTTTTTCGTCCATTTTCTTCATTCTCTTCTTCTTCTTCGTCTTCTTCTTCTTCTTCCTCGTCTCCTTCGTTCCGTCAGGTAGAGGAGTATCCTCATCTCCGAAAAGACGCGGACAGAGATAGTTATTAGATATCGACCGTCGTTTCGTGCACCGCTCCGGTGATTTATATCTGGGAATGTTTCTTTTCCCTCGCGCGGATAGAAAAACATTTTGGCAGGGTGAAAGGAAAGTGATTTTTGCCGCGTCGCGTCGCGGCGATACGTTTTTAAATATCTCTGGTGCAAACGGGACCGCAAGAACCGGTCGAGATGGCTCCTAGGCGGACCGTCCGAGAGGCAGGAATTAATTTTGGCGAGCGGCCAGAACGTAGGAACGCGGGACGCGAAACACGGCGGACGGGAGGATAGCGGGAGGATAGCGGGAGGATAGCGGCGCTGGAGTAAATTCGGCCGAGACAGATTCGCGCAGAAAATTGTGCGCGAAAATTGGTGGCAATGTGCAGCGGTCGGACAGCCGGAATAGACGAGCGTGACCACGGCTTCCCTTGCCAGGGAAAGGAGCTAACGAGCTGTCAAGTGTCACCGAATCGAGACCGTTCCGAGTCACCGATAAACGTCGATGCAGCGTCGCGGCGCCTCTCCTTTGGCAGATGGTCCGCCTTTCCTTCGCCGAGCGAAACGACGCCCCGCTGGGCCGAGACAGGTCGAAATTTCTTTCGAACGTCGCGTATAATCGTTTCGCCCTTCGGTCGCGGCTCGATTTCCGCCAGAGGTTGACGACGCGTACGGAACAATAAGAGGTCGCTGACGGGACACGAGGGGCAGGGAAAACAGATAGGGAAGGGAAGATAACGGTAAAGGACAGGTGGGTCGATCGGGGGGCGGAAAAAGAATGGAAGAAATTCCAGAGTAGTGGGCGGGGAATGGCGGTAAATTAAATACGGCAGCAGCCAGGGGGTTCGTTTAATCGCTTAATCGAGACTTGAGAATGCTCGCTGCGAGTCGAGGCCCGCGCGCTTTCGTTTCGTCCCGATGAAAGCCCTCGAAAGGGTCGGCAATTACTTAAAAACGAAGTTCCGCACCATCATCATCGCCGTTTCCTTTCTCCCTCGGTGGGCCGCCTCTTCCAGTATCCGCCGCCTTCCTCCGGTATCGTCGGTTTCTCCGTTCCTCCGTTGCTTTTGCGTGCGGTTTTTCCGCCGCGCCGTATTCGCGCGAGCCATCGGGAAAAGGCGGCCGACGCGGCCCGCCGGCCGGACGAGCCGTCCTCTTCGCTATCCGGATAACGACAGCAATATCCAAATAGTAAAGCGGATGGCAGCGGACTCGAGGGCACGGCAAACACTCGAACAGTGGCTGGATCGATGAAAGGTACGCGAGTCGCGGCAACTGGCGTAATAAAAGAGTCTGACCGCGTGAACGTATCCACCACCTTCTGCACCGGCCCCCCCGTTTCCCCGAATTCCCCTGAATTCCCCTGAATTCCCCCGAGTTCTTCGCGTTTCGAAAGCCACGCGGCGGACTTCGCGGAACCGTTTCGAAACGATCAATTGCCCGGAATCGGAACGAAACAGCTGCGAGAACGAGGATCGACAGATTTCTGCCGCGTTTCGCGCGAGCAGCCAGGATCGATCGCGTGACGCACGGCGACCCGGTGCCCCGCGAGGCGACGCGGCTCTCGTTGCACCAGCCGAGAGAATCTTCGCCGTCGGCGTCGTTGCTCATCCCTCCAGGACGTTCCTGGTTCCGGCTGCAGGTCGAGAGAATGGACCGGAGTGTCAGAGGGAACGGAGAAAGCGATGAGTAACAAGGAAGTCCCCGGCGAGGCGGAAGAATATTTCGTCTCGGCCGCGACACCGCGTAGACCACGTAGACGCTTAAGACACGTAACGTTCGTTGGAATCGAGGTTACGCAGCTTCGAGTGAGCCGTGCCGATCGATATTCTTATTCCGACGACGATCGCGATGCTCGAACCGCTACTCGAGCGCGGCTACCCGTTTCGACTGGCCCCCGGGTCCCGGGGGATCGATCGACCGGAGCGAGCAGCGGATGAAAAGGCACGATCCGGCGAATTACGCGTCCGGAAAATAGGCAACGATGTATCCTTGGCCGGCGTGGGGGCACGTTTTTGCTGAACGACCGTCGCGAAGAGGACGAGCGGCGACGTTGGAGGAGGATAAGGAGAGAGGCGGACAGATGGAATCGTTGCCGCGCAGCGAATCTCGGTTCCGCGTCTTTTTCTGGAGCAAAAAGTCCTGGAAGAAGCTTAATGGAGCGTCTCTCGAGTAGCGGAATATCCGTGGACGAGAGGAGGTCGGCCCTCGGCTCGCGAGTTTTTCTCGCCTCCCGAATCGCGGGGTTCCGCGCTCCTACGGAAATCCCGTGAGGGCTCCAAGATTATCGCGTTCCCGTAAAACGAACGAGAAGCCCCGTTGCCGGATGGAAAGAAACGCGCTGGCCACGGCGACAAAAGGGAAACGCTCGACCCGTTCGGATCCGCGGGGGAAGCGTCGTCTTCGGGGACGAATTCGTCGAAGAGGAGAGACTCGCGATGACGAATCCTCGCTTCCGCCGGACCGCCCACACCGGGAACAGGTTTACGAAGCGCGACGAAATTTTGCCGGACAGTTTTACGCCTTCGGTTCCCCGCGTGGAATGGAAGTGCGGTATGTATCTTTTCGGACGAGAACGATGGTATCGGGGAACGAAATCGTCGTCGGTTTGGCTGCAGCTGAATCACGTTCGACGAACGAAATCGAAGTAATCGAACGAATTGAGTAACGATAACGATAAAAGTCGGCGGTCGCGGTGAACGAGGGGGATGGCGGTGCGGGGATTTTGAAAGCGAAAACTGCGGCGCTTTCCGTCCACGTAATCGATTTACGAGGAGTCATTCGTCCCCGGCGTTTTTCTCCGCCGAGGCGAACGTCGTCGGGGCACGAGGGCGAGGTGGAAGCGTGCCTCCCGATTCGGACGAAGGCAAGGCACAGGGGTCCGATCTCGCCCACCCTTCTGCCACTCTTTCCATCTCCATTTCCCTTTGTCGCTGCGTTTTCTCGCGGTCGCTCTTCACCCTCGCTGTTTCGTTCTCTCGCCCTCTTTCTGCCATCCACCCTAGGAACGGCCGCCAGAGAATTCTCTCGTATCGATCGGTGAAAGATAGGGAGGCTCGCGTCCCACGATTTAAGTCTATTTAATGGCGATACATTGTTTAGTATCGCGCGAGTGCGTTCACCTAATACAATTCGACCGACTCTCGTCGTTCCCCCTCGCAAGTGTTTACCCTTCCTATGCAAAATCGCCCCTCCGACGCGCCTTTGTGTCCCGTCCCCCCGGCCCCGCGATACCACGCCGTGCCCCGCACGCTTTACAGCTCGCGCGGATACGCGTGTTTTTTCAGCGCGGACTTTTACGGGGGTTCGTACTCGCAGAGACGTAGGCCGGAATTAATAAAGCCTTTGCCAGAGCCGCACGAATTTTTTCTATCAATTTCTCGGCTACGTTCCATATTTGAACGTATTGTGCTTCGCGAACAATAACTCATCTCGATATTGCTGGCCTGGCTCTCGCATCTCTGGTCCGTTCTCTCTTTCTGCTTCCCGTCTCTCTGTTCCGCCGGTTCGCTGTCTTCGTTCGCTTTTTCGCATCTGCCTCCGCCCCCCTCCCCCTGCCCCTCGTTCCCGCCTCCGCAACGATAAAGTCACGGGCAGTCGCGATTTTACGACTCGAAACGGAACTTTGTCTATTAAAGCGCGGCTCGTTAGGCTCCCCCAGCTCGCGACGCTCGCGATCGCGTCTCGCCCGATTCGTTCCGGCCTCCGCGTTTCCGGCGTTTCGCGTTCCGATCGGTTGCCGTCCGCTCTCCAAAGATCACTGAGAATCCGCGTGGCCGTCTCGCGGTGTCTCGGATCTTGCCGACTCGGCTTGGAAGTACTTGGAACGGCTTGGAACGCAGCCGACGAATCGACGAATCGACGAATCGACGAATCGACGAATCGACGAATCGACGAATCGACGAATCGACGAATCGACGAATCGACGACAACGACGAACGGACGAGGACGGGTTCGGACGATACGCGCGGACGCGATCGCCGTCGGGACGCACCGTGCGCGGCGACAGGTCCGCTTTAAAGGAGCCACGGATTCGTTGCTGCGTTTACGTTCGCGTGGCACGTGGGTGTACTCGAGGAAAACTCTCCACGGAACGCTAAGCTGGAACGAGAAGTCGGGTAATGAAGGATGGAAGGGCCGGCTGGCCTGTGTTTGAGAAGCACTAGTCCGGTCTCCCGAGAGTGGTCGGTCTTCTCCTGGATATCTGGCGGGGGGGGGGGCACGGTCGAGGAACACGGTCGGGGTACGGCTGGCCACTTCCCGAGGGAGCTCGTTTCAGCTTGGTCCCTCCCGCGCGCAGAGATGCTGTGCTCGCGTAAAAGCTCCTGCCGGCGAGAGTGAGAAACCGGGTTATATGCAGATACATACTCGTTCTTCCCGGCGTTTCTTCGACGATAGACCGTCCGTTCTCTCCGCTCTTTCCCACTTAGCCGCCCCACCCCCTCGCCACGTTTCTTTCCTCGCCGCTGAAACGCTCAACGATACCCTCAGGTACGAAATGGCAATCGCTCCGGGCCCCTGCTCTCTGTCTTCCACGGCTCCAACACTCCATCCACCGTCCTCCGCTCCTCGTCGCTTTGTCCGTCAACGTCCTCGACGTCTCGCGAATCGGCGCAGCTTCCCGCTCCGTATCCTCCGTTCGCGAGATGTTCTCGCATTACGTATTCGCATCAGACGCGCGAGCGTTACCGTTCCTCCGTTTCCTTTGACGGAGGCCCGAGCGCGATACGCTGCCCCTCTCCCCGCGTAATCCGACGTTATTTCCGATCGACCGTAAGAATCCCCGCTGGCGGATGCTCCGTTCGAATTACGACGCGCGGGGAAAGGCGGACGTTAAGGGTGGAACGGAACCCCGTCGTATTTTCCCCCGACTAAATCCTACGTTGGCCGTTTCTCGCGAGCGAGGACTGGATTACCAGGGATCTGGTGGAACGCGCGACGGCACGGCTGCTCGGCTAGCTGACCGGACGTTCCGCTTTAACCGCCACCCGGATCCACCTCTTTTTCCGTCCGTTTCTCCCGCGAGGCTCGTCGATCGATGAGTTTTCGATGCGGTTTTTCGAAAAATCGGGCTCGATCCGCGTCCGTTCGTTGCCGTTGCCGTTGCCGTTGCCCGACGTTCACCGAGAGCTCGGCGGCAGCCGAGGATCCCTTTCTCGCGCTCGCATCGTCGCTCCGACGAGGTAGATTTAATTAACGAGCACGCGCTGGGCGCGGAGGAGGACGGCGCCGGGGAAACAGAAGGGAAACGAGAGGGAGGAAAAAAAAAGCGGAGAGAAAGCAGAGCTGGAAAACGCGGCTCGCCGCAGAGTAAACGAACGAAATTCGACGTCGGACAGAGGCACGTTTCTTCCGACGCGTTACGCTACCACGCGCTACCACGGGAGAAAGATGTTCCCTCCGGAGTGGCGGCCCTCCCCGTGCTCCCGTTTCTCTTTTTCCGTGGCCCAGTTGCGGCCAGGAAAAACAAAGGATACCGATTCCGATCCGTGCTGGGTAAAATATAGCCGGCGGTTCACGCCCATGCAACCAGCCCGCTCTTCCCCCCGATTAAATACCTAAATACCGTCAGCCGCTGCCGCACCGATACGTGGGCACGACGCGTTAAACGATTAATCGCACTGATTGGATTCCAATTAGCCTGCTAACGACACCGCGGCCAAAGCGGATTTTCCGTTCACCCGCGCGCGGTTCGTGCCCGTCCACGCCGTCCCGCTCGGCCTCCCGTTTCTTTTTGCCCCGTCCACCCGACACGTACAATGTCCACCACCCACCCCCCTCGTTCTTTCTCTTTGGTCATGATCGCTCTTGAAGCCAGACACGGTTCCGTTACGGCGACGCGGAAAATACGGCCACCGTGAAAGCTCGTTTTCCTTTATTACCCTCGTGAACGATTTTATTGGTCGCGCCGCGAACTATTTCTTCGCGGACGGCGGAAGGCGGAAGGTATATCGCCGGTAAGGAATCAGGAACTGGTCCTCGCTATCGGCCAAGCATTTTCCACGCTCGATTCAACCGGTATCGACGAAAATTCCCCCCGGCAGCGCGCTGAATTAGTAAACAGTCAACCGTGTGTTCACGGCACCGTGGAAGCCTCTGCTCTCGGCCGCGCCACCGAAAAGATTCCGTGCACCGTCGCCGACGCCTCCTCGCCCCCGCTGTTCGACCCATTTTACGATCCATTCGCCCCCTTCCCCCTTTTTCCCTCGCGTGCACGCGGCCAGTGCAAGCACGCCGCTCCAGTAACCGGGGAACAGCGAAGTCGTCGAAAGCTTCCTTAACCGAAGGAACGTACTGCAGGCGTATTTGCATTCAATTTCTCGCGAAGGGCCTTCCTTCGCCGTTCCGCGCCTCGTCCTTTCAGCTTCGTTTCGCCTCCACCCTCTCGCCCCTTCTCGCTTTCTTCTTCCGCCGGCGGCATCCCCTCGCGTCTTTCGCCCTTTATTTTCTCTCCCCCATGCGCGCCGGCCGTCTCTCTCCGTCCCGTTCGCCCTTTTCTTCGCCGCGAAATAGGGTCTCGAGGATGAAAGGAATGCACTTGCCAAACATTAGCATGCGCGTACGTCGCAGCGGATACAGAGCCGCGCGAAAGCCTCTCTCCTCGCGAAAGAGCCGGCGCGTCGTCGCGTCGTCGCTCGCTGCCTTTTCCGAGTCATCGTCGGCGTAGTCGCCCCCCTTCCCGTTCGTCTTCGTCGTCGATCTGCGATTCCTCGAAGCTCGACGCTTCGATCATTCGAGCTCCCGTTATCTCCGGGTCTCGCCCTTTCCGCCACCCTTCTCGCCCTCCGCTCAGAGACAGAGAGATAGCCAGCTCCGCGCGAAAAGCTCCCGGATGCAGCCTGGTCGCTCTCCGGAGTTTCGGAATAGTTGGCGGGAAAGCACGGCTGCGTCAAAGTTTTCCGCGAAACTCGTGCTCGAAGGGGCAAATTATGTGGCTTCGAGCTCCTGTTCGCGAGCACTTTTCTTACGCGGCTTCCCTTTCCGTTCCCCCGAGTCGTTCGTCACGCCGCCAGGACTTCGCGGCGGACTTGGAAAAAATGTATTTCTGTTCCCCGACTCGGCGAGACCATCGAGGAGATTCGCCAGGCGGGATCAGGGTAATCGCGCATCGGAGAATCCGGTTCCTGGGGAACCGATTTAATGGTTAGTAGCGTCGATCGCGTCCCCTCGATTACAGCTCGATGCGCCCCCATTTGGCTCACGGATCCGTTGTCGTCGTTACGGGACCGGTGTTATCTGCGCCGGAGGATTATGACGGACCGGGGATAAAGCGCATCCCGGGCGGGTGAGCGTTTCGTTACGAATTTCCCACGTCCGCCTCGGTACTCGCGATCGCGTCGGTACGTTATTTCGTTAGGTGGTCGCTCGCCCCTCGCGAGGGTTTCGCGAGGGTTTCGCGCGACGCGGCGTATTTGTACTCCGTGCACCCAGCTCCGTATCGGGTGGGTATTTTCGTCAACGTCGGGTAACGCCATCGGCGAAAGTAGCAGGGCGCGTTGAATTTTTCAGTTCGCTCGGCGAACGTTCC
Source organism: Nomada fucata (assembly GCA_948146005.1). Lineage (NCBI taxonomy): Eukaryota > Metazoa > Arthropoda > Insecta > Hymenoptera > Apidae > Nomada > Nomada fucata. Next base: position 918,014 of record OX411282.1, read on the forward strand.
GGGGGTACCGCGTTACCGCGCCGCTCCTGATTGTCCCGCTAAATTTATCGCTCCTTGCGTATCGTCCGCATTTTTTGCCCGTCGTGCACCCAGAGGTATTGCATAAATTATGCATCAGTTATTATGCAACGACTTGGGCGAACGATTCCCGGGGGAGCGGTATCGCGACCGTGAATTAATTCGCCCCGGCTGAATTGTGTCTCGCGGTGACTCCCGGTGACTCCCGGTGACTCCGGGTCGTTCGCGTCCAGAGACGTTTGTTTCCTCGCGCGCGCACCGGCCGTTCGCGATTCTCGAAAAATTTCCGCTCGCCCCCTTGACTCGTCGACCGCGGCGACCGTGCCGAGGCCTGCCCCTCCGACGGCTACCGGATCGCCCAGATTTCCAGCGACGCGAACCGTCACGGGGAAGCGAGGTTTATTAAAAGTCGCGAGGTTCGTTACTTATTAAAAATCGAGCCCGCGGGGCATCAATATTCATCGGCGTGTTTCGCCGATAAAAGATTCCCCTCGGCCCTCTGCGGCGAACGGGGCAGGAGCAGGGGCAGGTCTCCGTCTCGGATTATCTCGTTATTGAAACGATGAAAAGAATTCCTTCGTTGCCGAGCGGCGGGGTCGCGCCGCGCGAACGAAATTACGCGGCTCCGGGCTCGATTTGCAATTTCACGGCCGTTACCTGGTGCCGATTCGATCTCTCGTAATCTATTGTCCCCGGCGATGAAACGGTTATTGCGTTGGAAAAAGGGGGCGCCGGCCGGGCCCGCGATTCAAGTTCGTCCCGCGCCCGCTTATCGTTGCTCGCCGCTCGCGAATCATTCGAACAAATGCCCCGCCAGCCCGCGCTGACGTTTAATCGAATTCGACCGGATAAAATATTCGAATCGGTGGGCCACGCACCGTCGAGTCGCCGCCCGCTAACCGGACATCAATTAATTTGGATTTATTAGAACGAAGACTCGTCGATCGGCCGCGAAATCTCTATACCCCGCCGACGCCTCCGCCTCCGCCTCCGCCTCCGCCACCGCCTCCGCCCTCCCTCTGTCGCCTCGTTTCTCTCCGGTAACCGTTTTAACGGGCACACCGTTAATTCCTGCTCGCGCAATCGCCGCTAGAAATTCACGTGTTTATCGATTATCCATCGCGGGACGCGCGGTGATCGTTTCCGTTTCGCGATTAATCAGCGCAGCCTGGCCACTCGCGTTTCGCCGGCAACCGCTTCCATTTCCTGCCTATCTTCGTTCCCATCGCGTCGTCCTCGCGATTCACCCCGATCCTCTCGATTCGCTCCGGCGGAGAGGACGCGAAAGATGCGGCCCGTTTCGAGCGCGCGTACATAGCCGGCGACGCGTTCCACATTGTTCGACGTCCACGGCGAAGCCGAGCGGATAACGCGATCCGCGCGTCGCTTGTTTTTAATGATTAACGAGACACGACGGGGAACCCTTGGGTGGTAAATAATTTAGGCTCAAAGCTGTCTCGCCTGTCGCCCAGGCTGCGCACTCCTGACACGTTTCCTTCGAACAATATCCGAGGAAAGTCTAGGAAAATGCGAGACGACCCAGAGGCAAGGAGCTGGTCGGCCTCGTTCAGCGGGCGTTCGAGATCAGTTCGGGAGGTGGCGTATTAATTCGATTTTCCGCCAACGAGGCGGCACGTCGAACGGATCGGGGCGACCGTCGAATCCTGTATTTATTCCTCGTTTCTAGTCTACCGGGCCAGGGGGGGAAATTTATTTTTCCAGCGTTAAAACGGGGGTTCGCGTCGATACAGTCGGCGTAATCAGTAAATGAATTTGCCTCTCGACGCATTCTATCGATCGTATCCGTGTTTCGGTGGTGCCCTCCGCGTCTAACAAAGTGCACTCGAGGGATCGTTCGGGCTAATTAATTCTAAAATTCGCGGACACTTCGCCAGCCCGTTAATTACCTCGGCCCGGGAAACGTTAACTTTCGACTCGATTCCGCGATATTCTACGGAGGTAGAGTATCTCCGGGTCGACGCATTAAGTCGCGGAGGTAGGGATTCGTAAGCGGGGCCGTTGAATCGGAGCGAGCTCGTCTTGGACCGCAATGAATCTCGAGGACCGGTGTTCGACCGCCTTTCTCGACGAGTAATTGATATTTGGTTCGATGCGGGCGACGAATCGCGATCGAATCGCGGAGGACACTCGAGGCGAACAGAACGGCTCGCCGAAATCTGGAATTTCGTTCGCATCGTTTTCGCGAGCGTCGTCGCGCGTTGAAAAGTCGGTCGGTCGTTAATCGTCGTCCAAGCTTTACGATTCCGTCCGCGCTTTTTCGCAGGGGCACGATTTACTCGCCGATCCAACGCCTCGGCGAATTTGCCTTCTCCTCGTGGCGGGGCGTCGAGGTCTCGAGACGCGGAACCCAGTTTATCGCGGGGCAGGGTCGTACCCTCCGAGACGGTACGGCGAAGCGCGAACTTAAATACGGCTCAGCCTCTGGCAGCTCGACGTTGTCGGCCAATTACTTCCCGACGCCCGCATACTTTTGCCGTCGCGAACGAGCTCGCGCAATTTTTCAAAACGCCTGGCCGCCGTTCAATCTCTCCGCCGGACAAAAAGTTGGGCAAAAAATTGTATCGTTGGGATATTGCGGAGTCGTTCGTCCAGGAGGGGTGGATCATCAGCGGAGCGCATCGTAGGGAAAAAGGATCGCCATGGGATGATTAAGGGACGCTCGTAAATTTCGATGCCACGGATCTCGAGCACCAGCCTTTGGATAACACTCGATACACTCGTCCGCCCTCCGTTGGCCGAGTGTTTTGCTCATGGTGGATCTGACCGCGACAGCAGCGGAGCCACCCCGCTGGCGCGAATGGGGTTCCACCCTCCCTCGTTTCGAATAGACGAACCTGTCGCCCCGGAGAACCTGTTCCGGCATAGAAATGCACGGGGTGGAGGAAGTTCTGGCCGTGGGGGTTCGCCGGTCGATGGGAAGTTTGGGCGAAAGGCGGCCTCGTGTCGTACAATGACTCTCGTCGAGCTTACGAGCTAATCTTTTATCTCGACGCGGCACGCGTCCTCGACCCATCTGGCAAAGTTGACGGAGGGGGGACCCGATCGGTCTATCGCGAGGATATTACGTCGCCGGAATAGCTGCAGACTAACGCCGATATAACGACGCCGTAAGCCATGGGGGATGGGGGTGTTTGGCGATTTACGCTCGCGTTATTTTCTTTGCTCTCCCCTACGACTCACCGGATTACATCAAGCAGGCGGACTTTTATTGCATCATCGCCGTGCCCGTCGCCATGAATTAATATCCATCGAGCCGCGGGGACGAGCCGACTTCCTGCGCGAAGGTTCGCCGCTGCGACGACGAGTCGCTCGCTCGCGGCGTCCGATTCTTCTCGCCTTCAGCCTCCAACCCCCCGGGCGGTCGCGCTCTTTGACTTTCGCCGGGTTTCGCGGGACCCTAGGCGCACTTTTGCCGAAACTTGTTCTCTCCTTCCTATCGAATCTCTCGACTCGAGACGTCTGGCACTGGCGGTCCCCTGATTAACTCGCAAAACCGTTCCAGTCGCCTTGCGGCGAACTTTGCTCGTCCCTTGCACCGTCTCGCCCTGTCCCGTCGCGACATTTACCCTTGCTGTCGCCTCAGCCCCTTCCGACGACGACGACGGCGACGACGACGACGGCGAAGGCGAAAGAAGAAAAGAACGCCGATGGGACAGATAGAGGGCCGGGGGTTTCGGCCGAGGGGGAATCACTGGCTAAATGCAAATAACGGCGGGGCCAAGACGAATCGGATAAGGAGACGTGTGCCTCGCATTTTATTTTCCCTTGTCGAGAAATCGACGGGACGTATGGGGAAAATGAGGAATCGCCCGGGCCGTCCGGAGGCCCGGGGAAGTTCGATCTTGGGCGACCCTTAACGCGTTTAGACCGTTTCCTTCGTTTGCGAGGGTGCATTATTTAACCGGCGGCGCGATTCGAGAGAGCGAAAAAGTTGGTGCGCGTCCGTGGCATTTGCAAGTAGGTCGCTCCCCTAACGAGTTGCAAATACACGCCTGCATAAAATCGGCCGAATTCCGCTCGCTTTATGCGGAAACGGTGCGCGCCGCAACGTTCCTCGGCACCGGCGAGTCGTCTCTCTCCGACGGTGGACGCGTCCGCAGCTTCGCTCGGAGGGCGTTCGAACAGAGATCCCTAGGGGCAGAGGGCGGTGGGTAACGGGCTCGAACCGACTGCCGGGGATCGTGAGAAAAGCCGACGATTCGGGGGCAACGTGCCGTGAGACTTTGGCCCTGTCTTTATGGAAGCGGCGCCGGGATGAATTAGCCGAATCAGCCGACAGACGACAGCCGATCCCTTGGAATCGGCGCGACGAGTCGCACGCGCGCCTAGCCGAATCCTCTCGGGTTTGGCGACGGTTGCGAAGCGTTTGCGTAAACTGGCTGTTCAGCGAGGAGAAGCTGGCTAAACGAACCGCGAGGGAGCACGCGAAACGGAAGAATCCGTGGCACGAGACCGTCGCACGCGGACGACGCGGAAACGGGACGGCGAAACGGTTCCCGGGAACCTTTCCGTTTCCGTGAAAGATGCCCTCGTCGACGTTCTTCCTCCTCGCGATCTTCTCGCGAGCCTCGCGAGCCACGCGCGCCCTGCGCGCTTTTTCGTACGAATTTCTACCGCCGGAGGAGCGCCGCGAGACGCCGATTCCCCCCCGTGTCGTAGACGTAATCGTTCCGAATTCGCGAATGGAACTCCGTCCAACTGTTGCTTATTCGCCGCTTGTCTCTTCCCGGCGTCTTTTTGCGAACGCGAAGAGGCGAATCGAGCCGACGAGGCCGCCCGGCTCGACAAAAGCCTGGCGACGTTAACGCGTTTCCATCGAGGTAGCTCGCCTCTCGGAATCTCCGGCGATTCCGCTACGCCTATGACGGCTCGGATAACGAAGCAAGACGACGAGAAAAACGAGTCGGAGGTTGAACGGTGAAAGGCCGGGGAGAGAGAGGAGTCGCGGTGAACGCGCTTGGGAAAGGGTTGCCTGGGGGAGGGAAGGGCGAGAAGGTGAAGCAAGAAGCGACGGGGGTGGAGGAAGAGGGTGGACGAGGGAGAGGGAGAGGGAGAGAGAGAGAGAGAGAGAGAGGCACGGACGTCGGTGGCACTGCTGGAAAATCGGACTAATTACTTTGTACGCGTGGCTTTCACCAAAACGGGCTCGCGATTATTTTCCTCGAGTATAATCTCGGCCAGACGCGTACTCCGGAATAGGGACTTTATAATCGCGTCGGGCTCCGGCTACGCCCTGGCAAAAGAGCGGAGGGTTCCACCTTCGCTGACACGGAGATTTCTTGATTTCTTTCCTCTCGCGGACCGGCTGAACCGCGCGGGGCCCTCGCGGAACTTGATATTCCGCGAGGTAATCGCGGGAACAACGTCAAAGCGACGCGAACAGTAGCTTTTTATCCCGGAGACGCGGTTCATTCCGCCGCTCTTCTGCACCAATTACCACCGGCCGCGCAGAGACGGACAGCCGTTTATACGTACTACGTACGCTGTGTGTATGCACGCGTTTGCATACCGCGGGGGCGAAGGAGGTGCGAGTAATAAGCAACCGTGGTCGGCCGCGGAGAGGTCGTGACCCGGGAATTGATTACGCGGCCACCGGACCGACGGGGATATTTCGACCGCCCCGCGTTTCAAATTTTCATACGATCGTCGCAGCTGCGAATCTTTATCGCGCGCGTCTCTCGAAGGATTAATCGAGCCCGATCCAGCGGACCGTTCAATTTGAAACGCAGCGTCGAAAAGGAAACGCACGCACGCGGAACTGTCACAGGTCACAGGGCACAGCTACGGACCGCGGCCGGGACATAATTGGTAGAAATAATAGAATTTCTGAATGCATTCCGGGTCGCGTTGTTAAAGTTTTTAATCCGCGCGGAAATACCGGCGAGTCGTCGGTTCCCGAGGTCGCGGCCACTCTCGTTTCACGTGAAACGATCCGCGAGAATCGCGGCCGTGTCTCGCGGTATTCGCGGCTCCGTTTCCGCGTCGAACGATCGACGAAAGGGATGTCGCATCGAGGACCGAGCAATCGTCGGTCGCGGAGTGCGGCCACCGTATCGCGCTCGTCGGGCGGCTCGTGCAATTCGAGTTCGCTCGGGCTCGATAAATTTCTGCCACGAAACGCTCCGGGATGCCTCCGTTTACGCGGGGTTCGATCGTTCGCCGTTCGGTAGGGTGCACGTTTACGCGAGGAACCGTAATAGTTGCGCGCTGTTTTCGCGGCGAACCGACGGCGAGAATGGTGAGCAATGGGGGAGAGAGAGACGATCTCCCTGCGGAGGCATTCGATCCACATCGGATCCGTCGTATCGCGAACGCGCGCTTCGAGCTGCGGATCTTGGAAAAACGTGAAAGGGGAATTTGACTTGGGGAGAGAAAGGGTTCGTCCCTGATCGGTCGAGTAACGAAGCTAGGAGCGGGCGGGCGTGTTTCGCTTCTGGAACGATTAGGAGCAGTATTTCGTTGGGTGGGTCGGGCGAGTCGGGCGAGGGTACGAGGCAAATGGAACGCTCGACTGCGATTACTCGAGCACGGAGATCCAATTGGCCTTGGATCGGATCGTCCGCCTCGGAGAGTATCGGTGGCGGCGTATCGAGCGAGCCGGCGGCTCGCATCGGCGAGAGATCGATACGGGCAAACATCGCAATCCACCTTGCCGTTCGTTGTGCCCGATGTATTCCCACCTGAAAAGGCGGTTTCGTATGCCGCCGTTCCGGTGCTCTCTGTATCGGGCCGCACGTTCGCGAATTATTACGAGTCACGTAGGCAGTAGTCGCGAAACGTAGAGTGCTATTATTACGATGTAATATGTTTGGAGCGAATTCTAGGGCCGGAAGCGCACGGCATGGGAAGACAGGGGCCGAGGGAAGGAAACAGGATGGAAGGGTGGAGGATAGGTGAATCGGGCTAAGAGTCGGTCGGGTCACGACGAAAGGAAGGAAGGGAGGAACACGGGAAAAGAAGGCGGCGTCGGTGCCGCGAGGACGCGACGACGAAACGGGACGGGAATCGGAGGCCACGCGGCGAGTTTTCTCGGTTTTCCGTGCGAAGGGGCCGGCCAGTTGTCATCGAGTCTGGAGAATAATGGAAATTATCCACGCTAGACCGATCTAGTTCCGGAGCGTTCCCGAGACTCTCGTGAAACCACCGGTCGAGGTGCTCGTCGGAAAATTCAACGCGGACACCCTAACGCGCGACCAAACGGACCTCTCTCTCTCTCTCTCTCTCTCTCTCTCTCTCGCTCTCTCGAGCTGCGACTCTCGAACGGAGGAGAGTCGTCTGTTTGGATAAGGAGGAAATTGCCGCTCTTATTAGGGGAGCATCGATCGGCTCGTAAAGGATTATTTTCACCGCGAGAGAGTCCAAGCTTTCGTCCCGAATTCTTTTCGCCTGGCCCGGAACGATCTCTCGATCCGTCGTATCTTCCACGAGATCTAGCATCTCGGAAGCGTGGATACGGCGGGCCATTGGAATCGCCTCGATCGCCAAATTCCTTCGCCGTTGCTTCCTCGGGGCTACGCGCGTTGCTTCGCTCGCGAACCGAAGGAGCCATAATCGTGTAGGTCGCCGGAAAACGTCGGGGCCGGGGATGGAAAGGGCGGCGAACGTAGGTAGAGAATTTTAGCCGGAGCCTTTCGCGAATTTCGCATCCGTTTTGGCATCGCGAACCCGTCGGTTAAGCCGGCCAACGATCGATAATGTATGCGTCGCCTGCCCCCGTGCCTCTTGTGGCGCACGCGAAAAAAGATAAATAAAATATTCTTTACGTAACAACGACGGTCCCGTCGACTCTCGTCGGACCTCGGGGAAACGAGAGCGACAGCGAAACAGGAGACCCGGAGTTCGCGCGTCCACGCCGGGCAACGACGCGACGCTTTTCTGGATACCCGTAGCGACGATCGGACCCGTCGCGTCGCATCGCGTCGCATCGCGTCGGTCCATGGTCTCTTTGTGCGGCCAAAAACACGGCCCCCGGTGGCCGTTAATGGGATCCAAGGCGACGCGTCCTCGCCTCGTTAGAAGCTTTATTTGCGGCGTCCACGGTGGGACGGCGCGGTTTCGAGGGCGCGATCGATCCGGGCGCACTGTTTCGAACGACAAATCGCCTCTATCGGCTCGACTCGCTCGCGTCCGGGGCTGCTGTCCGGAGAGCGGCGGTCCGCGATCTGGACGACGCAAACTTCCGTCCCGTGCGTTTCGACTCTTTGATCGGAATATTTTTAATCAATAGGTATACCGGCTGCGACGTATCCCCGTGGCCCGTCCACTCGAGAGATCAAAGGAAGCGCGGAGATTCGCACAGCGATTCAGGGTCCGCGTTTTCGAGCTCCGCCAGCCGTCTCTCTGCGCTCTGCGGGGACGCGAATCGGGAACGCTTTTCGCGAAACGATCTCGCTTACCATGGAAATCGTATATAATTACACGCGCGCTGAAATTCGACGGTGGATCGGGTATTTCCGGCCTGCGCGTGTCTCCCGGATAGCGGGTAGATTTTATTCGAGAGGCGAGAGTGTTTATCGTCGCACCTGTGATAGCTCAAAAGGCAACATCGTCCGGGTAAATCGATTCGGCGACACTTTTATTCGCGTTTCGTCCGAGCCGAGCACTCAAATTCGCCGGCTACAAAGCCGACACAAAAGTAAGCGGAACTGCTTTCCTCGTTATTTTCCACGTATCGATTAACCGGCAGCTTTTCACCGATCGAGCTGGGTCTCCGCAACGTTCGCCCACGACATCCTGCTAATAGACCCCCTGCAGCGCGCTGACAAACCGAGGTCGTGTCATCGCTGATTAACAGCCACGATCTTCAATCAGATCCTTTCAATCGTCCCGTCCAACAATGGATAATAATTCCCCCATACCCCGGTGTCACGAGTCACGAGTCACGAGGAGGAATAGAGCAAGCGGAAGGGGGAGCAAGGCGACTACGGACTCTAGACTATAGACTATAGACTATAGACCGTAGACGAACATAGAGAGAGAAGAAAAACAATTGCGTTAGGAGAATTTTGGCAACGGGCATTTCCTGCTCGAGGATCAGGGGTGCCACAGGGGGAGCGAGCGGATTTCTCGGCGATGATCGTTCGGCGGCGTTCGTTCGAGTGGGAGGGACACTTTCTACCCTTGGCGCTCACGCGTGCAGGGGTTTGATTTACGTTCGTCTGCGTGCCTTTCGTATTAGCGGTGCGGGAAGATGGCCAGGGTGGTGTCGGACCCGAGCCTCGTCGAAATAAATACGTCGATAAATATCCCCCGTATCTCTATTCGGGCTACGGGATACCGGCTATAAAAATCGAATACCGCTCCCTCGTTTCTCCCCTCGCGAAAGACGCGAAAGGCCCCTCCAGCGTCCTGGCCGGCGGAGCGGCGACGGGTCCCCGTTTTCCTTCGCGAAATTGCCATCCGCGGCCGCCCCCTTTATCGCGGTTAAGTCGCGTCCAACACCGACGTCGTCGGACGGCCGCCCTTTGTGCGCGACGCGCCGCTCGAAAACGGGTTTCCGCGAATCGAGGGAACGACCGCGACAAAGAGCGGTCCGACGAGGAGATACGTGCCGCCTCTGGTTTCCGTGGACGTTAATCGCGGAAACCCCGAAACGCAAACTCGACCCCGAACGGCAACCCTAATCCACGGAGGAAATCCCGTCCGATACGAGCGACGAGAGAGTCGCGAGACGGGGAACCCTCGCGAGTTCGTTTCCACTGTTAATCCGTCGTCCCGCGAGCAACCACGGAAACAATAACGCGGCCGTATCGGCCGGAGAAGAAGCGACTTCGAGAGGACAGAGCAAATCCGAGGGAAATTGCTGGTTCGAGGCATTCGCGTTCCCCGACGTTAACCGGCACGGTGTACGCTTTTTTGCGGCCGACCTCAGGTGGTCGAGAGCACGCTAGAGAGCTACGTTTTTTAAAGCATCGCGGCCGTGATATAGCTGACGCTGGCCTGGCCCGCCTCTTACCGAGACCCTCTTCTCGCCGCAGCTTTTTCGAGGGAAAGAATTTTATGGGATTTCGGTGGTTCGTTCGGGACGAACCGGGTCCACCGGAGAGGCGAAACCGAAATTTCGAAGCTGATCTTGGGGCGGCTGGATCCGCTTGTGGTAGAGCGGGTCGGTGTTCGAGTATTCGCAGCTTGCCCACCGGTGCCGAACTGAATCAGCATTCCGTAAGCACTAAATACCGCTAATATCGCGCATGTGCCTCGTACACCTTGATGGATGAGAATTCGCCTCTCGAACTGCCTCCCTGTCTCGCCCTGTCTCTATCTACCGCGGTCGATCGCCCCGTTATCCTCTCGCTCCGCGTTTGTCCCTTCCGAGCGGGTCGCGTCGCTTAGTCACCAGCCAGATAGACTGTGCGTGGAAATTGCGTGAGCGCGCGCGATAGCGAGCGAACGGGCGAACGAGCGAACTCGCGGATCGCGACTACCTGCAACGTAGGCCGAGCGTAATTGATTTGCGACAGCAACGGAACAAGCGCGACTTTATAATCCGTCCGATCCGCCGCGCGAACGTTTCGTCGCCTCGCCTCGCCTCGCCTCGCCTCGCCTCGCCTCGCCTCGCCTCGCCTCGCCTCGCCGATAGTTGACCGGCGAGCACGGTCGAGCACGGTCCCGCGAAGTTCCTCTTCTCCCGTGGCCGGCTAATTAAGAAGTAGGTACTTTAATAACGGTAACAAATGTATCGCGGGTCCGCGCGAGCCGAGCCAACGGCCTTATGAAAATACGAGAGCGGCACGGCGGTGGCGCGTTATCGGCGAACGCGGCGTCGTTTTTCACGGGAAAACGATGCGAAGTTGCAGCGCGAACGGAGCGTTAACTTTGCTCGTTCGGGGCTAACTCCGTCGGCGCGGCGACGCGCCGGGGCATCCTCGGCCTCGGCCACGAATTCGCGTAGCAAGAAGCCAGACATCGGAGCCGCGCATCTCTCGTCCGCGACGGAGAGGGGGAATGCGAGCCGCGGAAACGAGGGTCGCGTTCAAAACTACAAGGGTGCCGCGTTTCTTTCCTTCTTTCATCCGCGGCTCCTTCCACACCGCCCGACACTGTCGCGCTTTATGCTCGCAGCGCGCACTCGGAATTCGCAATCGTCGTCGCCGCGGCTCGACACCGCCGCGTCGTCGTCGTCGCCGCGGTGAAGAGGAAACGCGACGACTCGACCGGCATCGCTCGCATCGGAGTTCGCATTGCTATCGCCCCGTGTCACCCTCGTTACCGTAGACCCTCTTTCAGCCAGCCTACTCGTGATTCCTCCTCGCTGGGGGCGGCCACGAGTGTTCGAATCCCTCGCGGCTAGCGAGTTCTTTGTGCCGTCGGTTACCCGGGCAACCTTCGCGAGTTTACCTAGGATTAAATATGTAGCTTCGAATTAGACGAGGCGAGACGCGTCTTAGACGCCGCGAGTCGCCGACGAACGCGCGCGGAGGCGCTCGTTGTCCGCTTCAAAGGGACAAAACCGACCGGGAGGGGGGTCGCTCGAACTTCCTCTTCGCGCGGAGGGGCACCCCCGACCGTTTCGTTTCGTTTCATCCCGGCTGGACGAACGTTGCCAGGAGAGCAAACGAATGCGAAGGAGGTCGGAGACGTCGCGGATCGGCGAATCGCGGCCGTCGATACGGCGCCGCGTCGACGTCGAACTCGAGGAACAAGGAGGCGCTATAAGAAACGACGAGGCTCGCGAACAAAGCGGCGGGCGTTTTGCTCGTTCGAGCGGAAGAAATATGGCCGTCATTATCGCGGAGCCGCGAAACTTTCCAGCCTCGGCTTTTTTCCGACGCGAGGCACGGAGCGGAGGCCTGCCCGCTTATCGTCGATCCCCGCGCTCCGCTCGCGACGCGCGTCTCCGATCGCCGTGCATCGACGCCGCCGTTGCTCGCTCCCGTCGGGATAACGATCTTCGAAATTGAAATAAATCGCGGATTAACGGGGGTGGTCGTTAAACGGCGCAAGGATTCGCGTGCGTGGCCCGGCCTCGCTTCAACCAGCCGTCCGGTTCTCGTCTAGAACGCGCCCCTTCGAGCAACGACACCGCGCCCGCTCGTTGCGAACCGACGACGCGCCGACACGTCAACGCGGAATCGCGCGGGTCACGCGCGGCCAGGCCTGTGATTTTTTTTTCTCTTCGCCCGCGACCCGCGCGCCCGGAGATGCTTATCGTCGCGGTCGAGCTTAAGCGATCGTTAAAGTTCATCGCGGTCGGCCTGGAGTTTTCTAAGGGGTACTTCGCCGGCCACATTTTCCGCGCGAGGTACGGAAAACAGGAGCGGCCGACGACGTTCCGGCTGCCTACCTTCCAGAAGATCTCGTTTCGCGGCTCACGGCCACTGCCGGGGACGCGTGGACCGTGCAGCCTCTGAAAACAGGGAAAATAGAGGGAAGCCAAGGGGGTGGAGTAGCTACGGGAGACGGCGGGGCTGGGGTGGGGGACAGGGAAGACCGTCTAATCCGACGGTATCACCAGCCGGCTATTCCGAGTCAGCTCCCGTGGCAAGTAATAACGCCGCTGTAACGGCATCGCTATCGTTGTTCCACGACTGAGTTATGGGACTCCGCGGTGCGGTGCACCCCGTGCGTGTCATCGAGCCATCCCCCTAATTATGTGAAACGAACCACGAGCCACCGTCGTTGCGTCACGCCGCACTCTAATGGGAAGAGGTAATTTATCGGGGGTGGCCGGGTTATTTTCTTCTTCTTCGCGGGGCGGTCCGTCACGGCCCCCCTCGTCAGCACGGGTCGCCGAGCGATCGGAACCGAGGGAAAACGGCGTCGTCGACCTTGCCGTCGCGTCGACGATTCGCGATCGATGTCGCCCGGAGGACGGCGGCCCTCGAATCTGTTTCCAATTATGCATTAAATAGCCGATAACTCGAAGCCGGTTTATCGTTCGGTAAAAAGCGGCTCCCGAAAGAGACCGCGGAAACGAGAAACTTCCGCGGCTGTGTACGCGTCCCCGTGGGGATGCGGTGTTTAGCTGGTTTCTGGCCTGCGGCGTCGCGCGACGACGCTGCGAACCGTTAACAAATTTTAACGATGAATCGGGCAAGATCCCGCGGCTCCGCCGCGCGGACGACAGCGCCGTTATGAATCTTCCATGAAAAGACTATGGGCGACGACTTTGCGACGGAATATCTCGCCGACCCGACGCTCGCTAATATTCAGGGATATTCTGTTATTATGACGGGATTACGCGGCCCCGAGATACTCGGCAATGTTCCGATAAATGTGCCAGCGAGATTAATACGGAAGTTCGCCTCCCTTCGGAACCGACCGGTTCTCCGTCGGCTTTCGACCGAGCGATGCTGCAACTGGAACGCGCGACCTCGGGGAGCAAATTTTTTTCTCCTACGGGCGGTGACTACTTTATCGAATTGGCCGCGTCAGTTGCACGTCCTTTCTGTCGCGCTCCGTTCGAACGTAACACTCGGGTTCGGATGTTACGCGGACCCGTTTAAGCGACGCTTAATTGATAACGGAGGATTCCGTTGCGAGGGGATTTGGCCCGCTGGAAAACGAGCGAATCGGTATCTATCGTTGGGAATCGGACTGGCCAGCGGAAAGACCGTTCATTCGGAAGTACGACGGCGTTCGAGCGTTCGAGGTCCGCGTTCTAATTCCTTGGCGACCCGTTTCCATATCGATGAGCAGCGCGCGCGGGGACAGTCGAAATTGCCCTCGGACCGACGTATTCGAAATCGTTCCGCGACAGGTGAACCTCCCTCGACGTTTTCGATGTCAACCGAGTGTCGTCTTGGTGTCGCGTTTTTCCTCCCGTTTTTCCTCTCGCGATTTCGTTGCTCGTTTTTGTTTTTTTTTTCGTTGGTGTCACGCGCGGCTCGCGCGCGCCGCCCGGTTCGTTAGGGAATTCGCTCGAAACGATCGAGCGCGATCCGGCCTCGCGACGTCCACGCTCGCGTGATTCTCGACGATATACCGTCGGCCTTTCCGCGTCATTGGCGTCGTTGAAGCGACGATATTTTACGAGGATAAATTATAACGGCTGCATCGGGCCATCCTCTGTCGAATAACGGGGCGAACATCGCGCCACCGAACTCTTTCCGCTCGCGGATCGACTTTTCCTCTCGAAAAGTTTCCCTCTCGACCGCCTTCCAGATTCATCCCCCTCTGCTTCCACGCGATTATCCTGGATCGCTCCTCTCGTCCCTACGAAGATCGGAGTTGAACGCAGCGAGGCGACAATTAGGGCCCCGACAGGAGGAATTCGTGGTGGACGCGGTCCCACGAAGAGAATCCGCGCACCGATAAAGGTGCGCCCACCGGAGAACATAAATTCGACGATCGTGCCTTTGTGGATAGCGGAGGAACTTTAGGGCCAATCTCCGTGGGTGGTGCTCGGCGCCGAGGACGAACGATCTCCAGGAGCTCTTTTCACGAGCCAGAGAACGCCGCTATTCTCTTCTAAAGACTTCCCAGAGACTCCTTTCGCGGCGCGTAACTTTTCCTTCGAGCACGCCCACCGTTGGCGGACATTGGTATCGAGAGGGCTGCGAATAAATCTGCTCGGCCCTGCCTGGCGACGTTCTCGAGGAAAGGGGATGATTCGTGGCGGTGCCGCGGCCCGGCCGAACTCGTGATTTTCCTCCGCTGGTCGCGGCACGGGGTGTTCGAGCAACGGGCGAGCGAACCGATCGAGCGTTCGTGGCAGGAGGAGGAAAGGAGGAAAGGGGTGGACAGCGGAAAACGCGGGGAAACGAGTCCGCGAGAATGGCCGACATTTCGAGGCGGTCGTCGCGACGGACGGATCGAAAGGTTGCTCCCCCGAGTGACCGGCGGCGGCGCCTTTCCAGAGCATGGCTATCGATCGGTTCTATTTTCTGATCGCAAAAGTGTCACGGACAGAAGCCGCGGCTTTAGCGGATCTTCGCGACGCGAGGCGACGCGAGGCGACGCGAAAGAATCGCGACTCCGTTTCCGCGTTTCCACCTTAACGAGGGAAGCCGCGCGGAAACGGAAGAACGTCGAGGGAGGAAGAAACCCGCAGCGCGACGGGGACAGAAGGCGACACGGGCGGACCTCGTTTCGTTCACGATTGATACCGGCACGGTCGGAACTCGAGCGTCGACCAATTAATCTTATCGTTAATTAATTTGGACGCGGACTGGGAGGAAGGCGGCGGCGGAAGAGGGACATCGGCGCGGCGATCGATCGAAATCGGATGCATTTTCGAGGGTGGCGTTCGATCGAGCATGCGTGGCTACTATCGGTTGCTAAAGGTCGTTGTTGTTCGTAAAATCAGTGGCACAGCGGGGGGACACGGAATTACGGTGTAAGCCGTATAGGGTCGTCACGCGATAATACTCGGCACCGCATTAATGTCGAGGCTGCCGGTAATTCCCATTTAATAATCACAGGTCGTATGTTAACCCATCGTATCCGGGAGTCGGACCTAATTACGCCCCGTCCGAGCGTGTTTCTGCCAATAAACGTTCACGAGTCTCGCGGGGCCGGATCAAATATGCTCGCGGATAATATTTTCATTAAGGGTCGCGTCATCGAATTAATCGGGCGCCCGGGTAATGGCCGGCAGGTGAATCTCGGTGCCCGTCTTTCGTCTGCCGATTTCTCGCAGCGCGGTGCGAAAAGAAATCGGCTGCTTCCAGCGCTCTCCGCTCCTCGCGTTGCTCGCCGTTTTCCTTCGTTTCGCGGTCGCGTCTCTCTATTTATATTTGTATCGCGTTTCTATTTGTTCCGCGCTTTCCTTTTCCTTATTTCCCTTGCGGATCGTGGTCGCCAGTCCAGGAACGAGGGAACGGGGGAACGAGGGAGCGCGAAGACGCGCGGGCGTTCGTTCACCGGCGTGCATCGTTTTATTCCGTCCGTATCATCGCGTCGAGGTTCTTTGCGAGGCTCCGCGAAAGGTTAAAGACCTCGGTGGTGGCGAGCGGGCATCGCGACGACGAGGAAGATGACTCTGCGACGCTGAGGCGGAACTTTTACGCGGACGGGAAGACGAAGACGGGCGAACGAGGAAAAAGGGGTGAGCCTGTGAAATCGTAATCGTTGATTACTCTTCCTCGCCGCGCCGGACGCGTAACGAGAAACGGGACGAATTTCGTCACCCGGACGACATCTCGATCTGCAATTCGCCCATGGACGCTCGCGGCGGGTGTAAACTGTTTCCTTTTCTTCGAGAAACGCCGCTCGAGCAATTACCCGGGACGAATAGAACGTCCGACCGATCGAATAGTCGTGTGTCGCGCGTCGCGGTTCCAATTCGGCCGACGATAATTCTAAAGGGCAAAAAGAATCGATGATCGTCTCCGTTCGTTTCCACGTGGCGGGGGACGAGACGCAATTCACTGCGATCAAACGGCGGAGATATTGGCCGACGCGCAAGGGAAATTCGCTATCCCGTGCGAGCGGTGGAAACGGGGGGGCCCGCGCGAGAATATCGAGGAACGCCAGAAGCAGCGACGCCTGCACAATCGCGATCGCCTTTGAATACAAAACGACGAATGCCGGCCGCGTCGTCCCCCGGCGTTCCGTCCACGCTCGACGAACTTATAATCCGCCCTAATGGCGGACGAGAACGCACGATTGTATTTTATTCGGGCCGGGGGGACGCGCGCGCGGTCGTCCGATTCACCGCGGCGACGTTAAACGACTGCGGGGGCAGGGGTGGGGCGGTGGTGAGAACAGCTGGGATAGAGGGAGAGGAACGCGGGGGAAGAAGAGGCCGAGAAGGCAATCTCGTTGGTAATTGTCCGTAAGCGGCTCAAAGATTGTGGCCAATTTCTGATCGCCCGTGCATGCGAAACGCCGCCCTTTCTTTTCATCCCTCGGCGTCGAGGGTAGAATTCCAAGCGCGTCTTGACCCTGCGCTTGCTTACCGCTTTTCACCGCTGCGCCGGGTCGATTCCGTCGCGGAAGACTTTCCCGGCGACACGAGCAGAGACGAGTGGAAAACATCGCGGACATGTACACCGGCGCTGTTTCGGTCGAATAGATCCGTTTCTGCGTGCTCCAGGTGAGCACGTAGGGGAGAGGATCTGGAGTGGTGCCAAAGTCGACTGAAAACCAGTCCGCGCACGGAACTGGATGGATGAAGCCAGCCGAGGGGAAGAAAGAACCGAGGACTCGGTGGCGGAAAGTTTTCTGAAAGACGAGAATGCGGAGTCGCTTAAAGAAAAAAGTAGAAAGGGGAACGGAGGAAGGAAAGAAAAGAGAAGAAAAGAAAAGAAAAGAAAAGAAGAATAAACGGAAGAACGAAGGGGCGAAGAAGTGCACGCGGTCAAAGTTTTTCGAGCGATTACCAACGACCCGTGTCCGATCGATCGCGTCGCGGTTATTACGCGACGATGCGCCTCGGAGCGAAGAAGATCCAGACCGATCGAAACGGATTTCGGAACGTCCCCTATCCGCGAGGATCGTCCGGTCCTCTTTCCACGGCTTCGAGGAAAGTTTCGTCGATCCCCGACCCTCCGACCGAGTTTTCCACGCTCTGCCTTCGAACTCGGGATAGACGGCGGGCCGAAAGCCGCGAACGTAGCGGACGAACAGGCGCGCAGCCAACCAGGTGGGCTCAGGTGATACGAACGTAGGCCGACGAGAGACGCAGGCGCGCGGGCGCGCCTGCGAGACGCGCTTCACGGATCCAGCTATCGATTCGACTGTCTTGCGGGTCCTCTCGAGGCTCGATGAATAAAAATGACATGCTAACGAGCGTGGTTCAGCCGGCTGAAACTAACTCCGGTAACACGCGAGAAACGCTAAGCGGCGTCCTCTCGACGGCGTCTCGTCTCTGTTCCGGGCGGAGCGGCTTTGAGAACCAGTCGCGAAGCGCGACGGAACCGGGGGAAACGGAGAAAAGGCCGCCGAGGAGACCGAAACAGAAACGGGAATCTCCTTCGAATCACCGATGCGATTAATATTCGAGCGATCGTTCGAGTTGAAACGGATTCCCCCGCGCCGTGGAGAACACAGGGGACGTTTTGCACGCCAGAACGAATAGTTTGCCCCTTCTTCGCGGTGCTGCTGTTCCCCCGGTCGCTACGCGGACACCGGTAAACTCGAAAGCATCCGTGCGCCATCGCGCACCCTTGCGTACGCCCGCGTTTCGACGATCAATTAGCGCACCGAGGAAACGCAACCGCCGATGGGGGCAAGTCACACCTATTGTTATCGACAGTTGATGCGCGAGCCGATTAGCACCTCGCGTTCCAGTTACGATCGTGTCGCAGGTAGGGAAAAAAAAAGAACTGGAGGCGTGCGTTCCGTGCAGTTGAGCAGTAAACCGAGTGTGTAACTTGCACCCTTCCAGGTACTCGTTACACCTTTGCCGATAAAATGATGGAAATAGCCGAGGAATTAGGGGGTAAACGTGCCGCGGAGTTCCGATAATTGAAAAGAAATTTACGGTTGCGATCTATCGCCCCGTCGAGCCGGGTCTCGTTGGTACCGTGGTTGAACGATGCCCGCGTCGAACGAACGTTTCGAATCTTTCTCGCAATCGCACCGGACTCTCGCCGATTCCGCCCCCTGCGCGAACGTTGAACCGCCGAAGCGCTCGTTTCCCTGTTGCTTTCCGAAGCCACGACGAACCGAACACGAAACGCTCGAGGGTCTCCAAAGGGCCGGCGTATCGCCCGGACGCGAAAGTTGCAAAGTCCGTCGAACGGCCGTCGCCCGTAGGACGTAGGACGAGCGTGTTCTCGGAGTGGAAGAACAGGAAGACAGGGTGGAAAGTCACGCGACGCGACGCGACGCGACGCGACGCGGCGCGACGCGACGCGGGAAGCTCGGGCGGAAGATTAGAGCTCGCGGCCTTCCGGTCGACTCGGCGCGACGGCCCGCCTTACACGCGGAATACTGAATTTTTTATTTTCCCCGGTACTTTTCCAATTACCTCGGACAGAGCTTCGCTCCGCGTCCCTCGTTTTCCCGTTCTCATTTCGTCGGCCGTCCTTTCGCGGCTCCGTCGCGCGCGTCGCCAAATGAAAAAGGGCCGCTGAAGAGAGCCGGCGGCGGATCGCTACGCCCGCCTCGAGTTTTGATTAAAACTAAACGGCGAATAAAAATTCCGCGGTCGGCTCGCGAAAGCTGGCAGGGGACGGGGCCGTCCCGGAACGGTTACGCGAACACCGCGGTCGCTGCGAGCGTACCGAACGAAAATAGATTCCTCGCTCGATTCTCCGCGGCGCGGAAGCGAAAGGAGCGCGAAGCGTCCCCGGCGATGTCTTTCGGAGGAGGAGAGGAGCCCGGAAAAAATAGCCCGACGGATCCGGCCGATACTCGAGCGAAGGAAGTATAAAGTTCGCCGCGAATCGAAAATCGATGCGCCGACGACGCTCTCGCTAAGTGCCATTCGGGGTATCGTCGTTCGTTCCTCCGAGCGGCGTCGAAGAGCACCGACGAGCAAAAACTCCTGGAACGCGCGTCCCAGCTTGAACGATTCCTGACCGAACGAAGACGTTGCGAATCGAGCGTTCCAATGTCCGATATGCTCGGGGCGTCTCAACCGACGGTAGCGAGGTACTGGGGGCCCTTCGCTTCGGTGCGCGAAGGTCGCCGCTCGCCTTCGTCGAGGATCGAGGACCGGAGGAGGAAGCCGGACGAGTTTGGATCGCGGGGACGCTCGAGCCGCGGCGAAGCTGCAAACGGGAAGAAGGCCGACGCGAGAAGGGCGAGGACCGAGGCGATCCTATTAATCTCCGAGGAAAAATTAGCGACGATGCAGCAGCGACGGGCGCAGCGATAAATCGAGCAATACGTTGGAAATAAAACTGTTCGACTCGGAGGGGCGAACGATCTGGACCGACGTGCGCGGTAAGAGAACGGGACAGATTCGTCCACGAGGCGGGCCGTTGTTCTCGCGAGTCGGCCGCCGCTTCCTGCAGCCAGGGGATTCAACTGCGGAGCGTTTGGTTTTGTCAGGGTGATGGAAGGAGATCGAGTAGGAGCGAGAGGACCGCCGGGTCGGCC
This sequence comes from Nomada fucata, assembly GCA_948146005.1. Lineage (NCBI taxonomy): Eukaryota > Metazoa > Arthropoda > Insecta > Hymenoptera > Apidae > Nomada > Nomada fucata. Next base: position 937,985 of record OX411282.1, read on the forward strand.
TCCTTCGTCCAGGGTTCAACGGACTCCGCGCGTCGGATCTAACGACGAGTCGGTCCGAGCGGAGAGGATCGTGGCCCGCTACTCGACGAGGCGCTACTCGTTTCGCGAGCATCTTTTTCCGCCGTGACCCGTCTTTTTTTTGTCGCCGTCCTCTCGGGCCGGAGAACGCGAACCGGTCGAGCACACTCGCCGCCGCCGCGCGTCCACGGAATTCTCGAAACGACTGCCGACCCTTCTCCCCGCTCCCTCCTCCCCAGGACGAATTTCCTCTTTTCCTCCTGGAAGAGGTCGCCGCCCGGAAAAAGAGGAAAAGTGGTGCGTGCGGCCGCGGTCACGCTCGTTAATCGCGGCCAGGACTGTTGCGCGTGCGACCAGCTCGCTGTAGGAAGAAGCGAAGAAACGAAAAAGCGAGGGGCAGGCCTCGTAACTAACGTACCGGCTGGCAAGTGCCCGGGGAAGTTCTTGCGAGGGTTCACCGCGGAGGATCGACGGGTCACGAAGATCGAGCAAGAACCGAGCCGCGTTTCGCCGAGGATGGTTTCTTCGTTCGTCGAACGAGGCGAACGGTGGAACGGACGGCCTCGTTTCGCGTCACCGTCTGTTTCCGGTCCCATAGACGGTGCACCCCTGTCGCGAACGTCGAGAGGCAAGAGAGAAAGAGAGAGGTAGGAGAGGTTTTTATTCGGTCGGCTAACCGCGGAAAGCACCCCGGCGACAAGCGGAAGCGTTTAGCGAGCCATTAAAGTCAGCTGGCCGTTACGATAATCGAGCAAATCGATTTATATCCAGCCCGAGACGCGGAGCGGTCGGAACACCGGCGATCCGATAAATCGATCGACCTCTGCTCGCGAGAGTCGAGCCACGGGTTGGAAACCTTGGAAGAGGGACGGGTTGCCCTAAAACCTATCGGCGCCGAGAACCCTGGAGGAACGATAAAGATCCCGCAGCTTCGGTCCCTCCGTTGCCACTTTTCGATAAACCGTGAAGCTCGCCGCCGCGTTTTCACGCGTTACCCGGTCGACAGCTTCGACGCGACGTTCTCCTCGTTTCCCTTAACGTCGTCGGCGCGAACCCGAACCGCTCGGACAGAAGCGATAAAACTTATCCTTCCGGAGGGGTCGGCCCGTCCGTATTCGCAGGGTCGAGATTCGACGGCGACCCAGACCTCGAACGAACGAACGACCCGACGGGACGGGGCGCGACAGTTGGGATGCTCGGACGGGCCGATAAGCCGGTAGATAAACGATGGCGTGTCGCGTTCGGACGCGGCGAGTCGCGCAAACACACCTGTCGTTCGACACGCGTCCGTGTTCGGCCGTTACCGTCTACGGAAATGCGGCTACGAGTGCGACTCTGGAAAACCGTTGGCTCGATTAAATGGCCTCGTGTTCCTCCTCGGCCGTCGAGCGAAGCGAATCGGAACGAACGGAAAGAGAAAGGACGTCGCCTTTAAACCGCGCCCTGCTCTTCCTCGGAGATTTTAACTAGCCGCGTGGCAATTTAAAAGGGGTGCCCCGACGGGAAGAAACGAGGGTCACTCGGCAGGTGTAACTCGCTGCGCGGAACAGAAACAACGCACTCGCGGTCGGTTTACCAGCGTGCACCGGCGCCGAAACCGAAAATGGATCGCCGCGATGCGCGTTGGAACGCGGCTATCGGGAAAAAGGGAAGGCACCCTGGCGAGTGTCCGACCTCGGTAATTGGAACGCGCGTTTCGACGATCAATTATTTCCGTCGCGCAGATTTCGCCCCTCTCGAACGCGTTCGCCCAGAGGCGCACCGTCGAAACGAGGTTTACCTCTTTGATACCCGATTCCGTCTTGCTTCGTCACGGTTCAGTCTCGGCGCTCCGGAACGACAGGGCTCTCCGCGGATACTCCAGGGAGAGACGCGCGTTCTCGTCAGTGTTCGTTCAGACACGGGACGAAGACGCGCACTCGAAACGAGTCACCGGCAGCTGCGCCTCCTCCGTCTTCGACGAACACTCGACTTCTCGCGGCCGCGTCTTCCCCTGGGCTGGCGCCGCTCCTCGCCAGCTCTACCGTGGAATCACCGTTTTGCCAGGGTTTTCCTTGCACCGCCAACTCCCAAGGGTGTCCCGTCGTATACCTCGGTGTCCCGGTTCGATTCACCGACAGCGGCGGCCGTCTCGCCCGGAGATCTCTATCGGGCCCTCGCAATCGCGGCGTCCGGTAGCCTCCCACGCGGTCTCGCCTTTTTCCCGATCCGACTGAAACGCGAGAGAAACGCTTTTATCGCGGGGTGCCCGTAAAGGCCGTGCGAACGGAAGTCTTGGTCACGGCTCGTCGAGTCGCCGTCCGCGTCGGGACGATTCCTCGCTCGCGTGCGGCCACCTGCGAGCCGAGACCTTGCCCGAGCTCGAAGCCCCGACCGATCGTTCGCCACCGGAGCGGTACACCTTCCGTTTCGCAGATAGGAATTAGACTCGTATCCGATAGTAACCCGGATCAACCGACATTCGGGAGCAGCTCGCCGCTCCGCCGGCGGAACCGCAACGGCGGTGAATCGCGTGGGAATTCCGCGTCGCCGGAGAAGGAACGCGGCTGCGGTGAATCCGGATTAGTCGACGTCTGAGGAGAGCAGCGGGGCCGCGTACCGCGTCGGGGGGCAACAAATTTCCACGGGTTTCCCCGAAGCTTATTAAGCCCACGAGCCGAATCTTCGAGCCGCAGCGAGCACTTAGTCTGCGAGCGTAGTATCGGTCGCGACCTCAAAGAGCTTTCACGACTCGCCTCCTTCTTGCTTCCCGTCGCCGTTAACGATACCCCTGCACGCCCCAACGACCGCCCGTCTACCCACCGGGGCAGGAAGCTGGCTTTATTTATCGCGATAAACGTTACTCGCCACCCTCGCGGCCATCTTACAAAAGGATTACGAGATTCCCCCTTTCCACGGTGCGATGCCCGTCCCCTATCGCTCCCTCTCGGGCCAATATCGCTCGCTCTCGACTGATTTGTGCGTCGCTGCAACGGGCTGGAGCGTCGGCCGGCTTTCTCGACTCGGACAAATTCGACACCCGATTTCATCAACTGCGATAAGCGACGCGGCCGGTCCCTGTCGGGGTCCCTGTCGGGGACGCTCCGGTCGTTCGTCGATGCAGAAGCTTCGATCGAGTGGCGCGGCCGCGTCCCAGCTGTTTCTACGCTGGATTGCGCCGGCGAAGGGAAGATAGGCGCCGTTCCAACGCAATATCGGCGATCGGTCGGCAGCGTCGGCCCTTTCCCGGTAATTTCCTTCGCTCGAAGAATTATCCGCCGTTTATTTATTTATTCGTTAAGCCGATTCGAGCGCGCGACGGAAAAACGGAGGCGGCAACTTTAACGAGCACCTGGACGACGCGTGGACCGTCCCGCGAGCCGAATCAATAACGTCGCGAATAATACGAGCCGCGTAACGAAGGGCCGGAGAATGCCCGACGACCCGCGGACGAATGGTCGCCCCGAACGCTCCAGTTGCGAGCAATATTTAATATCCTCCGTCGTTCGAGTACGCGCTTCCGCGATACCTGGCCGGTTCGTCGGCCGGCGGATCCGATCGCGTCGAGCGCAAGATTCCGCTCGCCGTCTCGAAGGCCCGCTCGAACGGAACTCGCTCCCGTCCTGCTCGAATTCCCCGGAGGAAATCGAGCTCGAACTTTGGATACTTTCCACGGCCGGTTCAAGCGAGCCGGTTCGTCGCTGGGAATTTTCACGCGTCGTCCGCGCCGCCAGCGCAATCCGCCGCTTCTCCCCGGACGATCCCGGGGGCGTGGATCCGATTCCCGGCCGCGCGATCGGGTATGCAGGCTCCGTGGAAACTTTTCCAATCGTCCGCAAACTTTGTTCTGGTAATTAAAGCCGCGCGAATACTTAATGGACTCGCGCCGGCCCATCGATCGCGTCGACCCGTTTTAACGACACACGCGCCCCTCCCTTGACCTTTGATCCCCCGTGAGCAAACGAACCGGCGGCCGGTCCCCCGTCGAGGCTGGATCGCGACCAGAGAGAAGACCGCTCGGCCGATTTTCCGCGAGGACGCTGGCAGGAGGGTAGACGGCTGGGACGCGCGCGTCGCGCGAAGAGCAAAGTTTAGTTCCCGTATCACGCGAAAGGATAACGGCCGGGAGAAGTCTAACGAAGAGACGTCTGGGGAGCTATTTCGCCTAATTTAACTGCGAGACCTACGAGAAGCGAGGTACGCGAACGCCCGAGGAGAACCGAGTCTCGAGGGCCTCGAATCCCGAGCACGCCGCGCCGCGCCGCGCCGGCACGCGAGTCCGCCTCGCGGCCTTTTCATCGAGCAATTTGCTCCCGGTCCGCGGTGGTTCGCGGCCAACCATGATTCTGCCCTCGTTCGGAAGATATTGGGACAGAATTACTGGAACCGTCGTTTCCGTTCCCCGGATCCAGCGATATTCGCGTTTCTCCGCGGGGCAATTAGTCTCGGTCTCGCGCCGTTACTTTCTCCAACGTGCCCACGGACCCCGACACTTTCTCTCTCGGCGTTCGAGCGCGCCGCTCCACTGTCTCGGGCGATTTGTCTACGAAAGTATCGGCACCCTTTCGACGCCGAGGAGGGTGTTCCCTCTCGCGATCTCGGGTCGCCTGAAGCTCCAGCTCTCGAGCCGGTCGCGAGTCGACTCTTTAATTAATGGATGGACGTAATTAAGAGGAGGGAATCTCCCGCGGGAAGTCTCCGGTGCGGCGCGGCCACCTTCGAGGCGTACGTGCCTTCGCTTCGCCGCGTATTTGCGTTTCCCTCCGCGCGAAACTTTCCTCCGGAAAAGGAGCGCTCGCTCGGCGCATTCAAAGTCGATCGGCGGGACGACGAATCCTCCTCGGAACACCGGCAAGAATGGCAGGGATAGAAGACGAATCGAAGTGGAATTTATTAAGCGCGTGTTCGGGCCCGGCTTTTTGCCGCGATCCGAGCGAGCGTTCGCGCGACGCTGCGAGCCGCTCGGGGTGCAGGGCGGAATCGTGAAACGTTACACGAAGGAGGACGCTGCAGTTGGAGCCGGGCAAACGGAATGCCGTAAATCTCATGTAAATTCGGGCCGCCGCTTGATTTGCAAGCACAATGCCAGACAATTGTACGGTCTACCATCGAGCGGCCGGATGCGGAGTCTGCGAGTTTCTCCGGTCTCCCTGGTTAACTTCTCCCGTAGACCCGTGCGTCCCTCTAGTCCCTCTAGTCCCTCTAGTCCCTCTAGTACCTCCGTCCCCTCGGTGTACCGATACTTCGTTCCTCCGCGCACCGCGTCCCTCCGCATCGAGTCTCCGTCGCTAAACGCGTTTAACGATCGTTCCCTCGTCCGGTCGCAGCGCTTCGTTTCAACACCTGTCGTTGCTCTCTCCTTCCCTTAAATCTGGCCGCCGCGTTTCGCGTCGTTTCGCACTCGCAGCCCCGGCGGCAGCGAGGCCGACAGAAATATGTTTTTCCAGATAAAAGGGAATCCCACGTACGGGCGCGCGATTTACCGGTCGAATCGACGCTCGTAAAACCGCGTCGCGTTAACGCAATGGAAAGCGACCCCGTCGACGGTACATCTGTCCGCGGTGGGTGACGTGCTCGCGGCGAAAGCAGCCGCCGCGAACCACCCACCGTTGGAATGCGTGCCAGTAATTCACGCTCGTCCGCAGCTGTGCCGGATACCTGCTGCTTCGCGCCGAGATCCGCTCGAAATCCCGGGACCGTGCCGCGTCCACGGCTTCGGGGGATCCTCTTGTCGACCTTTGACCGCCGCCAGAAATATCCCGGCTCCCGTTCCAAAGGGCGAGAACGATCGTCTCGGATGGTGGCTTCCGATTGATCGATCGGGCATCGTTTCGCGAAGGAAGCGGTCGTCGCGCTGTCGCGGCCGAGGAGACGCACGCTTCGCCGTTTCCCGAGGGACGAGCGTGCCGAGGAAAGCGCGGCGCGATGGCGCGAGAAATAAACGGAGCGGCCTCGCGACTCGACTCCGGTCGAGGAAACTTTCGCCAGAGGCATGCGCGCACTCCGATCGTCCTCTCTCTTTCTCTCCCATTGGTTCGCGTGCAAAACTGCGAGGGAGACGCGAGTCGAGCGGGCCGCGGCCGCACTTAACCGCCGGCTATCAAGGTGCCAGGTAGCCACCGCCTCGTCCCGTTCCGTTACGCTTCGCTCCGCTCGTTGTACGCTCGCGAGGCGACCGCGTCGCCCGATCCTCGCGATCCTCGCGATCCTCCCGGTGTTCGTCATGACGAACCGAAGATCGGGGACGATTCAGGCCGCGGCCACGGGCCCCTTGGCCAACGGACGCGCCGACACGTGAACGCTCTCGGGACTCTCCGGTGTGCGCCTTCTGGAGCGGTAACAAGTGCGACCAGCCTGGACTGTCCTGTTCGCACGGAACGCCGTTCCGATTACGAATAGAGTGACTCGTTCGCGACGTACAGGAAATCGAACTGTGACAGTTGGGGGAGAATACGGGGAAAAGTGTCGATCCGACAGAGTGCCGCGTGTTATTCGGTGGGCGCAGACGGCGGAAAGACCTAGCTGCTCTCGAGCGATCGCGGCCCCGAAGAGGATGAGACTCGTGGAGAGATCCGGCCTCCGTTGGACCCTCGCCGCGCTGCTGGCAACCATAGGTGAGTGCCTCGACGAGACCCTTTGATCTTTCGTGCCACTCGTGGCGTCCACGATTCGGTTCGCCGACCTCGAACCCGTTCTTCCCTCGCGTATTCTTCGCCGCGGCCGATCGCCGCGGGTCGACCGCGGGTCCACCGCGGGTCCACCGGGGGTCTCCTCGACTCAACAGGTTCCGTCGCCTCGGTCGCGTTTCCCGCGAATTTTTCTGACCCCCGGAAGATCGCCGCGAACATCGGGCACTCGCGCGATGCGCGCACCCGTCGAGAAGGAGAGGCGGGGTTCGAGCTTCCAAGAGTCTCGATAGAAAGTCGATTTCTCGTGCCGAGTCCGTCGCAAATGTTACGACACCGGGGACGAAGATGGGATTCGAGGAAGAGGTCGAATGGGAAAATAAGAACACGAGGAGGAGGAGGAGGAGGAGGAGGCAGTTTCGGGGAAAGCGAAAGGCTCCGTTGGGCCGCAGCCAAGCCGCGCGTATAAAGTCCGAGTTTACGAGTGGAAAGACGAAGGAGGCGGATTATCGGGAAACCGTGCGACTCCTCGGGGAGCGTATCTTCGTCCTCTTCGCCGCGAGCCCTCTCTCTCTCTCTCTCTCTGCTCCTCGAATTTTCGCGAATCGCAGTTGCGTAAGGAGGAGCGCGCCGCGGTGTATCGGGTGGAGGCGAATAGTTGCCCCGTCAGGAATTCTCGTTCTCGTTGTCGGCAAAGCGGATTTGCCCGCGAATCGGCCGTGTTCCATCGTTTCACCTTCCGCTCGGTATTCGTCGGGTTTCCTCGCAACCTAAATAACACGATTTCTAAGGCTACCCGTTCCTTTCGGAGGAGGTCGCCGTTGGTCGGCGAAAATCGCGCGGCCCATCGCCGCCGTTCGAGGAACGGAAAAACCGGTAACCTCGTTCGAGGGGACGAAACGAGATCCAGCCTGCGTTTAACGCGACGCGAGGTCTCGCCGCGATTTATATCGGCCGCTCCGCGAATAAATTTCCGTTTCCGACGTCCGGTGCTCGTTCGGCCGAACGGTATCCTCCCTGGCTCTCGGTTTTTCTGTCCGAAAGGATCGACCATCCCCCTGCTGTCTCTAGCCGCGGCTCCCGTTTCCGTTCTCCCGTCACCGCGACACGCGCGTTCGTTCCGCGATTTTCGTTTGAAACGCCGGCGACGTTGACGGACGCGGCCGCATTTGATATTCGCTGTGCACGGGCTACTCGATATCCGCGTGGGACGAGACGCGAAAGGGAAACGAGCCGCGGAATAATTCGACGGTGCGCATTAGCCTGATTAAAATCGACCGAGCTGAGATCGCACGCGTTCGACGCGTTTAATGCGTTTCCATGGGGAGGGAAATGGACTCGCGGCTTTTCCGCTTCCGCCGATTTGCCTCGACGAGCCTCGACCTCGCGGAGTTCTCGGAAAGCCCCTTGGCGCGTCTCGAGCACGGCCTGGTAATTCGGCTTTCGGGTTACGCGAGGCACAAAAAGTTGCGCGGAAAAGCCGAAGGAAAGCGTGCGCGGCGAGCGCGCCGGGCAGAAGCGCGACCCGCGACGACTGGCATCGGTCGATCTCGACGTCGATCACGGGTAACGCGATTTCTCGGAATCGCCGCTTCACGTCCGGCGGAGGGCCCGCGATCGATTCCTCGAATCGTCCGCGGCAACCGTGATCCGGCACGCTCGATCCGGGGTAAACTCTTTTCGCGTGCACGCGCGTCGCTTTCCATCGTCGCTTTTCCGAGCCGATACGCGGAAAGTCGCAGCCGATGAGCCAGAAGCAATCACCGCGCGCCGTTCGCAATAATCTCGCGGACGAAAAAGTGGACCGACCTATTGAGTTTCTCGATCGGCAATCGGAATAGACAACGAACAAACAGACTAGCGAGTTTAAAGGGTTTCGTTTCGCGAGCACGGTCAGCCGTTAATCCGGGCTGGGGGCGAATCGACGGCAACGGTCAGAAAGCGATATCCGCGCGACGCGAACCTGGGGCCGATGGAAAAAAACAAAAAAAGGGACAGAGAGAGGGAGAAGAGGGGAGACGAAAAAAAAACGATTGGCTGGAAAAATCGAGCCGCACCGTTTTCCGGACAGTCGAATGCGTCGAAGCGCGGCTCTATTTCGGCGTGTGGCCGCGAATCGAGGCCGCCACACCGGCCGCGTGGAAAACGACGCGCGTCCACGAAAATTCGCAGGCCGTTGCCCCCTCCAAGTTGGCAAAGGCGTTAGGCGGTTAAACGGTTAGCCGTGCCCGGAGCAATACGGTAAGTGCTAAATTAAATTCAGCGGAACGAGCGAACGGTCGGCGGCGCGTATTACCGCGCACTGAATCGGGACCAGGCCGGTCGTGGGGAGAGAAAAAAAGTATATAGCCATACATATACGTGTGTGCACACACACACATATATATATATATATGCATACTACAGATAGATATATAGATATAGATATACATATACACGTGCACGCACGCAGGACGGGCGAGGGTGTGCGGGAATTCCGGTTCTCCGCGGCTCACAGAGACAAAAGAGGGGAAAGAAAAAAAAATACGGGGGTGCTCGGTGAGCGCGGATTTCATCGCCGTGCGAAAATTAGTTTTCCCGTTAATTGGACCGAGGGTACGCGAAGTCTCCATCCCGCATAATTGGATTCGTATACGCATATCCATCGTGTTCCTTTCGCGACTAAAGCCGGCCTCGTTGTCCGATTTCCGTCTCGTTTGCGTTCTCGTTGCAATTCGCTGCCTTTGTGCCGCGCCGCGTCCCGGCTTCCACCAGCCTCCTCGACCGTTTCGTTGGATGGTTTATGCAGCAGCTCGGTGATTCGTGGCAATCGAAAGAGCATGCGAGGGACGATCGTTCTCGCGACGCGGAACGTGCCTCCGTTCCACACGGCTGTTCCGAGAATTCCCGGATCTCCCGAGGCACCTTTCCCGTGATTTAAGCGGGCCGAGCGGTGGCTATGGGGTTACTCGGGACGCAGCAGCGGCGCCGAGACTACGAAAATATCCACTGGCCGGCGGCCAACTCGCTGCCCCCGCCTTTTCGCCCTTTCGCGGTACACTCTTACCTGGGCCCGCTACCGTCCCGCGATATCGCGGCCTGCCCCCGTATCGAACGGCTATTTATGGATCTCCGACCTCCGCAGATTTATCGCCGTCGAGCGTATTCCCCCTATCTGAACCGGAACAGCCTCTCGATCGTCCGAAACTACCGGGGGAAGCGTATCGCTGTCGCGCGAGACCGTCTACGGTCTGGAGTCTAGAGTCTAGACTCTAGAGTGTAGAGTCTGGAGCGTTCGCCAACGAGGGGCAAAAAATTCGACATACATTCCGCTATCTCCGGCCAAGGATCTGCGAGTTCCGCGAAGCGCGATGCGATCGAAGCCCGGAAGAGAACGGGGTTCGTACCCCTGCGAGGCAACGGTCGTCGCCGGTCGATGGCCGAGGAGTCGCGGGGCGACTCCGGATCGTCCGAGCTCGAGCATCGTCGTCGATTTCGCCAGCGACCCTTTGCTCTTTCCTTGTCCGACGGGGCCGCCTTTAGCGGCTGCGAAAGGGCCGAACGTACGCGTACCACCGGCGCGCCGTACTCCGCCGTCGCGGCTCGAGCGGCACGCGATTCCGCAATCATACGGCCTGAGTAGGGTAACATGCACCCGCGGTCTTATCGCCGGCCGCAAAGTGAAATTATTCCACGTGAACCCTTGTCGCCGATACGCGCTCGTGTCGCGAGGGAGCTCGGCTCGCACGACACCGCGCGCCGCGCCTTTTCCCTTTGCCGAACGCGTTTCGAATAGTCGAAATTTCCTTTCGTCGAACCGTCCCCACCGTTTCGCCCCGTCCGCCTCCTCCGTTTAACCGGCGCCAACGGTTCAAAGTTCTTTCCAACCGAGCGACGCGAGTGTCGCGAGCGTGCAAACGCTAGCCGGAAGAAGGTTTTTCGCTGCTCGTTAGCGCCTATCGATTTTCCCCCGATGCCCCGCCGGGATTTTACACGGCACGCGTCCCCCGCATTACGCTAATAACCAGCCGCGTTAGCTCCGGCCACGGAATTAACGCGGCCGATCGACCGCCCGGCTCGGATTCTTCTCGTTCTCTCGGCGTTCGCCCCAGCTCGCGAGCGGGCTCGCGAGCGTCGTCCTCGCGAGAAGCGGATCGAGGGTCTAACGAGGAATCGAGCGGCTCGCGAGATAGCCAGACTTTTTTCACCCGGACCGGAGCGGGGGTAATTAAGTGTCCTTCTCGACGGTGCAGCTTCGCGAATCGATTCGCCGAGCGAAAGGTAAATTACGGGCTGGAACGAGCTGCGGCCGAGGAACGCGAGGGGGATATCCAAAGGACTCGCGTATCCGATATCTCGCGAAGCCGAGCTCGTAGGAGACGACCAACCGGGCAGAAGACGCGGGCGAACGATCCGGTGTTCCGGATGAACGGAAACAGACGGCGATCCCTGATATCTCGTCGGCTCGTTTCGTCGAAGCCGTCTCGCGCGAGCTACCCGGATCGCGGCTAATAATATCGTCGTAAAAGAGAAGTCCGCGGCGGGAGACGTCGCGCGACGAATCGATCGATAAAACGGTCAGCACCGCTCGCGACGATTCTTTTCGAGAAACTCGCGGACCCGCTGGAAGGAACGTTTCAAGCCGAAAGGAAACACGAATGACGGATCGTTTTTTTTTTTTTTTTGGTTGGGGAGAGAGCGAGCGGGGAAAAAAAGGATGCAGCGCGAACGGAGCCCGAAAGAGACGCGATAATATCCGCGTTTCCCGTCTTGTTTTCTCGGTCGAGCGAGCTCGAGCAAACGTACCGGGGAGCGATACTATTTGTCGGAGCACGGGGAAAAACGGTCGCGGAGCCCCGCGATAATGCGATTACAAGGCGGGCGAAAAACCAACGGGCGGCCAAGTTAAATTTGCTCCCGAAATTCCGGCCGTCCACCGTTTCTCGAGCATCGCCGAGCGTTCTTCCGCCCGCGCTGGCAGGGAACGCCCGGCGTTCGTCCGGTCGGCGAAACGAGCGGGATCGCCGTCGGTTAAGAAGCGATAAGTTTCACGGTACCCGGGGGGATCGCTGTTTCTCGAATGCACCGGCCCCGCCGCCATCCCCGTTAAGGATATTCCGATATCGTGCAAACGCGCGTAAGCGCCGCCAAGAACCAGCGTCTCGTCCGGCACGGCGTTCTTTCCCCACGGTCTTTCCGTTCGGAATATTTTCAAAGGTACGCGCGGTCCATCGCGGTCGCGTCGCCGCTTCGATTCTTCCGGTCGCGCGACTTCCGCGACCGTCTAACGCGCGACAACCGCTGCGACGTTTCCGATCGAATTTCGATTCCAGACGGCTCGTTCCTCGTCCGTTTCGCGCACCCTCGATTCCCCGGGACAGCTTCCGAGAGAAGCGGGGCCGTCGACGAGCCGTCCAACCCCCGTGACCGTCGTCGTTCCGTCTCGTGGACGAGCCGCGTCGTCCCACGGTGCGAGCCTTCGAACCGAATCGCGGCGGTCGCGTCGGTGCGCCCCGGCTCGTCGACTGCGAACGAACGGAAAAGGGGAGTCGCGGGTCGCTGAGAAAATTGGAGGCTCGTCTTCGATTAGGCCGGCGAAAGGTACTCGCGCGGCAAGGGGGAAAGTAGGAAAGGGAGAGAGGAGCGAATCGGTGGAACGGATTCGAAGGGAAACGACCGGTTGGTCGTTGGTCTAGCAGCCAGGAGGACGGGTGGATCCGTGGCACGGTCGGAGCCCCTGTGCATTCGGGAAGAACGATTGGCGTTTGCGCGCGGTTCGGCGACCCTGGTTCAATCTCCAGGCAAATTGAATTCTTTTTAAAGATCAAAGAGCGCGATATACCTATAAGCGACGCGGCTAAGCTCCGCCGCAGGACGCCGCCTCCCTTCCCGTTATCGACTTATACACAGCCAGGAATTCGTTTTTCTTGCGAAACGACCGCCCTGTCCCGTCGACCAAGAATCCGATTCTCTTCCCCCTATTAAAAAATGCCTGAAAGGGACCGGATCGTTCCCCGCTTCCTTCCGTTCCGTCCCGGCGGGAAATGCGACGATCTCGGTGCTCGCGAAACGAAACGGCGTCGGCCGACGACGGAACCGATGACGCGCGAAACGTCGACGGCAACGAGCATCCGCGAACGCAAATTACGAGGAGAGAAAAAAAAAACACGAGCCCCGGCCCCCTGGCCTGCACGCGTTTCCTCCGGCGTCATTAACTCGAGCAGGCCGTTCTCACGATTGTGTCGCGTTCGAGCCGCTCGAAACGGATGCGTCCGTGGACGACGTCGGAGCAGCCGGTTCGACGGTTTCCACGTTTGCCCCCGGCACGAGCTTCGACGAGATTTACGAGACGCAGGGGTAACCGGCAGCTTCTTGGCTCCGGTCCCGGATATAAATTACGCGGCCGTCGCTTTGCATCCGTGTTTTTTCGTCGCGGAGGCAGCAGCGCCGGAACGCGGCGTGTCGCGTTCACGGCCGATAACCGATAGATACGCGCGGCGACGGTGGCACGCTCGGTTGACCCGATTCCGTGCGCCCGTGCGCCCGTGCCCGGTTCTGCGATCCACGCCAGTCGCGGTACCGTAACTTCCATCGGGGTCATCGTCGTGCGTCGCGGAACGAAGGCTCGGTGCGGCCGCGGGATTCGCGAACGAGTCGCGCGCGAAACGACGGGCAAATGCGTGGAACAAAGAGACACGGCGGGGTGAGGAGGGAGGAGAGAGGAGATGAGCGGAAGTCAAAGAGAGAGAGAGAGGTCCCGGGAGAGTTTTGTTTTTAGGAATTACGAGGCACCGCGTTCGCGGCGCGGCGCGGAGCGGCGACCGGCTGACGGAGAATGGCCGGCACGTTTTCAATTAAGCCCATAATTACGAATTCGATGGGAATATGCCCGTTATATGTGCGGCGCGTGCACGCTCGTCGACGTAATTAGACCCTCGATATTTATGCCCGAGCATTAACCGTTCCGTCCTTTCGCGGGGCTCTCGGTGCGCTTCGGTGCACTCGCGGGTATCGAGATACGGACGCGCCGCCCCGTGGATTTGTCCAATTCGGTACCGATCTCTACTGGCCCGATCGATTCTTCCTCCGCCCCGGGGTTCACTTTTTTTTTTTTTCTGCCACCTTCGCGACGCAAATGACGCGGATAGAGCGCGGGTGCGCGTCCGTCTCCCCGCGACTACCAAGGGAGACGAACGAACGTGACGGAAAAATGCCGCGCGGCATCTGTCGGGCACGTGCGGCGCGTTGCACCGTGGCACGCTCGAAAGCGGAAGTTGGAACGTTTTCGTGCCTCTTCGAGACGTTTCCGAGTTCGCGAACCATACGTGCAACGAGGAAAGCGTAACGCGTATACGCGCAAGATCGATCACGCTTTCAGCCGGCGCGGATGTCTCCCGAAAACTTGTTAAACCGACTCGAATTACGTACACCGAGAACTTAGAACGCCACTCCCTGTATAAACCCATTAAGGATCGGAAACGCGTAACCGCGCCAGCGTCTCGCGCCCGTTTTCCTATCCGCCGAAACCTCCATTTCCCATTCCACCGAATCGCCCCCTCCTTTTTCCACCGCCGCCGCGTTCCCTCTATCCGTTTCCGTTCCACTCGTCGTCGCCCTCGTTCGGCTCGCCGACGCTCATCCAAGATCCGCGGCGCGTACGCGCGGTGTCCTCGACGTCCCCGTCGAGAGGCACGTACTCGCTGCAGAAGCGCGGAGCCTCGGGATTTTCCACGCAGAGGCTCGGTCTCGCAACCGATCGCGACGCCCCGAGGAAATTTCATCCGCGCCGCGTCGCGCGGCTCTCGCGAAACCGCGTAAGGCGAGACCGCCAGCCTCGGCTTTAATTCTTCGATTATCCCGCATTGCCCCGTTAGACGGTATTACCCGTGCAGTCGTGCTCGTTGTCCCCGTCTACGGCGATACCTCCGCCCCACCCCACCGTTCGAGCGATCCAGCCTCGCCGTTCTCGTTTTCCACGAGAGACAACGGCTAATGGACGAACGCTCGCCTTTGTTTCGTCTTCGAATCGGGCCGGAACAAATAGAACTCGGGAGGCGGTGGGTCTTATCTGGTATCGCGCGCGAGGTGCAAGGGTCTCTCCTGTCCTCCGCCTCCGGAGCAAGACGGAAGCGAACGTTCCCCGAGAGATAAACCGCGTAAACGTAGCAGGAAAATTTCTTAAGAGAGGCCAACGGAGATAGCGTTCCCCCGGTCCGCGGCCGGGAAGGTTTACGAGGCGGCTCCGCGCAGCCGGCTAACTAGCCGTGCAATTATCCGCGACGATAGCCGCAAACCCCGGTGGCATCGCTGCCAGTCTCCGTCGCCGACGTCGCCGTCGACCTCCCCGTTCCTTTTCCTCTTTTCCTCTTTTCCTCTTTTCCTCTTCACCCCTTTTCCCCTTTTCCCTAAACCGGTAATAGAACGGCCTCGCCACCGCAACGGGTCGCCTCTATCTTACCGATTTCAGATTGAATTGCCTCTCTGGATACCGTTTAACCCCGCCGCGCCTCTTCGCGGCTCGCGTTTCTCGAAACGAGCCGACCACCGAGCACACCCTCCCGCGTTACCGTCCTCGTCTATATATCTTTTCTATTTCTATCCGCGTAGCGTCCGCCGCGATCCTAGACCGTTTCGTTAACCGGAAGCCGGCTCTGGCGCGAAGCAACGTCGCCCACCCCCGTCGCAGCGACGCGAAACGCGGACTAACGTCGCGGACAGCTCGCGCCAGCGTTACCGGAAACGAGCTCCCGACTTTCCGCAACCCGCTGGTCGCTTCGCTTCTCGTCGTCGGTTCACCTTCGACGCCCGGCTCGCACGGCTGACCCGAAAACGAACGAACGGCGGCGCGTCCACGGAAGCTTAGGAAAGACCGTGGAGGGAGGCCGTACGGTAAACACCGAAGACCCGCAGAAGACGCTGCGGGAAAACGGATACAGGAGCGTCGCGGCGGGGCGGTGGGGCGGAAAAGGGGTTGATGCACGGCCAGAAAGTACCTCGCCCCCTTTTTCGCTTCTACTCGCTACTTCGTTTACGATGCCGCGATTAGAAACGAGCTTCCCCTTTATTTCGGGGAAGCACAGTTCCTTCCCGGCGGCTCTCAAAGGACAGCCCGTCGAAAGCTCGGAGCGAAAGCGACTCTGCCTAATGGATTCGGAGCGCGAGGCTTATCGATCGCCCTCCGATCGTTTCAATCCAGTTAGCCCTATCTTTGTGGCAACCGCGAACTCTTCTCCGGCTCGCGGAGAATCGGGGGTCGGCTGGAACGCCTCCCGGGGATTCTTGCCGGTCGGATCGCAGTTAAACCGAACGCGTGTCGTCGACGCGCCGGGCGGAAAGGAACGGCTCTTTGAACGGTTGGCCCTTCTCCGGGAACGATCCGTAATTTGCATAATTGTTTGTCTGGCTGTTTTCGTAACGAGTCTACAGCTTTTCTTTGATCGTCGGGATCGTTAAGCGGGGAGCATCGGCGCGCCAAAGTAGGAGGCGGTCGGAAAGGGGAACGAAACGTAACGAAATAACAAAGTTTACCCGAGTCCTGGTATAATCCGCCACTGGCCGCGTTTACCGACGCCGGTGATTCAACGACCGGTCCATTGTCGGGGGGTTGACGCGAACGAATCGCCGAGCATCGAATTACCCGCCCCCTCGATCCTCGAGAGCTGTCCGCGAGCCCACGGGCCCGCTCCTCGCGACACGCGCGACAACGATGTTCGTTCGCGTTTTTCGCCCGCGACACTTTCGAAGATTACCCGACGCGCAATTATTCCCCGCGCCAAGGGGGACGAACATCGTTTCGACACGCCCGACGGGGCATTCAATTTCGGTTCTTTAAGCCGATTATTAAACATTCGAGCCCGCGTACCGCTGACGCCTCTATTGTCCCCGCGCGCGCCGCGTCCGTTCATCGATTATTCGAAAAACATCCGTTCGTCGCCGGAAACCTCTTGCTTCATTTTCCGCGCTTTCCTGCTCGGATACGGACGCTGATTATTCGAAGACGCGGACGGGATGGTCGGAGCAGTTGCATCCGGATAATAACTCGCAACTCTATGCATAATATCGGCTTGTCTTATTGATTTCCCGCGAGCACGTAACCGAGACCGCGCCGATACGTGTCCCATTTGTTTGCCGATGGCGTGCGAGCGAGCGCGGGGCCGACGGGACGACGCTTCGCCGCGGCGAGACGTTCGCGGCGTCGGGTGCGGGACGGTGTCGCCGCGAAAGAAACGTTCCCCGTAATCGACAGTCGAGACGAAACTGGGGTAGCGCGAAGCGGGTCGATCAGGGTGGGACTGGTGCGTTCCTTAAGCGACACGGGAGAGCGGTTCACCGGGGTGGAAGGTCACGGTGGAGCGGGAGAAAAACCGGCCGGATGAGTTTGTTCCGGCGAGAGAGGTTTACCTTTCGTTAAGTCGGAGTGCTCGCCACGGTTTTAGGGGACACCGGAGTACGTATCTAGTTGGCCGCGGGGGGGATGGAGCTTTCGCTCGAGTGACCCTCGTTCCCCACGGAAGCCCGCGGAAGCTGCCCGTCCCCGGCACGATTAACGCGACTCGACGATTTCCGTTTCGCGTGGATTCCTCCCCGATCGCGCCGCAATACGTATACGCGTAGCTTCTTACCTGCCCGCGCGACGGACCACTGGAGAGGTGCGAACGTTCGAGACGCTGGGGGGAAAAAACGGGCGGAAAATATTGACTGGGATACAGTGGGGTGAAATCTCGGATGAAACGGGATAAGATATCCCCAGCCTCGTAGCCAGGGTGCGTCCCGGCGAATCGCCGGACGGCGGGATCGAGAGTAGCGGGGCAAGTTATACGGTGGGATTACGAGATTGCCACCAGGGGATTACGAGGATAGCTCCCGGAACGTCCAATCTCAAGGATAAACACTTTCCTACGTTCTTGCCCTCGGTCGCCGCCTCTGGAGGCCTCCGAGGCGAGGATTCGCGAGGACTCCGCCCGATTCCTCTCGCTCTTTCCCTCGCCTCTTCTTTATCGCGTTTGCGGAAGACGACGTCCTCCGCCTTATTGAGACGCCGACGCGCGGGGGGCAACTTCGCTTGCGCTTTCCACCCCCCGCACTCCATCCCTCGGCCAAGCACTCGCCCGTATTCTTCGCGACTGCCGGAAAGTTGACGGAAGCGGACAAGCGGGGAAGGGGAGAAAGAAATCTTAACGAGCGACTCGAGCGATGGAGGCCGAGGGCGCGATCTCGAGAACCGGCCGCGAATATGCGCGATAAACGGGAACAAAGGAAACGAACGGGAGCCGTATCCTCGAGCTATGCGGGAAAGCTGGTTTCGTGGAGCTTGCTCCTGCTCGTGCATCGCGGCGTGCCGCCTCGAACTCGCCTTTCGCGTCGATATTGCCACTCGATTCCGGACGGTGCCTCGTCGTCCTTCGTCTCGACGCTTGCCGGCGAGCTGGAAGGAGCTCGCGGGTTTTCGCGTCCGCGTTTTTCTCCTCTCGTTTTTCTTCGACGGGAGCAACATCGCGGCTCGTTTTCTCCCGTGATTCCGCGCAGCACCAAAGGGCAAGCTCGTCGCAAAGTTTCCTCGCGGCGGACGGCGGACGGCGGACGGCGGACACGGACGGAGTAACGCGAGCTCGCGGTGAAATATACGCGCAGCCACCGCTCGCGGAACGTTCCTTATAAGAACGAGCTGCCGGGTTGATAATATCGCGCGAAGATGCACGCCAGACGGGCGGAATGGGGAAAAGGAAAAGTTTGGATCTCGCGGAATAAGGGAGGGCCGCGCGTTATACGGGTTTACAACGCGGTGCCTTGTAATAGCTGGCCTAGTAAGTTGCACCGTTACTCGACCATAAACACCCGGGTTGCGTAACGACGCGAACGCAATGCCCATAAATAAGGAACTCGAGGCGGGCGAGTAGCCGCGAGTGAGCGAGCTACGCGATTCCGCCCTGCCTTTCTTCCAACCTGATCGATTCACGCGTCGAATCTTGGAAAACCGAAAATCGTGTGGGACCTGCCGAGGCGCGTCGTTGTCGAACGACCACCCGTGAACACAATGCCGACGCTGTTCGTCGGTTCCTGGAACCGCCATTCAGACGAAGCTCATTC
The DNA here is from genome assembly GCA_948146005.1 of Nomada fucata. Classification (NCBI taxonomy): domain Eukaryota; kingdom Metazoa; phylum Arthropoda; class Insecta; order Hymenoptera; family Apidae; genus Nomada; species Nomada fucata. The sequence continues at coordinate 956,674 of OX411282.1, forward strand.
GGCCAGCCTCCGAAAATTTTTCCCAGAGCGTACAGCTAGCATGAGCGGATCGTGCTGGCTCGACGATCGGTCGGCTTAGCCTTGTTGGCTTCGAACCCATTGATCGCCGCTCGTAATGGGGCAGAACGTAGGAGGGCAGGTACGCGCGTCACGATTAATCGAAGCGGATTCTTCTCGGGAATTCGATTCGGTTGCGTTCCACGAGGCTCCGATTGGGGAACTGTGAACGGCCGGGCAGTTTAGCCGCTATCGGAGTGGCCGGTATTTACGGTGCTACCGAATCGGAAAACTTTCAGTCGGGTCAAGACCGAATTACGTCGACGAAACGCTCGCGTCCGAACAAATTTCTGCCCGGCTGGCGACATTCGTCACTCTCCCCTCTCCCTCTACCTGTCCACCTATCTACGAAAGCGATGAAACAGCGACTTCGTAGATCTCAAAGTTCTCCTCCTCGAAGATCGACGAAAGCGATACGCAGAAAAGTACTGTTCTCCGCCGGTGCCAGAAAGCGGATGGTGGGGGATAAAAAGATTCCAGCGAGAGTAACGCGCACCGATTATCCTGTTTAAAAGCCAAAACGAAGAGGACGGAACGAATCGAGCGGCGCGTTTCTCCGGCTGGGAGTTGCGAGCCCAAGACTTCGGAGTGCCAAAGGTAGATTCTCCGTTGGACGGTTTCCGAAGGTGGCTGCGGCGGAGGGAGCGGGGGTAGGCTGAAAAAGAGTGGCGAAGAGAGACGGAAGACGAAAGAGAGCGGCGAGAGACAGGAAGGGGGCGGGGAAGCAGAAAGAGAGAAAGAAGGTAACCGAGTGGTAGGAGCGGCAACCGGCTCGACTGGAATCCAATGGCGCAACGCCAAGAATTTTCAGTTTTCATGAGGAATTTTCCGTCTCGGGCCGGGCTCTGCTCGGTGCATTCGTAAAAACATCGAGGATCCGGCCGAGTCGAGTGTGGAGCCAGGGAAACGAGCAACGGAGTCGCGTACAAAAACCGAGACCTCGGAGAAGCCGGGGAAAAATGGTTTCCAAAGTTGTCGTCCGAGTGGAGCGCGGTACGGGAAGAAGCACACGGGACACGGATTAGAGTACGCGGTGTATCGTCGGCTGGGGAAAGGCCCGGCGAAAAAAAATGCGTTCGCGAGCTTTGTCTCCTTAAGCTCGAAAACGTCGAGCAACTGGAACGGTCGTATTTGGAGCACGAATAGGCTTCGCGCTCCGAAGGCTATCCGACCGCGCGGCCGAACTCGCGTTCTTTTCCGTTCGACGTGAGAAACGATTCGCTTGGAAAATGCAGGCCGCGTCGCGGTATATCGTGTTCGCGATCGTGCGACTCTTGTTGCTCCGGGGAAACTCGGGGGGAACGACGCCTCGGAAGAAAGCGGGATTACGAAGTTTCTTCTTTCCTGTAGCTGAATCTTTTCCCTCGGATCAGAAACCGATCGCGCGTAGCTTTAAGAGCATCGAAGCTTTAATACCTCCGCCCGGAGCATCGGGGCTCCGTTGAACAAACGTTTCCGTGAACGTTAAAAGCACGCGACGAGTAATTTCGAGCAACAAAGTCGGGCAAAACGGTCCGTATAATCCGGCAATTACCCGGCCCGATTAAATTTACTCGGAGAGCTTGGACTATTAATTACCTACAAACGTTGTCCACCAGTTAACCGACTGTTAGCTTAATCCCGTTCGATTCCACGTAAACGGGCAAACAAAAAAATAGCTTCCTCCGGCAAATGATACGATACTATGACCTCGATCGGTGGATTACTCGTTCTCCCCCTCTCCTTTTCTCCCGCGACCCTTTAAATCGCTTCATCCTCGAATCCGCCGCTCGCTGAGAGCTCGCCTCGGAAAACCCGACTGCTACGCCAATGGCGGAGAAGTGGGACCGGTGTGACGGGTTCGCAGATGCGAGACCCTCGGCTCTCCGAGCGCCTCGACGCTTGTGCCGGCTCGAGACAGCCAGCGCTCGTTCCACGCGCACTTCTCGCCGCGTTTTCTCGACGCAGAGGAAATCCTGGATAACGGTCGATCGCGGGAGCCATCGATTTCGCGCTAATCTCTCCCGATCGAGTACGGTCCTCGAGCGATTCCGCTAGATTCGTCCCGCTATTCGAGCATCGGCCGATCTCCGAGCTAATTTCGACCTCGTACCTGAATGGCGCAACAGCGGAGACTCGTTGCGCACTCGGAACCGGTGGAAACTGATTCATCGCGTAGAGCCGCGCAGTATGCGTCAAGAAATGACGCACCGTAGTAAATCCATTGAGCGTGCCTCAATCGCGCATCCGTTTTCCTCCCCCTCCCCCCCTCTCTCTCTCTCTCTGTCTCTCTCTCTCTTTCTCTCTTCGCTCTTCTCATCTGCTCGCGAGCTCGCGCGCTCGCGGGCGCAAGGGCGCGCGCGCAAACGCGCGCGGAAAACGTGCCGGAAATCCGTGCAACAGGTGCCACCGGCAAACTTCTCGCGCAGTTTCGCAGGACGCTGGTACAGTTTCGGTAGCGAAGCGCCGGGCGATAAGGAATCTGTCGGTGCGTCGCGTTTTCCAATCGGGAAATCGATCGTCAGATGCGGGAGGGGGTGGTTGCTTCAGCGATTGCGGGCTCTTCTCCGCGGAGGCGGGGCGGAGGCTCGCGAGCTTCGTCGCGCTGCTGGATGATAAATCGTCGCGCGGGTGCCATGTATCCTCGTGTCACCGCGCGGGCACAAGCTACCGAACTCGCGGAATTCTTCTTCCGACCGAGCAGGCTTCCTACCTTTTTTCTCCTCTCCGGACACTCCATCGCGTCGCGTCTCTAAACAGATTTACGAGCGACGCTGGCCGTGGCTCGCTTTAAAAATGCACTCAGTATCGGGAGTTCGAGGAGCTGCGTTACGCAGTGTCAGGCTGGCTGGACTGAAAATAGGATCGTATCGTATGCGTATAGCACTGTTTGCCGGGATCGCGTCGACGTTTCGTCCGTTTGCGAAGGGGGCTCGATGCGAGAGTCCCGAACGATGTCAGAGTTTCTTCGTTCGATCGCGTCGCGTTCGCTTAATGCGTGTCCCGTGTCGGGTTTGAACAGCTACGGTGTTTCTTTCACGGCTAACGAGCAGGCGGAGAAACGGAATAGCTGCGATCCGCGTTGCGCGTGCAGCGCCTAGGAAACGGTTCTCCCTGCACGCTCCCATCTATCGCTAATAGCTGTTCGTTTCCTGTTTGTAATAATAATAATAACGATAAGTCTATCGACTCGGCTGAACCGAAGCACAGGCGGCACCGGTGTATTCTTGCGCGGAAACGACCCCGATTTTTCCCAGCCTCGATTGTCCTCCGTTGGTTGTTTCTGCCCGCCGGGGAAACGGTCGGTGGGGAAACGCTGAATTCGTTACGCTCGTAAATGCGTCGGGCTCGTTTCTTTTCCGGCAGCTCGTCAAAACAGCGGCGGGCTGCCAGCACACCCTGGTCCCGGCGTCGCGTCTCGTCGCGGCAGCGTTTAGGTCGCTCGGTCACGTTCGACCACTCTCCAGGAAGAAAAAAAATCGTGAAGGGAACACAAAGGGAACCTTCGAAACAGGCTTTCTAAGCACGCAGGCACGTAGGAACGCAGCGGCGATACGCGTGCAACGTACACACGTACACGCGCGCGCGTACTTATGTACGCGTCGGTACTCCACCGCTGGGTGCGCGTGGAAACGCACACCGGGGACACGCGATACGCGCTCCAAAGGTATCTCATGCTCGTTCGTCGTCCCTCTGTGTGTGCGTACGCGCATTGTTTCGCGCGAGGGCGAGAGATCGTAGAGCCGCGCGTATACTTGCGCCAACGGAAGTCTCGATAAAACCGCGATCGAATGGCTTTGGCGTTCGGAAGAAAGCAATCCGTGGAAGAGATAAACGTGGCGGCGAAAGCGACGACCGATACCAGCGAGCATAAGTGGCTAGCGACGCGCGACTCCTTATCGAACGGAGGTCGAATGGAAGCAGCAGCCCCCCCCCCCCCCCCCCCACTCACCCCCCGCCGTTATCGCCGAGGCTTAGCACGACCGGAATCATTCCTGCTCCGGGGGAGAAAAGATTTTCAGTGTCGATTGCTCCACGCCTCTTAATTGCTCCGAGGTACTAATCTTCCCACCATCTATCTTCTCGTAACCCATTACCCGATCTTCGGTCTGTTGCCTGCTTTCCTGCAAACAGGATCTCCCTCTCCCTTTCTCTCGGGGCGAATCCTCCAAGTCCTTTTATTTCGTCGCGAAAGTGGAGTCGGGATCTTCGACGGAAACGCGACCCTCTTCCCTTCCTTCCGTCTCGCCCCCGGAAGGCGAGGAAGGGACACCTCGGGGCGACTGCACCACCGCCGTCCCCGTTTTTGCGTGCTACGAGTCTATCGAGCATCGATCCAGCGCGCCAATCAAAGAGAATTTTGACGGGGTTCGGGGGTCTGGAAGCTGTTCTGGTATCTGGCGTACCGTGACGCGAACAGGGTTAAATTTAGCCCCGATCGTCTCTCGAGGAAACGTTGAACCCAAAGACCTTTCCATCCTCTTCTTTCTCCGCTGTTCCGCCTTCCTTCCGTCTGTTCGGTCGGTCGGTCGGCCGGCCGGTCGCTCCGCTTCGCGGTCCTCGGTGGGCCTCCGACCTCCCTCGGTATCCGCGGATCGCTCGCAAATATAGTCGCCGCCAGGCACCGGGATTCGCGCGCTCGTGCTCCGAAACAGCAGCCGCTGTTATTCCTCGGGATGTATGTAAAACAGAAGGCCCGCGGTCGCGATATCCGGCCGACTCGTGTTTTAACTACGCGGCACGTGTGCTTTCTTATCAGCGTCCGCCGCTCGACCACCTTCCCTCCGCACGTCTTCGGCCCCCGTTTACATTTCTTTCTCGTTTCGTTAACGTAAACGATGACTACGCGCCTACGCGTACAAAGGCCGGCCGCGTCGACGACGCGTCGCCCCCGCCGACCCTGCGTCTCGTTTCTGACGCGCTTCCCTCCGCTCCATTTTTTCCCGTCCTCGACCCGTCGTTTAATGGTACACCGAACAGCCCGCTCGGCCGCCAAGACAGAGCTCAGGAATGCTCTCGACGGTGCGCGCGCGATAAGCGCTCTCTCGGCCTCTCTCCGCCAGAGTAGAGAGTTTTTGTCGTCGAATCGGCCGTGGCGACCGTTTCCGCCGCCACGAAATGAAAGAGCCCCTTGTTGCACGGCTCTCCCGGGGCCATGCGGTTTCGCTCAGCCTCCTCTCGAGAGGCGAGACGACCTCTTCCTCGCCCGACGTCGTTCCTTTCCAGCGTTAACGTTCGATGCCTGTTCAACGTCCACGCGTGCGAACGAGTCCGGCCAACGCGCGCGCGTCGACTCGCGTGTGCGTGTCCAACGAACGACGCGTACTTGCGTATGTGCGTCGCGCGTAGCGTAGCGGTACGTACGCGCGTACTCGCGTGTCCGAGCCTCCGCCGTGGCAAACACCGGTGCTGCGACGCAACCTCGCGTTTGTTCGAGCAGCGAGCGTATCGGTGGACGCGCGACGCCTGAGAATCAGGAATTCCAAGGTCGAGGAAAGGCGGGGACGGTAGCGTCCAGGGAAAGCTGTTCGATAGTCCACGGCCGTGGGTGGATTCGTTCTAGCGAGTCGTTCCAGTACCACGACTTTTTTTCGTGCCACGACTAGGTCGTGGCGTCGCGATGCCCCGTCCGCGGGAGGAGTTCGGGTACGCGAGGCTGACCGGTTCGGCGTCTGGCCCGAACCGACCGCTGCCTCGGAGACGAAACAAAGAGGCGGCCCCAGCTCGGCCGAATATTTTGCATTCGCTGATAGCAGATGGGGCCGAGCAAGCGCAGGTCCGGCTGTCGCCTCGGTCTCGATGGGTTCGCCGCAAGGACGACGGGGTTGGTCGATCCGAGACGTCAATCGGACCTTGAAAGAGTTGAATAGAGGCCCGGAGTCGTTCGGGAGCAGGAAGCGGAGTTATTCAACGCCGGAGCGGATTCACAGTCGCCGCAGAGTACGAGGAATTCGTTATTCCTCTTCGAAGAAGGCTGCGCGCTGTACGCCGGCGTAAAGAGTGAAACTGTTCCAGCGGAAGGATTCCGGGAACGGGTCGGGTTGCGTTCGAAGAGCCTCCTCGAGAGGCCGAGCCAACGATTTATGGGAACGGATAAGCGGAACGGCTCCGTTCCTACAATTACCCTGGAACATCATCGATCAGCGCGTCGCGAGTCGCCAGATATACTCCTTATCGAAGTGTCAAGGAGACCACCGCGCGACCCATGATGAATCCCGTGTCGTCGAATTCGGTGACCCGTGCACCTCGGAATGGAGGGCGTCGCTGGTGGATTTGTACACTGGCCCCGCGTCCGGGCATAGCCGATCGAGCGATCGTGGAACAAAGGCTGGCGCCGATAACGCACGTGCTAGAATGGTAACGGTAAGAAAGTCGAACGGAGTGGTGGCATTACCGGGCCCAGAATACGTACGCGCGTACACATGCAAGATCGGGGCCCGATGCCGCCGGGTTGCCAGCTCCGACAGCAGGCCCGACTGCGTTGCGAGATCAGGTACGCGACGTTGTCGGATCGTCGAAAGGCAAAGGTAGGCAGGAGAACGGCAGGTAAAGCGAAAAACAGCGATGGAGAGGGGGGCTGTGGGAGGGGGAAGCGCAGGTGAGAGGTAAAGAAAAGGAGAGGACGAAGGTGGGGAAGAGGAAGCCGGGTCGAGAGGGGGGCACTCGCGTTCGTTCGAACTCGCGCGTACAAGCGTAGAGAAGAAGCTGGCGAGATTCGAGAGAAGCGCGCGGCAGAGGGCACGAAGAAGAAGAGGAAGATGAAGAAGAAGGGGTCGGAGCTCTCGGTCACCGGCACGACCGTAGGACGTAACCGTGGTGCGGCGGTGTTGCCGCTTCCTAGTAATTCTCCGTCTGCCGCTTTCGGCATCCGAGACCGAGCTGTTGCTTCTCCTCGATCTCTTCTCGATTCTCGTTTCTCGATTCTCGGTTCGGGGACCATCTGCTCGCCCTCGGGCCTTCGAATCTTTAATGGTTCGCGTGACTGGCCGCGGCGACCACGGGAGGCTGCGCCGGCCTGGCCCTTTTCGCTGCCACCATGCTTTTTCTTCGACGTGGCTCCGCGGCCAACCTTGCTCGGTTGGCAAGTTACCCGGACCGGACCGAGCACGGACGATCTCGAGTCGTCCTCTCGCGTTCCACGCTTTACTACGATTGACCTCCTTCCCCCGTGAACGCACGGGAGAAAAGGTCGGGCCTCGATTCTACGCGGACGACGGGCGCGCGTAGCGAAGAACGGTTCGATCGAGTCGCCTTAACGAGGTGCATACTCGGGACGCCGCGAAGCGCGGGGGACGAAGTCGCGCTTAATCGCGGACTTTTAATCGACGGGTCGAAAGTTGCAAAGGGCACGGAGCGGACGCGACCTACGCGGAGCAACTCGAATCGAAGCGCAATTATCGCGGCCGCAATTATTTCGACGATCCTGCCGGGCTTATTCCGCTGACCGTTTCACCCCGTGCCGCGGGACGGAAGGTTCGTTAGCGGGCCGCGAACAGAAATCGTTACCGTTTAATTAAGCGCATTTTCGACGCGCTCCGCGCGCAAACTTGTTCCCGGCGTTCGCAATCGCGCGTCGGTTTCATTTTTTAACCGAGCACCCGCATACCGATCCAGCGACCGACGCGTTTCCCCTTGGCTGCGCAGAGTCTTCCAATCGAGTCTAACCCTCTCGTCCTCGAAACCCGGCTTCGATTTCGTTTCGCTCGTCCTCTTCCGATCCGTGCAACCTTCTCCCTTCCCCGCTGCATGTGTTTCTCTCACGGTTCGTTCCGAGCATGCGAGGGTGGGAAACGTCGATTTTCACGCGGACCATATGCTCCTGCACCTTTACCCGAAAACATCTTCCGCCTACGAGGAGAGTGTATATTTATTCCTAGAAAAGTAGAGAAGTTTGGGGCTGGGAGGAGCAGGTGGTCAAAAGTTTCGAGTCAGGTAGCGGCGTGGATCGACTGGAAAGGCGCGACCGCCGAGGAACGAACACCTGCTGCACCGGGGTGTCCTTTAACCATCGCGAACTCGTCGGTCCTCGTCTCCCCTTGCGGTAGTCGTTTCCAGTCTATCCACTTTTCTAAATTACTCTCGGTCGCGACGACGAGCTTATACGTATGCATGCCCGCGCTTCTAGTCGCGAAACTGGCCCGTCGACGGGACGCTCGTCCCCGTCATCGATTCCGGCCGTCGATCGTCGAGCGTCGCGGTTGTTCGGGGGAGAGAAAAAAATTTGCCCGGGGGTCGGCGGCAGGCTTGGCCATGAAACGGCTCGACTACGGACGATGGCGCGAACGTTCGGCGGTCCCATGGGCCTAGCCCACGGCGGCAAGAACCACCTGCCGCAGAGGTCGGTGGGAGCAAGCTGTTTTCGCGCGTTCTACCTTTTCTTAACCACCGCCGCTTCCCCTCGACGGCGTTACCCTCTTCTGCTTCGTCTTCATCCTGCCCTACCGTTTCCCTCCCTCCTCTCTTTCTTTCGTGCTACTTTCATCCGTCCCTCTCGAACGCGTTCGTCTTCCTTCCAGCCGCCGCCACCTCCACCGCCGCCGCGCTCGACACCATCGTCGTATACCTACGACCGACGACCGTGCATCGCAGCCGACCGGTTGTACGTTGTATGTACGCTGCGCTCGGCGCGCACCGCGCTGTAGTGGGAGACGCGCCGAACAGGGGGAAGCCGACCGGTGGGGGGTAGCACCGATGCTACGCGACCCCAAGCTCAGTCGTCGCGCGACCCTCGTCGAGCGTATCAACGTTAACGTCCGTCGACTGTCGGTGAAATTTTTTTTAACGCTCCTTGGGATACGTCGCCTACAGTGTCGGTTGCTCCGAACGGATTCGTCGGCTATCAACGATCGTTATTTCGGTACCGATCAATCCTACCTGTTACTCGCCCCAGTTTCCCCCCTCCTGCCACATTTTTTCAATTTATTTTCGTCCCATTTCCCCCCCTTCTCTCCAGCGGCCCTTGCTATTTCTGCATCGTCGTCGCAAATACGACGGGGGAAAGTGAAGTCGAAGCGGAGGTGAACGTGGGCGACGATTGCGGTGCCCACCTTCGATACGTCGAGGTGCGCGAGTACCATACGCGCGATTCCCGCAACGAAACAAAGGAGTGCCTTCGGCCGGACGGTTGCAACGTGGCGTTTCGAAATCGCGCGCAAACCTACCTTTTCGGGCAGCTCGCGTCCGGACGGATGCCCGCGATGAGAATCAGCGTGCGAGCCTCACCGTTCACGGCGAACGCGAGCTCGGCGTGCTGAGCGGTTGAGAAATCGCTGCCACCGTGGTCTACCTGCTAGAGAGCGAGCCGATGTCAGGGATCCGAGACGACGCGGTGCTCCTTCGAGACGGTGGATTGTGAAACGTTGCGCGTGGGTCTATCTTCCAGGTAGTCGCGACCATTGGAGCCGTACCCTTTCCAGCGAGAAGGATCGCGACCGATGTGGTTCTCTCCTGGCCAATTCCGTTAAAAGTGTGGAAGAAAGGTGCGAAAGTGCGATAGATTCTGTGCAGAGAACGTACGCCTGTGTCATGGTCCGTGCAGTGCGTCGTTCGGTGTGTTGGCCAGCGTGATCGTGCCAATCGATTCGATCGTCGATGCCGCGTGCTTCTGGCGGAACTCGCGCAGCGTCGTCGATACTCGGTGAAAGTCGCCGTAACGCGGAACTTTGTCCTCCGACTCGAATGGAGCCGCGCGGATCGCGCCTCTCGTCGTTCCGTTCCACTCGAACCACTCGTGGAACTCGTTTTGCCGATAGAATGGATAGGATTCGATTGCCGAGCGTCACGGCGATTATCGCCGCCACGTTGCTGCTCCTGCATCCCGGTGAGTATATTCCCCGGAGTACGAAGGGACTCTTTCTCTCGTCGAATCGATCGGAACGATCGAGCGTGAGATTCGTCCGCGGCGTTTTCAAAGCCGCGATGGTTGCTCGATCGCGTCGTCCAAGGCGGTCGCCGATACAGTCGCGTTCCGCGAAAGAGCGCGACGAAACAGATTGCGAACTTTTTTCCGAGCCGTGCGCGAGACCAGGAGATCTCCTTTCCTTCGCGAGATCGATGGCAACTCTGCGCACGATTATAATATCGCGCTCCTAACGAACTCTGACCGCCGTATTTCGTAACCGCCCCGCTGGAAGGCGAACCCGTAGAAATTCTATAGGGAGCCGACACGGTGGACGCGTCGTAAATTCGTCCGGTATGCAGAACATGGTTCGCTTAGGCTGCTTTCCATTCGGGAAATGCCGAACGACGCAGCGACGGTGTTAGACCCCGTGACGTAGCTAGCTGCCACAGGTGTCCCCGTGTATACCAGCGACGCGTTAATGCCACGGTACGCCTCGCAGCTGCTTCTTCGACGAGTACGATACGTTAGACCGCTGACAGCGATGGCGCATCGTTTCGATTCCTTCGAGCCGCGGCAGCTCCGATCGATTTCGTGCGTCGAAGCTGCTGCGAAACGGAGGGGGCCCCGATCGAGCGGCGCGCTCTCCTATGGATAGCGAAGCGCATAAGCGGTGTCCCGATAAAAGAAATCGAACGTCGACTCGGTGGCACGCGAGCAAAAAAGCGGTGCCGTCGAAAAGTAAACAAGCCTCGCGGAGAAACGGGGCGCGGGCCAAGGGGCGAGCGTAAACCGCGACGGGTCGACGGGAAGAATAGCTGAGAACGGGATAGAGCAAACGGAAGAGGGATAACGCGTCGCGGATGGATTTATAGAGGGACAGGCAGACGTAAATATAGAGCGCGCGTAGGGTGGAGAAAAGGGATAGGATGTGCGGGGGAAGGTCCCTTGGAACGAGCGAAGGAAGGAACGGGAGTGGGGCCGAAGTCGCGAACGAGGGGAAAGCCTCGCGGCTCGCGATATCGGAGAGAAGTCAAACCGGTGGCTTTACAGTTACGCGACCCAATGACGAGACGCCGACGGATCGTCCGATCGTCGCGACGTCGACCGTTTTCCGCGTGCCCGAAGATCCCCTTTGGCTCGGTGTCGCGAGGGGGACGCGAGCGCGTGAAAATGCACGTGGCGCGACGAAAGGCGAACGAGCCTTCGAGCGATGAAAAATATATACGCATACGGGGGTTCTAACGAGGGCGGCCGTTTCGGTATGTTTCAGCAGCGGCGCAGGGTCGCGTGGAGGAGACGCAGATGGACACGCACGAGGGGTCCACGGTGCAGCTGCAGTGTCGATTCTCTCCGCCGAGGGAAAACGTGACGTGCTTTTGGTTGACGCACACGAACGATAATCACGACAACGCGGCGATCGACAATCTCGCGTTATCGCCGCAGTACAAGGTGTTCATGAACCTGGAGGAGGGTCGGTACGACCTGCAGATACGGAACGTCTCGTACGAAAGGGACAACGGCAAGTACGAGTGCCGGGTGAAGGCGAGCGGCACGGGGCACGACCTGCACCGAAAGTTCATCACTCTGACGGTGCTCCGGGCGCCGGGGCCGCCGACGATCTCCCCGACCTCGGCGTCCGCGACCGAGGGGCAGAAGCTCGAGCTGCAGTGCGACACGAACGGCGGCAGCCCCGAGCCGGAAGTGAGATGGTACCGCAGCAACGAGAGCGCGGTGCTCCACGTCGGCAGGACGCTGCTGGTGGAGCCGAAGAAGGAGGACGACGGCGCGTCGTTTCGTTGCGTCGTGAGAAATCGCGCGATGCGAGAAGGAGAAACCCTGAATGCTACCGTGACCCTCGACGTCAACTACTTCCCCCGGGTAACCGTGGGCCCGGAGAACCCTTTGAAGGTCGAGGTGAACGGGACCGCGAATCTCGAGTGCCGCGTCGACTCGAAACCAGCCGTCGCGATGCTGCGGTGGTGGCGCGACGGAAGTTTCGTTGCCACTAGCTTTCAGCACACCATACGGAGGGTGACCGTCCAGGACGCTGGGAAATACACCTGTCAGGCGGACAACGGGCTCGGGAAGAGGGGCGAGAGTTCCCTCCTTCTGGACGTTCTTTATCCGCCGTCCGTCTCGATAGAGGGCGACTCTCTGAGGATCGCGGAGGTCGAGGACACGGTGACCGTGCACTGCAACGTGACGGCGAACCCTCCGCCGTCGGTGATCGAGTGGCTGCGCGAGGGACGACCCGACTTCCGACAGCTCGGTTCGATTCTTCGACTCAGCCGTGTCACGGCCGATCACGCTGGAAATTATACCTGCCGGGCGGTGAACACGATCCATCCTTCCGGCGGTGAAAGGAGAAACTACTCGGCTACCGCTCGACTGACCGTCCGAGTCAGGCACAAGCCTGGCCCGGCGAGAGTAACGCCGGACTCTCCCGTCGCGGTGGAAGGTTCCAGGGTGATTTTGACTTGCATGGCCAGCCCGGCCGGCTATCCGGAACCCAAGTACAAATGGTGGAAGGAGGGCGAGTCTGGATCGATATCGATGCCCTCGGAGAACACGGGACCGAGGTACGAGATCGACTCGGTTCATTTGGGCAGCGAGGGAACGTACAAGTGCCACGCCACCAACGAAATCGGCAACGGGGAAGCGGCCTCCGTTAACCTGACCGTGCACCAGCCACCCAAGATACTTACCAAGCTGCAGCCGCACGTAACCAGGAAGTAAGTATCCATTCGGCTCCCTTCGAGTCGTCCGTTCCGCGTTTCGTTCGACCGCGTTCCGTATTCGGATTATCAAAAAGTCGGGCAAAATTTCGGACGCCATCCGGTGGGGGGTGGGGGGGGGGGGCACCCGCCGCGCTTGGCGGCTCGAAAATTAGGTCGGTCCGCTTTAAGCCGGGATTACGAGCTTACGGTTTAAAACTCGAAGAAACTTTTGAACACCTTGGAGATACAGCGGTTATATTAATTCACAAATAACTGGGGAACCGTTCCCGGGCGGAACATAAAGTTTCGTAAGAGAGGAGCGCTAGATCGGTCGTTCCCCTTTTCCTCGCGCAAGATATTCATCTTGCCGCGTGTATCTCGCGACGGGATCGTAATTATACGGGATACGACGAGCAATAGCGCGCGGTGGACCAGAAAGGGAATGCCTGATTACCTTCTTTGACGGTGAAAAGTACAAAAGAATTAGCTTCCCTCGGTCACTCCGCGGGATGCGTTCAACTTTTGCTCCGGACAAATTCTCTTGTATTTTCAACGTCAAAGGGAGGAATTAAACGTCGTCGATGAGACGCGAGCAGCAGCGATACGCGAAACGAAACGGCAATTACCCCTTTCTAACGAAAAGAATGTCACTCGTAGGGTTGGCGAGTCCTCCTTCCAAGTCTCCTGCGTGGCGCAGGGCAAACCTCGTCCCAGTGTGCGATGGTTGAAAGACGACCAGGAGCTCACCGCCGACGAGAGGCTGTACAAGGTGACGACCACCGCCTCGGAGGGACACGGGAACGTGATCACGGTGAATTCGACGTTGAGCTTCCTGGGGCACGCGAGGCCGCAGACCGACGAGATCGTGGCCAGCGATCGCGGAAAATACACCTGCGTGTTCGTGAACGAGGTGAAGAAGGTCGAGTCGACGATGATGCTGAAGGTGGAGCACGAGCCCATCGCCCTGCACCAGCATGGCAAGGTCGCCTATAATCTCCGCGAAACCGCGGAAGTAGCCTGCAAGGTTCAAGCGTGGCCTAAACCCGAATTCCAATGGAGCTTCGGCACCAACGCGGCCAGCTTGCAAGGCTCCTCCAGCGATGGCCACTACGAAATTTCAACGAGCACTGACAATTACGACGTGTACACGTCCGTACTGAGGATCACGAATATTCGCGAGCTGGACTACGGCGATTACAGCTGCAGAGCGGCGAACGCTCAGGGCAGCATAACTTCGACGATCAGACTGCAGCCGAAAGGTGCACCGGAGAAGCCGATCAACATCACCGCTATGGACGTCGGTCCGACTCACGTGGCTTTGCTCTGGGAGCTCGGTTTCGACGGGGGATTGCCCATCACCAAGTACTTCGTCTCCTACCGAAGGGTACCGGGTGGCGACGAAATCGTGGCCCCGGACTGTGCCGTCCCTAGACCACCGGCGGGACAATGGCAGGAGGAGGACTGCCACAGATCGAATCCCTGCAACGTGACCAATCTCGAACAGCATCAGACGTACACGTTCAAGGTGAAGGTGTACAACACGAAGAATCATTCCGACTATTCGGACGAGGTGACCGCTACGACCGCCGTAGCGAAAATCCCAACGCCATTGAGGGTCAGCTACGACCCGGAAAGCGGAATGCTCGCTATAAGCGTTGGGGCCACTTGCCTTTCGTTGGTCAGCTCGATCGAGAAATTCGATGGCCCGTCCACGTCCACGGATGAAACGCAGTGGAGAATCCTCGACGAGTGGCCCCTCGAAGTTCTCGGAAGCGCTCCTACTCAGAGGGAAGGGGTCCTGGACGACCCCGAGATTGCCGACGCAGAACCTAGACTTAGAGCTAGATTGTGCCTGAAGGCGGATCGGCAGAAGTGTGGCGATTACGCCCTGGCTGAAAGTGAGTATCGTCCCACCTGTTCGTTTTTAAGGAGGATCGAACGAAGGCCGGTCCTCAACAAACTACCCTGCTTCTTTTTATAGTTGGTCCGTCGTACATCGCGCAAGCCGGCGCTCTGGCAACGCCCACGTTGATCGCCCTGGTGGTCAGCGGAGCAGTTTTCCTGCTGTTCGCCGCCCTGCTGTTGCTCTTTTGTCGGTGCCGCCGAAAGCACGCCACCAAGGCCAAGGACTACGAGATGGATTCGAACGCGTAGGTGTCTTAACTGTTTGGACAGTTTGTCCTGGATCGGGGTTTGTCGTCGAACGCGTCGTCAACGTTGTTTGTTCGCGCAGGGTACGACCGAGTCTCGTCGCCGGAAACGGACAACAGAGCCAGGCACCGCCACCCTACTACGCGGAGAACAAAGCCCTCGAGCACAGTCTGGACCACGCTCTAGCCATGGAGGACTCCAAGTCACCGGCTTACTCTCAACCTGGATACGGTTACCATCAGCCCAACCACAACATCAATGGTACGTTCCTCGCGACGCTAATTTCGCTTACGGTAATTTCGTAGCGCCAAGAGAAAGTTTCTGGAAGACGGTGTCGTATCTCTGTTCGGTCGCGGATAGAAAAAAAATGTAGCGTAAAGTAGACCGGTTTAACGAGGTCTAGCTTCCTCTGAGCGTAATTTTTCTCCGACTTTAACGATTCTCTCGCGGCAACGCGCAATAGCGCGTTTACTATTTCTTCTTTCCAGTCGCGTTACACGAACCCTTTGCGGCCTGCGTAGCTCGCTCGCCGGAGTATGTCGCCGTTTCCCCTTTCCCTCGTTATTTCGTTATCTAAATCTAAACAGCGCGTGAGATATTTGTACGTCGCGTACGAAAAAAGGACGTCCCTTTTCCATCGGGACGTTCGTGGGCCACCGTTATACCCACACCGAGGCGAGAAAATTGGCCGTGGCGCAACTGCCAACGCCGTTTCTTATTCTCCTCGGCCAATGAACGCTAATTGAGGTATTCACGTTCCAACAGGCGTCAATATGGGTTACATGGACAACAGCTACTCGAACTCGAATAACGGGGGCTCGGTGAACTCGCAAGACTCCATCTGGCAAATGAAGTCGGCAGCCGCGAACGGCGTTGGCCAGCCCTACGATCTGGCCGGCTACGCAACCACCGAGTCGGATTACCCGACCCACCCTCATTACCTCCCACAGAGGGAGGATTACCGGGAGAGCCATAATCTAAGTCGACAGCAGTTTTGCTCGGAACCATTCGCCACCGTCGTAAAGTCTCAAAAACACGTCGGTGAGTAGTATTCTTTAGCCGAACTCCGCTACCATCGCCCCGACCCTTTCCTCTTCCCATTTACTCCTGCTCCTTTTTCCATCCTTTAGCCAGCGCTCGCGATCGACCCACCGCCACGTCCAGCGATGAGCATTCAATTCTATCCGTCGCAAGTTCTCGAGCAATTTAGTTATACGGAAAGTTGGAATCGTCCGACGAGCGTTACTCGAATCGAAAAATGTTTCAAGGTGTTTTCGACAGTCCTGACAGGCTTAATAGCCGATCGAACGAAGTTGGGGAACTTCTAATGGTACGGCAGTCCCGCGACTTTCCGGATATTAGAATTCTTCCCGCCACGGGTCGCGGATTTTATTTCCTTTCGTTAGAGAATTGTCTTACGACGCGTTTATACGGCCCCGTAGCGAACGGAAAGAGTTCGAACAGGGGACGCGCGTGTCCCGCATTCTGAAACAAGGAACGCTTACAATTTTTCCTTTTTTTTTTTTTTTCAATGAAGCCATTCCAGGCGAGCCCTTAAGCACCGGAACTGTTTCGTTTCCGACGTAAAAACGAGCTAACGTGGAAAAGTTACGCGGCACCGTTAGGATTCAGGAGAGAGACTTTTACCGTTGAACTAGATTCGAGGCTCCGGGCCATCGCTGCCCACCTTACCCACCTTACCCACCTTACCCGTCATCCCGTTCGCGCCGATCTCGTTCTCCGTGCACGTACGCGCCACCGCGTTCTTTCGTTTTCCCATTCTCAACGACCTCCTGCCTCTTGTTTGTCCGACAGATTCGCCGTACGACGTGTCCGGTCTACCTTATCAGGAGAACTACGACGAAGACGCGAAGCCGCCGCAGCAGGTCAGCCTGTCGTACGACGAGAGCCTCGAGTCGGGCTACTCCACTCCTAACAGCCGGGGACGGCGAATCATTCGCGAGATAATCGTTTGAGATCTACCTACCGGCTCGCGAGCCGGAACCACGCGCACCACCTGGCTATAGCAGGAAGCTGGCCCCGCCGGTTCTTATCACCCGGTGGACCAGTCGCGCGATCCTCTCCGCCACAGGATGGAGATAGTGATCGAGAACCCAGTGGAATCGCCGCCGCCGCCGCCGCCGCCACCTCCGCCGCCTCCCTTGCAGTCGCTGACGATGTCCTCCCCGTCCGCGTGGAACCCGTTAGTCGCGACCCCACCGACTACCTTCTCGCCGTCCACCGTTCCAACCACGTCGATGCCAGCAGCGACAACCGTCATGACGATAACCATCGCCGAAAATCCCACCGCCTCGCCGACCTATCCGCCGCCCGTTCGATTTTCTTATCGAGAAACGTACGCGGCCAATTCGCTTTCGTTCGCCGCTGATCCGTTCTCTGTACGTCACGGACAACCTCGAGGAAGATCTTACGGCGACCCAGATGGAGCATCGCCGTTGCTACGACGCACAGACAAATCTGGCTTACTGGGGATCACCGAGTCGGAGACATCGGGATTACGAACTGGATTACGATCGCCACGATTTCTCTCCGGAGTGAACGCTGTTACGTCTGGGATATTGTCGCCCAGGCGAGTCGAATGCATCGGACAGCTGGACCCAGTGCTCGAAGTGCCGGGCCAACCTACTCGCGCCAACGTGGCGCCAGGTGCCCCGAGCGTGTTCCCTGTCGCGCCTAGCGTCAATGCTCCCGCGGCTGGCGCTTCGTCGACGTTGGGACAGGACAGGGGCGAGGAATGTCGACGCGACACCTGCGAGGCTCTGTCCGTTGCCAACGCAGGAAGACCATTGAAATCGGCTTCGTTCGACTCGCTGGAGACGCGTCGCAGAAGCGTCGACCGCGTGGACGTCGCAACCGCGTTGCAGCAGTCCTCCGATCGAGATATGGATGGAATCGAATCGTCGAATATAGACGCGGCGAGTTACGCCGGGTCGTTTCGATTGGAAGAAAATTGCGAGGCAAGAACGCGAACCATGGGACGTCTGTCGCGGCTAGCTCTAAGCAGGAAGGGACACGACCAAGCGATAGAGAGCTTGGCTAGATACTCCCAAACTTGCTGCAATTTCCCATTCTCCGTTCGACCTGCCACAGTATTTCCCGGATTCGAGAGAACCTCTAGCTTGCCGTCGACCGTGACCACGTCCACGACCACGGTCGCAGCGTCGACTATGCGAGTAATCGACGCGACCGGAAAAGAGGAGGGCGTCGAAGATACCAGCGATCGAGCGCCGGAAGGTGAAAGGGCGGAAGCGGAGGGTTGCGAGCACGGATCGTCGAGGAACCCGATGAAGAACGGGGAATCCTCGCAGAGATCCGAAGAATTCGTGGACAACGATGGAATCCAAACTCTTCGAGTGATCATTCTGTCGGAACAATTGTGAAATATAGAGGGCAGCTGATTGTTATATAAAAGGGACGAACTCGTTTCTCGCCGATCGATGTATCGTTCGATGTGTATTATATTTAAGTAGTCCGTAAGAAAGCGGCGACGAAGAAGAACGATCGAGTCTCGAGTCTTGGGAGAATCTCGCATAAAGGCTGACGCGATGCCATAAGAGGCCATAAACCTTTGACGAGCAGAAAAAAAAGAAGAAGACGAAAGAACCGCGCTCGACGTAACTCCGTACGTGGGGCGCCGAATCTCGAACGTGACGAGCGTCTTTCCAAAGCGCGCGTTCGCACGTTCGAGTCGCGACGCGTTTACGCATTTTGTACTTTTATATCGTGGACGACGCCGCCGAATCGAGCGACGAACGATCCCCACGGTTCCTGGCCCAGCGGCCGGGAACTAATTCTGTACATGTACCATAACTCGACTGCGCTGTGATGCGCTTTAGTAACGTAAGCAATAAGTCTGTCGTACGAAAGTGACACAGGTGACACGGGTGTCTAAAAATCGGAAACTGGCCGTCTTTCACGTAGAGTATGTTATATTGATGGAAGATGTTCCGGCGATTGACTTCGCCTGGTCGAAACTTTCGGAACGTTCGTCTGTTGTAAATAACGGTAAACGTATCAGTACTTAACGAAGTGGGACACGATCGTGGAGAGGGCCCGAGGGATTCCAAGGAATTCAAAGTGCCTCGTTCCCCTTTCGTTCCACACCTTAGGAACGTGAACGAGGGGGGAAGGACGCCGAAACGAGGAGAAAGTGGAATGCCCCGAGCCCCGACGTGTTTCGTGTGTCGCGTTAAAAAAGCGCGGTGTCCGCTGTTGTTCAGCCCGAACTAACGATAGCTACGCTTTTAATGTTGAAAGAATATTTCTTGGCTCGCGCATCTGTCGCGCGTCCGTTTAGTTTTCTAGTATTAACGCGGCGCGTTTAGGAATCTCGCGTACGTAGCGGCCTTCGTTGAAGTTCTTATTTTTGTACCGCTCTTTGCGAGCGCCGTCGACGTTCGTCCAAAATCGTGTTTCAATTCTCGTGTGTAGTACTCGTGTTATATATACGCGCATTATAGGGAAATACAGAAAGGAGGAGAGAAATAAAAAGGACCAGCCGGATCGTACGCGTTCGTTCCTTTCGACTTGTGATCTCATTTCTTCGCCGAGACACGGACGAGATATCGAATAGACCTACCATTCGATGCATTCTTTCTCCCCTGTTTGTGTCCCCCCCCCCCCCCCCCCCATTTTCATGCCCATCGCAACGTTGCCAACGAATTATAGGGAACGAGCTACACGCTCGCTATGGTAGGAATTGAAATTTTTAAACCTGGATGCTTGCTCTGGTTTGTCTATTTGTATATCTCGTCTGTGGTATAGATACCCTGTATACCTATAAATGAAAAATTGCTTGGTGTAAACAAAACCCCATCAAAATTGGTATGGGAAGGAAGCTTGGGACCTAAATAAAAAGAAACACACACAAGAGTTTACACTTTATTCCTCTGAGCACATTTTGTTTGCGTTTGAAGCATTAAATAATTAAGACGCGTGTGCTCGACAATTTGTCGGCTGTCATAGAACATGGGGCACCATCTATTGAGAGCATAATTTTCTCCTGTCGCCGTATGTAATAGGAATATAGTGGAGGAATGTGAGTGGAGGTCCTTGCTCGAAAGAGCAAGGAGAAGAAAGAAGAAGGAAGAAGGAAAGAAAATAGTTTAATAACTCTGGTAATGCGACTACTGTTACTCTAAATACGGAATAAATTAAATGGGCATGGAAAAATCGCTAATTACTCATTAACCGTGATTGATTTATGTACCTTTGTCATCGTAGAATAAACTGCGAACTTTCTAAAACTTTCTCGTATATAATTCTGTAACATTACTGGACGTTTTTTGATCAACTTTTAGCCGGACCTGCGACTCCAGTGTCGCGCCTACTCTATATTTGCGGGTTCTGACTAGTTATAAGTTTTAGCTGAACCTGCGATCCTATTTGGCATCCTACCTGGATGTCTACGTTTTCTGACCAACGCGACATAATTGAATTTCTTTAAAGAAGTTATAAACAAATGGATTATTCCGACTTGAAGGCGAGCTACGTCAATGATCAACGGACATAAATGAAAGCTAAAAGACCAAGCTACAATCTCCAATAGGTGTTAAGAATGTTCCATGTGCGATTCATTTGTTATAAACAGTTAAACAATTAAAATTATTATTTCGGGCAACTGGATAAAGTTACAGCAACGGGATATTTTTTCCTGCGCAATATTTTATTCCCTTCCTTTTCATTTGAAACCTCGTGGATGAAAAAGCGGTCATCAGAAGCCAAGATATAAAATTGATAATTAACATCGCTTTTGATAAGATGTCGATAACGTTGTCAGTGATATGGAAATGGTACTGTCGCTTTGTTATAGCGACATAAAACGTGCGTAGCGCCATCTCGCGTTTGCGGCCTTTGGAGCAGTTTACCACCCCCTCAAAATCGAATTTGCAGATTAAATCGTTAATTTAAACAATTGCTTTTTTCTCAGCTTGTCGTAGATATTTTTTATAAGAACTAGTCTCAAACTAAAACTACGAATCGTAGCTATCTTCTCCAACAGTTTTAAGATTATGGCATTTTTGGTTTCAAAGTCATAAACTATAAAAAAATCGGCGAATATGCACTCCGGGTCGTTACAATTACTCGACTTCTGGAGGCCCTAGGTTAATGACCGAGTGCTTAAAACGAAGGTAAAGGATACCGGAAGCTAAAAAACGTAAAAAAACATAATCAGAATCCACAGAAGTCCAGTAGGTATGACACTGTGACCGTAGGTACAGCTATAAGTCAGTAAGAACCCGCAGCAGTAGAGTGGGAACGACTCTAGAGTCCTAGGTCCATCTAAAAGTTGGTCAGAAATCGTGGAAGTCCAATAGATCTGACCCAAAGATCGTAGGTCCAGCTAAAACTTTGTAAAAACCCGCAAAAGTCCAATAGGTATGACCCTGGGATAGAAGAGTGCTCGGCAGCGGTCGGTGGCCTTCGAACATTTCCGATATAGCGAATACCACCGAGCGCGACCGAGCGTTAGCGACGCGCCGGCGCGTCGCGGAGTGGGGATGAGCAGTGCGCGGTGCGCGCGGTGTCAGTATGAGTTCAGGCGTCGTAGCGTGTGGGTCGTTCATGTTGTCGAAGGTTAGTGTCATACATAACCCTACAACGCAATAACATCTCGGGCTCTACTTTACCACCGCATACGTTTGACTATTACCTTCTATTAATTAATACGCATTTATTTAACAATCGTTTGGCTATCGCGGATGTACATTAAACCTTTTATCGAGTCTCTCTTGCTGGACTCTTGACCGGTCATCCGGTACCACCGATTCTTTGATACGTCATAACTAGTCGTTTATTACAATATCGGGTTAATTAATTTATTAGTTTGGACAGTTCTTTGAATCTTTATTATATTTCAATACACGATTATTCGGATTCGATGCGGTGTTAAGGTTGCGCTTATTTTGTTTGCAATGACACTTACATACAGATTTCGATTCTGATTTTAGCACAGGTTTATCACGTTGCTTTTCTTTTTGTTGCAGGTCCAATGGATGATTGTTGGTAGAGAATAATATATTGAGGCTGCAATAATAGAGTATTGAGATACAATTACTATGACGCTTAAACATTAGTCTGACGACTTTTGATGATGGACTGGTAACATTTAACTTATAATTTCAACGGTTTATGTACATATATCTCTTGTTATTTGGCGATTGGTCTTCGGCTCAAGTTCATTTCCTTCAGTTGAAAGTTATTGAACACTTTCATTATTGTAAATAGATTTCAATACTTCCTTTTATCAATTCGTATGTCCACGAGCATTAAGTAATGAAAACACATTTCACATAGAACTTACAATATTCGCGATTGAAAGTAGAGTTAGAAATTTCCTTAATTCTAAACAAAAAATTGAAATACGTTCATGTTTTGCTGCATTTCGGTCGCGATTTCTGTTATAGCTTCACTAGTATTTATTAAACACTTCTATTATCACTGTGACCTAGGCACAAGTACAGTCAAATTGTATTTTTGGCGCAGGATTGCTCGCGTACCTACGTACTTGTCGCCATGCCCTTGAAGGTTTAGAATAGTTTCGAGTCTCGATTTCTGCAAGCAGCTACGAGAATTTATAAATGCGCGATATTGCTTACTTACTAGGTTCATGATCGCTTTTAAAACTCTGACAAGGAACAGTCACAGTACGCTTTTGATAAGTCATTTATATTAATCCATAATAATATATTTTCAATAGACAATTAATAATACAATAGCACTTTAGTAAAACAAAAGCAGTAATTCCTCAACAGACATAAAGAAATAAGAAAGAGATAAATAAAATCACATGTGTATTGCTTTAATTTCTACCTCCCCTCCTCATTTACTAACTTGTACAGATTTTCTTTCAGAAAATTTTGATGACGGCGCGCAATGCGGTCGGTAGAGTCAGTGCTTGCTCCGTCAAAGTTCTTTTCATTATTTTTAGAGCGCAACCGCTCTTAATAATTATAATTAAATATAAATAGTAGTAAAGTTCCGCGAAAGTAGAGTCAGTGTTTGCTTCGGAATATTGCTCTCGCGAATTTAGAGTCACTTTTTTCGTCGACCACAATTATAAACGCGCGTGTAGTAGTCTTTTTTTTTTATTTTTTTTTTATCACAATACGTATTCCGGTATTAGAGTCAACACCTATGCTGTTCGGCGAGTTCGGGCCTTCATCCATCAACTTGACGAGTAAGTATCTCTTTATTTCTTTGTATCTTGTATTGCATTAATCATTGATAATTAACACATTCCAAAAGTACTGAAAATGCAAAGATTTTAATGTTGCCTGTTCTTTTTGACTGTTTCAGCAGCTTCCATGGCTTCGATGGCGACGGGTTCCACCTCACCCCTGGTGAGTCTGCAACCGGTGAGTGGCATGCTTTAAAGTTCCTCTGGTCACTCAACCATGTCGCAGGACGAAAGGTCCGAACCGACACGAGTGATTGGTTGTAATTACGTAGATTTTTCTCGCAAGCACTGTGACCATGGGTATATGGAAATATACTCATGAGTAGTAACTTCTTTACTGTTTTATATTATACTAGGATAGGTCTTCTTGTACAACGCGTTTCAATTTAGTTTGAGAATTTTAAGAGAGAAATTTAGTATAAAATATATCGCTATGCATCTTTTTATAATAGACTATTTAATTGAATACGTTTGAAACAAATATTTAAGTAGTTATTAATTATTAGATGAATATAAAGTAACGTCCAGTATCATACGTGCACTAGTTTGTAGTGGAGAAGTCGAATACCCTTCGACTTCGTTTATCTGTCAATTGCAATTAGTGCACAGTTATAATTAAATGCATAGCGATTGCTGTTAGTAAGAACGTAGTATTTATTCTTTTTTCTACTTTGATTGAATATAAAGTAAAGGTACTGATATACCTTATCAATTTGTTGGAACTATCGAATAATTTTATTATTCGATATCTATATTAGTCTTTAGCGTATAAAGATATGAATAAATTCACTTCTTCCGTACAATATATTAATTAAACCTGAATGTACAAGAAGACAATACGCGAACGGGTAGATCTCGATATCAAGGCAATCTACTTTAAAACCGACCTTGCGTTTTAGAAGCAATGCTTTGATGACGAGAACGCCCGAGGATGTTTGAATTTATTTCAAAGTATATCAAAGTAGAGTCATTGCTTAATTTTTCTAATAAAGTAGAGTCATTGCTGAATTTTTCTAATAAAGTAGAGTCATTGCTTAATTTTTCTAATGAAGTAGAGTCATTGATTAATTTTTCTAATAAAGTAGAGTCATTGATTATACAAATATATATTTAGCCCGTTAGAAAATCAGTATGAATTTATCATCTTTTTAGACGAGGATTTCCAGGTTTAACCCTTTCCGTGTTCACTGCCCGGATCCCACTCACGTGCCCCGGTGCTACTTGAGTGGGAGAACGGTGGTAGAGCACGACGAGATTTCTTTAGTTGATAAGCTATGATGTTGGCGACTGACAGTGCGTTTGGTGTATCGTGCACGACGTAATATCCGCATTGTGTGTGTGGTTAGGCTGTGGATTTGCGTCGTACCGTACTAAAACGTATTTACTCTGACCAAATACCAAAAAGAATCGAAAATACTTATCAATTGCTATCAAGTACCTCTTTTATCGGTGCCATTTTATTATTTTATTAAATATCTCAACCGCGACGTGACTTTTTCCACGTGAACGCAAAGATCCCAGCCACTGTCAGTCGATTTCAGAAAAATGGTACGTACCTTAGAGTGTGCAAGTTGTGTGACAGCACTTGGGTGTCGGGGGCGTCCCGGGACGCCTCCCTAGTGTAGGCTTTTGCGCTCAAGTGTTTGACTGAGAACCGTGGAGTGTCGTGTGTTGGTGTGCCCGTTTGCCATTTTTTAAATATAGGTCTAGGTAGGATAGGTAGCATACTTTCTGGTGTGACTGATAGACATAAGTAGGTAGGGCCGGGCAGGTTGACACAGTCTCTGATCGGGTGTGCACTATTTCGCGTGTTCAACCTGTTTCTGGAAATCTGATTTGAAAAGTCGACGGTGAAGCTGCGGCGCGAACGAAAATGCGTTCGCCTCTGGCTTTGCCTATCGATTTTTCGAATCCCTCGCGGTCGCGGTCGCGATTTAGGACCCGAAACGAACCGCCTTTCATTATGCTCGAGGCTGCACGTGTGAACGAAGAACGATTCAAATTTTTATAGTAACCCTTGCGATTTTCCGTAATCACAAGTTTTACTATTTTATTTGGTCGTGATTCGGCCACGTGCCTTCCATTTAGCTCCGCGATTCAATCTCTTAATTTCACCTTTATGAGTTTTTTCTTGATTTCCGAGTAGAGCCTCGAGCCTAGGTTAAGTTTCAGCTGGCCCTCGGGTCCAACGAAAAGAAGAGGCTATATGCCGAAGAGGCCCGACAAACTGTCGCTCAAGAGGGCAACTACCAATGGTTCTCCATTCTTTTTAAGAATGGGGAATCATTCTGTTACTACTTTGTCACTGTGCTTGCATTTTCATTCGTAGAATTTTTATTTGTACTTGGCCGACGCACATTCCGGCCCAACGATACAGCCCTCCCAAAAATATCGCGTTGCTTTAGAGTTGCGTTAAATGCCACGCGGTTTTTAATTAGAGTTGCGAGCAAATGAAAATCGCGATTGGTTTAGCGTTGCGCAACGACGTCGCGATTGTTCTTGCAATTTTGCCGTTCTTATTGATAGTTATATTGCAGTATTTTATAATATATTTTACGTATGAGAAAGTTTGTAGCGTTGCGGAAATTATTTTCGCGTCTTGAGCCTTCAGCTAACTTTTCAGGGGATCTTCAATTTGCTTGTTTTTTTATATTGCAAATAATTTAATGTTTCTTTCTATCGGTCTTAATAAATTGTGTTGCGAAATGATTGCATCGCGAGTTCCAGTTAGCGTTGCGTTGATTAAAGATCGCGTTTTTAATTAGAGTTGCGAATACCAGTCCCTTATTGCTTCCAATTGGAAGCCTGTTCCTGTGCCACCCTTGAGGGTGGCACATCATCGTCAGCCAAAGATCGTGGCTGACCAATTCTTTGGCAATTCTTGTTCTATAGGGTGTATTTTTTCTTTACAGCGCTTTCTTCTTAGAGGAATGTCTGTTGATGAAATACTGCTTAAAATTTGCGTACATAATATTAAATTTCGAGCGAACGAAGTGAAAAAGAATAGAAAATAAATAAAAGAAAACAAAAGAAAAGAAAAAAAAGAAAAGAAAAAGAAAAGAAATAAAAAGAAAAAGAAAAGAAAAGAAATGAAAAGAAAAGAAATGAAAAGAAAAAGAAAAGAAATGAAAAGAAAAGAAAAGAAAAGAAAAGAAAAAAAAGAAAAAAAAGAAATAATTCTAGATAGTAGATTTCAATTAGAGTCAATACTAGTGACTGTCTAAATCGTTGCAATTTTATTCTCACCCTTTTTTCAAAGTAGAGCCAATTTTTATAACTTTTCAAGCTTGCTTTGTAGAAATTGAAACTCACTCGCGATATCCGTAAATGTTTAAACAAAAATCCTCGCGCGAAAAATGTTCTTGGCCGTACTTGGACCTCGGCATGGCGATAGTGTAAGTTTGATATTTTGCTTCCGAATAATCGTTTGTCGCTTCTTTGTAGAAGCGAAATAGAATCAATTGTAGCGAAATGTGACTACTTCAATTTGGAGTTTTTAATGAAATAGATACTACCAGTTTGATCTAAAAAGTGCAAAAGAATATATCAACTTGGCCGAAATCCAATTACCAATTGTTATTAAAATGTAGCTACACTTTTCATATCAATTTTATTTTATTATCTGCGATAAAAATCGGTTATTACGAATTAAAAGCAACTTCATTTCAATATAACATGGTGGAGCTTGGGGATGTTACTAATCCAATGCATGAGATTGTTGCAGATTGATACAATTATGATATATTAAGCAAATGCAAGTACTTTAGAGATTCAAAAGTGGAATGAATACAATAGAAACCCAGAAATATTATCAAAGACACGATTGGAAACTATCAAATGAAAGAGCCAGGCTCCCCGATTCAATTTTTATTGAGTTTACGAATTCATTTTTATAATGCTTTACTAATTATTTCTAGTTTTTGGTTTGTTTCAGAAGCATTGAAGAGAATCAACTAAGGAAGAGGATTCATGAATATACGTATAATGTAACCACATCCTCCCCAACCCGCCCTGCCCCTGCCCTTGCCCCTGCCCCTGACCCTGCCCCTGCCCCTGACCCTGACCCTGCCCTGCCCTTTTAACTAATTACATGTGTTAGATAATTAATTAGGCAGGCCCAATTATAAATCGAACAATACTTTTAGCTCCTTATGTAGGTAGGGTTCTGTTGAACACACAATCCTAGATCTTTAAATAGGCAGGTTTTACACGAATTGAAATTATTAGACTTTTAATTAGGCAGGGTTTATTATACAACCTTATACAACAAAAAATGGTTGGCAGGTGTTTCAGTCTGTTTCTAGGAAACTATGGACCACGATATTAATATGAACTAATTGAAGAGGAATTAAGTATATACATACTTATACCCACATGAGTATGGTAAAGTATCTATTACAGTCCTGTTTAGGTAGGACATTATTGAAATTGTCCTTTTAATTGAACTCTTAGCTGTTATACTAGGCAGGGTCATACTAGTTTTAAGGTAGATCTTTAGTTAGGTAGGGCGAAATTTGAATCTAATCTAGTATTTAAGTAGGGAGGATTTATTTTTAATCTGTGCCTTAGTTTTTAAGACAGCAGTGTTCACCACTGCAATAATAATTCGTTGTCTAGTTTTTAAGATCATAGGATGCATTTTTTTTAACTTTTGTTTCAGGAAATTGAATTCTGTTTCAGATTTTCTTTCAGGTTTCCTTCTGATATTCAATTTAGCTCGCGGTCGCGATTCTTCTAAGTACTCCTGTTGTTGTCGTATTTGTACTACGGTCAATTAATGAACGTTCTACGAATTGACAATGATAGGAGATTTTTCTTCCTTACAAATGATAGTAGAATTAGTTTTTGCGTAATTGGAGGGTGGAAGGGCCGTGGCTAGGGTGGGTCTCCATTCGCAGTAACCTCCACGTGGTGAGACCTGGGCAATCAATTATTTACTGTATAATTATTAATCGTTTAAGAGACGTTTGATAATTATGTGGAAAATAATTCGAGCGAATTGGCTGCGAACTTTCCCCTCCCATTCCCTTTTTTCCTTCATTCCCTTTTCTGGTTCATTCTGTGTGCCTCTGGCTTCAATTTCTGTCCGCTGGTCATTGATGCAGCTCGCCAGGAAGTGGCAGTAATCGCATTTGTTTATAATTTCTTTAAACAAATTCAATTATCTCGGCTTCTGGTGGGCCGATTTCAATCAATGATGTCTCAAAATAAAGGGAAACGAGTAAGCTACACGATAAAAAATACTCCGTGGCTGTACCTATGTGCAGTTGGCAGTAATAGCAGTTTCAATTGTTCAATTGTTTATAACAAATGAACTGTACATGGAATCATGTTCACACCTATTGGAGATGATAGCCTATGACTCTGGCTTCAATTTATGTCCGCTGGTCATTGATGCAGCTCGCCAGGAAGTGGCAGTAATCGCATTTGTTTATAATTTCTTTAAACAAATTCAATTATCTCGGCTTCTGGTGGGCCGATTTCAATCAATGATGTCTCAAAATAAAAGGAAACGAGTAAGCTACACGATAAAAAATACTCCGTGGCTGTACCTATGTGCGGTTGGCAGTAATAGCAGTTTCAATTGTTCAATTGTTTATAACAAATGAACTGTACATGGAATCATGTTCACACCTATTGGAGATGATAGCCTATGACTCTGGCTTCAATTTATGTCCGCTGGTCATTGATGCAGCTCGCCAGGAAGTGGCAGTAATCGCATTTGTTTATAATTTCTTTAAACAAATTCAATTATCTCGGCTTCTGGTGGGCCGATTTCAATCAATGATGTCTCAAAATAAAAGGAAACGAGTAAGCTACACGATAAAAAATACTCCGTGGCTGTACCTATGTGCGGTTGGCAGTAATAGCAGTTTCAATTGTTCAATTGTTTATAACAAATGAACTGTACATGGAATCATGTTCACACCTATTGGAGATGATAGCCTATGACTCTGGCTTCAATTTATGTCCGCTGGTCATTGATGCAGCTCGCCAGGAAGTGGCAGTAATCGCATTTGTTTATAATTTCTTTAAACAAATTCAATTATCTCGGCTTCTGGTGGGCCGATTTCAATCAATGATGTCTCAAAATAAAAGGAAACGAGTAAGCTACACGATAAAAAATACTCCGTGGCTGTACCTATGTGCGGTTGGCAGTAATAGCAGTTTCAATTGTTCAATTGTTTATAACAAATGAACTGTACATGGAATCATGTTCACACCTATTGGAGATGATAGCCTATGACTCTGGCTTCAATTTATGTCCGCTGGTCATTGATGCAGCTCGCCAGGAAGTGGCAGTAATCGCATTTGTTTATAATTTCTTTAAACAAATTCAATTATCTCGGCTTCTGGTGGGCCGATTTCAATCAATGATGTCTCAAAATAAAAGGAAACGAGTAAGCTACACGATAAAAAATACTCCGTGGCTGTACCTATGTGCGGTTGGCAGTAATAGCAGTTTCAATTGTTCAATTGTTTATAACAAATGAACTGTACATGGAATCATGTTCACACCTATTGGAGATGATAGCCTATGACTCTGGCTTCAATTTATGTCCGCTGGTCATTGATGCAGCTCGCCAGGAAGTGGCAGTAATCGCATTTGTTTATAATTTCTTTAAACAAATTCAATTATCTCGGCTTCTGGTGGGCCGATTTCAATCAATGATGTCTCAAAATAAAGGGAAACGAGTAAGCTACACGATAAAAAATACTCCGTGGCTGTACCTATGTGCAGTTGGCAGTAATAGCAGTTTCAATTGTTCAATTGTTTATAACAAATGAACTGTACATGGAATCATGTTCACACCTATTGGAGATGATAGCCTATGACTCTGGCTTCAATTTATGTCCGCTGGTCATTGATGCAGCTCGCCAGGAAGTGGCAGTAATCGCATTTGTTTATAATTTCTTTAAACAAATTCAATTATCTCGGCTTCTGGTGGGCCGATTTCAATCAATGATGTCTCAAAATAAAGGGAAACGAGTAAGCTACACGATAAAAAATACTCCGTGGCTGTACCTATGTGCAGTTGGCAGTAATAGCAGTTTCAATTGTTCAATTGTTTATAACAAATGAACTGTACATGGAATCATGTTCACACCTATTGGAGATGATAGCCTATGACTCTGGCTTCAATTTATGTCCGCTGGTCATTGATGCAGCTCGCCAGGAAGTGGCAGTAATCGCATTTGTTTATAATTTCTTTAAACAAATTCAATTATCTCGGCTTCTGGTGGGCCGATTTCAATCAATGATGTCTCAAAATAAAGGGAAACGAGTAAGCTACACGATAAAAAATACTCCGTGGCTGTACCTATGTGCAGTTGGCAGTAATAGCAGTTTCAATTGTTCAATTGTTTATAACAAATGAACTGTACATGGAATCATGTTCACACCTATTGGAGATGATAGCCTATGACTCTGGCTTCAATTTATGTCCGCTGGTCATTGATGCAGCTCGCCAGGAAGTGGCAGTAATCGCATTTGTTTATAATTTCTTTAAACAAATTCAATTATCTCGGCTTCTGGTGGGCCGATTTCAATCAATGATGTCTCAAAATAAAGGGAAACGAGTAAGCTACACGATAAAAAATACTCCGTGGCTGTACCTATGTGCAGTTGGCAGTAATAGCAGTTTCAATTGTTCAATTGTTTATAACAAATGAACTGTACATGGAATCATGTTCACACCTATTGGAGATGATAGCCTATGACTCTGGCTTCAATTTATGTCCGCTGGTCATTGATGCAGCTCGCCAG
Source organism: Nomada fucata (assembly GCA_948146005.1). NCBI lineage: Eukaryota > Metazoa > Arthropoda > Insecta > Hymenoptera > Apidae > Nomada > Nomada fucata. The sequence continues at coordinate 987,387 of OX411282.1, forward strand.
GAAGTGGCAGTAATCGCATTTGTTTATAATTTCTTTAAACAAATTCAATTATCTCGGCTTCTGGTGGGCCGATTTCAATCAATGATGTCTCAAAATAAAGGGAAACGAGTAAGCTACACGATAAAAAATACTCCGTGGCTGTACCTATGTGCAGTTGGCAGTAATAGCAGTTTCAATTGTTCAATTGTTTATAACAAATGAACTGTACATGGAATCATGTTCACACCTATTGGAGATGATAGCCTATGACTCTGGCTTCAATTTATGTCCGCTGGTCATTGATGCAGCTCGCCAGGAAGTGGCAGTAATCGCATTTGTTTATAATTTCTTTAAACAAATTCAATTATCTCGGCTTCTGGTGGGCCGATTTCAATCAATGATGTCTCAAAATAAAGGGAAACGAGTAAGCTACACGATAAAAAATACTCCGTGGCTGTACCTATGTGCAGTTGGCAGTAATAGCAGTTTCAATTGTTCAATTGTTTATAACAAATGAACTGTACATGGAATCATGTTCACACCTATTGGAGATGATAGCCTATGACTCTGGCTTCAATTTATGTCCGCTGGTCATTGATGCAGCTCGCCAGGAAGTGGCAGTAATCGCATTTGTTTATAATTTCTTTAAACAAATTCAATTATCTCGGCTTCTGGTGGGCCGATTTCAATCAATGATGTCTCAAAATAAAGGGAAACGAGTAAGCTACACGATAAAAAATACTCCGTGGCTGTACCTATGTGCAGTTGGCAGTAATAGCAGTTTCAATTGTTCAATTGTTTATAACAAATGAACTGTACATGGAATCATGTTCACACCTATTGGAGATGATAGCCTATGACTCTGGCTTCAATTTATGTCCGCTGGTCATTGATGCAGCTCGCCAGGAAGTGGCAGTAATCGCATTTGTTTATAATTTCTTTAAACAAATTCAATTATCTCGGCTTCTGGTGGGCCGATTTCAATCAATGATGTCTCAAAATAAAGGGAAACGAGTAAGCTACACGATAAAAAATACTCCGTGGCTGTACCTATGTGCAGTTGGCAGTAATAGCAGTTTCAATTGTTCAATTGTTTATAACAAATGAACTGTACATGGAATCATGTTCACACCTATTGGAGATGATATCCTATGACTCTGGCTTCAATTTATGTCCGCTGGTCATTGATGCAGCTCGCCAGGAAGTGGCAGTAATTGCATTTGTTTATAATTTCTTTAAACAAATTTAATTATCTCGGCTTCTGCTGGGCCGATTTTAATCGACGACCTCTCAAATTGAAGCTCTCGACTCAAGAATCAATCTTCTCCACTCTTGGAACGGCCCTCGTGTATAGCTTCGGTACAATTCTCCAACTAATTGTTAAAATGTTTATAAAAAATTAAAAACGCACGCAGCATTTGCAAATCGTTTATTGCCGTGTAGCGGCAATAAACTTCTCTAGCTTCTCCAGAAGTCGAGATAATTGCAATAATCCGGAGTGCATATCTACCGATCTTTCAATTGTTAATAACTTTTAAACCGCAAGTGTCATATCGTTGCAACTGTTGTAGAATATAGCTATTGCCCGTAGCTTTAATTTGAAATAAGCCCGGTTAAGAAATTCGCACTAGAAGCCGAGAAAAGCGCAATTGTTTAAATTAACGATGTAATCCAGGAATTCGGTTTTGGCGGTGCGCGAAACTTCGAAAAAGGCCGCAAACGCGAGATGGCGCCACATGTCTAGTTACCGACATAACGTTGCCGATAACATTTTGTAAAGTTGTTATCTCGTCTCCTGGTGGTTATTTTTTAATAAATGGTATGTCAAATGAAACGGAAAGAAATCTGCTAGTTACCTGTAATAGTCATGTTGATTTAACTTAATTCACTTACCCGTAATAATTGCTTTAATTATTTAGAAATTATATATAAACCTAAGCCAAACCAGCAGCGCGTGAAATATTTTGGGCAAGGTTCCTAACAAAGGTATATACGTCTCTGAATAGTCTCTGAGTACGCTCTGAATACGTCTCTGAATACGTCTCTTTCAATATATTTACCTGTGTTTAATAAGTGCATACTAATAATAGTATTCTTCTATATTTCGGCCTGACGGTTATGAAATTTCGACGTATTGTTACATATAACCTACGTTTAGATTACCATGTAATCATCCGCATTCTTCTCTTTCACTCTTCTTTTAATACCTTCTCTACCATACCTATTGCTAATAATAATAATAATAATAATAATCCGGAGTGCATATCTGCCGATCTTTCAATTGTTAATAACTTTTAAACCGCAAGTGTCATATCGTTGCAACTGTTGGAGAATATAGCTATTGTCCGTAGCTTTAATTTGAGATAAGCCCGGTTCAGAAATTCGCACTAGAAGCCGAGAAAAGCGCAATTATTTAAATTAACGATGTAATCCAGGAATTCGGTTTTGGCGGTGCGCGAAACTTCGAAAAAGGCCGCAAACGCGAGATGGCGCCACATGTCTGGTTACCGACATAACGTTACCGATAACATTTTGTAAAGTTGTTATCTCGTCTCCTAGTGGTTGTTCTTTAATAAATGGTATGTCAAATGAAACGGAAAGAAAAAAGCTATTTATCTGTAATAGTCTTGTTGATTTAACTTTATCCAGATGCCCGTAATAATTGCTTTAATTATTTATAAATTATATATAACCCAACCCAAACCAACAACACGTGAAATATTTTTGACAGGCTTCTTAACAAAAGTATTTACGTTTCTGAATATTTTTTTCGTTCAATATATTTACCTGTGTGCAATAAGTGCATACTAACAATAGTATTCTTCTATATTTCGGCCTGACGGTCATGAAATTTCGACTTATTGTGCATATAACCTACTTTTAGATTAACATGTAATCTTGCGCATTCTTCTCTTTCACTCTTTTTTTTATGCCTGCTCTACCATACCTATTACTCTATTTCTTACTAGCCATATCTTTTGCTCATCTTTTATACATCTTATGGTTTCATACTCTTAAGACATTTTTCTATCATTTTATCTAGTCTTCTGAGGACAAGGTCCTCTATCTCAACCCCCAATATCTCTTTCCTTACATTCTCTTGCTATGTGTTCTAATATTCTAAATTTGTCTCTGTGCAGGTCACAACTTTTCCTAAATCTATTCTATGTTTCAGTGCTTTCATATCTTACCTGCGTTATTAATTGCTGAATATCGTTTCGACCATCCATTCTTTGGTAAACTACATTTAAAACATTTCCTTATCTGATGCTTTTGTATGGTCTCTCCTTTCCTTAACAATTATTCTCTCCCATGTGAAAAACTTACTTATATATCTTTTGTGTGCGCAGGTTTCGCAGGCAAAGAGTATGAAGCATCGATTGGTACTTCTCATCATGCATGAAAGCAAGAAAGAAGAAAGAAGAACGAAGAACTAGTGCCACATACTTTAGTTGTCTTTTAGTAATAGTGATTTGGTTTATAAAAGTAGTTTGTAACTATTAACGCATAAGAACAATTTAGAGCAATTGTGTGATCAGTTGATGTGCGTATTTATCATATATTTTATTTTATATTCAGGTTATTCTGTAGATCCTGTCCAAATCTTAAGATTACTTCTGTTACAAGTTGCACAATTACTCTAATTTAAATTTATACTTTTCTGCGTAAAAAGAATGCAAATTTGTGTATAAAGTTAATCTGCACGATATCTTGCAAATTAACTTGTAAGAATAGTTTATAAGTATTGGATTATTTATGTTTATACTATTGATTTAGTTTTACGTTGCATTGGAAATAGATATAACAGAACAGTTTATAAGTATTAGCTTGTAAGTTTCAACTCCAACATTTGTGTAACTTGTATCTTCATTGATTAGTTTAAATAAATCTTCAATGAAAAAAAATCTACTGCTCTCTTTATTTTCACGCCTTACCAATCCTTGAAAAACCTAATTCCAACTCCTTAAACAAGTACTGCCGTGCAGGAACTTTAATTGGAAAGTTCACAAGCGGGAGACTTGTAAAAAAAAGACCTCAACCTTACTAAATATATTGCAACCAGCTGTACATAAAGCGCCTCACCAAAATTCAACAAGGTTGCAAACAAATGCCTAGCGAAAATGAAATACGGTTGCAAACGAATGCCTAGCGAAAATGAAATACGGTTGCAAACAATACCTCGTGAAAACGCTACAAAGTTGCAAACAACGCCTCGCGAAAACGCAACAAAGTTGCAAAAATTCTCGAGAAAAATTTTAATTGCAAAGTTCACAAGCGGGAGACTTGTAAAAAGAAGACCTCAACCTTACTAAATATATTGCAACCAGCTGTACATAAAGCGCCTCACCAAAATTCAACAAGGTTGCAAACAAATGCCTAGTGAAAATGAAGTACCGTTGCAAACAATACCTCGTGAAAACGCAACAAAGTTGCAATCAACGACTTGCGAAAACGCAACAAAGTTGCAAAAATTCTCGAGAAAAATGTGCAACAACTTTGCACCACAAAAATTGCAACAATGTTGCAAAAATTCCCGACAATTTTTGCAACTTTGTTGCAAAATTTTTGGGGCAACATTGTTGCAAATCTTTCTCGAGAATTTTTGCAACTTTGTTGCAAAATTTTTGGGGCAACATTGTTGCAAATCTTTCTCGAGAATTTTTGCAACTTTGTTGCAAAATTTTTGGGGCAACATTGTTGCAAATCTTTCTCGAGAATTTTTGCAACTTTGTTTGCAAATTTTTGGGGCAACATTGTTGCAAATCTTTCTCGAGAATTTTTGCAACTTTGTTGCCAAATTTTAGGCGCAAAGGTTGCATTTTCTTAGAGCTCGATTTGCAACTTTGTTAGATTTTCTTAGAGCTCGATTTGCAACTATGTTAGATTTTCTTAGACCTCAATTTGCAACTTTGTTACATTTTCTTAGTGCTCAAGTAGCAACTTTGTTAGATTTTCTTAGACCTCAATTTGCAACTTTGTTGCATTTTCTTAGACCTTAATTTGCAACTGTTCATGATATGCGAGGAGGTATCCGATATTATCAATTCTAGAAAATGACGTCACCTTCCAGGAATTTCGGTGTGTTTAATTTTCTGTCCATCTGCAAACCAATTTTGCAAGAAGTGAAGACCTAGAATTTGATGCTTTCAAATTTAATAATGTGTAGGGCCATTTTTACAAGTTTCTCGCTTGAGGACTTGTCATTCAAAGTCCGTCCACGTTACTTCTTGTTTAAGGAAGTGGAATTGGGTCCTTTCAAGGATTGTTAAGGTATGAAAATAAAAAGGGCAGTAGAATTCTTTACATTTAAAATTTATTTAAACTAAATCAATGAAGATGCAAGTTACAAAATGTTTTAATTCAAATTTACAAGCTAATACTTTCTAAACTATTAATACTTTCTATACATCTAATACTATATAAACTATTCTTTGAAGGCAATTTACAATATATCTTACAGATAAAACTTATAATAAATGCTTCACATATGCACAAGTTACACAATTGTTGTAATGTAAAGCTTTAGCGTATAAAGTACGTATACTTTAATATATATCTTTCATTTTATACTTAGCGCATTCAGTAGAACTTGTACTAAAAGTAATTAGAATGTATGTTAGTCCTACTGAATATGCTGAATATAAAATAAAATATATACTAGGTATGCCATAACAGTTAATTACACAATTGTTATAAATTAAACTAACGGGATAATAGTTACAAGCTATTTATATAAACTAATTCATTATAACAACTAAAGTCTGTGGCAACAGTTATTCCTTCTTCTTTCTTGCGTTTATCCACGATGAGAAGTGTCGGTCAATGTTCCTTACTCCTTGCCTGCGCACACAAAAAAGTATATTAGTAAGAATGTACCAGGGGAAAGGAGAAATGTTATGGGATATATAGAGGAAAAAGGAAGAAGGGAGGGCCATGAATCATAAGAGGAAGAGAGGTTTATTTGAAAAGGAGTAGATCGAGGGGTGGATGGTCGTTCTAAAATAGGAACAGATCGTTTCTCGAATCGAGACCTTTAATTTAAGTCGTCGTTGATTAAAATTGGTCCAGTAGAACGCGAGATAATTGCACTTGTTTATACTTATTATAAACAAATGCGATTACTTCGCCAGGCAGACGAGCTGCGAAACCGATCGAACCACGCTATGCGGAGGCACCAAAGCTGCCCGAGTATCCCGTGCAAATTTGAAATTGATACGTATCGACCAACGCGTACACATATATGTATATGAATTTTTGTCCATAATAGTTACGATGTTACTATGAATTACTATTTGGACAAATTTTACGTTGCGATACAAGGTAAACGATAAAACGATACATCTCCACGGAAGTTCAATATCCCTGGATTTAGATCGATTTAGATTAGGGGTCTTAGGTGTTCCCGATCGGAGCAATGGAAGCAGAATGAAGCAAAGGCGATGGAAAGTCAGCCCAATTGACATCGAGTACATAGACCAACATATCGATAATTCTAAGAACACCCCGCGCCTCGCGTCTCTCATCGCAATTGCACGAGCTTGCGCTGTTCGTACGGCCGCACAAACCAGTCCCGGTGTTTATGCCGGATCGGTCTGTTGTTCGACGTTGCGCGTGCAAATTAGAATACCATTTAACGCAGCAGGTGAAAGTTTCTTAAAATATAGGAGCGACGATTCCGAGGTAAATAACCTTGACTAGCCGCTACCGCGGTATCCCCTCTCGAAACGATCACCCGTCTCTCATACGATTCTTGTAACCAGGATCCGATTCCCATTCGATCGATGGAATTGCGTTACGATCTGCCATCGAGAAAATCTTTCCCAATGTGTTACTCCCCGTGGTAACCAATACAGAATCTATAGTTCGATCTATAGGCGATGCCAGCGCGTCAAACGGTACGAGAAAGAGCGTGTCTGCGCTAACGTAGTTCTGACGAGCCCCATTCAGCGTTCCTTGGCGAATGAGATCCATAGATTCAGCGATCTCGTTGGTTCGTCAGAAGCAGCGTGGCGCTGCGCGAATCACTGGCAACGTAACAGGCGAACTATCCGCGATAAATGCAACATCCCGGACCGGCCGTGCAGATTCATAGACCAAGGGGTAAGTGCAGAAAGGAAACGAATTTAATCTCCCGGAAGATTTCTCTGAATTTACACGCACTGTCGTGTGCAGAACTCTGCCAATCGCTTCCTCGACCTGGCTTATCTATTAGTGTCAGCGGCAACAACAACAGAGACCCAGCTCGTTCCACAACTCTGTTCATCCGTGCACGGTAAATAATCGCGATCCCTGGATCCACTGCCCCGTCGAACGGCATCTCTCCCGATGAGCGCCGCTTTCGAGGATCTTCTTCCCGTCTTCGACGATCCTCTCGAGCCTCTCCACGCCGAAATCGCACGCGGCGGAGCGCTCCGGCACGCGTAAACGCGTGTCCGCGCTCGAGGACACCGTTTACTGTCGCGGAGCCGGAGGACTCGGCGTATCGACCCTCTGGATGAACTCAATGGAACACGAGGGCGCAGCCGCGACCTCGACTAGACTAACCAGGCCAAAGCTGCGCGATTTCGCCCGCCTCTGTATCAACACGCTCAGAGCGTTCTATGTCGGGAACATCGGCGCTGCGTTCACCACCGCTGCACCAGCTAGTCCAGCCACCGCCTGCGGTGGGGTACACGGAGCGGCGCCGCGCGACCCCGCCATGGGCAACCTGCAGAGCGACGTCAAGAAGAAGAAGAAGGGAAAAAGAAGCGGAGATGGATCCGCCAGTACTCCTGGATCTGTCGCGGACAGGCTGGACGAGACGACCGACACTGGGGACGATGAGGAGACGGAGGACGCGGAGGAGACACCTGCTAGGAAGCTGCAGGTCTTAGGGAAGGCGGAAGAGTATCAGAAATTTGGGTCGGAGAAGAAGCTGCCTCAGAAGAGGCAAGCTCCGAAACCGCCTGGATTTGCCGTGAGAAAGGTCAGTTTGGGAGCGAAGTTTAATGGGGCTGCAATGGTTTGATTGATTGTCCGGAGATTTTCGGCGGACTCCACCCTTGGGGATCCATCAGGTTAGGTTCAGTAATCAGCTTGTACCCCTTGAAATTTAACCCATCCGAATGCGATACAGTAAGATGGTGCGAAATCAGTGGGTTCGCAAATTGGCACGGTAGATCGTTGCCGATGCTTGGCCAATTGAACGGCGATGCGGGAAGTGCGTCGCACTAATTGGTCTCGTGCGTGCATTTCGGGGAGATAAGAGAATCGCGTTCAGTCGCGCGATTGTGCGAGGACAATTTCCTCGACGACGCGCCGTCGTTGTTCTATTCTCGAAGCTCATTAATAAATTTCGCTTGTCCATCGAGGAAAGGAAGGTGCAATTTTCATTCCACGAAGTTGAACACGTGCCTACCTTTATTTCGATTCCAAATTAGGTCTCTTCGTCCGAAACTTCGGAAAAGAAATCACAGGATCGCGACAAGCTCCGACGAGAAGATGAATCGCGGAGATCGATGGACGCCGGTGAGCCACAGGAGGCGAAGGCCAAAGATGAACCGACCAAGCAGCTGATCCCGGTGTCCAGTAAAAATCAGAAGCACGAATCGGCGCTGTTGATTACCGACTCGTGGTGGTTGGCCAACAAAAGCGTGCTCGTGACGGAGATCCTGATGCCGCCTAGCCAAGAATCGTCGAGCGATAGCGTGTTCACAGATCCGGAAGAAGTAGCCGTCGCGACGGATGCCACGACAGGGACAGCTCCGTCGAAACAATCCGAGCCAGCGGCGCTTCCGGAAACGTTCGGGGCCCCGAAGTGTCACGAAGTCGAACGGCTCTCCGCGTCCCCGCTTTTCGGTAAGAATCTCTCAGCATTTTCGTTCCAGCGGGTCCACGGACTCTCGCGGGAGATTGTTTGCGGAGAAGCGAGCTGATTCCCGCGGCGATGCCCAGGCGAAATTAATAGATGCTCGTGGACGATAAGGGGGACGCGATAATGGTTATCGGGGAGGCGTGATTTCGCCACGTGTCGCGCTCGTGCCTCCGCAGTCGAGGCGAGTTTCATCCTCGAGCGACGATCGGTGTTCGTTTCTCTCGTGCAGTTCGTCGCGACGCGATAAATAATTCGTCCGCAGTCTTTCGACATGACGTTGACGGTGCGACACACCGCGGTGGCGTTTCTCTCGAACCGTTGCTGGTTTCACGAAGATCGCGACGACGAAACGGGGCATGTCTCAATTAGGCGCAGGCTACACGGCTGTAGGATTAGCAATTATCTCAACGCTGTCAGAGGTTAACGCGTTGGTCGCCGTTCGCTTATCGCGGCACATTCGCCAAAGTGCGGAAAACGAGGAGGATCGGAGGCGACCGCCGGTGTCGAATCTTCCGGGAAATCGATCAGGCCTCGATTTCGGAGGAAAATATCGCGAATCGCGGAAGAACGGATAAGAGCAGCGGCCAATGACGGACGAAAAGTGGAACGGCGTTGAAGCCGAAAGCCGAGTTCTCGTTAAGTCGCGTTCGATCAGTGAAAATTGTGCAGGTTCGCTGCTTGTCTCGTTTCCGCGAGTTTTGCTTGATATCGAAACGATCGATCGGGTGAGGGGCTGCGTAGCGAAGAGCGAGACCGATGAAAAATGTGAAGCGAGCGTTTAAAATGTTTCCCGACCTTGCAGAACGACGGATCGTTGGCACGCTGATCTCTGCGCTACCGGAACAATTGAAGTCGATACTCACGGAAGCGGAGGTGGAGCAATTCGCATGCAGAATCTACGCCAGACTCGTGTCGGATGGTGTAATTGGCTCCATCACTATCGACAGCGGTACTCGGAACAAGGAATCCACGGTAAGGCGACGATTAGTAAAAACGATGGAAGGGCTCTCCAGTTCGAAATAAAAGAACTCGGCTCGCGTTTCAGGAAGATCAATCCGAGTGCAGAGACGCGCCATATCCGTCCATATCCGTCGGTCCGACTTCCGAGGGCGTTTCCGTAAAAGATCGAAGGGATTCGGAAAAAGAGTCGCTGAAACGGGAAGTCGAGCGACTTCGAGAGCTTGCGAAGTATGCGGACAGAACGACTCAAGGTAAATCCACGCAAACCTCCCCTACGACCGCACTGCCCGAGGGAAACCCTCGGGAACCCTCCGGGGGGAGAAATTTGGGAGCACTCGATTCACGTTTGGCGAGGTCCGACGCGCAAGATGCGACCTCCAAAGAGGACTACGGCAGATCGGCCTCCGTGTCGGCCACGATTGCAGCGAAGAACGAACACGCTCCGCAGGATCGATCCGGTCGATTATCGTCGACCGTGTCTTCCCCTGTTTCGTCGCAGCCACGGCAAGCTTCGACCGCGCCTGCATTCCAGAATGCGTATCCTCCGCCTCCTCCTCCACCGCCTCCGCCACCTTCGCTCTTCCTAGATTATCGCTCGGCCAACAATTCCGTTTCTGTGTCTCAATCATCCTTCTCCATACCACCTCCACCATTATTGCCAGCCTGCTCCACGCCTGCACCGATGGTCTCTTCCCATCGGAGTGTAACTTCGTTACCAACGGTGCCACCGCCTCCGCCGCCACCGCCATTGCCGCCACCAATTTTGCAACCGATGACCGAAGAGATACGCGGCGCGCCACCTGCGCCACCTCCTCCGCCGCCACCGCCATCCCCCGCACCCTCGATCGGAAAGTTCGCTAGTATTATTCCACCGCCACCGCCTCCACCTCCGCCTCCCGCTGTCTCGCAGTCTCCTTTAATTAACTCCATACCCCCGCCACCACCGCCACCTCCGCTCCCAATAGTCTCTCTATCGTCGTCCATTTCTACGCTGCACAGCGGTCCTCCGATTCCTCCGCCTCCACCGCCACCACCTATTCCAGCTCCAACGTTCGGTACAATTACCGGAGGACCACCACCGCCACCGCCTCCTCTGATCGGCGGTGTACCACCGCCACCGCCGCCACCGTTTCCAATCGGAGGCATTCCCGGCGCGCCGCCGCCACCTCCGCCCCCAGCGTTTATTGGGATACCCGGAGGGCCTCCACCGCCCCCTCCACCGCCAGGAGGTCCACCAGGAGGATGCCACGGACCACCGTCGGGACCCTGTCCCTTACCTGTACCTCCGGTCGGAGGTTGGAACCCAGCTACCAGAGCGTGTGAGTAACAGGGCAGGGACTGGTGGCGCGTTGCGCTCGCAATTTCGCGATTATAAGAACGACCTTCCCCGTTTAGGCACCAGAAAGGAGCCGCTCTGCCCCGAGGTGCCTATGAAACCGCTGTACTGGACCAGGATTTTGGTACCCGCGGTGCCAGCGGAGCGTGGTACCGTCGACGCTTCAAGTTCTTCCACCCAGGTAATTTTTGCACGAAGAGGAGACGAAGAAATTGGGAGACTACCGAGTGTATTTCGGATAGGGTCCACTGTGGGCGGAGCTAGAGGAGGAGAAAAACGTGGACATGAAAGAGTTCGCCGGCCTGTTCTCCCGTCAGGTGACCGAGAGAAAGCCGGTGAAAAAAGCGGACGTGGCTTCGAAACCCTCTAAAGTCCAGCCAGCAAAGATCCTCGACTCGAAAAGATCCAAGACCGTGGGCATTCTAGAGAAAAGTCTGCACGTTGATTTCTGCGAGGTCGAGAACGCGGTTTACAATTTGGACACGAGCGTCGTTAATTTGGAGGCGCTGCACCAGATATACGAAATCGTAAGTATCGAAAAGACTGGGGGGAGGACATTTCTATCGAAGCGCGATTTGATTTCCCGCAGAGGCCAACGGAAAAGGAATTGGAGGACATAAAGGCCTTCGAGGAATCGAATCCGGATGTCCCTCTGGATCGGCCGGAGATTTTCTTGAAAAAGCTCGCCGGTATAAATCATTTTTCGGAGAGAATAGCGTGTCTGATGTTTCAAGCCGAATTCCAAGACGCGATCTCAACGGTTTCGACCAAGCTGACGAACCTGAGGACCACCTGCGATTTTTTACGGAACTCCAGCTCCCTAAAGAAAGTTATAGCGATAATCCTCACCCTGGGGAACTATATGAACGGCGGTAATAGAACCAGAGGGCAAGCGGATGGCTTCGGTCTCGAGATTTTGGGAAAACTGAAGGACGTCAAGTCGAACGTACCTGGGATAACGTTGCTCCACTATGTTGTTAGAGCGAGATTAGCTCAAGAGAAGGATCACAATTTCGAGGATCCTCTGCCCTTGCCGATTCCGGAACCGGCGGACATCGAGGCAGCTTCTACGATTAATTTCGAGAGTCTTTCGAACGAGTTGGGAAGGTTGAAAAAGGAACTCCAAGGTGAGGGACCAGATGGAGATGCCAGTTTTCTATTCGAATCGTTGTACGCAGAGCGCGGTGTTCTTTTTATATTTTTTCGTTCGACCATTACAGTTTGCACCGACAAGTGCAACGTAGTCGTGGAGGCTGACCCCGAGTCGTCGGGGCCGTTCAAAGAAATAATGGACTCGTTTTTCGGCGAGGCTGCCGCGGAATTGGCGAACGAGCAGGAGGCTATGGTCGAAGCGAAGAACAAATTTAAGGCTGCGATGCAATTCTACCAGTACACGCCGAAGGGGACGACCATGGACGCGGCTGACCCCAGCGCGTTCTTCGTCTTCTGGCTCGGATTTTGTCAGGACTTTAAGGTACGCGGTTCGTTCACCGTCGATTTCCCTTGCCCGCGCGTGTGCCACCGAATATAGTTGCGCGATTTCATTTCTAGGACATTTGGAAGAAGGAGCAACAGAGAATACGAAAGGAACGAATGGAGGAGATTCGAAAGAAATACGAGAGCAAAAATAAAGTGGAGAAATTGAAGCTGAACGCAACGGGACTGAAGGCTCGGCTTCAGAAACTTTCGCGCAAATAGTTTGGCAGACTTCGACGTCGATCGGGGCCCCTACACTCTACAACGAATCGAGTTAAGCACAGCTTTCGAGCGAGGCACAATAGAGGCTTGGCTGTCAGGGAAGAAAAGGTGGCAGTTCTAGGATCCGTTCTGTCCGTCCCATCCTTTGAGGCGCTAATTTCATCGAATCTAAGGAAATAACGATTACTATCGCGTAGATGCGTTCGTTTGTATGAATCTGTTACACTGTACATAGTCTTGTTAAGTTTTCACCTGATTTGTAAATACGATTGTTCCGCGCTGAAGAATTTCACTGTCATAATAAACGATACTTTTTACATGAGCCCATCGGTTCCTGGTGTTTCACTCGACACGTGTTTCTGGAAGGATTGAATGAAAAGCGTCCACATTCGTTAATTTTTTCCTTCTTTTTTTTTGGTGTCAAATGCGTGTGCGTTTGCGTATATTTTTCTTTCCACTGCAATTAGTAGCGACGATACAGAATCTTCAAGTAAAGCGAAAACAGAGATTAACATTTAAGAATAGTTAATAGATTAATCGCATCATCGTACGAATCGTGCTATCGCGCGTTAATTATCGCATCCTAAAACGTAAAAAACAAGAGAAATGAGAGAGAGAGAGAGAGAGAGAGAGAGAGAGAGAACGGTTGGAAATGTCATTCGCAAGATGTATTGCATCGTTTGCAAAGAGTTTGCAAAGGTAGAAACGAGTGCGCCGTTTTAACGAGACGGCTCTGTGACACGATACTTTTTAAAACACATTCTCCGTTTGCTTCGCCGACATTTCTAAGGGCTCTGCCGGTTCATCCACGCGTCGGTTCGCTTCGGCAGGCAGGTACGATTCGCGTAGAAGCGGATTACGGCGATAGACCTAAGGCAATCGTTGCGTGTAGCGTAATTTGTGTCTTTCTTTTTATATAGGAAACTGTCTTATTCGCGGAGTGGTTCCCGGCGCGACACCGACCCGGAGAATCGAGCAATATTTACATAGATCACGTTTTCTCTCCCCTACCAGAGAAGCGCTCGGTTAAAAAAAATCGTCGCGTTTCCCTCTGTTCCCGTCTTCTTTGCTCTTCCCGTAGGGCCCTTTCCGTCGATAAACGAGAGACAGATAAAATAGGAGGAAAAACAAACACGACGATCGAAGGAAACAATGGTACAACGAAATGATCCGTGTGTGTGTGTGGGGGGGGGGGGGGGTACGCATACACCGCGACGACGACGAATGTTTTCTCCTCGGACATGAGACGTTATTCGTGTGTTACGACCGGTAAAAACCTAGTCCTATAGATAACGTAAAATTACAATTACATTAATAATAACCGTTATCGATATTCTCGGTAAAGAAACATCTTACGAAAGAGTTAATGGTTACGCTCGATCGCGGAATAGACATCGTCCGTATACGTAGAAACCTTTTTACGTACCACCGATGGCCGGGTCCGCGACAATTACTCTTTGGATCGCTTTGCAAATCGCGTCCATTCATATCTGCTCCTTGCGTATTGTTTTTTTTTTTTTCTTTTTCAGGCATTTTTACAAAATATTTCGACAGTGTTAAGCTCTTTCACTCGATTCGGACGTTCCCAAGAGAAGCGCAGCCTTGTCTTTTTTTCACGTTCGAAAGCAGCGAAATTGAACAATTACACGGGGAGGTGCTCCCTCGGGAGACGGCCTCGTTTTTCGAATCGTTATTACAATATTAGAATAATCTAAGCGTCGCGTCGACGTGTCGCCGATTTGATCGACGACAATCACGCGACATTGGCCTTTCAGCGACTACTGTGTTGAAAGTGGCGACGACTACAAGCGGAATGGCGCTCGTTGATCGATGGGCGTCGGTTTCCCCTTCCTTTGGCTGCCCGGTGTCGTCGAGACGGAAGTGTCCGACGCGCCGGATGGCTTCCTGGATAACTTTAACGACGGCGGCAGTGGCGTACTCGATCCGCTGGACGGTGTCCTTGTTCTATAGAAAATCAGCGAATTTCTTGTTAGCCCAAGATATTCCGCTGGTTAATTGTTGGTCACGATCGACTCGTTAACTCCGATCGTTTCGAATGATCGACCACGCGAATAATAGTACGCGACTCGGTCGACGGTGATTGACCGTCGAACAAATACCGGCACTAACCGTCCGGGTTCTTTCGGCACGGTACGCGCAGCGATCACAAAAGACACAAGCGACAAACCAAAGTACGTGTAAAGACCGAGTGAGACCGAAACGATGATTACCTAGCTTGTTTAACGGCCGACGAGGTGTTAGTTGCTGAATTTGTACACACCGAGCTGCTCCTATGGTGTTAGAAAACAAACACGATACTGGATTATTAGTAGATCGGAAGCGGTGCACGGTTAAACGGCCGTTAATGGGGCGAAGTTGCGAAATCAAACGATGCGCTAAGAAAAGAACGTCGATCTTAAAGCGTGCCAAATTTGACCCGTTCGAGGTCGATGTCCGACGACTATCATTAGCGCGCAATCATTTATCGTCGAACAGATGTTTCGTCGTTAAAGGATTGCGTTGCTTAAAACGTGCAGCTTTCCTACCGCGGCCGCCGTTTCTAATCGGACTAATAAAAGGAAATGAAGGAGAGCACTCTACGTATGAAAATGAAGACCGTGAAAGCACGCGAGATTAAACGAAAGGGTGTACATGCAGGGACACGCACAGTGCAGAAAGGAAAGAAAAGTACGTGCAGCAATAGGTGTTAAATGCGGGAAAGAGTTCGACCATACCCGGTAGAATCGGTCGAAACCGTCGAATGGTTGCTTTGCGTAGAATGAGTAGAAATATTGCTGGTCGTCGACTGCGGGGATTTTATATCCGCACCCACATACACGGGAATCCTCGAGCGGCTAAACCATCACCATCGAATCAGTTTAATCAATCGACATACGGATATCGTTTTTTGTGCGTCTCGTTTTCCGTCGTGACATGAACGAATATTTCGTTTCTTAAACCGCGAACAAACGTTCGAACAATTAAACTGAGAAAACCAAAAGCCAGCCGAACGTAAAACAGAAACGAAAACAACCGAACCACTTCCACCATCGCCGCGAGCATCTGCTAGACAAGAGGTACGTGAATTTGGAATAGCTGTTAAGAGTGTAATCGAGCGCGCAGCACCGTGATTAAACGTTCCACCTTAGAGTAGGATGTATCATGATTAAGCTAAAGCCAATCGCCAATTTGGACGCGATAATCGTTAATTCAGTTTACCTGATCGGTGTGCCGACACCAGTCAGGGTTGGAATGCTCGAAGCTCTATGGATTGTGCCAAACCTAAAAAAATGTTATTAACCAAATTTATGTTAATCGTCGTTAACGGAACAGGTGAGAATCGAATGGTTAATAGGCGTGGTTCTAAATTCGCGTTCTCTAACGCTAAAACGTACGCGACTTCTTCGCTCGACGTGTATGACGCCTGATAAAAAAAAAAAAAAGAAAAGAAAAAGAAACAAAAAAGAAGAACGGAAGGGGAACAAAAAGAGAAACATAAAACTGTGAAGGTAACAAAATGCCGAGAAAAGTGAACACCGTATCTTGCACACGGCACGTCGAACAACATCATTCCAAGACTGTGGAAATACGAGATGCGAAGTACACCACGATACATACGATCCATCGTTAACATGTCTCTAGCACGAATCGACGATGCGACAAAATCATCTGGATTCGACAAGATGCGAGTTAGTTGTTCGCAGATAATATTCGGATCTCATCCTTTATTCATACGAGCACACCGGGGCGAAACGGTAAAATCAGGTTACGAACCTTGCCGGAACCCCACTGGCGGGACTAACCAACCCGGTGGGTGTTCGGGGACGCGAACTCGAACCGTTCACTGGCGTTCCCAATCTTTTCCCGGATACGCTGTTGTGCCTGCTGGAAGTGGGAGTGTTTCCCGACGTGCTCACTGCCGTTCTTCGTGGAATGCGACTTAGGTTGATGGAATCGTCTAGAGTTGATTAATCGCGTTTAAAAATCAAATAACCTTTTTGGCACCATAACGTTCGACTTTAAACAACTCTATCGTTTACCAGTGCTATCTAACGATTGCGTGGAACCATAACGACTCGGAGGTTTGCTGCCTTGCCTAGAGGCTGGTCTGCTTCCCGGTCTGCTGGTTGGTCTGGACGCTGGCCTGGACGCTGGCCTACTGGATGGTCGGCTACCGCCTGCGACACAAATTTCGTTAACGATCTGCTCCTGAAGCTTTACGCGCGGCAAAGAATATGGAATTACTTACCTGGTGTCATGGCGCTCCTGTAAGGCGTACTTGTTTTCCTGGCGGAGCCAATTCTGAAGGAACTCTCGTTGTCGCTCAGGCTGTCCGGCGTGCCAGCGCTCAACGAGGAGCGCGAAGCTCGCGTTTGTCCCATGGGAACGCTTCGAGCGCTGCGTTCCCTCACCTACGCGACAGAAAACTTGGCTCGAGTAAACGGACACGAATGGGGCGCGATACAGAAACGTGTGTTCTAGCAGAGAAAAGAATCGTTCGGACGCGCGACGCGCGACTGCGTCGCGTCTGTGCCACCCGGTACTGTCCGAGGCGATGCACGCTAAATCGCGAGACGGGGGAGAAATGTTAACGACGAGGAACGGGCTGAAAAGTATTCGGCGACCGGACGTTCCATTTCGTCGCTCGCGATTTAGCGAGCGTGGCCGCCTAAGTATTTGAATTGCGTCGCAGTGTTGCTTGGTCGTTCGTTTGCAACCCTTCAACGCCACCGATGCGAATTGCAAACCGATCGATCGCAGGAAGAAGAGAATAGAGAAATAATAATGAGACAAAAAGAAAAAAGAAAAAGAAGAATCTATAGAAGAACGATCCATCGTGACGGATCGATAGACATTGCGTTTTACGTCTAACGGAAATAGATCCATGCAAACTTACCAGAGGAAGTTGGGACAGATAGAGTAGCTTATGATGATTCGAAGTATCTCCGATCAACGCCACTATGCACGCACCAATACAGCAATACAGGAGATCGTTATGCACATATCGATACAGTAGTTCACCGTATCCGCGAATCGCGACTCGTGAACAAAGAAAAATTCGTACTGAAACGCTCGACACCCTCGACACTTCATCCCATCGGATATCGTGTTTCGTCTTGCCGAAGTGGACGACGAAATATATATATATATATTCCTCCTCGAAGTCGAGGATACCAATCGTTTAGAGTAAGCTGGAAATGATCCCGGTTCGTTCTACGGGGGGGGGGAGAGGATATCGTTCAGAGGCATCCAACGGAACAAAACCAATCACGGCAAATCGGTTTGACGAACGCGAACGAAAGAGGGACCACCCCGAGGAAAATCTACTGCGAAAATGAAAACGAGACGCGTCGCGCGGTTCAACGAGACACGTTTCATGCGCTGCTTTACCAAGTATATCGTCCCGCGGCTCGACGTGCCTATAAACCGTTTAAATATGGAGCTAAACTACCACAGTTCTATCGCATGCAAATATGAATTTCGTTAAATCTACGATGCCATACAATCGAGATGGTATTACGCGTCGCGTTCGCGAACGCGCTGAAGTCGCGAGAACTGAACGCGCGACTGCGGGCGTACGCTGAGGTCAACTGTGGCAACAACAGCAGCGCGAATTAAAAGGAGGGGATGGATATCGATTGATCGATGGTGGAGTCTACGCGAGAATCGGTACGATAGTCGGTCGTTGAGATCGTGAACAACGAGGCGTTCCCTTCGGTCGTCATACGATGCCGGGGAACGCTCAGAAGCGCAACTCGTGGAGGACAAGTCGTTCAGAATAAGAGCAGGAAAATAAACAAAAATGAAATAGAAACCATGAGAAATTCGGTAGTAAGAAAACAAAAACAAAAACAAAAACGAGACAGATATTAATTACATCGGGTATACGCTGTGTAACACACCATCGACACCAGAAATTAAAAGAGTAGACAGAGTTTCTTATTTACCCAATGATAAGAGGGGGCGTGCATGTGGAGGGGATACGAGCACGGAAGGTCCTCCTTTTGCCTCAAACTCTCAAAAATCGGCGTCAGCTGGTTCATAAACTCCTCCGCTACACCATAAACGAAATGTTTAGGAATATACCGTTCCTCTTGCTTGCTCGTCGACCGAGTGAACGCTGCAACTTTCGACCGAGAGCGCTCGCGCGGATCCTCGAGAATTCCTCTTTACCCGGGTTTTAAGATTGTCCTCGGTCAAAAGTTCGACGTTCCCATCGTCGCGTGGACCGGGCAACCGAGTGTCGTGGAGACAACGCACGTAGCTCGAGCCGACGACGAGGACGGCAAAGACGTACAGATACAAAACGAAGCAGAGAGAAAAGTAGAATCGATAAGGAAAAGAAATAAGTTTCGTGAAATCGCATCTCCTGAGGTGAGGTACTCTCTATTCCGTCGATGAAAAAGGTTACGCCAAGGACCATCGATTCACGGCGCGATTTGTGATCTCGATTCAGGGGGCGGGGGGGGGGGGGGGGGGGTGTCGCATCAGCGTGGCTGGGGAGACATTGGGACACTTTCGTGGGCTGTTAACCAAAAAGGAAGCTCTGGGCGGAGCCGTATCGAGGAACAAGGATGACTGAAGCTTCTATCTCGAGGTGCTACAAAACTCTAGGTGCGACGATTTGCTACCTTCTCTAAAGCTGACATGCTCTCATGCGAGGGTAAAGAAAAAAAATAAATAAATCCAGAGGATCCAATCCTGATCTCCTTTCGTTCAGGTATTTCACTGGTACTTACCAAAAACTGAGACTTGGACCGTTCGAACGAGCTCGGGCAAAGGCTAGGAAGAAAGGGGGCCGGGGAAGCCAAGACGTTGTCAAAGAGACAGAGAGACAGAGGGATCTACGATGCGTGCGACGTTGAGATCGATATCGAACCAAGGAAACTCCGACGGGATGGCATTCCTCGTGGAGCATCGATCGGCTTTAGGGCGGCTGAACGGATCAACGAACGATCCAGCTCTCCAACGGAGAGAGACACGGGCACGCGACTCAATGGAGAGAAGGAGATATGTACGAGTACTGAGCCTCGTTCGTACGGGTACCGAGGTATCGATCGACGAAGGACGATCGTGTCGCGTGTTCGAATCGGAGAAGATTCGTCGTACGCGCGTACCGTGCGTTTCTCGTTTACCCGTACGAACGAGGCCGTAAGTTTCCCCGATGGATCCTGATCCCTATTCTAGGACTCCGCCAACCGGTATTCTGCGGTCGACGACCAAACTCGGAGGCCTGGAATTGATTGGCCAGACGATCCATCGGGGTAACGAGAGTATGGTGACGCACACGTTACCTTTGTGATGGGTCCGGTATTCGCGGATGAGATTTGGTTACGCTGCAACGTGGAGGTCGGGCTCGGCTTCGATCTGAACGCCGTCATAGTCTGGCTGACACCGTCCGCCAATATGAATTGCTCTCGCAGCTCGATATTCGTTCTTCCCTTGGCTACAGTGTGTTGCGTGCACGCAAGTTAGAAGGAAGGCGTTACAGGACATGTATCGCGGGGTTCAGAAAATAGGGGCGGGGGGCGAGAGCAAAGTACAAAGAATTTGTTTTTTTTTTTTTTTTTGTATACAGAGACAGAGAAACAGAGATAGAGCGTAGACAGAGCGAATAATTATTGGGCAGCCGGCAAGTAATAGTAGTAGGAACAAATACAAATCAGAGCGATCAAAGTAATTACGGTATGTGAAGCGGTCAGATATACGGCAGGTATACAGGCGCATTTACAGTAACATTGTCAGGTAATCATGCGCGTTATCAATAGCGAGATAAAAGGGAGTGTCAATTTGGTTAATTGGTTTATTAGTTTAATGTGGTTGTGTGTTGGTTATGCGGAAATAAAGTTGGAGTAGATAGAGAGTAGAAATGTACAGATTGTTGTAGCAGAAATAGCAAGGATGATAGTAGTAGCGATAATAATAATAATAATTGAGAAAGGCGATAGTTGCGACGCACGTGGGTATGTATATGTGCAGGTGTACAGTGGAACAAAAAAGGAAAAAAAAAAATACTGTGTTATAGAATGTTTATCCGATACCAGTTGGGCGATTTAAATGGTAATAGAAAGTAACGGCTACACTGTCGATCGCGGTGACCGTACATAATTGTAAAATTATTCTCAAACATTAATCGCCTTGATTTGCAAATTGGCCGGTTTGATACGGTTCCCCATTAATTATGCTACTTGAAAAATCGAGTGACACGCGGAATGGCATGCGATGGGTGAACGTTGTCAACGTCGGGAGTCGACTGTCCGATTAAATCTAAAGTATCTGGAAGTCGTCGAAGTGGAATAGCTCTGTATAAACTGAAATCCAATTGGAAACCGCGAGCAAAGTGAGCGTGGAAATGGTTGACTCTCGACGTTGGCATTGAAGTTGAGGGTAGACGACGAAATGAATGCGCTGCTTCGATGTACAGGGAATATGTATTGAATAAAAAATGGATACGACATCCAGGGAACGGATCTCGTCGTTCCGTTGAGTAATCGAGGGAGGAAAATGATCGAGAAGGGTAAGACGTTACTAAATTTAACGGGGCGAACGATCAGTCTACGCGAGTACGGAACGAGTGTCTCCGTTAGATTAACTTGAAATTAGAGCACCGTGTTGCATGCCACTTTTACACACATACACACGACGGCAACTTCTGCGCGACAAACAGAACACGAGAACGAGCTAAAGTACACAGCAAAACACGAACTCGTTACGAGAAAGCAAACGTATGTATGTACACGAACAAGATACGCATCATGCAAGATAGACGAAAACGTTTATTTCGTGGCCAGTACGATATCCAAGTACGTATATCCCTCGAATTATATTTCATTCTGTTTGTTTGATTCCAGCGTAAAAAAAAAAAAGAAAAAAATGGAATGAAAAGGACTAAATTTTTCAAATCGAACGGCAAAGAAACGTGCGGGCCACGAATTGCAATTATTCCCATATAAAAAGATTCTCACCGAGCGGACACCAACCCTCATGTTGTTCCGGTTTGTTAGGGTCCGGTATCGGCATTAGAAAAACTTAACGAGTTAATCACGATGTGAGACGTTTAGTTGGTCCGTTTTTTTGTTGTTAAGTAAACAAAGGCATGCAATAAACTCGATGCGCATTAAAAATGTACACGCAATAATGTCGGAGATTTGGTCAACGACAAAAAAGTTGTGCGCAAGTAAATAACAAGATGTAAATATCAAGTGTGGGAACAAGGCGGAACATCTTTCAGTTTCTTTTAAACAAGGATCCATACAGGGATTTGTAAGGGATGATTCGACTGACGTTAGTATATTAATGATACTAATGACAAGCGACACGAATTTCCTAACGTACCAGGGATAATCTATGTTCTCTATGTGGTGATCAATCGAACAATCGCGTTCCACGAACTTATAATTGCCGAACTCAATGAAACAGAATGGCTAATTGGCGAAACTTTTCGTAAGATAAAATCAACGAGGACCGAATATTAGCGTAATTCGTGGAACGAAGATTCGTTCGTGGTTAATGAACAAGCTGAAGTGAAAATCTAGCGGATACGTGGGTAAATATGACACGAGGCGGAGATCGCAAGTAATGAGCACACGCTTCCTTTCTTCCGCTATAGTAAACGGTGTTAAAACTCATTTAGAGCCGGTTAATGATTAGTCACGCTCACATTTTATACCTCAGGAGCTGAGATCGTACACGTATTTGAATACACAACAAAAATGCGACACATGAAGAGAGAAATGAATGATTGCGCGGAAGGGTCGATGAAGGGTTCGTTAGTGAAACTAGTGAGTGGATTTTATTATTTCGTTATTCAAGTACACGCCAGTTACGCGATGAGTTTAGTCAATCTATGCGTACACGAGCAAACAACTTATTCCTGAGGCAGCGGCAAGCAATTGAATCCGATTTCTTCGTAGCTAGTTGTAGTACCAACAATCGGGGAAACTCAAATACCAATGAAACTCAAAGTAAAAAGCACGCAACGTTAGTAAAATTATTTCAAAGGACGATCAATTCAATCCCACACGCGTGTCTAATCGGTAACAAAAAAGATAAACGCGTTTAAGCTGCCTCTTTGGATGGGGACAGGGGTCTGGGGAACAGTGAAATTTGTTCTTGACCGAGAACCGGGCAATCTGTGTCACATTTAAAGGCAGACAGGGTCGATACGGAACGTTCAAAGGAAAATTTCAAATTATTATATGGAAGTACTCGATGTTATTGAAAAAGAAATCGTTCGAGATTAGACTTATCCAGAAATTCATCGATTCCAGTGATACAATTCGGCGGTACGGAGTAAAGAGATAGAAAAAGAAATAGATAGAATAGAGGAAAGACTTACCGCGGCAAGGGTCATTCTTTAATAGAAATTCGTCTAAGGCTACCCATCCGCCACCGACTCGCACCATCACGGTCGATCGCAGAATTCGTACCAATCGCAATTTCTGGCTGTCTCCGAACTGTAAAGAAAAATTCACATTCCAGATAACCAGATCTTAATTCCATTCGATAAGGAATTAAACGTCTACTGTCATACCCTGTATTTTCCTTCGCCAACTTGGAACACGCGGAATTTCTGACGACACGTGCAAAGCATGACCAATCGTTTCACTTCGTCATGAATTTTGTCCGTGTCATTGTACGTTCTACGCTCTTCCCAATCTGGTCTCAAAGCTGCGATGAATTCTTTCCAATCAATTAATCCTTCGCCGTGGCGGTCGAACAAGTCCGCGACTGCTCCCATCTCTAGCCGAGAAGTCTCGAATTCTGTGGCAATAAAGCATGCTTATTCCGTCTCGTTCTGATTTGAAGATATGCTTTAAAAATGTAATTAAACAAATGGACCACTAACTAGTGTTCATGATTCCTTGAATGAAGTCCTCGCGAGGAATCAAACCGTCATTGTTCTTGTCCATCTTCCTGAAGAGATCCGTTAATCTGGACTTCTTGTGATTCATGAATTTCAGGAACTACAATTAAATAATGATATTAATGGATTACTTTATTCATATACTATTGTACGGATTATTGTGTATTTAATTGGCGATAATTACCCTCTTGCGCCAATCTTCCCAACTGAAATTGGCAACGCGATCCAACTCCTGGATATAATTGTACTTATCCTGCAGACGACGTTGTCGCTCCCACGCCAACATCCATACGTGCCTCCACCTGTCCCAAAGGAGTTTCACCCTTGGGCTACGGAACTCGGGCTCGGCGCCTTTGCTACAAGGCACAGAAAATATCGTAAAAAATTTCGCTCCACTGCATCGTCGATAATTATATCCGAAGATAAGCACGAGAAGCGAGGAAGGTTTATGAACGATGAAACGAATAACGAAGAGCAACCTTTATAATGGACACTTGAAAGAATCTAAAAAATGGAGAGAAAGAAGTCAAAACAAGTGAGATGAGAGACGTTCATCGGGTAAACTGCAAAGAAAAGGGGGTGAAGAAATGTAGACGTGTTATGTGTGAAAAGTAAAGCGTGGGCGATTAGAAATAATCCAAGTATGGCTGGACATGACGAACCTTCCTTTAGGTGGGAACCGTGGCCCGATGTGCGGCAACGAATCGGGCGTTCTGTCACGACCTGGGCTGGCTCGGCTAAACAGGAACATGCGTCAAATCACTCGACACTTCTACCAGGTACTCGCGTCAAAGAATTCTCGCTTTCGTGTACCGATCGCTTATAGTCCCGAGTCAGCGATCGATCCTCAGTTTCCTTTGGATACGAGCAATGGAAGGAAACGAGGGGGGGAAAGGAGAATAGGCCTCGCCAACAAATATTCTGCAACATCTCGTGCATAGACATGATACTAAAATTATGATGACTGGTTCCGTATTATATTTATCTATAGAGGCATATTCTCCGTATCTGGATGTACCGTACGCCTCGGATGCGCTTCAAGTGACCCTACTACTTTCCTCGAACTCAACGATACTCTAGCACATACCATGCTGTTACTATGAAGTGAGAACCAATTGGACCTCGACAACCCCGTCCGTTTCAATCACGCACCTTTCCGACGATACCAGTTGTCCTCATAGATCTCTGTATTCGATTCTTATCCAAAGTCACGCAGGTAAAAGAAAAATAATTGGAAGGAAGAGTATCAAACGCAACACATGCACGGGCAAGTGTGTCTTCCAAATAACAAAGCGCACGCAAAAGAAAAACTAACGGAAAATAGAGAGAGAGAGAGAGAGAGAGAGAGAGAGAGAGCACGATTATGTTAACCAAGGTAGAGAAGCAGACAGTCGAATATCGTGTACTTCGTCTACCTCGCACGAACGATGACTTTCGACGAGCGCAATCCTTGGCAATCCTGATGTTAGAACTCGCTAAAAGGGACTGGGACCACACAAAGCTAATAAACAGGAATGTGAACGTACGTCGGTGCGGGTGACTTAGCCTTCGTTATCTTCTTCGTGTCTTTCATAGATTTGATCTGCCTAGCCTTGCAGACACGGTCGACCTCGTTCTGTCTGCGACTAGTGTTCTCCATGAATTCCCTGTGGTCTGCGATTAACATTTCTAGAGTAGCCTTATCGTCCGGCAGAGGCTCAGCTTCGAGGGCGTTTAGAGTGTTCTCCAAACCCTCTAGCCAAGACAGCAGTTCTTCCAGAAGATTGTCGAGATCCTGAGGAATTACAAAATGATACGTACAGTTTATCGAACGATACAGATTTAAGGTAATGCAAAGGAATTTTTTATTCGTACCTGAAGTCCACGCATATGATTCTCCAATCTCTGGTTCCTCTGCTGCGCCCAAGTGGCAACCTCTTCCCATCTCGATTGAATGATCGTGATCCAGTGTTTGATAACCGCGGCTCCGTCGGGATGAGCCTTGGCAAGAATAGTGTGGGCCATTTCCAAAGTCTGATCCTTCTCGACCTCCTTAATACGCAATTCGCGTAAGAATTTCTCGTGCTCCATTAATTGATTCCTACTTTCTTGTTCGTCCTCCGGCAACTGGCCGGCGAATCTCAGTTTCATCTCGGCATCGCTGAGCCACTCTAGGAGCACGTGAACAGCCTTGTGCAGCCGTTCAGCTTCTCCGAGGGCTGCTTCCAGTCGGTCAGTCTTGTCAGATGACAATCGTGTCACGGTGTTCCAAAGATTATTCAATTCAGAAAGCTGAGATCCAATGGCAGAGGCGTCGTCTGGCGTGGTTTTGGCTAAGAGCTCGCGACCGGTTTTAATTACGGACTCCATCTGCGAAGCTCGGGATTCCAGGTCCTTCTCGAAGGTCTTGTGTTGCTCCACCAAGTTGATCACCGTATCTAAATCACCGTGAAGAGGGCCGGTGTTCGCCAATTGTTTCTCCGACTTGCTCAGCCATTCAAGCAACGCCTGAATAGCGTCCTTGAATTGGCCAGAGAACAGTAATGCCTCTTCGAGTTTCCTCTGCCTATCCACGCACTTCCCACAGACGGTGGTCCACTTGTTCTTAAGTTCGTTCAGGAGTTCCTTCAGCGCAAATTCGTCGGTCTTGGGTGCTTTGTCCTTCAATACTTTTCCATTCTTCATGGTAGTGTCGTAGACACCTTGTTTAGCGCTGAGAGCCTTTTGCAATTCACGATGCTTGTTCAGCCTAGCCTTGATCTTCTCTGGATCATTTCCACCAAGGCCACCGTCTCCAGCTACCTCATCCAAAGTCTTCTCCGTCTCGTCCAACCAGTTCATCAAATTGGACCAAGCGTCGTGGAACTCTCTGGCTTCTTTGTATCCGTGATCCAGGGCCCTCGTTCTCTCTGCAGACTTCGAGACTACACGCTCCCACCTGTGTTGCACGCTGATCAGCAGATTCTTAATCAGAATCACATCCTGCTTTTGAGAGAAGTACTTCAAATGAGTTCCCTTCTTATCGAGATTCAACATAGTTTCACGATGAACGCCAACGTCTTTCTGGAACGCTTTATGCTCCTCTATCTGGCCAAGGATTGTCTCCATGACCCTCGACACCGGTTTCAAGTTGGTCAAGATCTTCTCGGCGTTCGTCAACCAATCGACGAATGCCTGCAGAGCATCGTGGAATTCTGTAGCTTCCTTCAACGCGATTTCCAGCTTGATCTTTTTATCATTGGCGCGAGCAGTCACGTTGTCCCATCGTTGTTTCAAAGTTCTTAAGTTGTGATTCAGTCCGCCAGCACTGGACGAGTCGGCACGTTTCAGATACTCTTGACCCTGTTGGAGAACCATTTCAACCTTCGGACGATTCTGCTCCAATTCGTTATACACTTCCATGAAACGTTCTAGCTGTTCTGAGGCAGTCTCTGGCAGTCCTCCGACCGGTTTCGAGGCAACTATTGTATTGTCCACGTCACCCAGCCAAGACAAAAGATCCTGAATCTCTGCAGTGAACGACTGCGCTTCCCTAAGAGCATCTTCCAATTCTCGTTGGCGATCAGCAGCCCGTTGCAACAAATCGCGCCAACGACGATTCAGAGTGCCCAACTTCTCCGCCGTGGTCGAAGCTTCTGCTGTTCCCTTTCCGTCCTCTATCAATTGCCTTCCAGCGTCGTTCAGAGTATCGACGCTGGTCTGGTGAGCTTGGATATCGTTCACCAGTACCTTCAGCTTCGCCAATTCCACTTCGATCACCTGTGGATCGCCGGCCACCGCTTTCAAATTGTCCAGAGTGTCGTCCGTCTTCTCTATCCACACCAGAAGCTCGTCCAGGGCGTGCTGGAATTGTCCTAGACGAAGCAGAGCGTTCTCCAAGAGCCTCTGCCTCTCTACGAGACCCCGAAGTAATCCGTCCCATCGTTTGTTCACAGCGCCGAGCGGTTCTTTAATTGCTGAGGCTTGTTCCGATGACGTTCTCTCTGTCAATTCGGCAGCTTGTCTGAAATAGCACGATACGGGTTGTACGACTTGTGTAAATGATCGAACTACAATTGTACGCATCGATGCGAGAAAGCGTACACCATGGAGATACGTGTAAAAGGTACCGCCCATTGTTTAAACTCGTACATTTAATTCGATGTTTAGTCAAAATGAACACAGTGTCGACGAATCTACAGGAGAGGAGAGAGAGATATAGAATTATCGTAGGGAATCACTCGTTTGGTGTCGTCAGAATGAATTCTGTAACGTTTATATGCCACGACAGGAGCGTGACGCTCGATAGAAAAATTGCACTTGACTTTGAAGGCACCAACAGGGTTGTTCCTTAATATAATCCGAGGGGAAATCCTCGACAGGTATTCGGCTCGAGTCCCTGTCGAAATACCTACGGTGTGTGAGTAGAACAGGCACGTCACGAGCCAGGCAACAGCCAAGGCAGACATGCAGGCAAATACAACGTCGATCAAACACTGTTCGGATTCCAACCAACAGACAAAGTTAGGGATTCCAATTATACGACCTCAACTGTAGTATTACGGCAATGTTACGGACATTATAAGATTAAAAGGGCTGTAGGGCGGGACCATTCAGGTACCCTACTATGATCGATGTACAGTAAAAAAAAAAAAAATTATAAGCCATGCTCTAACTACTGCTACAACACAGAGAGAGGTTGACTTGCCTTGTCAGACTCCTATGCGTTCAGGAACCGGCGCGGAAAAAACAAAAGTTGGGATTAGAATTTCGCTGTTCATCCTAGACAGCCTTCCTTGCGTTAACGTACACATGGTAAATCGCGCAACGTGAAAACGCAACGATCGATTTACAATATTAGAGTACACGCTATGAACATTAGGTTTCAACGAATGGAACAACGCTCCATGGGGAACCGAGAAACGGAGCTTTCCTTATAGTCACGCGAAAATTCAGCAATCGCAAAAAAAGGGGACCAATCGTGGAGGAAAGAATCGTGTTTGGTTACCTGTTCAGAGCTTCGACCTTGACCATGTGAGGATCAACTTCGGCCTTGAAATTGGCCAACTGTTTGATCTGTTTCTTAACTTCGTCGATGTCGCTGCCAAGTGGTCCCATACGAGCGTACTTATCCTCGGCCTCTTGCAAGAACTCCAAAAGATTCTGCAA
This sequence comes from Nomada fucata, assembly GCA_948146005.1. Classification (NCBI taxonomy): domain Eukaryota; kingdom Metazoa; phylum Arthropoda; class Insecta; order Hymenoptera; family Apidae; genus Nomada; species Nomada fucata. The sequence goes on from OX411282.1 coordinate 1,016,208, forward strand.
CGTCTCGTGGAACTCCATGGCCTTCTCCATGGCGTCGATCAGGTTCTCCTCTCGTCTCGCGTACAACGCAGTCACATTGTCCCAAGCCTGATCTAAATCTTCGATGTGTTTCCTGACTTCTGGTTTATCCGGTTCGCCACAGAGACCCATCAACTCGTGACCAGAAGCTCGAACTTGCTCCACGTCTGGTTTAGTCTGATCGATCTCGTGCCTGATCTCCTGCAGAGCAACCTGTTGCTGCTGTATTGCGGCAGGCTGAGCTGCAGGCGGTGCCTGGCCAGCGAGAGCATCCTGCAATTCTCGCAGCGTCGACATCACACCGTTCAACTCGGACCAGAATTTTTCGGCGATCGCCAGAGCATCGTCGAGGGTGTGCCCACGCTCGGTAGTAGCCCTCTGCACGTCGCTCCAGAGTTTGTTCAATTTCTCCAGCTTCCGTTTGATGTCCTTGACGGCCGGGTCGGCTCTGTTGCCTGCTTTGCTAATCACATCGTCGGCGGCCCTCTTCACAGCAGCATAGGCTTCGGTGCGTTGAGCTAATTCATCGACCATGGCCGTGTTCTCTTCCATCTGGTCCCTCAGACGACCAGGGTGAGCGCTGATAGGTTCCGCGCCGTTAACTTGATCGGCCGTCGACGAAAGAGCACGAAGCATACCTTCCAGTTTGTCGGAGAATTGAGAAGACTCTTGGAGAGCCTGTTCCAGAGTCTGTTGACGACTTCGTAGTTCTGCTCTGAGGGCAGCATACCGAGCAGTGTCCGCATCGAGGATGTCCTGTATCTTGATACCCTCTTCTTCGTTGCAGAGCTTAATCAAAGCCTCTCCAGTCTTGTTCAATTTCTCGACCAGAGGCTTGTGCTCGTTTATGCTCTGCATCAGCATCTCGTTCTTGTCCTGCTGGGCAGCTATTAGGTCGGGCCGCAACGCGGGCATAGGAAGCATGGCAACTTGTTGTTCGGCCTCTTCCAGCCAGCTGACCAAGCCGATGTGTGTGTCGCGCAAATGTTCGGCCAGAGGCAAGGCTTGCTCCAGGGCTCCGAGTCTGTCTCCCGAGAGGGCCGAAACGATCTCCATTGTTTCACGAAGGTCCTCCATTTTCTCTCTGATCGTTGACGTATCCTCGTGCTGGCCATTCTCACGGATCACTTTCTTTGCCGTAGATATCACGTCCCTGACGCGACCCTTCTGACTGGATATGTCGTCGTTCAGGGCCTTGTGCTCCTTGAGTTGCACTCTGATGATCTCCGGTTCACTGCTGGGTGGTTCCGCCTCTCTCAGTTGATTGTCCACTTCGCGGAACCATTCTAATAAGTCGTCGATGTCACCGATTACTTCCAGAGAGCGTTGCTTGCTCAACTGAATCCTTTCAGCCTTTCGTTGAATCTGTTCGGCAATGGCATCGAATCGCCTGTTATCTCTCGTGACTAGGCCTTCGATAGTCGCGGCACCTTCACCGGGCGATAATTGGGACAGCTGCGGACCGACGGCGTTGATTTTATCCAGGATAGGTCTATATTCGGATATCTCCATTTCTAGGCGTACAATCTCATCTTCTCGAGGTTCAGCTGACTGCAGAGCGGACTCTGCAGCCTGCATCCAATCCATCAGACGATTATGATTATCGTGGAACTGTTGCACCAATGGCAGGGACTCCTGCGCATGCTTCAGCAAGTCGGAACCTCGACTGACTAAATCATTGAAGCGCCGTTGCAAGGAATCCAGTTTGTCCTTGAGTTGGAGAGCTTCGTCGCTCGAAATGTGCTTCATCAATTCCAAACCAGCATCGGTGGTGCTGTCGACTTCCGTTTGTCTAGTCGAAACTTCCTCGGTCAAATCAGCCAGGTCTTCCATTTGTTGAAGGAGCTTCTCAGTGTGCACTGCGAGGATCCTATACTTCGATAACCTTATCTCCATGCCCTCCATCCAAGCCTGAAGTTCTTGATAGCTCAGAACCAAGTGACGCAGGCCTTGTCTCGATCGTTGAAGTAAGCTACCAAGAGATTCGGATCGTTCAACTAACGCGGCGTATCTGTCTGCTGCGTCCTGAAGTTTGTCAGCCAAGGTGGCGGCCTCGTCTTCGCCTACTAAAGCCATCAGCTGACTAGCAATCTCTGTGAGTTCGCTGAAATCGGGTTTCCTGCACAGAATATCTTCGTGAAGGGCGTCGTGCTCAGTGACGCGTTGCTGAATCTTCTCTTCGTCTGTCGGTACCAGCTCCATGTCTCTGACACGTTTCTCTGTCTTGTCCAACCATATTGCAAGTGGTACCAGTTTGTCCTGGAATTGTTTAGCTACTGCCATTGCCTGTTCAAGAGCGTCCATCCTTTCAGCAGCGCTCTCTGTCAAATTGTCGAACCTTCCAACCAATTCTTTTAATTGTTTCTCGATCAACTTTCGTTCCTTGGGATCGGCCCCGGCCGCAACTTCTTGGCCCATGTTGTACAACGAGGACATCGAGTTTTGTCGGTCCATCAGCATTTTCTTCAGGAACTTCTGCTCTTGTAACTGTGCTTTGACTACCTTGTAGTCTGACGATGGTGGTTTCTGATTCGAGACCATTTCCTCCGTGTCGGTCAGCCATTTCTGCAGACCCTCCAGTGCTTCCTGGAACTTTCCAGATTGCAACAGTCCTACATCCAATCTTCGATCTCTTTCGTTAAGTCTGTCCTTCAGGTCGTTCCATCTCTCGTTCATCTTGTCCACGTCTTTCTCAACGCTGCCGGTATTAACGTCGCGACCAGCTGTCTGAATCAATGACTGACCTAGTGCGTTGCAAACTTCCACGGCGCGAGCCAGTGGCTCAATCTTGTTCGCTTTCAAAAGTCTGAAATCTTCTTGCTGCACTTTGATGGACTCGACTTCCGATCCTACGGGCTTGAACTTCCTCACATAATTATTCGCTTCGTCGATCTCTGCCATGACGCCAGTATGAGCTTGATAGAATTCCTGCAATTTGTCCAGGGTCGCTGTGAGCTCGTCGTGGCGATCCCTGGATCGATCGTCCAGCTTTCCAATCTGTCGTTTCAGTCCAGCAACCTGTTCTCTGGTTGCCACAGCGTCGGCCGCGAAACCGTAATCAACCAGACGTTCTCCAAGACTCTCCAAATCGGAAACTTCCTCGTACAATCGGTTTACTTTACTGATCACCTTGCTGGTCTCCTCTATCTGTGACCGCACGACCTTAATCTCTCTACCCGGTGCCCTCATCGCGTCTAATTCCTTCTCCAGGCTGGAAATTTGTTGACTAATTGTCTTGATGCGATCGTTGAACTGTGCAACTGCAGTGGCTGCACTTTGCAGTTCGTTGCATCTATCGTCTAGTTTTGCTTGGAGATCGTTGATGCGATCGGTTATGTTGTCTACTTCATCTTGCAGGTGAGTCGCGTCCACACCTTGTTCACCAGCTGTGTTCACAAGATCGTTGGCTTGCTGCTTGACGCATTGCAAAGGCTTCTTGAGTTGCGTCGTTTCTTCTCGTAAACTCTGCAATAGAAAGAATGTTACTGTGTCAGCCTCGAAAGACATTAATGTGTTCGTGAAATTGTCTTCGCGTTAAAAATATTTGTTCACCTTTATCCTATCGAGAAGTTTCGGATCTTTAGCTGCTCCTCCAAGGGCGTCGTGAGACGCCAGCTTGTCCTCGCAACGTTGCAAGCCGTGGCGCAATTCTCGCAGATTTTCGTTGAAGTCCATCAAATGTCTTGCAGTATCCTCCAAAGACTGTGTTCTTGCTATAAGATCTGTAACGAGAATAAATTACTTTAATTAATCTGGCCGCTGAGTACAATTAGTAAAAGTGTGGTTACTCGAACGTACCATTATTCAATTTGTCCCATCTGGTCTTCATGGCACCAAGCTCATTCTTAACGTTCTGTTTATCAATGTCACAAGCTCCGAGGAAAGTCTCACCGAGAGTCTTGTTGTTCTCGAATTCCCCAGAGTGTTTCCAGACCTCGTTTCTAAACGAAGACAGTTCCTTCAATTGCTTCTCGATGTCCTTGCGTTTGAAGGATGCAGGTTTCAGACACTCGAGCCTATCTTCTGCTTGTCGTAACCATGGCAAGAATGCATCTTGAGCTTTGTAGTACTTTTTGCAGTGTTCCGCGCAAGTTTGAAGTTTCGTATGTCTATCGAGCATGTCCTTCTTTAGACGATCCCACTGCGACTGCATCTTGTCCAAGTCACGCTGCAGAGATCGGTTCTCCACTTTCTGAGATCGTGCGAGCATGTCTCGTCCTTTGTTCAGTAACATGATGACTTCGTGCTCTTTGCCCATCACATTTCTGTATATTGGCTGTCAATAGGAAAATCGATTAAATACCACTAACGTTAAAGAAAAACGAAGAGGACAAGATTTGGCCTCTATGCTTCGCGTAATAAGCTTATCAATCGTCTTACCTCGTGATGGTCCAGTTGTTGTTGCAATATGTCACGATCAGCGGACACCAATAATTTCTCAGACATATTTCCAAGTTCATCAGCCAGCCATCCCAACGTTTTGGTGCAGGAGGCTTCGAATTGTCGACCATCTCGCAAGTTGCCTTCAATCTCAGCCTTCTTGTGGTCCAACTTCTTCTGCAGATTAGTGTATAGCTTTCCAACAGCCGCCAGTTTTCCATGGATCTCAGATTTCGAGGCTGGATCACTGAGAACTTCGCACAGCTGGTCTCCAGCTGCCTCGGCGTCGGCCAACAAGGGTCTCTGGCCTTCCAATTGTCTTTCCAGGTTCTCAATCTTACGCAGTTGGTCCTCGGGATCTTTCTCAAGGGTCAAGTCATCAAGATTGTCCGAGATAGCTTGCAAAGCATCGCGCAAACGATTCAGACTTGCATCGAACTCGCGACTAGTATCAACTGCGTCGCCCAAGCTCTGCGCTCTCTCATCTAGGCGAGCTAATTGGTCGGACCATTTGTCCAAAATGGATCGCAATTTCGTGCTTGTTCTCTGGCCATCTGGAGAGTCGATTCCTACCACAGCCAAGATGTTTTCCCCAACTTGAACCAAATGATCCAACTGAGGCTGCTGAGTACGGAATTCTTCTCTCAGGACTTGAACTTGTTGGACTTGACTGGCAACCATTCTAGGATCGGCTGAAATGGGTCCCAAAGCGCTCAGCATTTTTTCCTTCGATCCCAACCACGACGCCAGGCCTTCGGATGTATCATAGAAGTCCTTCACGTTGTCCAGGAATTTTATTCTATCCTTGCAACGTTCGCTGAACGACCTCCATCGGCTGCTCACATTTTCCATTTCGTCGTTCAGTCGATCCACGCCGGCTGCCCCCTTCTTTCGTCTAACTAAGTCACGGACTTGGGTTCTGGTGGTATCTAGCAAGGATTGTTTCTCGTACATCTCTTCGATCACGATCTTAATCTGTTTGGCTGTTTTATCTGCCTCCTCTTTCGTGCTTGGCATAGTCTCCTTCGGTATTTGTCTCTGAATCTAAAATTACGAACAATTTTTTTTAAATATCTAATTACTCTATCAACCATGGACTAAAACATTGACAATCGACGAGCTACCTTCTCAAGAAATTGTGAAAGGGTCTTCAAATTATCCATGTGTCTTCTCAGCTCGTCCTTAACGATGTCCAGTTCAGTTTGACGATCTGTCAGGCGGACACCCAGCAACCCATACCTATTGTTGATCTCGGAAAGGTGTTGTTGAACGGGTGACAAGTCCTCCAGGTGGAAACCATCTTGGCTGGAGCGTCGGCTGCTGAAGCCGCTGCTACCACCTGGAGAGACCGGACTTTGAGCAGCATACAATTTAGCGGGAGATGGTGAGCGACCGTCTTGTGACATTCGTCGTACTACAAAAAAAAAATATGAAAAAAAATCGTGTGAGTTGAGCGACAAAATGAGAATGTATTGTCATGTGTGATAAATGAGAAATGATCGCGGAAGAATGGAGGAAAGGTATTGTGCGTGTGACATTCGGAAAATGCACTAAACAATGGCGGTTAAAGAATGATATATGGATGGAGTAGCAGGAGGTAGGGGTAACTTCGATGTACCTGGTCTCTTAGTTGGACTGGTACTTCCGCGACGACGAGTAGGACTTTCAGTGCGTTCCTTCAGCAAACCATCGTAAGCGATGCCAAGATCGTTCACTTTATCAACAGTGTTACCATAGTCCCGATACTCTTTCTGAATCGGTTTCAACTCGTCCGCTTGTTTCTTCAATTTATCCAAGTCGACGGCCACTGGTTCAAGTCCTTGCACTTTATTCTCGGTACGCGTTAACCAATCCATAACTTGATTGCGAAGTTTCTCGTAAGCAGACAATTGTTCGGCCCTAGATTTGCTGAGCCGTTGTTTCTCTTCGATCAGATTGTTTACTTCCTTCCATTGAGATTCGAGTGCTTTAATTTTGTCCCTAACAGAAGCAACGTCGGTCACGTCCTTCTTCGAAATCAAGTTCTTGCCGTTGCGAATCAAGTCCTCAAAGTTGGCTCGCTGGTCCTCGCGTTTGTCCATCAGATTCGTCATTTTAATCTCGTATTCGGCAACATCCAGTTTGCTGAGGTCTCTGGATTCCAATGATTCGATCATGTGAGCGTACCAGCTGTTAAACTTAGTTGCCTCGACGAGGAAGTCGCTCAGAGCTTGCGCGATCTCATCGAGGAATTCACCTCGGCGCAAAGACTTATCCATCAACTTCTCGAACCTGCCCCGGACGTCCGTCAGTTTGCTTTCGATGCGCTTCGCGATCCTTGCATTGCTAGAGTTCGTTAAAAGATCTTGCGCAGTGCTTGCTACAGCTTCGACGCTCAAACGGTGGCTATCCAAGTCTGCTTGAAGCAGACGCTGATCTTTCTGCTGCTCCTCAAGTCGTTCCTTTTGCAAGCTGGCTGGTCTTTGAATGTTCCTACAAACAAACACGCATCGCAATAATTATTTCCGCTCGATTTTCTAGGTCGATATTATATTTCAAAACGCTTCTACTTACTTGAACTGGCTCTCAATATTGTTCAACCAGAGCACCAAGCTGTCTAATGCATCCTGTACACCCTGACTTCGAACCAGAGCGGCGTCCAATTCTTGACACTTTTCACCGATAGCGTTAGTCAATTGTCTGTATTTGTCTTCCAAAGCCTTGGCCGGTTCCTCCAATTCATCTACTTCTTTCGGTGTTAATTGACCATCGAGCGATCTCAGAAGAGCCTCGACCGTCGTCTTCACGTTCTCAACCAAACGTTCGTTTGCAAGCATCTCGTTGTTAAGTGCTTTAGCTTTGCTCAACTGATCTTCCACCTGTTTAGGTTCGGCTGCAATAGGCTCCGAAATGGCTCTGTGGATCTTTGGCTCGACTTCCTTCAACCAGCTTCTGGCTTTCTCCAGAGACTCGCGGTAATCCCGTTGCCTTCCACCAACGCCAGAAAGTTTGTCGGACAGTGCGTTAGCCCGCGATAACAGGTCCTTGTACTGAGCTGTGACGATGGAAACTTCACCACGCACGGGAGATTCCTGGCTGGCAATGGGTTCCTTATGGGGCAGTCTCTGCGGCAAACTAGTTCGAAATTCGTTCAGGACGTGCAGGAATTCTTTGCTCTCGTCCACGAACTTCTGTGCGGCCATTGTGATAAATCGAAGATCGGCTTGGTGTGCTATAACGTCGCTGATGAAATCGCGAGTAGAATCGGTGCTACTGTTTAGTCTGTTCAGATCGGACAGAGAATGTTCCTTATCTTCGAGGACTCTTCTTGCGTTGTCTAGCCAGTGAGAGAAGGTCGACAATTCGCTTCTAAAGAAAGACAAAATTGATCAGTGGAGTAGAATTACAGAGAAACGAAGACAAAACATTCCTTTCTTTTTTCATATCCTACTAACTTGAATTTGACGAGCTCGTCTCTGGCAGCGTTCAATCGCTTCACCATTCTCTCGGTACGATCCGAGGCTCTGTCGAACCTGGTCTTCAAGGATCGACCATTTCTTTCCAAAGTGGACACTTCCTCGCTGGACAGCACGTTGCCACCGGTCAGAACCACCTGACGAATCTGATCGAGGCAGGAAGAGACTGGACGGGAGTGGACTTCCAGATCTTCCTTTATCTCCTGCGAATACCGCACGATCGATCGATTAATATCAGGTTTCATTTACCTGTACACCAGATCCATATCGCAGCCCTTACTTTCATAGCGTTTATCTGATTTCGAAGTTCGTCGACGTCTTCCTTCACGTTGTCTTGATGGGCCAGTTTGTCTTCGACCTCCGATATCCATTGAAGTAATTTCGAAGACGTCTCGTCGCACAATTTGTATTTCTCCTCGACCGCTTGCTACATTGATTTGAAACAGACAGAACGTGCAGGTTGATACAAATCGCAGGCAGGCAAACAACGCGCGAATTAGTGTCTTATCTAACGTGCTGTGTCTTATCGGTAAATGTAGCCAATTATTATCATTTTTAAACCGCCCTCTTACCAACGGCGGTCGCTCTGTAAAGAACAGGGGGTCAGTAAAAGAACAAAAATTAAAAAAAAAAAACAGAACATGGTAAGCTTAAAAACGTATCTCACGCATGCAAACACATACACACACTTGGAACGTAAAACGTAACACGTTATATATAAGTATTAAAAATATATATGTATATATATAGGTATATAAAAAAACACAGTTTTAGAAGAACCAGTAGATCTGGTTAATCTGCAGCGAGTAATCGAACTGCATATTTTGTCCCGTACGTGGTTTTTTCTATGCAGTTTCAAGCGAACGACAGGACAGAAAACGGAAGCCGCGTTCTCGTCTCAGTAAGACGCGTCCATCAAGCAAAATTAAACAACTGAGAACAATATCTTGACGAATAGATGACGACGAGGTGAAGAATTGATACAGATATGATACGGGACTGGGACACGCGCTTACGATAACGGATCATTATTAATTAATTACGGTATATAATAAATATATGTATATATGTTGAGCTATGCTACGTGCTCAAGAGCTTTTCCACAAACTCGTGCTAGAAAGAAAACAGAATCGGGCATAAAACTGAACGCAATAATACCTGAAAAAAAAGGAAAACTTCAATGTAAACAATTTGACTGATTTAAACAGTGAATCAATTAAAATATAAGAAACAAAATTACTGTCGTTATACGATGAATAAGGGGAGGGTGAGAGAGTAAATTATTCTGATATATGTAGGTATATGTGCGGTCGATATGATATCCTGGTTAAAGCATGCGATCACACGTAACACGCGGCTACGATTTGAGAACGACTAGTCGCTGTCGATTTGTTCGATCGTTAATATTATGTAGTACACGCCGATTCCATGTCACGATGGACTTAAAGTTCTTTATCGTGCTTCATGCTTCGCTTCTACCCGTTTGCTTGTATCGTTTATTGAAATCCCCCCCGAAAATTGACACGCGAACGCGAAAGATCGATTCGTGATAAAAATCGCGCCTCGTAATCAGGTACGAATCGAGGAGAAGCATGAAACGTCGATCGACCAACGTGCAAATTACAATTAACAAACGTTACACGATTAATAAATCGATGATCGAGTTAGCATTGCCGATGCGGTCAGGCGACACGAAAGATCGATTGCGTTAAACTGTATTACTGTGCGGACGAACAGGTTGTTATCGATATTACTTTGTTCCTCTGTTTCTCCATTAATCGGTGTAACGCGCGCCGTTAATTAGTATGACAATTAGCCCCTTGTTACGTGAAGAAATTGTGAATGACGTGCGTCACGTGGTGAATTTTGCAAGTATGAACGAACGGGAAATAATAAAAGGAGGAGCGCCCCACGCGAAATGATCATTCCAATGACTCTATCGGAGAGGCATTTCTTCACTGATATCTTTGTTTCTGGTTATCACTGATCATTGACTAGACCATGCGGTGACGTTTCTCGAATTGAACGCCTCGCTACGTTTCTATTCCGATAGTAATCGGTGACATGCGGCCGTCAATTATCGGTATCGTGGCACGCTCTTTTAAAGGGCTCCATGCGGGATGTGTTTTCTGATGCCGAGCAGAGATGTTGGTGTTGCTGTTAATGACTGGCGCCGTTCTAGCTTGCCGCTATCGACAAGATCGTCGACAGTGAGTGACAAAGAGTAAGTTTGCGGGTTTCGTGATCGACTATCGTCGCACACGTAGAGCGATAGGCGACAGGATGCATCGAAGCGTACAATACGTAACGATCCATGACCTTTGACAAGCGGTTAAGAAAATAGTGTTAAAAAATTTGCCGGAAAAAAGTGTTTAAAAAAAAAAACGGAGCAACAAAAAAAAGACACGGACAAAAAAGAAAAAGGCGAGGAAAGTGAAGAGACGGTTGAGCAAAAAGATAAGTAGAAAAATTAAAAGCAGAACGACAGGGAGAGGCGAGGGTACAGCTCAATAGAGACAGAAACGTTGCGCGAAGAACGACGAAGTGTGTAAGTAAGACAGTAGAAATAGAAATAGAAATAGAAATAGAAATAGAAATAGAAATAGAAGAAGAAGAAGCAAGTGCCACTTACCCTAGCTTCTGCGGTGAGAATATAACCCTGCTCCAGGGCACTCGCGAAGTCAAGGCTCTTTCTCGATGCATCTTCGATAAGCCTGCCCGCTATAGGATCTACTATCTCGGTATTTATAGCTTCTAACAAACTAACTATTTTACCGGTTGCGGGTTCTTTGATCACCGTGCTGGACGGATCTATCAACCCCGTGTCGATAGCCTCCCTTAACGTCGCGAGCTTTCGATCTAACGCGGCCGCGACCCGGAAGGGTTCGTTAAATTTACCGGACGCCCTATCGTAAAGTCCGAAATCCAATGATTCGATAAAAGAGAGGCCGCGCTTTGGCGTGATCAGTAATTCCGCCTCAATCGCCTTCGATAACGGATACAATCTGGACGTTTCCGTTTCTAAAACGTTCCCCTTCTCCGCGTCCATTAAACCTTTCCTAAACGCTTCCGCCAGTTTCACCAATTTCTTTTTCTTTGTGTCTTTGATCAGCGCGGAATCGGAGTCCACGATTCCCAGACCGACCGCTTCCTTCAACGTCACCGGTTCACCGGTTCTCGGATCCGTCAGTTTTCCACTTTCGATGGACAAATGACCCTTATCCGCGGCCTCTTCGAAGCTCAGAGGACGGTCGAAGTAAACCTCGACCTCTCCGAAGCGAACGAACCTCGGAGCCAATTTGCCGTCGGAAGTACGGGTCGACGTGGAGGCGAACGTTCCTTTGCTGGTCGTGTCAAGGACCCCGTCCGTCAGGATGTTGCCGATCGCGACGAATCGACCGCTCTTCGGATCTCTGATCACAGCTGTGCTCGGGTCAAGCAGACGGTTCTCGATTGCTTCTTGGAGGGTAAACTCTTGTCGAGAGGGTTCCTCTTTGCGGACGAGACTTCGCCGTGCTGGTTCATGCGTCAGGGGTTTCTCCAGGGTGACTAGGAGCCCCCTTTCGAGGGCCACGTCGATGGAATAGGCGCGTTTCGTTTTCGAATCCAGGACGCGGCCGTGCGGCACGTCGATGGAACCGTTTTCTATGCCCATTGGCAGAGACGTTATTTGGCCCGTGGTCGCGTCCTTCAGAGCTGTTGTGTCCGGATCGAGGAGACCCGCGTCGAATGCGCGATTCAAGTCGCGGTCTTCGTTCGTTCGAGGATCGACGAACACTCCTGTCCTGCTTCTGTAGAGATCGCAAGCAACTGCTTCCTCTATGCTGAGCGGAAGCTTCGAGGGCACGATGAAACCTCTCCTCGTGGCTTCGCGTAAATCGATCGGTTGGTTGCTCTTCAGAGCAATGTACACGCCACGCGTATCGTCGATAACGTCGGATGATATGGCGTCGGTAAGCGACATGTATTTATCGGATCTAACGTCCCGAACGATAGACGCAAGAGGATCTATTAATTCCGATCGACAAGCCTCGGCGAGGGTGAGCTTCTGGTTGGTCGAAGGATGCGTAAACTTTCCAGTGACCGGATCGTAGATGTTCATAAGAACAGTTTGATGAAGACTGAACTCTGCGGTTTCGATGTCGACGATCAACCCTAACTGCAGGGCGACGGTTAAAGGCACCGTTCTGTTTGCTCCAGGTTCTTTGAACATTCCCGACCTTCTGTCTATTACACCTGCGCGACAGGTCTCGGCAAGTGACAACAATCTGTCCGCTCGTCTGTCCCAGTAACACGCGAGGGTGGGGCTGACTACGCAGTTCCTCATCGCTTCGTGCAAAGTGATCGCTCTGCCTGTGCTCGGATCGATTATCTTGCCACTCTGTTCGTCGTACAGTCCTTGATGGATTGCTCTCTGGAGAGAAACGGCTGCTCTGTGGTCCACGATCAGGCCGGCCTCGTAAGCTTCTTGCAAAGACATAGCTGAATCGGGGGTGACGTTAACTTTGCCGGACGATCCGTCGATGTAGCCGCTTCTAATGGCTTCCATCAGCGAGATCCTTTCCCGGAAACCGCTTCTTCCGTCCTTGACGGTCACAGACCCGACGTCAATGAGATTTCTTTCAATGGCGTCAACCAGACTCAAATAGATACCGGTCTGTGGATCCAAGAACGTATTCGTCCTTTCGTCCAGGATGCCTTTGGATATAGCTTCGCTGAACGTCATCGGTCGTCGCGCTTCGATGAGAAGACCACGTTCCAAAGCTTCTCGGAAATCAACCGGCTTACCTTTCTCGTTGGTCACGGTGCCCGTTTTCGGATCCACTATCAGTTCTTTGATGGCCTTGTTAAAGGTGATCGCCTTGCCGTTCGGCTGGCGTACCACGACCGCTGTGCTCGGGTCGATCGCGCCAACTTTGATCGCTCGATCGGTTGGCAATTTTTCTCTTGTCTCCGGGACGATGAATCGTCCAGTTGTCGGTTCGTAAAGCCCTATAAGAATTGCTTCGGGCAGAGATATCTTTCGTTTGGCCGGCACTATGAGTCCGCGATCGAGGGCGTCCGTTAACGACAATGGTGTACCGGTCGATAGATCAATCGCTGTGCCAGTTTTGGGATCGATTAACCCTTGCTTGATAGCCTCCCCGAGAGAAATAATCTCGCTGTTTCTCGGATCTTTAACGGAGGGACTGTCTTTGGCGATTAATCCGTTCTCCAATGCATCCTCCAAAGTGTAATTAACACCATCTATCCGGAAGGTGCCCTTCTCGGGGTCGTAAGTCTGATGGGCCAGAGCTTCCTGCAGTGACCATGGTTTCACTGTACTGAGGATGTACCCCTTTTCGTACGCAACATCCAGAGTCATAGGATGCGGCGACACCAACACTCCATTCTCAAGATCGATCAACTGATTCTCTTCAGCTTCTTGCAACGATAAGACTCTATCGTTTCTATCGTCCCTAACCATGGTCGTCTCGCCATCGACGTAACCAGTCTCTAACGCTTCTTTCAACGTGGTTTCGTCTCCTGTTCGTGGGTTTGCGACGAGGCCAGTTCTCGGGCAATAGTACTCTTGAACTATCGCGTCGGTTAATGTCGGCACGAAGCCAGAAGTGATTATCAAGCCTCTGTCGAGCGCCACATTTAACGGAAGCAACTCGCCAGCTTTGGTGTCCTTCAATCGGCCTGTGCATGGATCCAGCAGCTTCGATTCCCCAAGAGCTTCCTCCAAAGAAAGGAACGTTCCTGCTTTACTGTCCTCGCATTCGCTGATGAATGCATCGATTATTCCTCTGCGCACGCATTCCTCCACGTCTATAGACTGGCCAGTCAAAGTGTCCCTGATTTTGCCCGTGTCTTCCTCGTAGAGATGCTTCCTGATCGCTGCTTCCAAAGAAATCGGCTTACGCGATTCAGGAACAACCAACCCCTTCACGAATGCATCCTCCACGTCGATTTCAGCACCGGATTCCAACACCTCCTGCAACGACGAGACTTCGTCGCTTACCGGATCTCGAATGCTGATAGAGTTCGGGTCGATTAGACCCACCTCGATGGCCTCGTTCAGTTTAAATATCTGATTGCTGGTCGGATCTCGAACCTCGCAAGTGGCTGGATCGAGAAGACCAACCTCCACCGCATTCCTCAGGGTCAAACCATTTTGTCCGTCTACCGTGGAAGTGTGCGATTGCTCGACTATTGGCTTCTGCTTGATCAAGCCCAGTTTCACAGCTTCGAAGAAGGGAATCTTCTTGCCTGTCTTTGGATCCACCATGTATCCAAGGTTGCGATCTACCAAGGGCTTAGCAATTGCTTCGCGAAGGGACACGTATCTGTCGAATGTTTTACAGGATAGATCTTTTACTACTACGTCGTCCGGATCGAATATACCGATGCTGAGAACGAAGTCGTTGAAGGAGACCACGTCTCCCGTGTCCGGGTCAACGAACTTTTCCTTTTCTAAGTCGTAAGCTCCACGACCTACGAGATCACGGGCATTTAAGTGAGGTGTTACCTGGATTACGAATCTCCCCTCGTCATCTTCCGACTCAGAATCTTCTTCGGATATTTTTAAAGCGTCTTCTTTTACAACCTCTTCTATCACAGAGTCATCTTTCTCTTCTTTTATTTCTTGAGGTGCTATTGAGGATTCCTTCGCTTTCAGCTGCTCCACCGAAGCTTCGTCTTTAGCCTCCACTTCCTGTTTCAATTGTGGCTTCTCTGGTTCCAGTTCTTTCTCTTCTTTGCTTTCCTGCTTCGCAGTCTCTTTCGGCTGTTGGTCTATGCGTTCCTCCTGCAAGGCATCTTTTCGTTCTTCTTGCTGAATTCGGTGTCCCAAAAGTTCTTCCGGTTGCTCCTCCTCCGTTTTTTGTTTCGACAGTTCCTCAAGTTGTTCCTCTTCGATTTCATGTTTCACAGGCACCGTGGTACTACTAACTATAGGCTCAGCTCCAGACGCCTCGCTCACTGTACACGGTTTCTGCTGAACTGCAACAGACTGGATATTCTGTTCCTCTTTAGGACGAGAAACCTTCTGCGCAACAGCATCCGTCTCTTTACTCTTGGTCGCGTCGCGAACAGCATCGTACACAGCTTTTCCAGCAAGAACGGGGGCAGCGACCACTGCCAGCAATCCTAATTTCGCCGCCTGTTTCAATGAAACCGTACCGCGTCCTTGATCGTCTTTCGTTTTCCCGGTCACAGGGTCAATTATTCCCCTCTCCAGAGCTTCTCTAGTTGTAAACGTTTCAGCGGTCGCAGTATCATAAATCACGGTATTAGGATCGATCAATCCAACGTCCACCGCTTCGCTGAGCGTGTAAGATTTCTTCGTCTCCGGATCCATGAACCTTTCGGTCTCTTCGTCGTACAGCTGTTCAATCTGTTGGCTCGCAACGCCCGTATCGGTATCTCGAAGCTCGGTGGAATCGTCTAATAATCCGTGTTCGATTGCTTCCTGGATAGGAATGGCGCATCCCGTGGCGGGGTTGGTATACGTGCCGGTGCTCATATCTAGCAGGCCCTTTTGAAGAGCATCGTCGAACGTCATCTTAATATCCTTCGTAGTGAACTCCTCCCTCGTTTCCGATACGTCCCGAACGATTCCCTTTTCTCGAGCTTCGTCGAATTTCACGACATCGCCGGTTCCTGTGTTCTTCACCTCATTGGGACTCACCAGTTCGTAGCCGGGCGAAATTTCCAGCGTTTTAGTGGTGACCGTGTGATAAGCAGTGACCGTTTCCGTGATACCGCTGGTTGTCACAGCGGCCGCCTCGCTAGTCACTGGCCGTTTAACTACTAGCAATCCCGACTCGATGGCCGTTAAGATGCGCACCGGTGTTCCGGTTGTTGGATGGACGAAGACGCCCTTTTCACGATCGATCAGACCAGCTTCGAGAGCCTTCGTCACCTCCATGCTGTCGGATGTCACGGGGCAGGGCAACGACATTATGAAATTGCCCCTTATGGCGTCCTCCAGGGATAAACGTTCTTCGGTAATTGGATGTCGTATCTCCTTGCCCGCGGCGTCTATCAAACCGCGTTCCAGTGCGACGGTGAAAGTCATTCCTGCCGGAGGTATCATTTCTTCATCCCTTTCCGAATCACTGAACACGTTGCTTTCAACAGCTTGCATTAGATTCACGCTGTTACCGTTCTTGGTTTTTATTAAAGACTTCTCCGGATCCACGAGATCGCTCTCGATGGCGTTACGTAGGGTGTCTGTCCGACCATCGGAGCACGTTATTCTCGACAACGGGTCGACTATTTCGCAAAGAATCGCTTCTCTCAGGGTCAGGTGAGCACCCGTCTCGGGATGGACAACTTTGCCTTGCTCAGGATCCAATAAACCCTGCTTGTACAGACCGGGAATTGATAAACTCTTCGCCAAGGGCACCAAAACGTCGGCGCTTACGGGATCCAAAACTCCCCGTTCAACTGCTTCGCCAATTTTAAGCACATCTCCCCTCTGAGGGTCCACGATCTTTCCCGAATCGGCGTCTATTCTCTTGCTGCGGATAGCTTCGGACAAGGTAACAGTTTGACCGTTCTCCACTGCCAGTTTCCCCGCAAATATTTCGGCGGTCTCTGCGTCTATCAATCCACTCTCCAGAGCTTCCTTCGCTTTCACTACTCTCTTTCTCATTTTCTGAAGCACGATCGATCTGACCTCGCTGTCGGCAGTTGGCGGTATCATTGTTTCCCCTACGATACCTTCGTACTTCGGTTCGAAAGGTGATCTAGCTTTAAATTTCCCGTCTCTATCTGCGTCCTCCTCCGTTCTGGAGACAGAAGGATCTTCGCTGGTTGCCGCGGTTGGCGAGAAATCTGTCACAGAATCGACTACGGACGTGGATCCAAGAGCCGAGTCCGATTCAGAGATCGAAACGGCGGCCAGCTGTTTGCCAGAAACCGAATCCTCTTCCTCGTCGATCGGCGACGTCTGATCTTTGCCAATTCGTTCGATTTCCATTTTAACGAAGCCCGAGTTATCCGTCGGGGGTGTCGAGGCTGTAACCGGAACGAGAGGCGATCCCAAGACGGTTACTATACCGAATTTCGCCGCATCCAGAAGAGATATCTTTCTGTTCTCGTCGACGTTATATTCCGCAGTGCCAGAGTCAATAATTCCACGCTGAACAGCCTCCGCTATGCCAACATCTCTTCCAGTCAGGGGATCTTTCACGACCACCACCTCGGATGGCAACGTGCCATCCGACAGAGCCGACAATAACTCCGTCGACTTTCCAGTTGCGGTCGAAATCACCAGAGCTGTGCTCGGGTCGTAAATAAGACCACGCGAGACCCGCACGGGGTCAGGTATCGCGTGGCCCGCATCGGAAACTTTGATTTCCAGCTGCTTCGTAGGGTCGTCCGATCGCGTCACCTCCAACTTATCCGGTTCCCCAGATACCTTGGTGATTCGAAGTAATCTCTGCTGAGAAATATCGCCCTCCGGCGTCTTACCTTCCAATATAATCAGACCTCTGCCAATTGCCTGTTTCATCGCAATTTTCTGCGGATACATGTAGTGTCCCGTCGAGTCTAGAATATTTTTCTCCAAGCTTCGCAAGAGAGACACTTTCCGACCGTTATTTGGATCGATCACGAAACTCGAATTCGGATCGATTATCCTCAATTTTACGCACTCTTCGAACGAGACCAGCCTGTCCGTTCCCGGGATTATGAAAAGTCCAGTAGTCGGATCAAATAATTTTCTGTCGATGGCTTCGGAAAGGGACCATCCATCCGTAGGAAGCTCGAACACGCGCCTCTCCGTCGCCACGCTTTCATCCCTGACAACGTCGACGGCTGCACTCGTGTCCTGGTCTTGGTCAGGATCCTTGTATTTAATCCACGACGGTCGCACGACGTCAGCATTGTCGTCCGTTCTGAATGGGGACGCCCTATCTACATGGTCTTTCGTTTCAACTACGCCGCTCTCCTTCACCCCTGGGGCAGAGTCCACGCGATCTTTAGAGATAATCGTCGTGGTGGTGCCAATTGCTCTAGGAACACTATCGTTCAATGCAGATTCATAGAGATTATCAGCATCCATCGTTTTATCAACCGAATGGCCGCGCGATCCTTCAATTTCGCCCACTACGTCGTCCTCCTTTCCCTGTCGAATCTCCCTCGCTTTCGTCACTGTTTGAGTGGTCACGGTAACGTTCAGCAAACCCGTGAGCAGAGCGGCGCCATCCGGCGTAATTAGGCCACGTTTAATTGCACTCTCGAGGGGAACCAATTTTTTAGTTCTGGGATCCAACAGGAGGCCAGACTTCGGATCGATGAGCTCCGAAAAAACAGCTTCGAGCAGCGTAATCTCTCTGCCCTCCTCGACGATTCCGATTCCTCGGTTCAGCATCTCCGAAACTTCCGGTCGAACGTGACCGCGCTCCTCAGCCTCGGCCAGCGACACCGTTTCCCCAGTACTGATATCAACGATGCAACTGCCACCGGATTTGGAGCTAATTAAACCTTTGAGCAGAGCTGCGTTCAAGCTCACGTACTCGCCGGTTAGCGGGTCTCTAAATCCATCCACGTCGAAAATAGTTCTCTGGGCAAGCGAGGTGACGAGTCCCTTTTCCACAGCCTCGGAAATGGCGAGTTCCTGCGTAGTAATTGTATCCCTGTACGTCGCTTTTTCAGGATCGATGAGCCCGCGGGTTAACGCCTCGGACAGTGTAATTGTCTCTCCTGTTTTCGCATCGACGATCGACTTCAATCGATCAGCGTCAAGCACGCCCCGCTCGATCGCCTCCGTCACGGTCAGCTTCGTACGATGCGCCGGACTCGCGATTCGACCGCTCTCGTCGATTATCTCCGAGTCCCGACAATCTTTCAAAGTCATAGGTTTAACGATCAAACGCCGTCTACGAGCCTCCGTCAGAGTTAATTTCTCCATCGTAAGGCCGTGCATATACTTCCCCGTTTTCGTGTTAACGATGCCCAAGCTTACGGCTTCCAGCAGCGTCACTTTCGTGTCGTTCCTCGCGTCCACAATTTCCCTAGCGGTGGGATCCAATATTCCCCTCTCGACAGCCTCGTCGAGGGCATAACGCTCGCCTGTGACCCGATCGAGAACACGACCTAAAGTCTCGTCTACCAAACCCTGAGTTATCGCGTCGCTCAAGGGCAACGCGCTCCTCTTTACCGTCACAGAGACGTCCAATTTAGCCAGATATCCTCTCGCGTGAGCCTCTTCTACCGTCAACCTTTCGCCGTCCTCCGTAACGAGCTCGCCCGTCCGCGGGTCCAACGCGGAACCATGATGTCGCAATGCGCCTACGTCGTCCCTTATCGCATCGGCTACGCTAACCGCACGCTCATCGTTCGGTGTACTCTCCCCGTAGTAAGTTACCTTCGCTTTATCGCCAGACCCGAGGCCGTCGGGCTTCTCCGCGTCGAACAGCTCCCGCTGGATCGCCTCCAGCAGAGACACCGGTCGTCCCTCCTCGTCGAAGCCGCACGGACCTAGCAGACGATCCGCGAGACGCGTCTCGATTATCTTCTCGCGGACTGCTTCCTCGATCGTGACGGTCTTTTTGCCGTCCCTCGAGCACACTATCCTACCCTTCCTGACGTCCAAAATCCTAAGGCTTATCGCCTCGCCCACCGTCAACGCGTTCCCGGTTCGTGGATCTACGATACCCCTAGCTTCTATTATATTCTCTGTACCTATACCCTCCTCCGATCGTTCTACCCTCTTTAGACTCCTAATCTCGCTAAAATGCACACTGCTCCCGCCGGTGCTGCTCGTCCTCGACCACGAGCTTTCGTCCCTCTCGTCGATCCTCTTCTCCTCCTCTTCGCGTTTCCGCAACATCTTTTCTCTCTCGATCTCGACGTCCCTCTCGGACTGAACGACCGTCGTTCCTGCATCCTGGCCCAAGGATACGCTACGACCGTCGAAACGAGCGTTCTCCTGCGAGCTAGAGCGTCGCACCGCGTCGCTGGATTGCTTGCTCTCGGTCCTTTCGGTCCGCTCCGTCCTCTCGTGACGCTCTAGGCTGTATCTGTCGGACAGCCGGTTAGCAGAGCAATTGTTTTCGATCGGAGAAAATTAACGCTACCGCGATTTCCCCCCCCCCCCCCCCCGTCTACGTAAATTCTACTCACTGCGACTGTGTGTAGTGCGTGGTCGTGGAAGTGTAGCGCTCCTCGCAGGTGCTGCTCTCGTAGATGTTGAACTCTGTGCGGAACGTTCTGAGCGGCCGTTGCTCCTGGAGGGCACGCTGAAACACACGAAACGGCAAGGTCGTAACTGATAGCGCAAGGTCCATTCACGAGAGATATTCATTGAGAAACGAGTCGGCTTCTGCGACGGTGGAGTAGCGCGACAATTTACCGCGTTAACGATCCTCTTATCGAGCGTCATCGCGGCGACCGTGGCTCTGCTCTCCGTCCGCTAGGCGTAGATCCCCGCGACCGATTAAATACACGCGACGCGATCGAGAATTTCAATTCCCGTAACGTTGCGCAGCTGCCGTCTAGAAACTGTGTCGCGTGTCAGGGCTACGCCGCGCTCTCGGACGAACACTTTCACGGAGCATGTTCTGCGCGGAACAGTCGGAGATACGCCGTCTTAATCGCTGCCAGAACCTCCACGGGACTGAGTCAATTCTCCCGAGTTGGCATCGAGCCGCGTACGCGACTCGTAAACTCGGGAAACGAGGCATCTGCGCGTGAAAAAGCCAGATTCTTTTTTTAGAAACGCGACCGAACGCTCTTTACCGGCGGGGAGCGTTTAATCTCGCAGTTAATCGCGCCCGTCTCGTCTCCCTTTCCATCTCTTAATTGCGTACGCCGCGTGAAATTCATTCGTCCCGAATACACCGCGGCCTGTCCGTCTCGACATTCCTTCGCGAGTGTCCGGACGGCCTCGAAAGCCCACGTAAAATTAAAGGATAACGTAATCGATGAGTAACGTGCGAAAGGCACGTGTCCCCTCCGCTTCTGTGCACGTGACACGGCGCCGAGGAAAATCTTTCGGTTCAGGGAAAACGATCCCTCTCCTCCGCACGGCTCACCCGCTGCCGTCGATCGACTCGGAGTAGGCCGAACTCGACTCGACTCGCCTCGACTCGTCCCAGTTTTCCACCCAACGTATCTCGTACCTTTCGTACGATTCTGACAGCCGGCGCGTCGGACACGGGCGTCTTCCTCGCGGCGTCCACGCGCATCTCGTTGAACAATCGGAGAGTAAAAAAGAAATATTCGTTCCTCTCGGACGAAACGACAGAAACACCCGGCTGCAACTCGCCGGCACCTTTCAAGAGCGCAGCCAACGAACGAAGTCTAGCGCCAGCTGAGCAGGGAACGTTTACTACCGTGCGCCGCCGCCTCTTCTCACCTATCGAGCTTTCTCGGTGCACACTCGCGTTATCGATCCCACGCGGAGGCGGCGGGAAGAATGAAACTTTGCCTCGCCTCTGGTTGCACGCAATACTACCGGCGAATCAGCTCTGTCGCGTCCGACTACCGCGTGGGCGGCCTCGAGAGTACCAGGGAAGGACGCAGAACTTGGTCACCGCCAGTTCCGTTCGTGTTGACGATTAGCGACGGATTGATTAACATTTTTTACTGGTCGAGCACGGCAGCTCTGACAGAGCGCACGATGCGATATAATTGTGATCGCGAGGCGCGCATAATTCGTTCCAGATTGCGCGATTATTCACGGTCGCGTTAAGGAATGGCTGCTCGATGATCGGTCGCTTTGTTATTCCACTTTTTGCCTTAACCTTTGCATTTATAATGGGCTCGGACAACGGGCACGCGATTAAGACAACGTTATCTCTAGAACCGCGTTATCTGTTTTAACTGGAACGCTTGGTAGCGCGTAGAGGGGGGCAAAGCGTTTGCGCGGCGCTATCATTTCCGTTTATACGCTTCTGAGAAACGCAGCGTCGAAAAAAGAATCGTGAGACAAGAAACACGCGTCGCGATAAAACGGTAATCGCGAAACGAGCGTGACGAAAACACGAGAACTCACCTGCAGGGACGTGTCCTCGGGATGAAGCGTCGCAAGTTGTCTGACCCGATCTTGAAGTACATTTACAAGCGTGGTGTACCGCCTGTTGAGGGTATCCAGGTCCCTCGCCACGTCGTCGACCGTCGAGACGAATTCTCTTCGCGGCTTCTTCACCGACGCGTCCAAAGACGGGCAGATATCTTCCAATTGTTCCTTGAACGCTCGAAGCCTCTGTCCGTATATCTAAAGGTTTTGGTTAGGCCGTTACGGTTAGTAATTAGTTCGATTAGATCGTCGCCTGTGCGTCGCTACCCTTCTATTCCCTTAGCAACCCCTAGCACCGTTGTCCCAAGGGACCCGACGATCTTGAAGCAAGCCGACCGGGTAAGCGGAATACCACGGTCGAGGTGAATCGATTGGAGTGCGCGGTGCTTAGCGATTTTAATCGGCTTTACTTTCGATTACGTGCCACCGTTGCTATCCACTATTAACCAGCAGGAAGGTGGGCAAAGTAAGGACCGATAGGGAACAGGAAACAAGCGAATTCGAATCTATACCCAGGCGAGCGTGTGTTTGAAGCGAACAAGGGGCCATTCCAGAGGCGCGTTCGTTTTCGTGTAAAGTCGCTGGAATAATCGCAACTAGAATTCACACCTTTGCCATACGAAACGCTTTCGATTCGATGGAAAGGGGGGGGGGGGGTTCGCTTTCTTCTCGCACAGGTGAAAAGCCACCAAAAGCCGAGTGTACGCTCTAATGGTTAGCATTAGCCTCCGCTAAGCCTACGGTCGTTTGTATTTGCAGCGGATAGAACGGCGTCAGGAGTTTTAAGCGATATATTAAGTGCTAGGTGAAAGCGAGGAAAACGTAGCCAGCGATGCATCCTGGATCCCTGGAAGTAATTGAAAAAAATCGAAATTTCTAAATACAAGGCTCATCGCCGACGGTGCGAGTCATCGTACTGGACTCCCGTCGCGACGACGTGCGCGCTGAAAAGCTGATGAAAAAACCCTTGGTGATACATGGTCGCGTACGATGCTGACTGGCCAGTAGAGTCCATCCACGACAGCAGATAGCGTCGTCAGCGACGACACCGTGGCACCGCGATGACACAGCCAGGTGATCGATATCCATGGCGGCGATCGTACACATCCTCCGAGCACTACTTCGCAAATCTAACAGTGGTCGGGGTAGAGAGACATTTGGACGGACAAACGGGTAGTCGAAAAAGAGAGGTCGACGAAGGTAGGGACGCGGCTACATAATCGCGCGACGTGTTCTTCTAAAGGGGAACCGAGACGTATATTGGACTCGCGCAGTATCTCATTCACGCAAGCGTTCATACCGTAAGCTAAAAGGCTACCTAGAGGCTACCTAATGCTAGCTAAGCCTACCTAAGGCTTGCGAATACCCATTCGCGATCGCGTCGCGTCTCATCTTACCTTTCCTTCGCGAATCAATCGACCGCCCGTCACGTTTACCGCCTCGATCGCCGGTGCTCGTTCGACCACTCTGTTCAATAGATTCTAGGGACAAAGCGTGTACGAAGATAAATATGAAGTACAGGCGCCAGGACTCGTGCACGATTCGGCGGGGTTTCTCGCGTTTGTTACCTTCGCGTTCTCCGTCTCGAGCTTGGCGTACGATTCGTCGACGAAATCGACCTCGTTCCGGTAAGCGTGTTCCATCTGTTGGGCCAATCCGTAGGCCGTTTCCGCGCTGCGAAGTCTGTCCACCAGTTGGCCGCAAAGATTGGTCCACCTGGCGTTCAGTCTGTTCACCTCGGCATCCAGACGATCCATATCCGAATGGGGACCACGATGGTTCGGTCTGGACTTTTCGACGAGTCGCCTGGCGTTGTGCGCGTCCTCGTTCAATTGGTCCATCGCGGTCTGCTGCTGAGCTATCGCATTCTGAAGTACCATCAAATCCTCCAGCACGATCTGCAAACCTTTTATGTCGGATGGCAGCTCGTCGAACGAGGCCAGTTTCACTTCGAACTCGGATATCGCGGTAGTGTTCTCCTCCAGACTAGAAAGCACGATCTCCACGCACTTTAACCGCTCGATGTACAGCTTGCTCGAGTTCCAAATGTGATTCCACTTGGTGGTGACAGCGTCGAGCTTGTTCCTCATCGCCGGGGTCTTCAACGTGATACCGCGGAAAGTTTGCTGGACTCGGTCGAGGTCCGGCGCCAGGCGCCTAAGGCTTTGCTCGTAATCTTTGTGTTGCAACACAAGGTGTTCCAAGCTATCGATATCTCTGGGCAACGGAGCAGCTATGCGAGAGTTCAGAACCCGCTCGGCTTCGTCCAGAGCCTGCTGAAGGGCGGAGATCTGCTCGTTGAAAATGCGACCAGCGTTCTTCGACTCTTCCTCGGCTCTGGCGCGTTTCTCCAACTCGTCGAAAAGCTTGTTGACCTCCGCCATTTCCCGTTTCAGCCGTCTCAACTGTGGATCGGCGGGGTCGCCTTCCGACAGCAGCTTCTCGGCATCCTCGTTCAGAGCCTTCCTGATCGCGGTCCTCTGGTCCTGACCCATGGCCAAGAACTGAGGCAGATCCCAGCCCTTCACCACTTTGATGGTAGCGAAAATCATGTTCTGACGCAATCGAAGCTGCTTTCGTTGCCACAGCGCGACGCTTCGGTCGTATTGCCGTCGCAATCTCTCCGCGGCGTCGAGAGCGTCCTTGTCCGGTGGCTGCAGAGCAAAGCAGACACCTGGAACCGGAGACTCGACGCCTTCCTGGTTCTTCACGCGCCACTTTATCCTGCCAGAGTTGTCGTACAGCGTGCACTGCTCTCCCTTCTCTATCGACATCTACGACGGCAAAGCAATTTAAGCGCAATTATAGTTAGGCGGTCCATCGAACGAACGACGCGATGATTGTTCAACTTACGTTGACTTGCTTGTAACTGCAGACGCAGGTAACCTGCATCTGTCGCGTGACGGGCTGGCGGCGTTGCTTCATAGGAATGACATCTTTCGCGTGCTCGACCAGCTTCTGCACGTGATCCCCGTAGCTGTTCAATTCTTCGCGCAATTCCTGCATACCTTTCAGGAGGCGTTCACCTTCGTCCAAAGAGAAGTCCGACTGAGAGTAAATGGTGTTCAACGTCTCGTCCCTCTTCGAGATCCACTGCTCCGCCTGCTGAATGTCTCGGAAGAACTGCTGGCTCTGTGCCGCGTGCTTCAGGTGAACTTCTAAGCAGAGGGTCAGCTGAAGCAGCCAGGCCCACTGGCTCTGCATGGCGGACATGTAGGCCTCGATGGTTTTCGCCGCTGGATGATGCTGAAGTACCAGCGCCTCGCCTCTATCTTGCACCGCGGAGAACTGAATCTCGCGTTTCTCCAGATCGCTCATGAGGGACTGGAAGAATAGAGACGCGATTGAAAAATTGGTCCGCGGATCGATGGATCCGCGTGTCTCCGGATGCACGTGGTTATACGCGAATGCATCGCGATCGCTTTAAATTGAGTTAGGTTTCCTTATTACCTCTATGCCAGATCCGTAGGTACGCTGGCAGAAAAATAATACACATTAGCGAATTATGTTCTATTCCTCGGTGACTAAATACCAAGGGAGCAATCGTCGAGCGAACACCAAACTTACCTCGTAATACTGTTCTATACTCTGCACGTTCAA
Source organism: Nomada fucata (assembly GCA_948146005.1). NCBI lineage: Eukaryota > Metazoa > Arthropoda > Insecta > Hymenoptera > Apidae > Nomada > Nomada fucata. The sequence continues at coordinate 1,041,678 of OX411282.1, forward strand.
ATTCTTGTCACTCCAGTCCCGCGTCACCTCGGTCTCCTCTTTAGAGCTCAGCCAAAGCAATTCGCCAGTGGCGGATTGTATAAAGTCGTGCAGCGTGTCCAGGTCGGAGAGTCGTTTGTTAGAAGCCGCCAATAATTCCGTATAAAGTTTCTGGAGGACCGAAAGATGCTGGCTGTACAGGGTCAGCTCCTCCCCGTGGAAATGGCTCTTGGACTGGACGCACCGGTCCACTTTCGGATGGAATTGTTCGATGTTCTTGTGCTCCCTTTGATGCACGTCCAATTCGTTCTGAACGCTGGGCAAATCGGAACCGTAGTCCGCGTCTTGGAGCTGCTTGATCTTGGCCTTGCACCAGTCGATGCAATCGTGCAGCGCACGGAAGTGCGGATTGGTGTCCACGAGTCTGGTTTCGTGGACGGTGGTGCGATGTTTCGTGACAACCCGTTCCTCTACGGGGAAGGACACGGCCGACAGTGGTTGAACCAAACGTTTGTGAAGTAAAGATCGCAGGGCGACCCATCGTTGGTGTAGCTTCTGAACTCTGTAGCAGAGAAACGGATTAATCGCCTGAGCTGAACGGACAGAACGGAAGGAGAAGGATGGACGAGCGACGATACCTTTTGTGGAGTTCGGCCGCCTGACTGTATCGTCCTTCGGTAAGGGTGTGCACGTCCGTGAATATATTCTGGATCTGAATCTCGGTGTTGCGGATGTCCTGCTCCAAGAGATCCACCGCGTGTTTCGCTTCCAGAGGATGAAGCCGGTCCAAGCGTCTCGCTTCGTCCTCTACGCGTCTCTCGAGCTCCTCCAACCGATTGTCGGTCGCTTTCATTTCTCTGTGCACTTTCTCTGCCAGTCGTTGAAGTCGTTCGAGTCTAGGAACAAGAACGAGCGCAAAATGAAGCCCGATCGAATCGGCGATGCGAGCGATTTCGCGTTCACCGCTGCGCGTAAAAAGCCTACCGTTTAATTTCGTCGACGATGGCTTGCTCCCTTTCCTGGTGCAGCATCATCAGCCGGTTCCAATTCTTCTCGATCACTTCGATATGCAATTCCGGCTCCATGTCCACCTCGCCGACCGCTTCGAAATATTTCTGCAGGTCCCTGAATATGTAGGCGAGCCGTTGCTTGTCCCTGTATCGCGGCGGCACTTCCTCGTTCTTGAATTTCGTGCTGTCGGCCGCCAGTTTTTTCATCTCGATCAGGGTCGAGGGGAAGGCACGTTCCTGCATCAGGCACATCTTCTCGCGGATCCACACGTGGAGAGAATTGGCCAGCTCTCGATACTCCGCCGAACGCCTCTGGGCCTCGGCATCGTAAAGCGGATGGATCGCTGGCGGCTCGGGGAACACGTCGTAGAGCGAAGAGATGTACGTTATCAAGGACTTCTCGTCCGGTTCAGGAGTGTCCACGTCTATGCAGGAAGAAAGAAGAGAAGCGAGCAAGCGTCGCGTGAACCAGTTAGATTTGCCTCGCGATTCTTCGTCGCGGTAAAAAGAAAGAGGAGAGGGTTGGAAACGGCGCGTCGGGTCGCGTCACGGTCCGAGCGTCGACCGGAAACGGTCGAGCGTCTACGCACGGGAGAGAAGGAGGCGAAAAGAAATACATACGTGGCGGAGAAAACGCGAGGAGAAACTCGCGAGCAGTAAAAAAATCTTTTTATCCGACGATCGAACGGAGTCTTACCTTCGGGATCGAGAAGCCTCGTAACGCCATACTCGCGCTCCGCGACGTGGAAGACCCGATCGAGCCGCTCTCGTGGCTGACTGGCACGAGCACCTCTCCAATCGACCAGATCTGGCCTGTTTCGATGTATCAACGCGCTGAAAGCCAGACCGTCTCTCCACGATCCGGTGAAGTCCGTCACGCGTACACCTGGGTAACGCGCCGTCGATCGTCTTGCCCATCTTAGAAGAGCTTCCCGGGCGGTCACGTTCGGTTCCTGGCCCACTACGATATCGGATATCTGGGGAGAGAATAAAGGTGAAAGTTCGTCAACAGGTGGTCGCGGTAGATCGGCGTGTACGTGTCAGTTTGTTTTCGTTTAGTAGTAAAAGTCTGGCGTCGCGCAGAAGCCTCGACGTCGTTTCTGCTTGGTTCGCCCTTCGATGTTCAATCGCACGATTTGAACCTCGTAACGTTTGCTCTGTTTTGCCGCTGAGCCCCGTGCGGCAGGAGGGATCGAGGAAAAAAGCGCAAACCTAGGGACGAACCACGCGACCCACCAAAAATCGTCGATCGCGGGAACGCGATAGGTGACACGGGATGTTTGTTTGCCATCGCACCACTGCGAAACACCACTGCGAATATTACGCTTACCCGAACGGTTTTCGGTTTTGGCGAGGCCTGCCGGCTCAAGGAAAAGGAGGAGGACGCAGCTGTCTCCTGCAAGTAGCCAGCAGTGGCTCGTTTCGTCAGATCCTCGGCGACGCATCTCTCCTCGCCTCGCGTCAACGTGGTCGTTTTACGAACGATGCGTGTCACGATACGCTTCGTCCCGTTCTCGCCGCGTTTCGACGTCTTCGTTGACTCGATCGACGATCCTAAATCGCAGCGTTATCAGTCGCTACGCGAACACATCGCGTCCCGCCCGAAATATTCCACGCCGCTCCGTACGACGGGCACCTCGCCACGAGTGTCCGAGGCATTTTTTTTTCCCCCCTGCTCGAAGTCGCGTCACGATCGACTCGTTCTTGGCTACTTTCCAGTTCGCCGACTCAACGCCGATCGAGTCGATCGAGTCGATCGTGTCGCGACTCCAACATTCTCCAACGGAGATAATAACGCTAGTCCAGCCTTCGAGACTCGTAACCAGGCGCGCTCCGCGATATCCCCGATCGAATTCCTACCTAGAACCTCGGTCGAGAATCTTCGCTTGGTATAAATCGCCCTCAAGTCATCGGTGACAGGCGTCGCGGTGGTCGAGGCAGGCGAGACAGCGTTCTCGCGAGCGTCGTTCTCCCTGGTGCCCTGCACGAACAGCCGGCCACCCTTGCTAAACCGATATATCGACATTGCGCACCGAAGTCAAGTAAAATCGACGCGATGATTGCCCCGACCGTCTTCTCGCGGCCGTCGAAATGACCGACCCGTTCCAAGAAACTAACATCGACCTCCTTGGACAGAGGCTGAGCACGTACGACCACCGATTCGTAGCCTTATCCAGCGCCTCGATGCTCGACGCGCCGCTTACTCGGCTGCGCCAGAGGCTCGTGAAAGCCGATTATCGAGGATCGACCGTTCTTCTCTCACCGTTAGTCCGAGCGAGATTCACAGCGATTCGAAACGTGGTTATCGACTCGCGAAAGCGCGTCAATTCTTCTCGTCCTCGCGGTTCGCCCGAGTTTACGAAACGTCTACGCGAACGAGCGTTTCGCGTTCCTCTGAGGCGAACAGATTCGGTGCTCGTCGCGATCCTTCTTGAATGGAGGGGAGCAATCGCGCCCGCTTCGGGCGACGAGGTACCGCGGCAACAACTGTGCTCGTCGCGTTTCGGACAATTTCGGGCGCAGCGACGAGTACGCTGCGGCGGCAGTGGGGACAGGGGCACGACGTTCGACGGAGCGAAAGAAGGAGAAAGTGACGGACAGTTGACGATAACGCGCGACCAATTAGTCGCTATCGGTTGAAACACTCGACGGCAGGTACACGGCGAGCGCGGCGCGATCGCGAACCGACTGCGCGCACTACAGGCAAGCCCGTCGAGACCGTTCCCCACTTTGAGTTCTTTCCGTGCTTCTTTGCGCGATCGTTCGCCCGTTCGCCCGTTCGCCCGTTCGCTCGCACGTTTCACCGGTAAGGTTTCACGACGCGGTCCGTCAGGCGTCCCTAGCCACGACACGTGTTCCCGTTCGTGGCTTCGCGCGGAGCTTAGACGTCCGTCACGTCCGTCGCGTACGACGACGTTCGGCGATCCCCGGTGTATGTACTTCGACGTCCGCCGCGCGGAATGAAACGGCAGGATGCGTCCACGATTCACCGACCGACCGACAGCGCGCCGCGTTGTATCCGGCTGCCGTCGCGAGAGTAGGCCAACGAAATGCGCACAGGTGAGAGACGCCACCGACAGTCCTCGTCTTGATTCCCCACTCTCCCTTCCTCTCTCTTTCCCTATCATAACTCCCTCTCTGTCTCCGTGTTTCGCATCCTTTCCCCTCTTTCTGTTTACTGCTCGTGCTCGTCATACCATGGCCTGGCTCCGTCCTGCCCACCCCTGCACTCGACGTCACCTATCTCCCTTTGCTTCCGCGACGCCCCCCCAAATCGTCGTCCTCGCGAACGTCCTCGTCGTGGTCATAGTTGTTATTGCCGGTAGCTGGTAGCGAGATCGCGCATGCGCTCGTGCCACGGATCGGCTCGAGCTCGGTCGTCGAGCAACGGCTGGGCTGCAACGAGGTGTTGCGCGTCGAGCACGCCGCACTTGGAAGCGGACGTCGTCGCGACGGCGACGGCGCGTCCTTCCTCCTTTTCCGTTTCCTTTTCCAGAGATTTCACGATTCGCCGGGGGCTCGGCAGCGTTCCCTGCATCTCCCGGCGAGCGCTTTGCACCGCGAGGCTTACCTCATTCGCGTGCGGCTCGTTAATTAAAATACGCGTCGGTATGCTTCGAGGACGTTGGGGAAGCGAGCGGGGGGCGAGGGTACGAAAACAATGCCTAAATAAGCGGCGTCGAGTCGAAAGAAGCGAAAATAGGACGCGGCGGCGTCGCGTCCCTGAGCGTTGAGAACTCGAAGGAAGAAAAGGAACGGAAAACGATCGGGCCGAGCGAGACCGGACGTGACGTCATCGCGCCCGCAACTATGTACGTACTCGGCTCGAGCGTTGCTTCGGTTACGGGGCCGAGGGTCCGTGAACCGATCGTTGCGAGATCCCGCTGGATCGTTGTAATTCCTTCGGATCGCCGCCACTGTCGGTTTCCTCGTTTGGTTCGACGATGCAATTTCAGTCACTCAGAAATGGCTCGATCCGTGGCCGCGTCGTCGTCGCGGGTTGCGAAACGACGGGCCATTATCATAAATTAGAAAGGTACTGTTTACGGGTTATCGAAATCACCGAAAAATCATGGTGAACCATAAAGTTTGCTGCGCGGCGAGTGCCGCAACGACGAACGCGGCGCGCTAAAAAGGAACGGCGCTCGCGGGTCGACCTTGATCGGTGGCGTCATTCACGTTTTCGTATTCGGTGCTCGATCGATCCCGATCCCGATTATCATAATTGCAAGGTGGGCGGCTCGCGACGGCCAGATCGTCGGAGACGCAGCGGAACGCCGATAAGGCTGTTCGCGAGCCGGCCGCCTCCCACGTCCTGGCGAGCCGTGCAGCCGCGCTTTCGACTGTCCGTCAAACCTTCCGCCTTGTCGACTCGATCGCGAGCTTGAAACTACCATAAACGGACAGCTCCGTCGCCGATCGAAGGGCAAACATTACCGGCGGCTGTGAAAAGCGGCGCGACCCGCGTATCCGTTCGATCTGAACGGATCGTCTGGGGAAACGGATCTCGAAATACCTGGGGGCTTCCGCGCGTGGGACGACGGCTGTGCCGCGAGGCGAGAGGGACGCCTTCGGGTCTACCTTCGAGCGCCATCTAACATTTCGATCGGTTCACGCGGTCGATAAGAGATCGAGACGGCCGCTGGTTATTCGAATCGCGATTCCTTTTCCTCCTTCGAGAAGCCACTACGGCATAGAAATGTGGGGAACTTACCTTGCGTCGCCAGCTCTGCGGCGCGAAACAGAAGAGAAAAAATACACCATTAGACACAGATGCGGAACGGGGCCGGTAATTAGTTAGTAAATGTAGGAAAATGCCTCTAGAAATGCTCCTAGTGCCACCTAGCCGATTCGGGAACGCGCGAGACGAGAATCGAACGCGCGCTCGTCGCGTCGGCCAGCGCGATTAACTCGAGCCGCGATCGATGCATCGCTTTTTGCGTCCGTCCACGGGCGAGGATCGAGGGTTTTTAAACGTGGCCGGTTCTTCTGCGATCGCTACGGCGCCGCGTAATCGCGTTCCCGTTTCGCGCCGTTCGACGGCGCCGAGCGTCGCCTGGAACGGCTCGCTCCGACTCGCTCCGACTCGCTTTCGATCGGAACGAGAATCGCCAGAAAAACGAGAGTGGTCGGGCATTCCTGTGCGATGATTCTCCTAGCCGACGTTTTCCCCTCGCGAGCGTAGTTTCTCGGAAGCGAAACTTTCGATCGGTATCGCTGGCGCTTCTTGCGAGGTATCGAATGGAGCACGGTCGAACAGTACGAGCCTTTGTTTCACCGATAAACGCGGCTCGAAAGGGCGAACCAGGTGTCGAGACGTTTCATGAGTGGAGCTGTTATCCTTGGCCCACGTGATTCGTGTGACCGTAGCGGACGTCTACTCACCTGGAAGTGCAGTATGATGGTCCATATCAAACCTAGGGTCAGCTTCGGGTTGCCGTCGACGATGTCCTCGGCACGGATATTCACAAGCTTGATTTTCTTGTATCGCAGAAAATCAAGGGCCATTTGCACGTTCTGCAGCATGTGGAAACGCATCCGACCTCTCTCTCGCGGCTGAAACACCACAGATTGGACGACGTTAAATCCGCGTGGCAATGTTTTCGTGGTCGCAACATTGGGGGACGCGATTCGGGTCGGGGTTAGCCCCAGCTTGAAAAGTTACGCGAGCAGCGTGTTTCATCCTGCCAACTGCGGGTTAAACCGAGTAGCGGCAATTGCAGCGTTCGTTGCGTAAGCGGGCAGAACGCGGCGGAACACCGCGGAGATACTTACGAGATGCTCGCCCGAGAGAACCTCCAGCAAGGAAATGAGGTTGTGCCCGTCCCGCAGGTCCTCGAACAAATCTCCGACATGTCTGCTGGCCTGTAACAACGATTTCACGCATCAAGACTCCGATCAACGACTTCCTCGCGCAGGTGTATCCCAGTAACTCATAACTGAAAATAAGAGCGAGCAATATGACGCGACGACGGTCTCGTTTCGACAAACGTTAATCGCGGATCGAATTCCAGGACACTGAACAGGCAAATGCGCAAAAAGAAAAACAATTCTATAAATACCAACGTGCAAACGTACAATGGAGATACAGGTGAAGGGGGGTGTGAAGGTGAGGGAGATACGAGATTCAATGGAGGCAGGTAATTCCAAATGGGTAATCGCGTGCATCGCGAAGATAAACCGCGAAAAGTTACACAAACGTCGGCCAGTCACGTGCAAACGCGGCGAGCGTGGCCCTCAAACTCGCGGTTAAAGTTTAAATGCAGCTCGCGATAAGCGCACGAATCTCGGATATCAGGGAGGCCACGAATAATCGATGATATTCGATAATTGCGCCGGGTTTGCGCGTCGTTTGCCCTGGCCAACTACGGTGTCTGACCGGTGACAAAGGAAACGAGAGGAAACGGGGAAAATCGGGAAATACATTACTTGCGACAACGACCATTCAACGGACAAAACGGGACATCGTTATTCTCTTTCTGTTTTTGTCAAAGCATGCGAAAATTCCTTCTGACAGTGGCAACGGTCTTTAACGAGACCTGCCGTGGACTTACAGTGGGGGAACAGCACGGCTGGTTGTTCACAAGGACGCACACGTGCAGGCACGTGTAAGTCTGAAAAAAAGGACGATTGAAAAAGGTGCACGCCGCCAGTGACGGATTTTGATTCCGCGTGGCGAGCGCGCGACCGAAAGTAGCGGCAGGTTGCGCGCTGCGCACTCGCGCTGATTCGCGCTGATTCGCGCTGATTCGCGCTGATTCGCGTGCGATCAACGGGTTCGAACCTTCCGCTACTGGACGGTCGCGCGGACGAGTGGTCCTCCGACCGGGGAGTTTATCACGGAGAATACAGAACCGCCGGGGGTAGCTTCCCCCCGCGGGCTGACGTTCGCAAGAATTTCCGCGACCGAATCAGCGTTCGCTGCATGTCGATACTTGAGCGCGCGAAATGTAGATTGCACAGGTTTGTTCTCCGAATTGTGATCAGCTGAAAGGAATGCCCGATGCGTCGGTGTCTATTTTTCGATGCGCCGTAAGGTGACGTCTGTGCCCAACGATCTTTAGATCGTCGTCAATGGACGCTTGTATCTCGCCGCGTCGCGGGATAAACGAGGAATTTATCGTCCGCGAACCGGCGGATACGTTTCTGACATTTTGCATGGCAGACGTGGAATTTCTACGGCGGCGCCCGTCGCGACGTCCGTTTTCTAATGGTTTTCGCGATACGTCTGGAATTATCGGGCGCCTGGCGCCTAATGAAGCAGTTGTGCAACGCGGCGAAAGTAGAAATCATCGGGCGTTTATTTTTTCTTTTTAAATATAGAAATCTGAGAACGTAAAACATAATGTCTAGGAGAGAATAGCTAAACGCGTTAAATCGTTGGAACTGGGAGGTTTACTGGAGCGAACAGGGGTGGTCTCGTCTAGAATCAACGCAGCTTCCTTCTAAACGTATATACGCCGCTAAACTATCGACATGCATCAAAGGGTCATTCCATATCGTAACACTCGTCCGAACCACTCGTCCCGGTTGATCAGATGGTCGTCTAGGATGGAATATGTCTGGATTCATACCTTCACGTACTTCCAGTGCTGGGGGGCAAGCGTGAAAGGATTGAAACAGTACAGAACATGATTATGAATTTTCATCTCACAATGGGGTCTTATGTAATTACTGAAATCTGCAATGGAACAATCGATGCATTGTCACGGGCGAATCAAATGGCATTCGAGCTGGACGTCACGCTGCGCGAACGATATCGCGCGCTTTCAATTATCCTCGAGCGAAAGTGAAACGAAAGTAAAAACGCGCGACTGAAAACAGAGATCGAATCCCCGTGATTTTTTTCTTCTTCTCGTTCCTTTGCGACATCGCCCCGGGACAACGACCGATCGTCCGCATTCGATATATCGATGAAGCGACGCGTACGCGTATAGGCGCGTGCACGGTCGACGGGCGTACGACGAATTCAGCGAGGAAAAAGCTATATATCCATGAATGAGAATGAAAAAAAAAACTACGTGGCACCGGTGGTCAAATGGAAAGTGTCCGGTGTCCTTCGACCCGACCCTCTGTCCCAGTTCTCAAGTTTTATTTAAAAGGAGAAGGAAAAAAAAAGCAAACACGCGACGCTTAGAAATTGCACACCATATTAAGAATACAAATAAGAATCTCGGGACGCCTTTATTCAACGGTTCGGAATGCACGGGGGACGCAGCGGTTGTGGATATACTTGAACGGGCCATTTCCTGGCGCAAACGTTGCGCAACATCCACGATGCGTCACAATCTAACGTGCACTCGCTCTTCGCCGATTGCCATTAGTTTTTTTTCTTTTTCATGACCCCCGCTTCTATGCGACATCCCCGCGACAGACCGACGAACCGATCGACGCACCGCTTCCCTACCCGCGCGCCGAACTGCCTACTTGCCCACCTACTTATCAAGCGAGAGGTGGTAAATCGGGAACGTCGTTCGCATGAGAACGTTTCCGAATAAGGTCAGAGTTACGGAGAGAAAAGGTGGGCGCGCGGAATCGAGCAGGTAGGTAGCCAAGAGAACCAGTAACGAGAGACGCGCAAACACGCAGTACCGTTCGCCGTATTACCCTGGAATCCATTACCGAGACGAAGTCGGCCGATCGAAGCAAAACGTCGCTGGTATCGACGATGGAATCTGTCGCCGAACGGTCTGTGCTTTCTGTGCTCGAGTCGGGTGAAAAAGAAACCTCCCTGCGAGCCGAGGAGGAGGGTGGCGTCGATCGTACGTACTCGAGGTGCCGACGCGACGATCTTCTCCGGTCGCGGGTCCAGCGATTTCGTTACGGGAACTAGCGAACTCAGGTGCGGGGCGTAGTTAAAGAGAGGGGTGAGTAATGCTGCGGTTCGGCAGGCGCCGCTCTCCGCTGGTCGATTTCGAATCGAACCGGGGTCGAAGAGCCAACTAACATAGGAAGAAAATAAGGCTCGATAACCCTCGAAATGCCAATCGAGTTATACTTGCCGCTTACGAACCAGAGCTTCAACAACCTTGCCTCTCGTCTCCTTTCTCCTTGACTCCTGACTTTGCATACGCTGCCAACGTGACGAGAAAGCAATGCGGGGAATGTATCGCTGCTCGATTTATCATCGAGCTCCTCTCTTTCCCTTCGCGTCCAGGCCTTGTTTCTCTTTCTATCGCGAAGGCGAGCGTACAATCATCGTTTACCGACGATCATTTCTTTTTTCTTTCCGAACACCGAAGTGGGACCTGCGTCATCGTCAATTCGCGGCCAAGCAACGAGAGACAGAGGGAAAGAGAGAGAGAGAGAAGAAGAAGAAAACGAAGCAGGAGTCGCGTGAGATCAAGGCTAACGTGTCTCGAGTTGCAAGAATTGTTCGCGGTCGCGTGCCATGTCGTCGGCGTCGGCGTCGGCGTCGTGTACCTCGTCGCGGACCTCGTCGTCGACGTGGTTGCGGTCACCGTGGTCGTCGGGGCCATTAGCACGTCCGCGCCGATGTTTCGTCGACGTTAGAATTCGGTATTGGCATCGATGGTATCGTCGGCATCGTCGACGGTCGACCAACGTCGGAATAGACGCTGGCATCGCCGATGGCATCGTTTTTCCCGTCACGTGTACGTTCGAGAATGCGCGCGACGTAAAACAGTGGCGATGCTTGTTCGATCGAGCTAATCGAGCCAATCGACGGTGGCAACGATCGTTAGAATCTCGTTAATCGGGCCACGATCAAAGAGCTCGACTCGCGGCCGGTTTCTCGAGGTGGCGTATTTAATGGGAAGAGTTTAATCCGAGGGGGGTGGGTGGAGGAATGAAGGGCAATTCGGGAATAATTCGCCGACCGAGGCTTGTATCGATCGCAACGATTTTCTCGATTTCACCCACACAGTTTTCTCGATACGTTGCCTTCTATAGAAGCGCGTGAAATACCCTCCTGGAAGGGATTATGGTCGGCCCACGCGTACAGCCTACATGGACAAAGAGACGGGTGCAGGAACACGCGTGACGCACGCAGGTATTATACGCGTACACGCGTATGCACGTATAGCGGAGGGCCGAGAAGGTCCCTATCGTTTACGTATGTGGTTACGAAACAGCTGGTTGTACCGGTGTTGCGCATTGCCGCTCACCTATCAGGTGTTTCGTACGCTCACGCCTCGACTCCGCCAGCTGCGGCCTCCTACTAAGGTCGTTCTAAAATTAGGTTCGTTCGATATTTCGAAGGAAGGGCCACGGGGCTAGCCTTCGAGAGGCAAGCCCATCGCCATAATTCGCGGAACGTTTTCGATCGTTCCCTCGTTAAAAAAAAAAAAAGAAGAAATTAGATCAACTATCCGCGTGTCTGGAACGTGGCCGTGCAGACGGATCGATAGTGACAAATGTTCATCGCCGTGTACGCCAATTAAGCGAACGCCCGTCGACTGTCACGGCGTTAAGCACGCGGGACGTTTCCACGACTCGAGGGAGAGAGAGAGAGGCTTACCTTTTTCAGATGCTTGTTCACCCATTTGGTAAATGTTTTCTTTTGGATCGCGTCTCGTTCGTCTGCAATCACAAAGAGGAACGGTGTCATTAAACCGATTGATCGCGAGGACGGAGAGAAAAAAAAACCCAGACAGCTTCGTCACCTCCGACTTTCTCTACCGTACAAGATTTTCATCGATTTCCGCCGTGCGCGACGGACTTAAATTAAATCGTTCGTTTGCATTTTCATCAACACGACTCGCCAGCGATTGCCTCCACTCGGCAAAATCAGGCATCAAGGCAGCAGCCAGTCAAAGCAACCAGATAGACGGACAGGCAGACAGACAGGTAGGTGGTTAGATAGGTAGGTAAGTAGGTAGGTAGGCAGTCAGGCAGGCCAGCAAGCAGGCAGGCAGGCAGGCAGGTAGGTAGGTAGGTAGGTAGGTAGGTAGGTAGGTAGGTGGATAGGTAGGAGGGTAGGTAGATGGGTGTTGATACGTAGGCAGTCAGGTAGGAACAGAGCGGTCGTTGGTGCAGGCAAGCAAGCAAAACGTGCACCGAAACCTTGCCGAATTATTAGAAGCCGCCGCAATTGCCAGTGCATCTTGTCTCTGCTTCCAGCTGGTGCTCTAAAACGCCTGCCGAAGAATAATAAAGCAAGCAGCATCGCCTGGCTCTTGTTCCGCGCTCGTACCGCGCGTACATTTCGCGTAATCCGCTTTGGCAGTCGTACGACATCCATCGATGGAGTGCGCATCGGCATCGTGCCGCTGTATATTAAGAAAGCACAAGTTCGACGACACGACTCGATCGCAAGATTAACGAAGTAGGCGGTTTCTGCTGGAGCCACGGTGGAGCAATTAATTACGACCGATTATCCGATTCTATCCAGCGGCGGACTTTCATTAAGAAACGGTTATCGTCAATGGATGCAATCGAGACAATAAAACCATACAGGAGTCGTCGACTTTCGGATCCACGAGTCGTATTGCTCGACGTCGCGAGATAAAAAAGAGGCGAACCTATTTGAATCGTTCTGCGACGCGTAATGGCAGTTTCGCGAAGAGACTGTGCAGCAGCAATTTAGCCTGCCCGATTCCGTCGTCCGCGACCGCGTTAGCGAGTTTCGCACGCAAATATTGTTCGACGTTCGATAAAATAAGGAAGCCGATACACCAGGTGGTACGTAAGCGTTAAGAATAACAGACGCGTTTACTCGAATCGACGTGACAAGGCATTAGCTGGTAATCGGCTCGATCGAAGTTCGTCGAAGAGCAGTACGCATGTATATGCCTCGAAAAAGTATTCCGTCGTAATTGAAAACGACGCTTCGGAAGAGTGGCATACCGAAGCATAAATGGGGATAAATTGGGACAGCAGGGATAACCGTTCTCCGGCACACAATCGGATTTCGAAGCGTGTGATAACGGGGTGGGGGTTGGGGGGGACAATTGCAACGATTGTCCCTGGACACGAGCTGGAACGATGGAAAGGGAAACGCGTTATCTTTTTTTCTCGACGATGATCGAAACAGGAAGTTGCGCGTTCACGTTTCGACGAACGTAAACGTATAAACGCATAAACCGGGCGCGCGTGCGAGGAACTTTTTCGTCGAGCGATCTGGTTTGGCGCAGGACATTCGCGAAATCGTTTCGCAAGCGAGACAGTATCTACGTAGAAGCGATTTTAATGCGAATATTCTAATCGTTCGAAACGCTAGAAAGTGCGAAGCTTCGATAATCTAGCGCGCCGCGCGATATGCGACGTGGACCGAACCGTGATTAGGCACACAAAGACACTTCAAAAAGTTAATTGATGTTAAGAGAGCAAAAAAAAAAAAAAAAAAGAAAAAAGAAAGATAAAAACGAGCCCTCCAAGGTGTAAACCACAAAAAGGGGGAAAAAGAAAAACACGGGCGCGTTTGCAATGCGCGCGCGAAGAACCGCGACGAGCGTGACGCAAGAATTTTCTCGTATCGGGCATTCGAGCCCTCGGGATCGGGGCTCATCGCGAAGCGCGAACTATTTTGCCCCGGCTATTTCCGAGGCTACTTCCGCGAAACATTCGGGTCAAACGGCAAAAGGTAAACGACCTGAAAAAGACACTTCCGTTCGAGGTGCTCCCAGACCGATACGAACTTTAGTTTACGCGATGCGTCCACTCCTCCCCGGTCTCCCTTTTCCCTCGTTCGCTCTATTCTACGCGAGCAGAATCTCGCCGCGATCGCGAAACGGGGAGAAAGAGAACCGGGGAATCGCGTAACGGCGGCAACTACGGGTTTCGTGCCGACTCGTCTAGATTCTCGGACGACTAGAGGCCGGGGGGGAAGCGAAAAGCGAATTCGTTAAACGAAAAACGAAAAACGGAGGAAAGATAAAAAGAAAAAAAAAACAACGAGTGGAGATGTGCGGGGCGATCGGAAAAGAAGTATCCGTGGTAAGGTGAGTAGGGTCAGGGACAAGGTATTGGACGAGGTCCAGCATCGGCATGCCAACTCTTCACCTACCGTGCGCCTCGATGAACATCGCCCAGCAACCCCAGAAAGCCTGAGTGCCGCTGGAACGGTGTTCCGCGGGCCCTTCCACCCGCCAATCTTCCCGTTCTTCCATCATCCACGAAAATCCGTTTTCCCTCTGACCTTTGAACTTCGAAAGCGACTCCTCGTATCCGTGCTGCGATCTCTGCTCGCGATGGTGTTCCGCCACGGTATCGGCCGGATCGAAACCGAGCCTCTCCTTGTAATAAGCCTGAGTGGACATCTCGTTAGCCAGTTAAGCCCGCCAGTGGTCTTCTTAGGTTGTTTCGAAAGCAGCCAACAATGCGACCGAGCGTTCGACGATCATCGAGCTCTTTCCCCCTTATTCCTTTGCTTCTGTTCACTGTCCGTTTTTCCTTTCTTTCGCGGAGCACGCTGCGCGCACACGCGTATCAGGCACAACCACCGCGTTCCGTTCGACACCGTGTCCAAACAGCCAATGATTTCCTACGGCAACTGTCCTGGTCTCACCGGCACCTCGGCGTTCGCGTTATCGTCACCTTCGCACTTTTACGCGCCCCGAATCGAAACACTTACTAGAGTAGACTTATCTTAATGGAAGGTTTAACATATGTATGGCACTTCGAGTCGGTGGAAGACCCAGTTTCGTCCTTAATTAAGTTCACTTTCCTTCTCTGCCCGTTGTTCCCGTGTGCTCCCGTTGACTATAGTAGTTCCTTTTTTTTTTTTTTTTTTTTGGATCGGATACGTTGACTATGGTCGCGTTTCACTGTCAGCAGAAGAGAACGAAAGGTCAGACCATCGCGCGGACAGACAGGACGAACGAACGAACGAGATGAAGAAAAAGCTCGAGGGCGCGCACCGGCGACACAGACGACGACACGGACAATGCGGACAGAGCGGAGAACGGCTAATTTCGTTCCCGGTTTGTCCGTTCGGCCGTTCGCCCGCTCTCCAGACACGAACGAAGCTTAACGAATCAACGACCGAATTTATCACGGCACGTCGCAGACGTAACCACTCAGCGTTTCTCGGCCAAAGTGGCTCGGTGGAACCACGAGACGCGGTAATCGGTCTTTCGCTGACGCCTAGTTCATCGTTCTCCGACAGGGAGAGAGAGAGAGAGAGAGAGAGCAAGGGAGAAGAAAGTCCAACTATATTTGCACAGACACGAGAAAGGGAAGAGCCGGGGGGGCAATTTTCGTTACACTACCGTTCAACTTTTGCCCGGTCAATTAAGCCGAACGATTCTATTAGCGGCAACGAGACGCGTCACCGAAAACCAATAACGCAAACACGTTGAGCCGCACCAGGGGACGAATCGAATCGTATTGGCAGGGACAGGAGCGAGCGGCGAAATGCTCTTGCACGGTGGCACGCGAGCGAATCAGCGATTGTGCTAACGAAGCAAGGCGAGCGAACCAGCGAACGATCTACCGAACTGACGGTCCACGAGACGCTCGGTGACTGAGACACGGGTGCCACCCAGGGAAACCCAAGACCATCGGGATCTCCGCATATGGTAATGGAAGCAATGGCATGTGGGTGTCGTCTTCTGGATCGGAACGAAAAGTAGCAACGTCAGTTGCAACACACCACCACCAAAGACCCTCCGCCGATTCTATCGATCCACGGGCACGCGTACGCCCGTATCGGACGCCTGCCTAACAGTTTATCGATCGGGTACAACTTTCCTCGAACCGGCACTCCGCGAATCGATAGGCGCTACCTAAACGACATCAGACTCGTCGCGTGCCTCCCGCGAAGTGTCAGACGCGAAGACAAAGTTCGTGGGACCCGAACCCGCTCAACACCGGCCGACACCGCTGGACGGACTCGACCCGACTCGACGTTGCCCGGTTCTCTCTGGGACCGACGGAATTAGATGCGAATAGAAAATAGAGTAACGCGTGTCACGAGCCACGCGCCACGCGGTGTTGTGCGAACTCCTTCTGACCGTGTCCGTCGCATTGGTTACACGACGTATAGAAAGTTCGAGAGAAAGTGCTTCTCTTGCGTGCGCCAAGTGTGAACAATGTCGCGTTCACAAATTTCGTCCGAAACTCCTAGAAAAGGGTGCGCTGCCGGCCAGCCGGCGTCTTCGTGGAAAGCGAAACTCGTAGGAAACGGCAGTTCCTTTTAAGAAGAGAACACCGCCTGATGTATAACGCGCGAACGAAACGACGTGAAACGATCGATGACATCACGACAGGTCGAAGCGCAACGTGTTTCTTCTCCCCACCAGGTGGGCACCACCTACGATCCCTCGGTTCACCGGTGAACGATACGCGTTCACGCCTTCTAACGCGAACCGACGCCGGTAGAAAGGTGGCAAAGGGAACGGACGCGGTTGGGCGGCCCGCGATCGGAACACGCAGAATCGCCGGAGAAAAGCAACGAAGAAGGAAGAAGAGGAAGCGCGTGTATATACGCGCATCGGATCGGCATAATGCGAGATGCGGAGGGGGCCGGCTCGGCGGCATTCTTGCGGCAACGGCGTAGCAGTATAACGGGTCCATAGTCGGCTCTCGGAGGACTCTCGAGGGCTCTTGGAAGCCGAGAAGACTCTCTCCGCTTCGCGTACAGTTTGGTTCAACCTTGAGTCGCACGCGGCGAGCCGCGGCCCGAGCGAACCGCGCGACTTCTGCTCCTTTTCCTCGGTGTTTTCGCGAGCTTCCTCCGCGCCCCTTTCGTTTCTACGTTTCGCGATTGCACGGCTCGCCGGAAACCCCGCCTCTACCTTGCCGTCTCGAAACGATCGCCGGTCGTCGGTCCTCCGACAGCCAGAAGCATCTTTTCTCGCCTTGCTCGTCGCTCGTCCCGGTTGCGTCCCGGTTGCGTCCCACTTACGAACGACGCACACGCGTTCTCGACCACTCGCCGATTGCCGCTAACTCTTTCGCATCGCCGATCGACCTAGCCGAGAGTCTCGCGTACCGATAACGTAACGGGCTCGCCCGTTCCACGGTGTACCCTACGGTGTCCGGATGACACGAGACGCCGTAACTTTAGAGGCGCGTGTCCATTACGAATCGACCTTTCTCGCCAAGGTGGCACGACCTTCGCGCGGACCGATCGACCGTTTCGCTGCACCGCGATTCTTTTCTCTCTTTTTTTTCTCTGCATCGAACTCGACACCGCGAATCGGCACGATTGTCTCGGAGGCACGCGCCGCCTCGAGTGGCGCGAAGGTGGGGCGCCTCGAGGACGTCCTTTTCAGGATTCGCAGAAAGCTTGGATCGTAAATTTTTAGCGAGCGTTCAATTTTCGGCCGACCTTTCGCCGCGAAACGGAACCGCTTCGCCGTCGAGCTCGCGGTCGTTAAAACGTTTCGGCTAATAGAGCCTCCTCCCGATTCCCTCTAAACGCCGTTCCTCTTTCGCGACGCGACGCAAACTGGTTTCCGAGGTTACGAACGCGACGACGATCCGTAGAGGCGTGCGCGAAATAAATCGTTTCGACGCGATTCCGCGAGCGAACGGGGCGAACGGGGCGAACGCGCGCGTGCGACTGTCGACGATTCATTGTCCAACCCTTTCGGGGGATCGATTAGTCGTGTAATCTCGGTTGGCGCGACCGCGCGACGAATCTTTTCACGACCGTGCGATCGTTTCAACAGCGTCATCGACCCGCACGAAATGTGGCGGGGGAGATAAAAAGGAAAAAAAAGAGGCGAAACGTATCGAGAGAAGGTGGTACCCTCGATGACTACATCGACGCGAGTGCGACCACTCAAAGTCCCTTGCTGCTCGACGATAAAGCTTACTTGCACTTTCGTGGGTCTGTTAACGCAACAACCAAATACGGCTTTCGGTGCGAACACGATGGAGGTCGCAGATACGAAGGTGGGGCGATATACTAACCGAGCAAGTAGAAAGAGAGCGAGAAAGAGAGGAGGGGTCGCGGTAGCGATAGCGAGAACTAACCGGCCAGAGGACCAGAATCGACGATGCGCGGAGGCTGTCAACGAAAATGAAGAAATCCAAGGAAAAGCGACGGGGCCTGGTGGCGATGGGCGCGAAGGTGCGCGAAGGCGCGAGAAGGTGTGAGAAGGCGTGAGAAGGCGAGGGATAAAAAAAAGGAGGCTGAGCGAAAATCGACGACAGAAACGTTCGAACGACGGCCACTGAACGTTTCGGTGCGCACACGAGTATCGTGTGTCGAGGAGCATCGAGATAACGAGGGACAAACGGAAAGGCTGGTTCTGCGCGCGGGACGAAATTGTACGTAATTGGCGTTCCCTTTAAACGCGAGAGACGTGGCGAAACTCAATTGCGCCGACTGAAGTAATTTGGCAAGAAAACACGCGAGTCGTTCCGCTTCGGGGTACCACGCGTTCACCTCGCTTTTCTGGGAAGGAACGACGGGAATTCACCGGCAAGGGACAAATTTCCGTCCACCCTCGTCGAACCACGAGCGCGTACGATGTTCGCGGCTGTGCGATGACGTTTCTCGGTGTTTCGACGACGCTCGAAACGGCGAAACGAGGGTACCGTCGCGAATCGACCGGCTACGACCGATTTGGGCCAGAGAATAGGTCGATCGAACCAAATTAAGAAATTCCACGTACGCTGGCAAGCGGGGACACATAAGCGTGGACTCATACGTGATTGTACGCGGCGTGTCCCGCGAAGCCGGTTTGTCATAGAGCTGTGCCAGCCTGCAATTATTGCGCAATCCCCGTATTCGATGAAAACGACTTTCTTCTTATTCACTCGTCGCCGTGCAAACCACCGCGGCTATTTCTATGTCTACGTATATTTATCGTTCTACGTATTGTACGCCGCTGTACACGTAGTTTCACACACTTCGACCGACCCGGCGATATCTTCAGCGATCTTGCAAGCACCTCTCCCCTCTCTCTCTCTCACTCTCCCTCGGCAGTCTCGTTTCATTGATAGGACGTTCTTTACGTTAACTTCGCCCGAGGCTATCTCGCGATTCAGGCATCAGATTTCGCGCAATATTGCGTCGAGTATTTAAAAACGCGCCGCTGACCGCCTTCCGATTGGAGGAAGGGGACGGAGACGGTCGTAAGAACGGAGCCGAGTTTACGACTTTAAAGGGAATTCGGTGATCCGATGGTCGAAACGAAGACGTATGTAAACAGCAGTACGCGAACACAATGGTAATCTTGAATGACCGGGCCATCGTTAACATCGGTACAAGCATTTCCCATTTCGCGATGAATCGGTCGTCTAACCGTTCGAGACTCGATATGCCGTTTCGTGATTACCAACAACGCGCGAGTGAAACGGGAAGGGGTTCAACGAGACAGAGTGGGAAGAGCCGAGCGGCGGGTACGTCTATGAACGCGTGTCAGAGAGTGAAAAGAGATGAACAGAGAGGGAAACCGGCGTAGCCGGAGTCAGAGACAGAGAGGTAGAAAAGAGCAGGGAGGTGCTCGAGGAACGAAGCGTGACTCACGGACGCCTCGTGTTTTGCTCACGGGCCGCGGCTTTTTGCCGAAATATTTCACCCAATTCCTTTATTCCACGTGAAACAGGATCAACAAACTGAACGTCGCCTTCCCCAGCTGTCTAGCCGGCCCTTTGTCGACCACGTGTCAAGAACACGAAACACCCACGGGACCACGATGCTTCCTCGTCGTCTACTTCGCCCGCGACCGCACCAACTACGAGCCTCTCCGAATCGTCGCGGCGACAACGCAAAGCATTATCGATGCTGGCTCCCGAGCGTTTTATCTTGAACGCGTTTGCGCGCGAGCAATGACATCGGCGAACCGCGTACGCCAACACTGCCAACACGATCCGAGCAAACTGACAGATGACTAACCCAACGACTCGTTCGTTCGTTCGTTCGTTCGTTCGCTCGTACGTCCGTCCGATCCGTCGACAGACGTGGCACTGGAATTCTTGGTGGAACGTACCGCACGACAAACGTTGACGAAGTCGACGCGCGTATCCGGAACCCCGCCGTAACACGACCAGGTAGCTACCTATGAGCGGCACGACGAGGACGGAGAGAGACTTGGCGAGAGGAACGCGCGCACGCTCGCGCGGAGAAACGGTCGAACGGAAAAAGACGGGAAGGTGGACCGAGAAGGATGAATGGGCCGAGGATAGAGAAGCAACGGGAGGATAAGGAACGGCGCGACGAACGCAGGGAGGGACCGCGGAGCGAGCGAAGAGAGGAGGATACGGCAACGAGATGCGTGAAGGGAGAGAACGAGCGTAAGAGGAAAACGGTACGCGAAACGGAGCGAGAAAACGAAATGGAGGAGGACGGACGGGGGAATAAAGAGGAGAGAGAAAGAGAGACGACAGAGGGGAAGAGAAGGAGAGCGAGCGAGCGGCTTGCGAGTTGGAGAAGACGCGATTTGCCGCTCCGTCGTGTAGAGCACGTCGCCTCGACACAGACTGCGGCTGCCTGGACAACTGCCGCCCACCCAGGCTGCCTCTACCTCGAGCCTCGAGGTTCCAGAACCTACTCCTCGCATGCCCCGCCATTGCAGCTCGTTCATCCTTCACTTTCTCCGTTCGTTGAACAGAGAAATCGACGGGCCGAGGGCCGGGGCGAAGCCGAACGAGAGGCAGACAAAGAGGAGTCAAAGGACACCTTCTGTATCGGACGGAGAAAAGGCACCAAGGGCCCGTCGTGCCTTTTTGACGGCGCTCCGCGTAGAATAGCTGCCGTTACAAACAGGTTCGTAGGGCAGGTCACGTAACGACAGGGGCGCGCCTCGGAAATGCCGCGAGTCGCGAATTAAATTCACCGGCAGCGGTGCCAAACGCGGCGACGATTATTCGCGTTTTACGGCCCGATACGATCCAGCGATATTCATTCAACGCCGCAACCCCCTCCGTTTTACCGTTCTCAGGGGAATTCTTGCCCGTCCTCGGCCAAACGGAAGAACGCGAGGATCAAGACGTCCCCGTGTATCGCACCGCCGGCCCTCCGTTACCGTGAGAATTCTTGCGATCTGGCGCCAAGCCAAACGCATCTCATTTTTTCTTCGTCGATCGTTCCTAACGTCGCCGATATTCTACCTCTTGTTTATGTTCCGCGGTGAAACCAACGGCGAACGCGGGACCGCCGCTAACAGATGTGGACACTAAATATGTAACTTTCCTCTAGATCGCTAATCCTGCCCGCGGCTACGAATACAGAAGTGTTTATCTTATCGAGATAAACGATAACATTCGTGTCTTGTACAGTTGGTAAACTTATCTTCGCGCTATAACACTCGAGTCGCGGAAAGAAAGTACACCGATCGAATTCTGTCCCCGGTTGCGTGTATACGCAAACGTGGAGGAGTAAATAATGAAACTGCGATCGACGAAACCGTCCGTCCGAGTTGGCCGTTTGCTTCACTCGATCGCCTACCTCGCCGTGCCAATATTTATGTTTTAAGCTGTTCCCCGTCCGGAGGAATCTCCGCTAAATCGAACCCCTTCGATTCCAAATCTACGCGATCACCTCGCCAGCGAACAAATATGATCTGCGCTCTCTGCTGCCCGATACCTGATACCCCGACCCGTTCGTGCGCATTTAAATACGACACGGGTCCCCGTATAACCAGAAGCGACCAAACCGGAAAGAATCCAATTTTGGCAAGGTGCACGCTTGCAGAAGCATGTGCAGGTACGCCGAGGGTCGGAATAATCTGAATTTCAATAGACAGCCTAACCCCTTGCGAATCTACGCGAAGCTACGGATTCGGGTCCTTGCAGCTTCCACTTTCAACGGTTTTACATCCCGGCACATGATTCACGCTAATCCAGCTGGCTTCGGTCGAAGCACAGTTCCGCGTATAAGGTTATATTACATCCAAACGAATGCTCACGGTTTTGCCAAGCAGTAACGTTTATCGAATTGATATGCAGACGAGGCTCCCATTAAATGTGGTAATGCGGCGACTGTGCACAGCCGAGTGATCGTGCCGAAAGAGATAATTCTCACTGTCTAACGTTAGTTAGTAATGCCTATTACATATTCGATGAGTTCAAAGCAGCGGTTCATCGTTCCCCGACTCATGACCTGGATCCCAACCGACAATTTTCTCCTCTTATTTTTCTTTTCTTGTCGTTCGATGCCCGGTTGGCAAGTTTACACGCATTCCTAACTGTACCCCGATCAAAAGATTACTCCACCAAATATATATGAAAACGAGGAGTCCTCCGATCGAAATTTAGTCCGATCGTGCACGCCGAAACGGTCGATTCTACCGTCACCGAGGAGTCTGACGCGAGAGATGTCGGTCCACCTGACGCGCTCTTCGCAACGTCCCCGTAGAAATCGCGGACGAACAGAGGGGTTCGCGGCAAGGAAAATTGTCGAGGCAGGTGAGTGAAAAAGACAAGCACGGGAGGTGTGCGCTTCCTAATTGTCGGTGAAATTAGTTTCGCGTAGTTAATTAAAACGCGAGCCCGCTCTTGCGCCTCGAGGGATCTCTTGCTTCGTGCCTCGAGCACTTTTCGAGCGTACGTAAAAGGTTCGTTTAAAAAATGCAAGCTGCACGGGGGATGCACAGGCCCGCTCAGGTACTTCAGGTACCCCGGGACATCTAGCGAGCGGCCCGTGAAACGGCTTGTCCCCGGCAAAGAAAAGCAACGTTGCAACAAACTGCATCGACGCACCTGTCCAAAAATCCATTATCCCTTTTCCACTTTCGAAAAGGACCACTGTTGTCTCCGATTTCAACGGGTCATCCTCGAACGTTCTACGATTTGCCAAATGGTTAATCGTGTCGAATTTTAGCGGGGCGCTTTCACCCACGACACGGATCGCGATCGTCCTATAGTTTTTAGAAAGACACGTAACGCTAAAAGAGTGCGAAAGAATGCGTGCCCATTCGATCCCAGGGCGGCGATGCGCACAGTGTCGTCGACGGAGCAGCTCGTCCGGCTGATACGAGTCTGCGCGCGAGGAAGGAAGTGCGGAACGCCGAAGGTGAAGAGGCCGAAGAGAAAAAGAAGAGGAAGAGGAAAGAAGACGTTCCCGAGGCTGGGGCATCGAACCGTGACCTGAGCACCTGTTGCCGCCTCCACGCTCCTAGATTAATGCGAACCGACCTAACCTGCCGCCTCCGCTCCCTATTCGCCGTGTAGGCACAGCGAACGCCGGTGCAACCTCTCCGGCGAAGACTCCATGGACCGTGACCGCTGTAAAAAGCACGGCCATGAGTTCATCGACGTGACGACGAGGTTGAATCGTTACGCGTTAGTCGCTTGTCTGCCTCTTTGATCGTAAGACAAGTGTCTTCATTCATCGTTCCCGTCCGGAACGAGCCGAACGTTGTTAAATGACGTTTCCTCGGAACGAGCCGAGATTCGCTCGCGTTCTTGGAAAGTCGTAAATTAATAAGAGGCGGAGGCGAGGTGGTGGGTTTGGGGGGAGCGGAGGGGCAACGGCGAGACTCGAGAGGCAATTGAGAGAATCGACGATGCTCGATAGTGCAACGGTTACTAGAGCATTCACGATAGCGCACCAGTAGGTCGTTATAATTAGAAACAATTATGCTCGCGTGCCGGAGATGCGATACTTCGATATCGGCTCTACCTAGCTGAACATACGTACGTATACGTGCGCCCGTATTACGAGACCGGTTGAACGTCGATCGAGCCATTTTAGCGACGCTACATGAAAATGGTGCGGAACCAAACGCGCCCTCGCTGCTTTTGTGAGCGTGAATCAGAGCCTGTAATTTCGCGAATCGGATGTATCCTCGATGCATAGGTATGAACGTGCTCGTACACTCGCGTCCTGCACACACTCGACGGAGGAAAAGTTCGATCATCGCGGAACGAACCTGTTTCGTGAGGAACTTTCGTACCGCGTGCTAGACACGGAATTCGTACGTTACGGCGATCAACGCGACGCGAGAAACGACTTGCGAGGAAGGTATGCGACAAACCCATTGAAAAAAGTCTCACGGTAAGATGATCGGCAATCTGTAATTCGATATTTATCGAATGGTTTCGAGTATCTATTCCTGCTCTGCACCCCTCGGCGAAGGTCGACGCAGGACTCTGCCGCAAACGATTCGCGTTTCCTACATCTCGCCATTTTCCAGTGCGGCTAATTTCTTATGAATCGTATACTGTGCGTATACGTGTATCGGTTTCCTCGGGACGAGCCGTTCACGGTACGCTGCGAACACAGTCGTCGGTACGACGACGCGTAGCCATGCCCGACTACTTTCCGCTTCTCACGAAACCCCTCTGTGCAAGAGTCGATCCGATCGATAAGGCATATTCGGGGGAGGGTCAGCGGGGGACTAACGAGGGGAAGAAAAGAATTCGTTAACTACATAAGCATCAACCTTGTCACGGATGTTACGAGCCCGCAGATTATCTCGACTTATACCACCAATCGACACGAAATACGAATGCGACTGATTGATAGTGTTGCAATTAATTTGCAGCTCGTTATACGCCAGTACGTATTCCGGTCGATTACGTACACGCTGTATCGCGGCAGAACGACGCGACAAACATCGCCAGTGACCAGAGCAATTTTAGTACACTCGTGCGCCTAATGATGCCCGTTTTGCAATTGATCGACGAACACACTTAGCGCGACAGCGGCAAGCCGTTCGATTTCCTTCGTGCATGTAATAACAGATTGGTTCTTTGATTTTTTCGTTTTTAAAAGAACAGCAAGCATCGCGTAACGCATACTTATGTACAATACACGTTTCGATTGGAAAACGAAAGCCGGAAGGTGATACATACACGGCAAAGAATTCAAGTGTATATGTGCGTAACCGGCTTATGAATATGGAAGCTAGAAATGACAATTCGACACTCACCGGCAATCCGTAGGACGGCTCTGTCAGCAGGATCGAGCTGCAGGATACTCAGCGGTTTATCCTTTACCCATTCCTTTAGACTTCCGTCCAACTCGAACTCCATTATCTAGAACTTCTTGACTGAAACTTTCTTTTCTACACCATATTCGTGCAACTCCTCTCCTGCTCGGCACTGTTTTCACCAACCACTGAGCAATTTCACAACCGCGACACACAGCGAGCCCGGTGTATTACGTCGTCTTCGTTCAATAGCGTTCGCGACTAGCGTACAAGTACGTACACCGAACTAGCCGTCGCGTTATCGACGGCGGGCAGCTGGCAACTTTGCACGCGATATTAGATACGACATCCTTCTTGCTGCTCTCTTCTTCCTCCTGGCTGGGTCTCTCTTAGTAATACACCTCCCTCTATACGTCCTTATCCTCTGTTTCGAAATCACGACGGCTGACACAGTCGAAAATAGTTTCAACCGACTGAGAAGCACGTGGAACTCGTATCCGCCATGCCCCGCGCGTTTATTTACTGTACGCGACGCTTGTAGGAGGGTAGAGTAGTGCACCGCTGCGTAGAAGTGCACGAACTGCACCGGCGGAACGGAAGGAAGAGAGGTGGCAAAGGAGACGAACGAACGAACGAACGAACGAACGAACAGGGAAAGCGTACGATGCCTGCGGTCCTTTTCAGGATACTCCCCGATGACTTAACGATGGGGAGTGATAGGTATAGCAGATGGTTTAGTCAGCAACGTAACGTGCTTCCTGCACGCCGATAATCAGCAATGTTTCGTATCTTCGTCGTCAGCGGCGCTTAGGTCAGGTTAGATTTCGGCTGAATACGGTCAGGTCAGGTTTGACCTCACCCACGACCTCGAATTTCCCGTCGATGCTGCACTTGTCAAGTTCTTTGCCGTTAATCCGTAATTTTTCGATTCTCGACTGGTTAACAGGGACTGGTCCGATTCAACCTCCCTCGCTGTCCTCTATATTGTTGCTTTTTCGAAACATTCTATAAAAATAAATAAATAAATGTGTTTGTTAATTCTTCGTCTTCATCTTTTTGATCACGTTTGCCGCATTTCTCTTTCTCGTCAATTCAATCGATAGTTATACAGGAATATATGCCTTTCGTGGTAAGAAAGAAGTATCGACGTGCGTGTATGCAGTTGAGAGGGAACGAACGATATTTCCATTAATATTTTAGCGATCGAATTGTGAGTCACGAGCGCGTAAAAAGCAACGTTTCCTGCCGCGAGACGTTCTGCAAGCGTGTTCTAAGTGTCGAGAAATTTTATTCAATCATGGAACCGCTATCGTTACAATAAAAATGTTTCCCGTGGGTCTTGTTTTATCAAAATTCTTGTTCGATGCAAACGGCGGCAGTTGATGCACTATAGATCCGAGTTGGATCCGATACAAAGAACCGGAAGCGGATGCGGTAACACGTCTAGTTGAACTGATTCTAAGACGGCGTTGAAAAATTGAAACACACGTAAATTCTTCGGCGTGTAGATCATCGTTCTACTTTCAAACGGCACTACTTACTTACACGTATATTTATACTTGACACAAAAAACGATAGCCTTGTAATCGTATCATCTATAAGCGATATACCGATTGCGATGCAAGATGCAATTATTCTTTGTTTGAAACGCTTGCTTTATTGTACGCGAATTGAAACATTTGTAATAGCCAAAACATGGTTTTAACTTTCGAGTTAAACTCCTCTGCCGTTCCTTTCGTTGGTTTTATCGCATCGGACGAAAAAGTACGGAAATCCGTTCTATATTCGCGACTGAGAAAGGCACTGATTTACGCGCACGCGACCACGCGAGGTACATCATCTTTCTTTCACCCTTTCCCCATTTATTATGCAGAGCAAATATAGAATTCTCCAAACGCAAGATCACAACAAGTAATTTCGTACGTCCGGTCGCTAAATAATTAGACACTAGACGAAAGTTAAGGCTCTCTTACTTCGAAAAAACAATCCTGCTGAATGAAACAAGATAGAACCTGATGTTCTGGGGTTAAACCTAACCTAACAATTCCGTAGACGTAACGAGAATGCAGTTGCCCGTGTTTCGATGACATGACACTAAATTCCTTGAGTTTGCGCATCGCGAAGATTTACGCTTGTACTCTTAGATATTCTTATCATAAAACTCTGATGCTTCATGCTTCAGGCTTGACCGATATAAGGGCAATGTGATATTAAAATTTAGCGACATCTGTCAAACATATTCACGCAACTGCATAATCAAGAGATAACGGTCTCACTGAAAATAATTGGACGTAAATGTGACTCGTTTCAACATTAAACGGGTTCAAATGTTCGAATAAATACTGAGTTAGATGCCTCGTAGTATTGATATAACCGTACACTGACCCATTTCGATCCACGTATACAACTAACAGTAGCAAATTATTGCGATTCATCTAATAGTAACGCCTCGTAAGAATTACGAAGGAAGTGTGCTTTACCGTCTGATCATCTGTCGAGTAGGCTGCGAAAGCAAGAAAAATCAATGTTCACCGGTACTCCCGTCGAGTTCTTTTGCCGACCGACGAAGCAACCTGATCCGTGCAGTATCCTTTCGTGACTTCTGACACACTTTCCAACAGAGAACACTACGTACTTGTGTGCAGGGGCATCGCATTATCACTTATCATAACTATTTTCGCGTTGGAAATACAACCCGGTTCCCGACGACGCGCCTAGCAGACGACATTTTGCTTTTGACGAATGCAACCGAACTTCGCCGAGAGTCGCCGAACTTTGGCGATACACTGAGGCAGTAGCAGCCTCGATTCACGATACATATCCCCGTGTGATCGAACCACCCCCCATGGCTCGACCTTGCGCCCCAAATAGGGCGTAACGAAACTGCTAATTTCTTTTTCAACTTCAGACAAACTATCTATTCGAATTTTTATCCCTTTTCCTTGTAGCATCTTTCATGTTTTTCCTCTTAAAAGGGCAAGCTTATAAACAATTACAGAACAGGGAATTCAAGGAGACACTCGAGGAACACAAATTTCTAAACAAAACAAGGAGAATAGTGGGTTAAGGATGATGAATAAATCTTAACAAAATATCTCCCAAAATATTTTAAAGCTGTTTTAAAGATACCGATTGGTCGAATGTATGCCATATTGATGGATTATCGATAAAAACAATGTACCGTCAATACTTATTACTAAATTCTATTTAAAAAAAAAAATTAAAAACTTAGTCTTAAACAGGTGTATTTTACATATGAATGAATGGAACGCGGCTGACATCATACCTATAATGGGTGACATCAACTTCTCGCCGTGCAATTACTATACTCTCCACCGCTATCGGCCGTCCATACGGTGGCAAACGGTAGCCTTCGTAGCTACTTGCTTCATTTGATGTCACCGCTAAATAAAGCGACTGACACGGTCGGTAAATACGAGAATCGTTTCGAGTAGCACCTATTTCATAATTAGATGCTTATTAAGCGATTCGTTATAAATCTATCTCAAAGTCCAATGTATTATGAATGATCTTATCACACGCTTAATAACGTACTGATGTATTTCCAATTTCATTCGAAGATGACAAACATTTTGCACGGGGTTAAAGCTTACTAGACTTCTCATCCTGCACTGGTTGAGACACCTGTTTTGCCAGATCATTTTCATTAGAGTGTTTCACTATTTGTAATTTCTCGATCATGTCTTCCTTTTGTTTTATTACGTCGCTCAAATTTTGTATTTTGCAACGATAATCGCGTTTCATTCGACGTACATGAAGTTCTTGCAACTTTATACGTTTCTCTACAGAGTCCACTTGCTGCTTCGCACCTTTTTGTACAATCTAAAATTGTCAATAATATATAAACGCTGCAATTATTCCATAAATACGGCAAACATTTAGCACGTACCTCTAACTGATTTTTTAGAGCCTCCATTCTATTGCTGATGCTCTTTCCAACGCGATCCATATTTGCATTTTCCTTTTCAGTCTCACGTAACAATGCAAGTAATTTTTCTCTCTCTGCGACTATTCGTTCATACTCCGAAAATAATTCTCCGCAATAAGCAGTTGCTTTACTTAATTGCTCCTTCAGAGAACTACGGGACACGCGAGTAGAATAGGCAAGATTTTGCATACGTTCCATTTTACATTGGGTGCGCCTAAGAAAAAAAATCGATGTTAGTAATATGTGTGACACACAAAAAATGATATAAAAAGGTGAACAGGTGACCTCACTTTAGGTTCTGTTCAAGAGTTTCAACAAGACCCTTTAAATGATTTCTTTCAGCGGTAACCATTATCAGCTGTTTCTCGTTTTCAGGTTGATTCTCCTCTATGCGCTTTATATGATTACAAAGATTTCGTTTTTCACTTTCGTACTGATATTTCAATTCATCTAACAATGTTTTACATTCTTCAATAGCACTAGCGTGAACAAGAGCGGGCACTGTTTGCTCCTCTTTATTTTTCATTTGTTCATGTTCCTTGCTTAAAATTTCATATTTTCCGCGGAGATTGCTTAGTTCTGCCACTATGCTCGCGTGTTCTTTTTTCAATGTTTCGTTGCGCTTCAAGATTATTTCCATTTTCAATTCATAAGACGAATGAATTTCACTAGCTCCCCTTTTTGTTCCAATGGCTTCCTTTTTCAACAGATCGTTTTGTTTTTTCAGCAACGCGGTATTTTCAACCAGTGTTTTAACTTCCTTTTCGTACCTATTACACTATAAATTTGCCTGTGGTTATTTTCGCGACAAATAAACGCATCTTTTATGTACTTATCTATGTTAATCATGCATCATGGATTATTTACCTCTAATCTTAATTCTTCTACTTCTTTATGCATCAGCTCATTTTCCGCAAGGATCTCTTTACATCTACTACCAAAATCACCCATCTCCTGCTCATACATCTTTACAAGATTCTGCTTCTCCGTTAAGTTCTCCTCGTAGGCATTCAAGAGTGGTCCCAATGCATGAAAATTGACACCGGTCCACACACTTTGATCGTACTTTCCTTCGCTGTATTCTGAACGCGTACGAATACTTCCATGTTTTTGATCTTTTAATCTGTCTTGGTACCTCTCTAACTGGGTATTCAGTTGATATACAATACTCTTTAATAATGCAATATCTTCGTTCGATTGTACATTTTCCGATTCGAGTTTCTGATTGTGCTTAGCCTGATCAACTGTTGATCCTTCTAACTCCTGAACCACATTTATCAATGCCTCATAGTGCGAACATACTTTCCTGTACTCTAATTCCCTTTGCTCCAATAAATGACTTAGTTTCAGGCACTCCTCTTGAGCAAGTTTATAATGTTTTTCTAATTTATTATATTCATTAGCTATCCTCAATGTATCTTTCGAGACACGTTTGTTTCTCCTCCTTCTTGAAGTCACACCTGTAATAAACAGAGAATTTTTATTTTTAATGTTACAGACAATAGAACATGCATTGTGCAAATGATGGCACACAAACCTATATCACCCTCTTGAGCTTCCTGATTTTTAACGCTGTCCTGGTCACTCAAATTCTTACTCCTTTCGTGCTCATCTTCCCTACCATTATATCTGAAAGGTGTTTCACCTTTACGATCATTCATACCACTGTCGGACAAAAAGTCTGATCGTTCCCTGTGCACACTGTGTACACCTTTGATTGTATGCTTCCCTTTTGATATGCGCCTGCGATGATATATTGGGGTAGACGTGTCTTGATTGCTCTTTGTACCTGACATCCTCTTACAACTATGCTAGAAAGTAAAAAAAGAGGATCAGGTTACCATTGTGAACATAATAGAACAAACATACGCTTTAATTTATAAATGCAATGTACTAGTTTCATTGTTGATAATAGTTACCTTTCTTTTCTCTTGCTCTACACTACTGTCATAACCGGCCATTGCTACCTTTTTTCATTCGAAAACGGTACACGTTTCTGAAATGTTTATTGCCAGGGCTAAGCGTAATGTTTAAAGATGCAGCTACACCAATGCAGCACACTGTCTAGTGTGCCTACCACATATTTATGTAAGGAAAAGGTCCACGCATATACTTCTACACCAATGCATGTGTTTATTATTTTCCAAGTTTGTATTCCGTTCATCGCCATAGTAACCACCTACATATATATGTATTAGGTGTCCGAGCGGGGTGGTGTACAACAGATGCTGTAGATAGAGAAGCTAATTAGTTTCCCTTTAATTAGACACTTCATAGGCTAAAAATTAACCGCCAGGAGCCACGATCGCAGAAGAGATATAAGAATAGCCTTTTACCATTTCTGTCATTCGCACACTTAACGACATATTACAGAAAACGATCTAAACACTCGCTACGGTAGGAATTGAAATTGATATAACATTAACATTGTCGAAACTTTACTAACTTTGGTTATGCGGCTGCAGTTATGTACTTTCCTCGAATAAATCATATTGGCGGGAGAAACTTGCTAATTACTGATTTTTAGCACCTTTGAGAATAAACTACGGGCTTTCCAAAACTTCCTCGTATATAATGTTGCAGTTCTTTAGCTTCGACTTGAGATCCAATTTATTCAAACACTCTGTCTAGAAGCTGATAAAATTGTATTTGTTTACAGTGGTAACATCGAAGACGACTACCTCGCTTGTAACAATAGTTTTATCGTTTCACCGCTAGATGGTTGTAGCGTTTCGCGGTCCATAAATCGGCGAATTTTTCAAAAGCAAAAATAGTGTACTTGGAGAAATAAAATATGAACCTGTATGATCGCTTCTGTTTATCTACATCGTAAGCTTTCTTCCCATAACCAACTTTATGTGATTTTGTTTAAAGCAAGCGATTTTTCAATGATACGTATACGACGTAGGTCACACCTGCTGCGCGTTGCAAAGTCGCGATAATGCTCATTTATTAATTCACGATTTCCTTTGCGGATTTTAGCTTATCCGTCTAACTGTAATTTAAACCCGGTTTACATTTAAACATTTGTTACATTGTTAAACATTTGTTTATAATATACCATTAAACAAATTCTCGACTAAGCCATTGTCTCGCCCAAGACTTTAAACCAAATCATCGTTGGACAGCACTGATCTAAATCTAATCATCTGTTGAGTTAAGTTAAAATCTCTTATCGATTATTTCTCAGAACCCGTGAAATGCCAATAAAACTTTCCTACGAAAAATCTGCTTTACCTAATACGTACAAAGTTTCATGCATTGAAGCATGAAAAAGTGGCACAATGTTGCACCTACATATCTGCATGAACTTCCGCAGTTCGCTAATATTTAATGTCCTCGACTGCTTGGCGTTATATCTGTATCTACAGCAATTAAAGAATAACAATGATACAAGGATAATGTCTTTCGCTAAGTAACCGCTTTCACCGACATTAATTTTATCAACTTTTCAGTATCTGTATGAAAAATTCTACGCAGGGTAAATATGTTTAGCGCTTTTCAGAAAAATAGAAGCATGAACGGTCGATCGAAAAAGCGCGTTTCACGTTGTAACAAAAAGGCGCATAAGTAGAGGAACGAAGTAACGTTCAATGACAAAGAAAAAAGTTGCCAAAATATACCAAGAAATCGGGAGCATATTTTATCAGGCTTCTGGATTACATGTAGTTGTTAAACGTGACTCGTATGATTTCCAATTATACTGTAGATATCTGTACCCCAGTTATCTCAAATTGGAAAACGTATTACGAACACTTGTGCTAATTCTGATTAAAACGCTTTTCAAAGCGATATCTGTGAATTAAGAAGCAATACAAAAGGCTAACACCTTGAAAAGGAGTAAACACCCGGATCGTGGAATTTTGTTTGCAAGGCGTTGCGAAAGTATTAAGTAGTTGCCATAAATCGACTTATTCTCGAGGCTACAACTACCTGTGATAAGACCACGTGATAGCACTCGCCAAATTATTGGCCTTCGCTCCACTTGTCTTCGCGATGTGAATAAAAACGTCGGAATTTACACAAATGCAGGTAGCTTGTGACAGTTATTTCTACGAAGTTTTGGTACCAACGTCGTGGCAAACTGTTTTGGAATAGTGTCATGTTTTTCGAAAACTGTATCGCTGCACGTAAAGAGATTGTCACGAAAGGTATATGCACCATGAATCGGCAATATCGCAGAAGAAAGTTTGGACAGACGCTTGAGGAACTGTTTATAAAGTTGTGCTTCTTATCGTACACGATCTGTGTTCTATCGAAGTACGCATTCGTTTCTTGATCTATACTTGGAACGTAGATTTATCGCACATATATCTTGATTTATATCGCGCTCAAGCAAATGTCTTCAAATAAATTTCGCTCCTAACTTTTCCATTCATAGATCGCGCCGCGAATAAAATATTCAACGATTTGTTTTGCACCGCCGCTTGAATAAAAAAATTGTTGCTTGCAGCGGCTCTGCTCATACTATGTTGGAGCGCATCTTTAGTCGACCTAAGCGATGCCGTGGATGAAAATTGTACCTTTTATCAGGATCTAAGCGCCGGCACTACATATTACGTGTACAATTCTGAATATCCATACTTATATCGCAAAAAACAATCATGTATGTGGACCATGACGAGCGACTATCGTATTAACTTGACCTGCACGACGTTTCAGTTACCCTGGGTAAGTTTAAATCTTCGATTAAAGGTAAGGGATCACGAAGGGACGATTTAAGAGGCAAACGTTTTCACTGCAGACTTATAATTGCTATCAAGATACGCTGACCGTGCAAATCAACCCTCAAACCACGCACCGTTATTGCGGAATCGGAGAGTTTAATGTAACATCCGATTCGAACACGATGATAGTAACGTTTGATTCAGCACCGTGGACAG
Organism: Nomada fucata; assembly: GCA_948146005.1. Classification (NCBI taxonomy): domain Eukaryota; kingdom Metazoa; phylum Arthropoda; class Insecta; order Hymenoptera; family Apidae; genus Nomada; species Nomada fucata. The sequence continues at coordinate 1,075,231 of OX411282.1, forward strand.
AGGGTGGTCGATTTCTGTGCGAAGCGAAAGCAGTGAAGAGGCCTCTGGACTCGGAAAATTGTCGATGTGGTTGGAAGAATCCCGTATGTCTCTGTAAATGACGCGAACTCAACGATGTCCGATCGACCACGCGCGTTCGAAGTTCGATAATGAAATGCCTCGGTTGCTGTTCATAGACTAGGATCGTCGGCGGCACTGATACGGGGGTGAACGAATTTCCTATGATGGCTGGCATCGTCGACTCCGTCAATCGAAACGTGTTCTGTGGAGGTACCATTATATCCGAGAGATACGCTCTAACAGCGGGACACTGCATGGAGGGAAAACAGGCTGAACAATTGGGGGTGTTGGTGGGCGACCACGACTTACGGACAGGTAGTCTGTCCAGTATTAATATTTCCTCTGGGTCGCGACAAATTAAACGACGAAAATAACTTTCGCCGCTTAGGGACGGACACAAATTCGACGGTGTTGCATCGGGTGATCCAGATCATTATTCACCCTGAATACGTTAAGGGCGGCAAGCTGAACGACGTGGCTGTCTTAAAGACGGAGAAGGATATACGCTTCAGCAACACCGTTGGCCCAGCTTGTCTGCCTTTTCAGCACTCGCCCGACACTTTTGGCGGCGCCTACGTCAATTTATTGGGTCAGTGATATTAAAACGCGATCGAGAAACGCGTTGCTACTCGAAATTTACGTTCACGTCGAATTCAGGTTGGGGATCGACGGATTTCGGCGCAGCACCCTCTGATGTTCTCCAGAAAGTAACCCTGAGCGTTCTAACGCACCTGCAGTGTTCCAAATATTATAATGATACGACACCGGATCAAATCTGTACTTACGGCAACGGGAAGGATTCGTGTCAGGTAATTTTCGCGATCGAATTATTGGCAAACCGGGCTGATTAATCGCGAAAGTGAATCTATGTACAGATGGACAGCGGAGGACCGGTCCTATGGGAAAACCCTACGTCCAAACGACTTGTCCTGATCGGAGTCATTAGCATGGGTGCAGCTTGCGGCGTCTCTGGTGGAATAAATACGAGAGTCGGCGCTTACGTAAACTGGATTGTTTCAGCAACCCCGGGTACGACCTTACGATACGTGATGCAACGCGAGAATCACAACAGTCGGATCGCAGAACTTGCACGATTCTTACTGTTTCAGATGCCTCGTACTGCATCATCGAGTGAATCGTTGCGCCTTATCGACTCGACTCGATTCGACGCGATACGGACAAGGCGACTGATCGTTCCACCAATTTCGCCGACACCACGACCCTCGTTATTTGCCGAACGAACTGCCCGTGCCTCGACAAGGTATACACCTCTTCCACAGACGTCGCATCCATCAAGAACTCATCGCCATCGAAGGATCAGTGTTCGCTAATCTATTGCGTCGAGTTTAGAGACGACCGAATCGTTCTCCTACAATAACACGGAATCAATGTACCTCGTTTCTTCGTACAGGCGCACGTACACATGTATAATGCATACATTGATAAATCTTACTATTTCAAGCAACCCTCCATTTCTCTGGCTAAACCGCCCCTCTCTCGTTCCACTCATGTCTCCCACCCTCCCTTCCGCTACCAACGCTAATATTATTTAATGTTTACGTAAGACCGTTCGAGCATAGACGCTGGAACGTCTGCCTATTGTAGGGCGCGGAATCGATCGTAAAATTGACTCCGTGCATACGAAATCTATTTTTATCGCCGACGACGAAACCGTTAGATCTTACCGAGGCAAATTTCTCGCAATGTAGAAACGCTCGCGAGCGACGAGAAGAACAGCATTACGACATTGAGATAATGCGCAATAAGCAAAACCTTCGGTCACGAAAGCCACGCGCGCGCGGCGAATATTCCGGCAGGTATGCAGATTTCGAGCCGTAATCGAAATTGATCCGCGAGCTCGGCCGAGTCGACTGAAATTTTCACGTACGAGGTTGGAGCCGCGGTACGCTTACGCAACGCGATTCCTCGTGCACGGCACCGGCAACCGAGGCGAAAATCGTCGACGCGCCATTGCCAATCGACGACCCCTTCGCGAACATCGCCGGTTCGTCCTTTGGGAGCCGCGTTCCTCTGCCCGTAAACGGCTTGAATTTAATTGCGCGTAAACAATGTCTCGTTATTAATAAGTTCGTGAATGAGGATGTGACGTGAGACACTTTACGGCAGGGAATAGCCAACGTTTACGCGCTTACGTCGCGTCGGAGCAAGCGGAATCGCTTCTGCATACCTGCTAGGTGCACACGAGAGGAGGAATTATTTTAGACACCATCCATCTGTCCGGTATTTCACGGTTCGCTATAAATAGACGACGAGAAAGGGGGGAATTAATCGCGCGAAACAAACGGTAGTTCATGTCGCAATTACGCGCGATTGTACAAAATCAGTCGTATCATAAAAATACGGACGTGGCTGTTCCATTGACAGGAGGTATTTATTAAACAAATTGATTTCTTCGACGTGCTTGGGCATGATCCGCCCTTGACATAGTTATTGAGTACGATGATAGTTCTCATAAATGGGTACCCCCGCCATCTGCACACGAGTGCCTGCTGCGGCTCGTGAAAATTTCGTGCCAGTTTCCGCGACGCGCGACGGATCTAGATTTTCGAATTCGCTCGGCGAAGGGAGCACGGGCGAGTCCGTCGCCCGTTAAAATAATGCGAACGAATCGATGGAAAAGAATCCGCGGTGTCCTCCCGAAAAACGAATTGCCACTTTCGTCTGTCCCCGATTGCATATTTCTCCCTCCCGATGTCCATCGACTTTCGGAACGATTCGTGCATCGCGCGACCACCTGACCTTAGCTAACGATCCCGGAAAATCCCGAGGGAGGCGGGCCTCGCGGGGGTGGAAGGTCAGTAAAAGTGTAAAGCCTGGTAGTCAATCGATTCGAAATTGGAACCTCCTCCGCGGAAAATAGGGGAACACAAGGGGAATTCTACTCGCAAGGACGCGAAGAAAGTCTGGATCGAGGGCCAATCGAGACGGACGAAAATGGCGTGGATTGGCTACGAGGAAGATCGATGTGTAGCGGGGCGCTCGCGCGCGCGCGCGTTCCAGTTCTCCCTCTACCGGGTGCAACGATACGATGACCAAAAACGTAGAGGAGACAGAGGCGAGAGATTCGTCCTCTTTCGTGGGATATTTCAACCCAGGCGGATAGATCAACGGGAACGAATTTCTCCTACCCTTTCTCGTTCAAGCGATTTCCACCCCAAGGAAGTCGGCCAGTGGTAACTCGGTCGTTCCTGAAACCGCGTCGGACGGTCTGGCCCGCGGGGAAGCAGAGAGTCGGAAGAGCGTGGCTGCACGGCATATGCGCCATATGCACATAATTACTACGGCCAATCGGGGATTGAAAGCGGTGCAAAGCTTTGTCGTAGCGTCGAAGCTCCAGGGTCTGCTTCGCCCCGTTGGTTCCCTCGCGTGCGTGCGTAAGCGCGCGCGCGCACTTGGCCGTGCAACGGTGGTTCAGTTGGGTATTGATGTTCGTATGCACGGGGAGCGTTGGTAGAGTCTCTTGCGGCACAGCAGTTCGACCGAGAGAGCAGAGAGAATTCGCGCGGGCTCCGGTAGCCCGACAGACACAGGAGACACAGGAGACACAGGAGACACAGGAACGAGACAAGAGGACGAGACACCGAAGGTCCGTCGTGGCCGTAGGATCGAGAAAAACGAGGGGCGAGTCTCATCGGCGAGCCGGAAAAAAATAGCCGAGTTCGAGCGAGGGGGGAGGCTACAGAAGCGAGCTTACATGGCTCCGAAAATTATTCTTTCTTTCCGCCGTCCACGCGCCTGCTGTCCACGTTCGAGCGAGCACCGTCGGTTCCGCCAGCGGACCGTTCTCTCCAAATAATTACGAGCGATTCGAGTTCGATCGGTTCGTCGAGGTCCGTCGGGGATAACGCGAGGAAAATTCGCCGACGATTTCCCTGTCAGTGTATACATGTACGTTCCATCTGCCGCATCTCGCGCGACACGCACGAGAGTATCGGGCTCGACGGTTGACAACTCGGAACGCAAACGATGCTGCCGATTTAGTACGTTCCCGTCGACGGTTCCTACGGTTCGATAATTGCTGTCCGCTCGTGGGCTCTTATGTCACACGTAACCGAAAGAAACACCAGCATCCACGGAAGACGAAGGAGGAGAAAACTAAAAGTGGAGCGGCGCCACGCCGTAAAACGGGAGAGAGGACAAGAAGAACGAGGGCATGTTCCAGGACAATAATCGTAGCAGCAACGTGAAACGTGAGCTTCCTTCGTTTCCTTCGGGTCGTTAAAAGTGATTCTCCAGTGCCTGGACCGCGGTCGCAAATCCTTCGCGATTTTCGTACGCAGTTCCCGCTCGAGAGGCAAGCCGATGTTCACGGTAGACCTGTCAACGGTTTTCTATCGCCCCCTCGTGCCCCTCGTTTTCCCTCGCTCGTGTCGCGATTCCTGCTCGTCGCGTTCGTTTCGTCGCTTCTTTCGAACCGTCTCGCGCTGCTAGAGAGCTGCTAGAGAATACGAATCCGCGGTGAAATAGCGTGCAAATTGAAGGAAAAATTACGTTCCATGCGCGTAACCTCTCCCTCGTACTCAGCCCACGCCGTATCGATTATACTCGCTGCCCGAGACGGAAATTTGAATCGTTGATTCTCAGCCGCGTTAAACGCGAATCAACTAATTCTCTCGTATTTTCGCCGATCTCCTTGAATCGTCGTTACGCACTGCCTCCGTTCTACGCGATCGCATTTCGTTCCACGAATCGTCCCCTTCGCAAACGTCGGCGCGCGTCGACCGTACAATGCCGGAGAACAATAATACTTTCGGCGAAATAAGACAGGCTACGAAGAATTGAGGGATAAAATATCAAACCGTCGGTCTCTCCCTTCTGCTGCGGGCAGAAAAGAGCGCATCCCCGCGCGCGAGCCTCTCGACGTACAGCCGCGACCTTTGTACCAGGCATGCCTTCCGCGTTACCCTAAGTAATGTTTTCTATTCGGAGGAATAATCATTGGAAGTAACGGTGTTTAAGAAAGATATTCTTCTAGGTAAACGTAACGATTAAGATTCTTGTTGGGCCTTTCGTTGAACTGCCGTCGCTGTTCTCGTCGTCGTCTTTGTCATAGTCGACAACGTCGTCAACGTTATCGTGATTGTTGTTACTGTTACTGTTGTTGCCCTAGTTCGCTCCTCTTGCCGATGTTACAGTTCTCCTCGCATCTGTTGCAAGTGGTCAATCGCATCCGGTGATTGTCCTAATACATCTGTATAATTCTCATACGCCGGTCGGTTACCCTGATCGTTGCTGGTCCATAGTGTCGCCAGTGCCAGCTGTATCCAACGACTAAACACAGGGAAAGAGAGAAAAAAGAGTACGATTAATGTTGCCGAAAGCACTCGATACGAGCAAGCGTTGAAACGGAAACGTAATCGGCCCTGTAGGAAGAGAAGGAGCCAACGTAGATCGAGTTATTCGTCCTTCGAGCACGGAGGTCCGAAGTGAAGGATGGTAGTCAAAAACGAGAATCCGAGAAATGGGCACGAGCTGGCTCCGTTGAACGAGGTGCGTCAGGCAGGCCAGAACGTGACAATCGTGGTAACCGGAACGCAAAATGCTGCTGGCAGCCAGGAGACGAAGCAAGAGAGCAGAGCGGAATGGAGCGGCAAGATGCAATTTTTCCTCAGTATTATCGGGTACAGCGTGGGTCTCGGGAATATCTGGAGATTCCCTTACCTGTGCCAACAGAACGGAGGAGGTAAGTGATCCATGTTTCGCGCGAACGCGGAACCATAGCAACGTGGCCTCGCCGAAATTAAAGATCGCGAAAGGAATCGGGCAACAGGAGGGGCCGGGGGGCGGGGTGAGATGCCTCAAACTTCTACCGCAATATATTCCCCGTTCTAAAAATGGTTTCTAAAACGTCGGTTTATTTGGAGCCGTTAGGAGAATCGGCACCGATGTACGCGCCACGTTTCAATGCTATTTTCGATCGCACCGTTCGACGAGCCCTTCGCCGCAAGTCCCAAGGGATTAAAAATATATGTGTATCTGCCCCGCGTGTTTCACGCGCGTCCTCGAAATACCAACGGGAACGTCGCACGGTATCGTCAAATTTCTGTTCGCGGAGGATGCGTCCTATCGGTCCCCTCGCCCTCGCCCTCGCCCTCGCCCTCGCCTTTGCCCCCCCCCCCCCGCTGTCCCACCTCCCCGAAAAAATCCAGAAATACACAGAAACCCGGAGAAACGATAAAATCCTATAATACTCGTCCTTGAACCCGCCACTTCCATGTTTCTATCCACGACCTATACCTCGGTCGCGTAACTCGATTACACGCCGATGCAAACGGCATCGTCGAAACGGAAATATACCTATCGCGAAGGTAAACGATATTGGCCTGCGTGGGTGGATGCGCGAGCCGAGGGTGGCGGGTGCACTGCGAGTGAAATCACGACGTTTACGGGTTACGTCACACGGACGGTGGTTTACGCGACCGCTAAAGCGAACGCCCCCACAAATTTTACCGCGGAAGTTTCCATCGGAGTTGCGAACGACCACGAGCGAACACGGCGAACAAAGAGAGACATCCACTGCGCAGAACGCCAGAAACTGGCCGCGTTCCTCTAGCCGGCCGGCCTTATTAGATATACGCGACGAACGCATATGCAGTTGCACCGAATTCGAGCCTGGACATTCTCAGCTTTCAATGGAAAGTTCCTCGTCGCGGACACGACACCGTTATCGAGGCCGCGGTTCAACCCGACGCCGACGTCCGACGCGCGTTATCGATTTTTACCATTCTATCGGGAGGCACGTAACTATTTCACAGTGCCAACTCGTTTATGAACTATCTACCCCCCCCCCCCTCCCCTCCCTCTCCTGCCCCGGCAGATGTTCGCGCAACCCTTTCGGCGTTTCTCGCGCGAGACCCTTCGCTTTCCCTTCCTCGATCGTTTTTTGTTGCTTTTTTTTTTCAACGGTAGAAGCGTCGCGATGAGAGGAGCGGTACAGCGCGACAAGAATAAGGCTTCAACGAGCGATTCGCAACGATTTGTTTTCGTGTAAAATTCGATTCATCGGCACGACGTATCGAACAGCTGCTGCAGCAATCTATTTAAATGAAGTATCGATATCGCGCCGCGCGTGAGACAGTTAATCAACAATTCAATAAAGAAATAAACGGAAAGATTGTTCAGCGGAGATCGAACGCGTACGTTCCTGCTTACGCGCATAAGTACTCGCATACGCGTCATTCGATCAATACCGAACCAGACACTTCGACTGCGGCCGTCTCGAACCAACCACCGCGAAAAAAAACGGGGAACGAAGGATATTCTCCAAGCGGGGAACGGGAGAGCCAAACGGGAGAGATTAAAAGAGAACGGTTACGCGGTCCTTCGGTAATAAGGGGTAGAGAAATAGGAGCGGAGAGGAGAGAAGGGGCGAAGAATTGGTCGAGGGTAGCTAACGAACCGCATTATTTTATCTGGGAGAAAGAACAGGCAGCGTGCAAGTTCCGTCCTAGACAGAAAGTAAAAGAAACGAGAATAAAGAAAAACGAAAACAGACGGGGAAACCTGATGTTATGCAAGCGACGCTTTTCAGGTGCCTTTCTCATCCCCTTTTTCGTGATGCTAATACTAGAGGGTGTACCCCTCTTTTTAATCGAGCTGGGTCTCGGTCAACGAATGCGACAGGGTGCCCTTGGCGTGTGGAACACGATACATCCATGGCTGGGTGGTATAGGAATAGCATCCTGTATCGTCACTTTCTTCGTGGCGCTTTACTACAACGTCATCATTACCTGGTGCTTCTTCTATCTTTTCAACTCTCTCGAGGTAAGCCCCTTCGTTCTTCGACGAACGTACGATCGATCCGATCGACCTCGCACCGTTGCTATTCCGTCGATCAAAGGCGATTTCCATGGGAGCGATTACGGTGGTTGTTCGTTGATCGTCGGAATACACGGGAACGATTGTGACGGAGACGAGAACGGTTTCAAGATCGTTCGGCTGACGAATACAATTTATGTTTCATGCCGCGCTCGATTAGGCCGTCACTGTTAAGTTCGGCGTAAGTACCTATGGATTTTAATTTTCATTAGCGCGCGCCAGGCCGATGGAAAACGGAAATGGTAGAATGGCACGCGCTGCGCATGCCGTAGTCTCCAGCTGTAATGCGATAGACGCTTTATATACTTTGCGCTTTACAACGGTAGAAATTAATTCGCGTCCAAAATAATCGAATGCAGGATCCGTTACCGTGGGCAAAGTGTCCTGAGGTGAATGGCAAGCCGGTGGAGGAATGCGTGAGGAGTTCGGAAACTGCCTATTTTTGGTACAGAACTACGTTGGACGCGGCACCGTCGTTTGAAGAGGGTCAGAGTCTCAAGTGGTGGATCGTCCTCTGTCTACTACTGAGTTGGACCATCGTCTTCTTTATCGTGATGAAGGGAATACAATCGTCGGGAAAGGTAAAGAGGCATCGAGTATTTTAATTGGTTTTTCTTTTCCTTGCGGATATAGTACGATAGTTAATATACTTTCCTTCACAAAAGACACCCCCCCACCCTCCTCCTCCTCTCCAACTCCTGCTCGTAAATGCGAAAAGTCAGATATACTGTGTCAACGACTTATTTTTTTGCTTGATTTAAAGGTGGTATATTTTACATCCATGTTCCCGTATTTGGTGCTTACTATCTTTTTTATTCGTGGAATAACGTTAAAAGGTGCCAGCGCTGGATTGGCCCACATGTACACGCCAAAGGTAATTGAATGAATATCCAGCTTACGAATGCTGCGGCTATTCGGGGGGAATTTCGCCTCTCACTGTTCTTTTCTTTCTGGATAGATCGAGAAACTATTAGAGCCGACGGTCTGGCTTGACGCAGCCACCCAGGTCTTTTACAGTTTCGGACTAGCGTTTGGTTCGTTGATCGCGTTCGGCTCTTACAACACCCCGGACAACAACTGCGTCCGGGACGTGATCCTGGTTAGCGGTTGTAACGCATTCACCGCTATTTACGCGAGTGTCGTGATATTCGCCATTCTAGGCTTTAAGGCGATGACAAACGTCGATAAGTGCCTCGAGAGGTAGAGAGATTTTTTTGTACAACCTCGTCCCCTAGAACGAGACAGAGATTTCACCGTTAACCGTCCTTCAATTGCATCTAATTTTTCCAGCAACAAAGACTTGCTTGTTCAAAATGGATTTATATCGCACGAGAACATCAGCATGAACGAATACGAACAAGTTGTAAATACGTTAAACGCATCTGCGATGAACTTCACCCTGAAAACGTGCAGTCTCAGCGAACAATTGGACAATGTAAATAGTAACCATACCGGGGAACAATGTTTTATCATGTAAGATCGTTTCCATGTTCAATTTGTGAAAATCATTGCTTAGGCCGCGGAGGGTACGGGGTTGGCTTTCATAGTCTTCACGCAGGCAATAGTCGAGCTACCTGGTGCGCCGTTCTGGTCTTGCATCTTCTTCCTGATGCTCCTGGCGCTCGGTTTGGGCTCCCAGATTGGTATACTAGAAGGCATGCTGTGCGTCATATTCGATATAGATCTGTTCAAGAGGATAAAGAAGCAATACATGACAGGTATTACAGCGTCGGATTTCGCGTTAATAGAATTTCCAGCGACGCTTACCGATCGTCCCCTGTTCGCAGGTGTGGTCTGCACGATTTGCTTCTTCGTTGGATTGATTTTCTGTACCGGCGCCGGGGAATATTGGCTCAAGATGTTCGACAGTTTCGCCGGCACCATTGGCCTCGTGATGGTTGCCCTCATGGAAATGATTTCCGTGGTCTTTGTCTACGGTCACGAAAAGTACGCACGGTTTGCAAATCGGCCCTTGCACCGCAATCAACTTGACAAAATTCTATCCGCCGTTCAAATTTTTCCAGGTTCACGAAAGATATCGAGGAGATGACAGGATACAGACCGGGATGGTACTGGCAATTCACCTGGCGATTCCTCGCCCCCATAATCATGGTTTGCATTCTCCTCTCTAGTATAGCGTCCATGTTCATAAAGAAGCCTCAGTATTCCGCGTGGGACGCGTCGAAGGTATTGGACAAATTTTCCTGCCCCGAATATCGGTGCCAAAATTCTCGATATAACGTGGCCTCGGCACTTTTTTTTTTATCCGCTTCAGGGTATGGCTGTACCAACCCCCTATCCCAGCTGGGTGCTGGCTATCGCGGTCGTCATCATTTGCGCGGGCATCGCGCCAATACCGATTGTATTCCTTTTGAGGCGGTTCCAATGCGTCAAACTGGACGTGGACATTCACCAGGGCAGTATACGACGTATCGATACCACCGTTTCCACCAAAGAGATGATGGGCGACGTCGATGTGAGTGGATTCGAACCATTCTTATACCCGCGATGCGATCCTCTCATCAACATTGATCTCGTCCCTTTTTATCCTTCGACGTCCGATCCGATCAATTATTATACGTACAACCCTATACACGCGTCTGCATTTGTGTTGCTTCCTTCTCGATTTCACCGTAGCTTCTTGCGCGATCACGAAAAAACTCCGTTCCACATTGTCGTCTCAGATAGCGTAAGAGCGTGACGATTTTGCTCTTCGCCCCGTACTTCATTCTTGTCTCCACGTTTCACCGAATCGCTCCTATCGATGAAAACAGTCGTGGCACATTCATATGCTTGTTTAGACAACGTAGAGACATAGTAATCATGGTAGAAGGCTACTTAATTGGCGCACCGAGAGACAGGCTCACGATTAGCGTCACAGGTGCGAGTCGAGGAGGAGTGGTTGCACGCTCGAGGTGCGTCGATTAAGCCTGTACGACCGATGAGCATAAAGATTTACGTTGGACGTACCTGCAGTTATAGGGAAGCGTCCGATCTGTGTGCGGTAACGACGATTAATCGCTTCTTCCGTAGCTAAGTTACACGTGAGTCCGTAGCACGCATACTACCGTTTATGGAATGCTCTTAGCTTTTCTTCACGCGCTTCGCTCTGCCGTCCCCATCGAAAGATCGACCTTCCGGCACGAGGAGACCCTCGTACACGGTGGACACGCGGGGGATGCATCTTGTTCTTCTTAGAAATCTCACGGGTTAGCAAACGTGTGCCAATTACCAAATCGCAAGACCGGACGCCACGTGCGAAAGATAAGGAACGTTGCGTGTTCCTCGAGCATACACGGCAGGGGAGCTTTCTCGCTTCGTATCTCGCTGGCACCGCACTTTCACCGATAAAGTTGAAACACGCCCTAGCTGATTCACGTTTCAAACATCACGCATAGCCGTAGTTGCGATTGTTCGTTCGCGATCCGATCATCGCGGGCAACGGATGGGGCGCAATAAATCGTTGGGATTTCGATTTTTCAGTTGGACGAGTACCACGATCGCCTCGAAGATTTCCCGGAGGAGGACGAAGACGCGAACAGCGACGACGACGAAAACGGCGGGCCGCCCATAACGAAAATTGCCCCAAATAAGTTGCAGGGTAAAACCTTCAAAATGGAAGTGATGGACTTTTAATCGGGTGTCCTAGGCTTGCGGTCTCTTGTTGCGCCGTTTCTACTACGAAGTGCTTGGAAACGAAGGATAATTGAAACTTGTCCCTCTCGAATTTCGTTTCTCAGGAGACGCGTGAAACGATAGGAATTACCCGATCCGAATAGCGAAAGGAGAATTGGGCGAGTGGTGCTTTTCAGAAGCAATATTTACCTTCCGTCGAACATATGACACGCGCTTAGCGTACAAGGCAAATAAAAACGACAGTGAGAGAGAGAGAGAGAGAGAGAGAGAGAGAGAGAGAGAGAAATTTAAAAAGTCTCGGCGTTGCAGAATACATTGCAAAGAGAGAGGCAAATTTTAGTCGCACTCGTAATCATTTCGTCACGCCTTCCTCCACCCCCCCGCCCCCGTCTGTTTTATCAATCGGTTCGTTCCATTCTGTCGGGACGCGGATCATTTCCAATTTGTAACGGCCTGATTATCGTGCAATGATTACTTTCAGTCGGATTATTTCATTTGATTCCACGTGAAATCGGAGCTGCAGAGCAAAAAGCCGAATTACGCGCGAACCCTTACGGCCTCGTTGTTAAATTTAGATATCCGACGTGAAGGAACGAATAGCATTGGCGTTAGTCTCTCCGACCTTCGCGTTTTTAGAAAGAGTGCCGTCTGCTTTTGATGGATCGAACGATAGTGTGCGACACCTCGTCGATCTGAATTTCGGGTAAACCGTAACCGATGCTTCGACGACAGGTCGTTTAGAATCAATCGAATGTTCCGACGAAGGTTCGTCGAATAAAAAGAAACTGATACCTTCGTGGCGTGCAGATGTATTTATTGTGTAGTGCGTTTAAACGACTACTTCGTCTTTCCATTGTTGATCGATTTCTAAATGGTACCTACGTTCCTACTGCTTCCATACCTCAGGGTTGAGAACAAAGAAAACGAAACAGTTACAATTGTCAAAATGTTACATATTATAATACGCCTACTCGCCTACATAGCGCCGTACGAGTAGGTAATAGAATATAGACGGTATCTCTTCGTCAGTTTCGAACTACGCGCATACTTCCAATTCGCTGCGAACCCGATCACTTAACGCAAAAGATAGACCGCGATGTTACGTGAAATTTGGCCGTCTCCGGGGCAGGATTGTCGAGGACGAGTCGAGGAATCTTCATGATTGTACTTAAAGGAATAAAGAAGGACAACCGGAGGCAAGGAGAAAACGGAACGAGGGCGGAGAATTTCTTCCCGACGATTCGTGTCCTCGTTGAAATTCAATATTTCAGTTCGACCGACGGCGACGCGTCGGTCGCGCGTTCGTTCCTCGAAACGCGAGGAAACGCGAGATTATGAAAACGCGCAGGCTCGCGATAATCGCGCGTACCTGCTTGAACATCTCGCTCCGCTCAGTTTCTACATTGGTTACGTTATCACCGCGCAAGAAAATAAGAATCCCGCAAAAACCTAGGGCAGTTATCTTTCCGTCGAGCGGTGTACCAATCGCTCGGCAAGGTCTACACACCTGCTCGCTGGAGAACATCGATAGCGATGCCGACACGCGGAACGCTATCGATATACGATACATCGTATCGCGCCGGCGATGCTCGAAATGCTATATTTTTTAGCAGCGCGAGCGTTGATTTTCAGATTACCCCGGAAAACGTGTGCCCCGTACCCTCCCCTCATTTCCGTTCTTCTGTTTTTTCCACTTCACACCGGAGCATGACCGTTACTGCGTTCGTAGATATTAAATATAGATCGTACATAGGGTATATTGTATACGCAAGTATCCAAAACGTTTAAATAAAAGCTTATTTATTGCCGAGTACACGATGCCACGGTGTCTATCGACTTTTCCCTCGCTCTTACCTCGCGTCTTCGATCACGCCGTGTGTCCCACTTTGTCAATGTCAGTGCCGCGTCCGGCACATAACCCACCGGAAGCAACAAGAAAAACTACGTAATACAAGATCGAGCAAAATACATACTCAAAAATCGAGTCGAAAAGTGTACGTACGGGATACGTCGGGTTAGATAACGCCCGGTGACTCAATTGTATTTGAATAATGATAATTTCGAACGTTCTCATGTACAGGGCGTTAACAAAGAGGGTTGCTAAATATGACTGAGGAAAAGACTACTTATTGACAGTGAACGCACAGTTATTCGCTTTATTATTCGCACCCCACCTGTCTTTGTGTCCTACGTTTCGAATCAACTGCGTAACGCGACAATATTTACTTTATATCATACCGCAGTCGATCCGTCAATTAACGAACGATAATTCTTCTTGCTTCGCGTGCACGACTGTCTGAATTATTTTAAAGGGTCGCAAACGTGGGCAACTGTCGCGTCGCAATAATATTCGAGCACCGAGCAAAATTCAACGGTTTGCTTACAACTATCAATTTATTATCGAACAGCCGTATCTTGAAAAACTTGTAGCAAAGATGTTGACGTATCAGAAATATATTTTTTATATAGACAATATTTACGATCTTTTCTTCTGATTTTTATACAACGTTTCGCTGCAAACGGTGCCTGGTATTTAAATCACTTATTAACGCACTTAAAGCACTTCACTCCCGATCGTTTGCTAGCATTTGTATAAAAATGCTTCTATGTTAATTACATTACGAGACACCGTAATAGCCGGCATCGTATTAAATACTGTTTATCCAATTGTCCTATGAAATATTTACCCGATCTCTGGATATCCACTGCAATAATATTGCAATTGCTATTGCATGCAAATTTTTAGACGTAACTGTATAAAAAAAATTGGCGATCAATTACACAAGATCTTGTCTACCATAATTGATCGCCATTTTTTTTTATATATTTGCGTCTAAAAGATTTGCATGCTTGAAATATCGTTCTTTTTGTTACCTCTAATCCCTTTATACCGTTATACATGCTGTCCCTAAAATGGCGTGGAATATTTATGTATGATTCGCGTAAACGAATGAATATTTATTAAGGACATGTTTCAGGAAAATAGATGTAGAATAGAATTCTCGTTTTATTTCCGTATCATTATTCGTACGTTAAACGAATGTACCTGTGTAATCGTGCCTTCTACCGCGGCGCGATAAACAGCACTATATATTGTGCAACAAATATTTCTTTTAAAACTATGCAGCCATATTGCGTATACTATAAATGTAAATGTACATATATCTTGGACACGTCAACATTCCTGGAATATTCTCTTGCACGCATTAAAGTGAAAAACTGTATTATGACTTTCCATTTCAGTAATGTAAGCAGTTCACCGTTTTCGGCACCGAAGCCGGTATCAACACCCCAGTGATGTATAAAATGCACATCCGCCATGCAGTTCGGCCTCAGGTTGCTTGGAGGACAGAGGCATTAAACTTTTGTACGAAACGAAATGTTTGCACCCTTCTACAACTTAGAGACCATTTTTATAAACATTGACGAGAAGATAACGGTAATACAAACTTGGTTCAGAAATTTCTGTTGCTAAAACGGATAATTGATTTTTCAATGCATGTCTATCGAGGTTCATTACACGGTTTAATGTTTTCCGCACATTTTCAAATATAGATGTCCTTTCTCTTTAATAGCATGTATAATCAACGCACAGAGAAGGAGAATTTAGAAGTGCAATAAAAGTTTTAACGGTGACATCAGCGTATAGACAGTAACTTATCACGGTAAGTAATACATGAAAGATAATGTGGCCTGGCTATCCGTACGATACGCGCGTACACTTAATTTTAAAAGATCAGTCGATCACCGATCGTCGGGGCCTTACGAACTTCTGCTCTCTATTCGCCACCAGTTCACCTACGATTTGCACAGTTTCACGTACGCGTACATTTTTTTCCAAAACGATAAGAAATGTGCGATTACGAAAAGCCACCTGGCTCAACCGGTTCAATGGCGAAACGCGAGGACTGTACCTGCGACGTGCGCAACCGAACCGGAAGAACGAAGATCGCAAAACGATCGACGGAAGAGGAGGAGGACGATAAGTTTGTAGTTAGTTATCAAAATCAATTCTACGACATACACGAATTTCTACACTATCACCCCGGTGGGAAAAAGGTCCTAAGTTATTTTAAAAATCGAAGCTTAGATAAAGCGTTAAATGAGAATCCTCACTCGAAGGCGGCGTTTCACCTGTTGGAAGACTTCACATTGAACAATCAAGAAAAGTATCAGGAATATGAAGTGAGTTCAAAGGCAAATCTTAGTGGAGGGACGTGTTGTTACCGTCACATTATAGTTCTAAATCAAAGCCCAGTGAATGTAGAAAAAAGAATTAATTGTGGTTTTTGACTGACGATTTAGATTGATCGAAACGTTTCTAGGACCTGATCGATTGGAACGGAGCTATTTTGCGTCAAGTAGGGTCATTAGGTGACCAATATTGGGAGTGGGTCAATTTGCCGGTGAATCGACCAATTCGCCTTTTCCAATCAGATTTCCTGGAGATCTTATCAATTACCCCTTGGTATCTAATCCCGATTGTATGGATTCCGGTGTTTATCTACTTCCTTTATTCGGGATGGATGCGCATTGCCGGCGACATTACTCGTAATATATTTTATACCCAGAAATTTACGCACATCTCTATCGTATAAATGAGACATTATATAAATATGACATTTACATGAATGCATTATCAGTTGAAAGCTTGTGCCGCGCAATATATCATTACTTCATGTAGAATAACGACAACTTAATGTTCACTGAAATTTATAGAAAAGACCTTGTTCGAAGCTTTGATCTTTTATGTACTCGGTATATTGATATGGAGTATATCAGAATACGTTCTTCATCGTAAAGTTTTTCACTTTCAACCACCTGCTACCTCGAAACTACTAATATCTCTGCATTTTATACTTCATGGCATTCATCACAAGGTAAAATATTTAATGAACATGCGTCGTGAAATTTCTTCTCCTATTAAAAATTATCGCGCGACAATTCCTTTTCCGATTCTTAGGCACCATTTGACGATAGAAGATTGGTATTCCCCCCCATCCCAGGTTTATTAGTAGCGATACTAATACGGCGTATTTATGGAACAGTGTTTCCCGGAATGATGATCGATTTTATTGCCGCAGGTACAACTACAGGTACTGTTACCGTTATTTTTATATCTAATAATTCTGTAATAAATATGAAGAATGTTACATAGCTATACCTCGGATTACAGGGTACATTTGCTACGACTTAATACATTACTATTTACATTACGGTGCGCCGAAAACTGGATCATACTTTTACCTATTGAAAAGGAATCATAATTACCATCATTTCGTACACCATGATTTAGGTAAGGCCTTCTACTATTTACGATATTATTAGGTAAATCGATTACAAATTAAAACCCGGCCCTTTAGGTTTTGGTGTCTGTAGTAAGCTGTGGGATTATGCATTTGGAACGAGTATTTTTTTACGACCATTAACGAAACCGATTGAATGGTGAATCGAAATACCAAATATTGCACACGGACAGTACAAACGAAGTCAATTGCAATTTACGATCGATCGCACGATGGTAAATATATTTTAAGTACAAAAGAGGAACAAAATAGTCAAGGTGTTTTACAAAGAAGCGGATAAGATCTTAACGAGAAGAAAGCTCTTACTATGCATCACAATAAGCACTCCGGAGAAATCGATTTTAAGTACATAATTGCCTTCAATCTACACGGATTCTTCTATTTTATATAAATAACTTGAGCATGTACCAAATAAATAAACCAATGTCAATGGGTACAGATGTACCATTAAAATTAGTAAGAAAAGTAAGTTACCAAGTTACAAATAAATGTCATTAAGGTCCTTCGACTCTGATATTTTTTCTGCCCATACTTAATTGTGGGAATGTGCTCTTATTTGTAGGAGGATTTAATCTGGAGGACAGATGAACAAACGCTTCGAATAAACTTGGCCTGTCCATGACATTTACTTCGTAATGTTTAAGTTTCTCTCTAGTACACCAATTTCCAGCCTTATTTGCTGTATTCTCTAAACTATGAGATTCTTCTTCAGTCTTAGTTCTGTTTCCAACAACGATCACAGTTATTTCCTTTTTATCTTTATTCTTGTCGATGTCCTTTTTCAATGGGAAAAGTACATCCAAGGATTCTGGTTTGGCCGTGTCGTAAACTAAGACATATCCATCGGCAAAACCGAGATAATGTCGCGGAAGCTGTTGATTATTTGCATTACTCTGAATTGATTCCAATCCTGCTGTGTCGTAGAATCGTACTTTTTCTTTAGTCCCGCGATCCGTTTCGATATTTGCAACATAAATATCTTCGATCGTGGGATGAATTTCCTATATTAAAAAATATAATTGATATAGATTGCGTATAATATTGTGTTAATTTCATTTGTCAATTGCTCCATTGTGTAGAATTAAGAACTTGTGTGCGGTATGGAAAGATACGATCGAGCAAGTTTTAATCAAACATAACCTAAATTCTTACAGTTTTGACATTGACATTTCCGTAAATAAGTTGCTCCAACAACGCCGTTTTTCCAACGCCTTTCATCCCACAAACAACTACTTTTGTGGTTTTTCCCATGTTCAACTCTTCGTTTAAGTTACTCGGTTTCTTATATTAAACGTTCAAACTTTCATACCAGTTATTAAATAAAATAACTAGCTATTGAAAGAAGACATTTGGTCCAGTAAAAAAATGACCACTACTTTTCTAGGGAAAATGTGTACATACTACCGGAGAGGATAGCTCTCAGGTATTCATGAAATATGCATGCATCCTCCTTTAGAATCATTTTCTGTACACCGAATAAATATTAGTAATAAATATATATTTTATTTCATTTAAAAATACTTTTGAGAATTGACAAATGTAACAATAAACATGTTCTGCAATACTATATATAGTTTTTTAAAATGGTTACACCCCATATATTACAAGATTATCTTTCATTAAAAATCTCAATTACATAAAATGTATAACAATAAATATCTGCAAATCGTTTACAATGGAATGATTAAAATAATGTTCTTTGTTACAAACGATACTGTAGATAGCATCTATACTATTTAAAAGAAATTTGCAGATTATCGTATGTTTCTCAGTAAAATGTTTTCATTTTCTCATTTTTGAATCAATGAACTTTTACCATTGCAAATATGTTTATAGATATTATACATATGCCGTCTTATCTATCAGTCCACATAATACAGATTTTCTATTTTTTATGATATAATGTATTGCCTTTTCAATCACTAAAAATAGTTTGTACCTCAATATGTATGTATCTTAAACCATTTTTCTATTCCTGCTTAACTTTTCAGTGTTCCAATTTTGTAATTGCATCCAGCCATTGTCTCGAATTGCAATAATGATAAATTACATGTGTAATAAATCATATGTATTAAGGTTTTGTGCATCTCCAATTCATTTAAAAGTCAATTAAGAGCAGACATCTTTCCAAGAAGTCTGACATTTTCACAAAATAATAGACGAACCAAAGTGCATCTTTATCTGAGATTCAATCAGTACCACGTTATTTGCATCACGTGGAACTTATCGCAACTTATGATTTAACTGCTTGCTTTGCCTGTTCTTCAGATTTCGCATCTTCGGCCAGGAGAGCATTCAAATCTATGTCTTGAAAGTTCACGGAATGTTGACTAGAACCTAAAAGGACATACAAAATATACATAACACGTGTATACATAATTACAATATAAACGTACCAGCGTGCGCAAGGAAAAGATCTTTTAAAAATCCTAATTCTTTTGTTAGCATTTTAATTTTTTCTTCTAGCAACTCGTTCTCCGTTTTCAACTGATTCACACGTTCCAAAGTTTGTTGCGTACGCAACTTGCTCTTCACTCTGGAACGCTTTACAGCCTACAGAAACATGAAATGATAAGGCGGACGAACACAATATAACTGGCTTATAATTATTTACCTGATTATTCCTATCCCTCCGTTTCCTATAATCTTCATCATCTTCTTCCTCAGAATATTGCCTTTTCTTTTTGTTTCCAGATGAACTGTTTTCTTTATTTTTTGGCGCCATCTGTAATCGAATTATACAGATAAGTACATATATGTAGTCCAACAACGGAAAGAAGTTTCATTTATAAATGCTAAGTAGTTGCAACGTAAACCTTTTTAAAGCATTGCTAACTGCTAATATATTGTTCGTTGAAAAAATTGATGCCAGCAAACAGTAGCATAAGCATCGCTTGAACTATGCTTTCACAAAATACGCACGATAATTTATTTCACAAATAAAACATATTAATTTACATCACAAATCAGGCATGATAATTTCCATCAATATAAATGTACAACCTCTCAAGTCGTATGCAACTACTTTTTGTATGCAGTGTCCATGTGGTAAACTTGAATAATGTATATGTATACGTCACTGCACGAATGCATATGAAATTGTATGGCGTGCAAGTTCGAGTCAATGTTTTTAGTAAACATAGTAAGGTCTCAATTTCGACATTAATCGTAAGCACTACCATGCGATAAAAGATGTCGCATTGATTACATATTAATGTTTACTTACTTTTTAGGCTTCATGCAAACTGAATGTCACTTGAAAAACTTCAAAACAGACACTTTTATCGTGTACAGTCAACTATGCGTTCCTCCGTTACACTCAATTCGGATACGTCAGACAGATGATGCAATGCCACCGACGAGATATAGAAATAGACAAATCAGCCAATGTATTTTCTCGGCCCAGGTTCCCGAGAACACGAGAACCCCATACCATTTCTGTGTCACTCACAATGTTACCAACAGATTACAGAAAACGATGTTAGCGTTCTCTATCGTAAACATTACAAATAAACAATTTTAAAAATATGGTTTCCTTCTATGCCACAATACACACCGGCTGCAGGGCAGAAGGGGCAAAAAGTAATCAAACGTTACGTTTGTAATGTTACGCATAGAAGAAAAAAAATCGCAGCCTATTTGCTCGACGCTGTTATCATAGATGTAACAATTGTATCACAAAAGAATAAGTGATCAAATTGGTAAATGTATGATGAATAACATCGATTGTCCAGGTCTCACCACGAGGAGGTTGTTGCGAATGGAGACCCGCGCTGCCCTAACCGCGCTCCAACCACCATCTATTTACACAAATGATTATATACAAAATAAACGCTACATCCTTCTGATGTACATTTGCAGCAACTCGCCTTCCAAAGACAATGGGAGGGAGCATTAAAATGAATGATTTGCAACCTGAAACAGATCAAAGTTCATAAGAATTTAGTGATATTTCTTATGGATAATAGTACGATTTTTCTATCATTTCCTTTCAATCATATGATTTTCTTTTTATATGATCTATTTATATGATCCATACAGCATCACTTTTGAGCCTCCGATTACTTAGGTATTGCAATGTACTTGGGGTAGTACTCTATTACATTGACATCTTCTTTAACTTAGTAATTCTGTAACAAACTTATTTATGAGATTAGTAATTGTGAAAGAATAGTACAGTAGTACAAAGGGAGCATATTCTGCCAAAGTGCAAATACACTGAACAATAATTATGAATTACAAATACAAATATTTACACGAATACTAAGACGATACAACTCGTTTTCAGTGCTAATAAAAAGGTGAGAGGCAAAAGAGAATAATAAATAGCCAGAGAGGCATTCTACTATGAATTATCGTCCACTTGTTATGAACCCGATTGAAAACCGTAAGTGGATTATCTCTTTTTCTCGCAACACTAAATTACTGCATTACTTGCAAATTCAATCGCGTATGGTGCTCCATTATCTTTAGTATAGTATTCCGTATATATTTAAAAAAATATTAATTCACTGCACCCATCATATTTAATTCGCAACACTAATAACGAAAAAGTCATGGTAGTCGCGTCCAAGATTACCATCGAAGCAATCAGCTTCTGCAGCTTTAATGGCTGCCTTTGGTGACTCGGTAACCTATTCGGACATTTCATTGTGTTCGCAATACTACTTCAAAATCGCGATCATTTATCATCGCAACACTACTTCAAAATCGCGATCATTTATCATCGCAACACTATATGAAAATCTCAGAAAATTATTCGCGATGGAGAAATATTGCAGCACTGTAAATGCTGATTAAAATCTGTGGAGAAAAGGGACGCGAAAATTATTATCGCATCGCTAAAAGCAAGTACATATCGCAAGTATAATTTAATACAAAAGTAACACTAATTCAATCCGCAATCTTTAATAATTCGCAACTCTAATGCAAACCGTATTCAATCGTACGTGACGCTAATAAAAATCGCGATTTGTCCAATACGATGACGATGGGGCAAGCAATAGCGCTGGCCAAACGATAAACTACAACTACAGTATACAAAAGCGAGCATAGTGACAAAATAGTAACAAAGAATGGCCCTCCATCCAAAGGATGCAGAGCCATTGGTAGTTGCCCTCTTGAGAGACAGTTTGTCGGGCCTCTTCGGCATTTAGCCTCTTCTTTCTTTCGGGCGCAATGCCCGCTGAAACTTAGTCTAGGCTCGAGGCTCTATTCGATAAAGAAAACAAAAAAATAACATAAAAATCTAACCGCGTAGCTAAACGGAACACACATGGACGAATCACGACTAAATACAATCGTAAAAATTGCGATTACGGAAAATCGTAAAGATTGCGATTAAAATTGTAATCGATCTTCGCCTACACGCGCAGCCTCGAGCATAACGTCACGTTCGTTTCGAAGCCAAATCGCGACCACGACCGCGAAAAATTCGAGAAATCGATAGGCAAAGCCAGAGGCGAACGCATTTTCGTTCGCGCCACAGCTTCACCGTCGACTTTTCAAATTAGATTTCCTGAAACAGGTTGAACACGCGAAATGTTGCCTACCCGACCAGAGACTGTGTCAACCTGCCCGGCCCTACCTACTTATGTCTATCAGTCACACCAGCAGGTATGCTACCTGTCCTACCTACCTCTATATTTAAAAAATGGCAAAGCATTCACACAAACACACCTCATTCCACGATTCTCAATCAAACACTCGGGTGCAAGAGCCTACACTAGAGAGACGTCCCGGGACGCCCCCGACACCCGAGCTTGGCATACGATCGTTCACACTCTAAGGGTACGTACCAATTCCTGAAATCGGCTGACAAAGGCTAGCGACCATTGCGTAAAGATGCGTAAAAGAATATGCTTGTGCATTTCTTTCGTATAAAATATTACTAAGTATACTTGGTTCGTATAGTACTCTATTATTTGTCATATTTTCATAATTCGTTATGGTACTCAATGCATTTTTGTAATTGTTTATAATTTGTTATCAAATTCCCGAGCCGACGCAATTCCACGGCCTAACCACACACAACGTGGAAAATACGTCGTGCACGGTACACTAGCAACTGTCAGCCGCCAAACATTGTTATAAATTTAAAAAGCATATAATCATCGTGCCCATTGTCTTTCCCTCACCCAAGTAGCACCTGGGCACGTGAGTGAGTTCCTGACAATGAACACGGAAGGGGTTAAACCTGAAAATCCTGATCTAAAAACAAGATTAGTACACGTAAAATTGCAATAGCTAGTAGTATATTTTATTTTCAATTCTGTCAAAAAGACTCGACTTTGTAATTTATGAAATATCAATAAAAAATTGAAAGCGTCAGGGAAATAATTTATTTATTAAGAGAAATTACTGTTATTGAAACTGAATTTACTATAATAAGTAATGCAACTAAATATTTACTTGAAAATTACACAAAATATTAAATAAGCCTTAGGTGATTCCTTAATCGAAGTAAATTGTTCAAGATAGCTACTCCGATTTAAAAATCTACCCGTATACAAAGTGCCTTCTTGTACATAATGTGAAATTTTCATATGAAAATTAATATTAAATGCTATCATTGGCTAGGCATATTTGATGCTGATTTGAATATACGTATGGGTATATTTATTTATTTCAATGCATGATTACTACAATCATAAAACACTTGCAGTAACGAAGTCGGAGGGTATCCGACTTCTGCACTGCTTAACAGTGATAACAAATTTCACTTGATTATAAATGCAATTATAAAATTAGTATACAAGGTCCTCAGTATATATACATTTGTTCAACGTATTTATTAATGTCGTAATATGTTTTTATGAAAATAGAGGAAACTACGTGAACAGTGCTTATTTGACCAAATATTTATTTGAGTAAGAAATATTTCTATGGTTCTTAATTTTTTTATATTAAAAAACGCGGAGTACAAGAAGGCAGATCTATCCTCGTATAAGAAATAATACATAAGAAAATAATGATGGTCACTATGCCCGCAAAACTATTAAAAAATACAACCAGTCACCCGTGCCGGTTCGGACCAATCGCCCTACGGCATGATTGGGGACCGGAGGAACCAAAACGCATGCGACTCACCAACTCGTTGATAGCAAAAATAGACCAAGTACTCGTGGACGTCGATCAGGAGCGTCACCGAGGCAGCTCCATTCAGTCAAAGCGCCAGTAAGTATGCAATCTGTAACTAAACAATATAGCAAAGAAGATTAAAATCTGCTGTTGAATCTGCAGAATTTAGTTCTTCACAGAAAACTGGGAATTGTTTCAAAGCTACTTACATTTCCCACTTTACCAGTGTCGCATACAACACCCCCTTCAGTGACGCACTGACTCTACTTCCGATGGCGAATATAAGAAAAAAATAAAAATAAAAGACTATTGGCTTACTCTATTTCGTCTAATCCACTCTCTCCATACTCCTGAAACAAAGAGTAACAAAGAAATGAAACAAGTGCACGAAGGTAATGATAATCACTGAGATTTCTCCCGTACGTTTCGTTAGCTCGGCGTCAAGTGGTAGAATGACAACCCCCGCAACCGTCCTTTACCCATTGGCTATGTTAAACGCCCGACTAAAGCCCATGACGACTTTTGTTTACGATCGCCGGTATTTCCGAGAAATCTTTCGACGTATACGTTACTTCGTAAGTATATTTTTTTGTTTTGCGATAAAATTGCCGCGATTTCCGAGAAAAAGCAAGCTTCCTGACTACCGGCAGAAACAGTAAACAAATAGACGAAAACAACTGCTTGCATTATGTTATTACTTATCTACAACCTGACTCTACATTACACAAGCTTTATACGTGGTATGAATTATCATTTAATAGGGATATATTGCCAAAATTCGACTTATTTCTAGTAGAAATTTGAGAAACGCTTACCTGTCAACCAGATCGTTTCACGCTTGAACATGGATCGCCGCCATTACGCTGCGCATTCCCGCTCGTCAGCGTCACATTCGCGCCAATTCTGATTCGAATTTTCAAGCAAGCAAATGAGACGCCATTGAACAGAATCCAACTGGAATTGGAGATTGTGTTAAGAATCACCAATGTTATAATAATATTGCTACAAACTGCAGAATATATTGCAAGATAATGGAATTCAGAGCTGAAATACGTATACGCATACGTAAATGATGATACGTATGTATATGCATATTCGAATCCAATTGAAAATGCACGCCGCGTGGTGTGATACCGTTCACTGCACAATATTTTCTTAATTTCTTGCAAAATATTTATTAATATTAACAAAGAAACTACAGAAATCTTGGCAGACAGGGAAATGAAAGCAATGAGTATATCATTTTGTGTTTTCGAGAATATATTAGACTATGTGACATACCTTAATTTAACGGACACTCTGAACACGTCTAATCACTACGAGATCCGTTGGGCGAAAGAGAAAGATTTTCGAAATGGACTGCGCTAATTGGCTGGTAACTAGGTGGGTGGTGGGGGAAGAGCGGCCGATGTTTCATGAATATCGTGTCCCCGCCAATGGAACGAAACTGAAATTGGAGATAAATGCATTAAAAATCGCCAATACTGTAATAATTTTGCTCAAAAATGTAGAATATATTGCAAGGAAGTGCACGAAAGTAATGATAACTGTCATATAGTAAAGCATTAATTTATCTCGAATTCTATAGCAAACGCGCGTATTCGAGTTGTAAACGTACAGGTACGTTTACGACACAATTGTACATCGTACAAGATTTATACGTGGGACGAATATTAATTTGATCGAGATATGTTACTAGTATTTGTATAACTCTACTTATGTCTAGAAGATATTTGAATAATTCTTACCTGTCAACCAGATCGTTCGACACTTCGGCATGGCTTGACGCCATTATGCTTTTACGCATTCCCGCCTGTCAGCGCCGCGTTCCCGCCAATTCTGATTCGATTTTCAAAGCAAGCGAAAGAAACGTTCTATAACGCCAAGTTATAGAACACAATTAAATATTCATTTCATTTTTCGTCTGAGGGTAAAAGCACATACGAGGTATATGTAAGACCTAACGTGCAATGTAAATTGTTATAACATAATTTATACAAACTTATACTTTATAATGTAATTTATACATAGCTTATGCAAGTATTGTTAAACGAAAAACCTTTCCAAATTATATTACTAAATAGCATTGAGCAAATAACTACGTGTTTGAAATTATTTTATTCCATCTTAATCCGTATTTACTGCTTGTTAATACTATCATTCGTAGTCAAAAGTAACATTTATTATTTGCAAGTGATTTTCTTTTCTTATTCTTTTCTACTTTTCTCTTTGTTAGAGGGAAACACAGGGGGATGTAATCGTTGGAAAATTGCAAGATATTCATTATTATTGTACATAATGGTCGAACATTTTCAAAATAATATTGAAACGCAAATAATCTTAAAAAAATGTATGATAATTTCGGTAAATACTGCCGTAAAATTTGGAAACAATTTGGTTTTATTATTCAGTCACTGTCAGAACCACTTTCACCACTGCCACTGCCAGATCCGCTTCCACTACCGCTGGCTGATCTTGATCTTGAACGAGACCTCGACTTTGATCTAGACTTAGAACTTGATGGCGATTCAGATCTAGATTTAACTGGTGATCCCGAACGAGATCTTGAGCCTGACTTTGATCGTGATCGTGATTTAGAAGAGTTTCTAGATTGTGGGCTACCGGATCTTGATCTCGATTTGCTGCGCGATCTGGGAGGAGACTGCGATTCTGAGCGTGAACGAGAAACCGATCTCGATTTTGACGGTGATGCAGAACGCGATTTCGACCTAGAAACAGATTTTGAACGAGAACGCGATTTTCTGCTGGACGCAGGAGAAGACGCTCTCGATGATGCTCTGGACTCGGCTTCGTTTTCCGTTCCTTCTATAGTGGAAAGAAATCATGGAAGAATTATGTTGAAGTACATATGAAATTGTACCATTATCAAGATTGTATAGTTTTATACTACTGACCTCGTTCTTCTGCTTTCTCAGTTTCTTGTTGTTGTTCCTCCTCCTCTTCCTCCTCTTCCTCCTCTTCTTCATCTTCTTCTCCCGGCGGTTCCAATTGCTTTTCTCTATATCTTTGCATTTTAAATTCATTGGCGTTAAGCGGTCGATGTCTGACTATGAGCCTTGTGTTATTCGGCTGCTGACCAGCTTTTTGACGACGTTTACTAAGGCGTACTCGTGTTTCCAGTTCATTATAATACACCTGTAATATAAACAATGAAATTATATTTGTTACATCAATTTTATATTATGTGTTGCATTTTAAAACGTACTCCATCTGGTCTCATAACCAGGAAATAATTTTCTTCGTATCCTTTGGAAGCTTTACTTTTAACGTTCCAGTTATATTCCCTAGCCATTTTATATTCATATTCTTCGTCATCCGCATAGTCAATACCAGCTGTAAAGTCTCTTCTACGTTTTTCCAGTGTTTCATCCAAGGGCAAAAAGTATGCCACGAATTGTTCACCACTTTCATCCATTACACCACTAGAACAATATGTGAGCTTTAGTATTTTATACAATAATCGCAAATATATAGTATAATATTGAAAGTAGAAAATGTACCGAATCATAGCTTGAGACATTTCTTCAATTTGAGCTGGCACTGATCGGCCAGTAGGAGCCGGATCTGAATCGAATATAACTTGGGCACAAGGATATTTCCAAAGCTAAAAAGGAACAGCAAGAATATGACTAAACAATTTTAATATTTTCATGAAATATAGAAATGCAAATACCTTGAAATCTGGAAACACCGGCAAAATCTCCACAGGTACTACGTTAGGTTTACTGTAGTGTCTTTCAATTGACTTCTTATTATCCACAAATGTTTTTTCAATAGCTTTTATTTGACTCTCACGATCCATATACAGCGTTTCTTCCTATAAACATGGATGCATAAACATTGTTCTATATCGCTAAAGTAAAGAGAATGAAGATCCAATATTCAATATATTAGCGTTGAGACTCACTTTGAAGTTCTTCTTGATGCTATAACCAACTTTTGCTTCCACTTTATCCACAGTTTGTGGTTGAAATCTGGTTTGTTCCGTGGAAATATATTCGGTACGTCTGAGCCAAGACACACTTCTGGCATGGTGTCTAGATCTTTTAGAATCTTGCGGAGTAAGTACATCCTCTTCTAATAGCTTTTCATCTGCAGGATCTAGCTGGGCATTGAGATCGCCAGCGTATGTATCTTTATTTATAAGGTCAATCTCTACACCTAAATCATGTTCTGTCAGTACTTCGTACTTATAATTACGTTCCAGTGAAGTTGGATTATATTGAATAAATCTATAAGTGTCATACAATTATACATTATTTACTGTATCAGAGTACTGATATTTACGTATGTAATACTCACCGCGTGGATTCAAAGGGATATGTAATAAATTTTGGGTCGAACGGTATATCAGGCAACGTATTGCAGTACTTTACCCTACATATCAACTCAGATCTGGAATAAAATTAACGAGATAAACGTATAAGATGTCTCTAGCAGAAACAACAGGTTATAATGTACTTTTTCCATTTAAACTAATTCGTACCTTTTCTCTGCTGGCCTGGCAGTGCGCTTGTCCCTTTCAGTTGTACTGCCATTAGTCTGAATTGTGGGAGCCATTACTCTTTACTAAATAAAACTTAACAATATTTTACATATTACAAGAATACATCATTCGAATTAGCAAATAGGTCCTAAAGCGCAAGCCACACTTTGTATACCAAAGTTTGTACAACGCCATCTGCTGCAGCATACGTATGTATGATATTTAAATCCAAAGCACCACACAGTAGTGCCCGCGAAACTGTCAGACTATTTTGCCCGGTTAGCTGACGCGGGTTATCCCCACCAGTTTAGGATACTATGTAGTTCGATGAAGCGAGTGCATTATCGGCGATAATTTTTCTTATATTTCTTGCTTGACGATTGTATATGTAATTATTGTTGTCACATTGTTAAAGGTTTTTCCATGAATAGAGTGGTCCAAACTCTGCGTCAATGTAGCTGAAATTGTTGCATTCATTTTTAAAACTTAACAAAACATAATTAAATTATTCTGTTTATTACAAAACTGATGGTAATCAAATATTAAAACGTTTTACTACTATATATTTATATGTACAGTGGATTCCGGTTAATTGGGACGCCGTTTATTAAGCGGAACCGCCGTTTATTTGGGACAGATACTGAAGAACGGAAACAAAAACTATTGGTTTTGGCTGCTTATAGAAATTCGCTTTTTCGGAAAAATTAGTTCAACCCCAATGTGTCCCAATTAACCGGAATCCACTGTATTGCGAGCTTAGTACGCAGGCGTTCATTCAACCACAATATTGATTTGAATGCGCAATATCACATAACGATAGTCTCATTTGGAAATGCGGACATTGCTGTCGCTGACTTGATACGGTGCTCCGTATAATAAAGTAATAGTTGTAGAGTTTACCATAGTGAAGGAAAAGACGTGTAAAAGGAACGAGATTAAGAAATATGGTTGGACCAAACATCTCCTTGTGACTAACCGTTCCGGAAGGTGGGACAACTACACAAAGCGCATCGTTTAGGACACCTTCCGACCACGAGCGTGTAAATCCGGAACTCGCAACGCTTTGCAAAGTAAAGCTGATAACAAATCTTTGTCACGTAAAAATATAACATACTTAGTAGCGAAGAAAGTACGAAGATCCAATTTTATTAAACGGAAGCAATAAGGAAGCATGTAGTACGGTCGATGTAATAATGTAATGATTTTGAAGCTACCGCTAAGCTTCAAATTTATGGCGCGTAAAAA
The DNA here is from genome assembly GCA_948146005.1 of Nomada fucata. NCBI lineage: Eukaryota > Metazoa > Arthropoda > Insecta > Hymenoptera > Apidae > Nomada > Nomada fucata. The sequence continues at coordinate 1,104,904 of OX411282.1, forward strand.
TATAATTGTATCTTAGTTTCTTGAAGTTATAAAATCCAAAATTAAATCAACTGATTATTTCGCGTTAAGAACACACTATTTCAATTGGATTTAAGTTAAAATAACAATTTTTCAATTTATATTCCAATTATTTTAAGGTGTATCCGGTAAGCCCTGTAACAGGGCCTGGTGCTGCGAGATCCGTATGGGAATTAAGTCCCGACCCCGACATGGTCGGGCATCTACCGAACACTCCAATTTCTAGCACTACACATCCAAACCATGGCTCTACTAAATGCACTGACTTACGACCTAGAAATGGCCCAGACGACAACATTTATGCAGATGAAACGGCTCCAGGTCAAACACCATCGGATGAAACGAAACATATATTTGAACTTCTTAGATCTGGGTATTCTTAAAAGAAATGCATTTCGATTATCTTTTGTTGTTCAGTTAAATGCTTATGTTTCAAATGATGCAAGTAATTTCAATATTCTTTCAGTGAAATTGGCACGGTTGAAGACCTGGTAGAAAAGAATGGTTTAAGTGTACTGAGCGCCAGGGATGAATGGGGATACACTCCAGCTCATTGGGCCGCCTTGGATGGCAACATTGAAGTTAGCTCAGTGATCCAATTTTTTCAGGAGGAAAACCTAGTTTCTTTAATATAAAACATTGCTCAATGTATTGCAGGTAATGAGATATTTAATAGAACGAAGTGGGCCTGTTGATCTCTCTTGTCTTGGAACTCAAGGGCCACGGCCGATACATTGGGCTTGTCGGAAGGGTCATAGTGCAATTGTTCAGTTGTTGTTAAAGGTACACAATAATGTGGTTCACTCTTTTGTTGTATACACACTGTATTTATTTCTTATATTTATTTCTAGGCAGGTGTTGCTGTTAATGCAGCAGACTTCAAAGGTTTAACACCATTAATGACTGCTTGCATGTTTGGAAAATTTGCGACAGCTGCATTTTTGTTAGGCTCTGGCGCACTGGGCCATCTAACAGATATAAACGGTGATACTGCTCTTCATTGGGCTGCATATAAAGGTCACGCGGAATTAATAAGATTGCTCATGTATAGCGGGGTAGATTTGCAGAAACCTGATTACTTTGGATCTACCCCGCTACACTTGGCGTGCCTTTCTGGAAACGTCAGTTGCGTAAAAATATTATGCGAAAAAAGTAAAATTGAACTAGAACCCCGTGACAAAAACGGTAAGACACCGTTACAGTTGGCCAAAAGTCACCGGCATTCCGAAATCGTAAGAATACTGCAGGCTGAACAAAAACGCCGGGCCAGATGGATTCCGCCTATCAATGAACTATGGTTTATACCTTTTATTTGATAAAACATCGTAAATTTTATATTATTCACTGAAATACTTAGATTTTTGTTTTCCTTCATTTTAAGGGCATTATTATTTGGCGGTGCTGGAAACAGTAAAGGTCCTATATTGCTGTTTATGGTGTCCGTACTTTTATGGGGATATCCAATGTACTTGCTGAAATGTATTCCATTAACGTGGAACCTTCTACGCGGCAGTCATTACTGTTTCATTTATTGGAATATTGTCATGTGGATCTCATGGATTGTAGCAAACAGAAGGAATCCTGGCTATGTACCACAGAATAGTGAAACATACTATAGAGCAATTAAACAAGTACTATTTTATGACTTTATAATTCGGTAGAAAATATTACAGAATGGTTTCACAGAATGATTCTTTTTTACAGATTCCATATTTTGATAAGTGGAAGAAAAGAAACGTACTACTATCACGATTATGTCATAGTTGTAGATGTTTTAGACCTTTAAGAGCTAAGCACTGCAGAATTTGCAATAGATGCGTCACATATTTTGATCATCACTGTCCATTTATATATAATTGCGTTGGTCTGAGGAATAGGTACATTACAAAATAATTTATATTTAATTGCATGTTAATTATTATTAAGTAGATATCAGTTACTATTAATAATCAATTGCCATTGCAGGATGTGGTTTTTTCTTTTCGTTATGTGTGTAGCAATAAACTGTTCATTTACGATTTATTTTGCCTGTTACTGTATGGCAATCGAAGGAATCCAATTACTATATGTATTAGGTGTTCTAGAGGCATTGGTATTCTGTGGACTTGGGTGGATTTTAACATGTACCTCGGTAAATACAAAACATTCATTCAATTAATGCTACATATGATTAGTATTCAAATTCATCGTAATTTATTCTTTTCAGGTGCTGCATGCATGCATGAATCTGACCACAAATGAAATGTTTAATTACAAACGATACTCGTACTTAAGAGACAGAAAAGGGAGATACCTGAACCCATTTAGCAGAGGCCCAGTGCTTAATTTTATTGAATTCTTTCTTTGTCCTCCAAATCATCAAACAAATGATCCACAAAATTATCAAATACTTTCAGACGATATCATGTGAATTATAATAATGGGAATGATCATATTTCATTGTTATTGCACCATTAACGAGGTAAAGATGGTAAAGATGGATTAGTTAAATAATAAATATTATGTCACGAATGACAGTAACGTATACATACTTGCACATAATCTCAACGATTATTGCTTCTAACATCATGGCTTTTTACTCAAACATGTTTCAATAAACAATTTATTGATTTACGTTTTAAAATGTATTTTTCCCCTAATAGTATAATTTATTTTGAATTCAAACATGGTTTCAAGTAAAGTATAATTATGATTACAATCGGTTAATTATTAAAAAAACTGATAAATGCATCATACATAAAAAGTTTCTGATTCTTAATATAATTATTATGTAAAACAGGTGTATACCATTATTCGAATAATTAGTTGATATATACAAATTTCGAAAATGCTATATATTTAATTTGTATATGTAGAATGTAAAATAGATCTTTGGTAAAGTGTGTCTTTTCATACGATTAAAATGAAAAATATTATAAGTTTATATAATTCAACCTCTTGTGTACTATGTAGAAAAATACTAATTAAAATGCTCACAATGGCTTGTATAGAAATTGTAGTCTACTAAAAAACTTGGATTCCACTTTAAAAAATATGAAAGCGTTATGGTATCGGTACATCGCGTTATATTAATTATTGAACATTGTTACTTTAATTCGTAGCAAAAATCATAATTTGGCGGAGGATCCGGGATAGTGGGCGGATCTTGTGGAATATCGATTCCTTCTGCATCTAGAAGTCTTAATTTAATATCCATGGACAATAATGTTTCTAAATCATTCTCTGCCTCTTTACTGGTCATTCTATTGCCTGTAAACGAAATTCGTATTTCTTAAAGTTTAAGCGACAAAACATTTATCGCATTAAAAAAATGACAACATACCAAGCAATGCGCTAATACCGTCTGTCCAATAATCAAAAACTTGTTCATCGGGAGCAACAAAATCTAAGCTCGAAACATCTACAGAGTCCAAAACTAAAGAGAATGCCAACTGATGCGTAGTTTTTCGTCTCTGTAAATCCTTCATATGAGGGCAGTCTCTACCTGTTAGTAAACCGCGAATTTCAACAACAGCCAATTTTGTCGGGAGCTCATCTATTGTCGGCACTGACTTTTCATCGCAATCACCATAATGAAACACTTTATGATTGGGCGAAAGTCGAACATACCAAAACTTGTCTTTGATTCTCTGTGTAGAAGTGCAATATTTATTACAAATTAACTCAATAATGTCATAATTTTGTATACTATAACGATAAAACATACCTGCCCCCTAGCACTGTATTTCATAAATCTGGTGCCTTCAACCAAAAATCCTAAACGTTGCTGCTGAATGAGCTCCAATATTTCCGGAGTAATCTGTTCTCTGAGTTCGACAATTGGCCTCGCATGACTTTCCCATTCTTCTCTACTAGTTCTTTCTTGTTGCCAAAGATTGGTAATTGTTGAATACGTCAGTTGTTGCAATTTATTTTTAAATTTATCCAACCCCGTAGGTTTGCACTGGAGTGCTCTAGTAATCTGCTCTCTTACGACAGAGAATACTTTTACGAAGTCTTCGGTAGTTGCCCTCATTTCCTTCCATGTCTTATTTAATAAAACTATGCACGCGCAGTAGAATTCTTCAAATGGATGATCGTGGGTGAAAAACATGGGATGGTACGATTGGCCTTGTTCACTAGGTGCTTCTCCGATACGTAACACCTAATCGCATATCGACTAATGAATTTTAATTTCTTGAAACGACCTTACATCACATTTTATACACTTACTTCGCATAGCAATTTGACAAGTTCCACGCTCGTTCTACCAAAGGGACACTCATGTTCATCCGCTCTGCACGAGTTTTCTAAAACAACTTTAGTATAAGCTTCTGTATGATTGCGTGCAAAATAAACCATGCAATCGAGAGCGAGCATGCCAGGGGGAGTTTCAATAAAATCGAGGGCCGGATTGATGTCATATTTAAAGCCCAATTTTTTATAGTCTTTTGCAAATAGCCCCTGCTTTCTGGCAGCCACATCTCCACCTATAGCTCCTTCTGTATCAAAAGCAATTCGTCTTAGTTCTTTAATTTTGTCATGCGCATCTTGGTCCTGTGGATCCATTTTTGTCATCATACGCTGTTCCCACAAGCTCAACACAAGTGTTTGCAGCACATATAATTGATGCGCCATCTCTGCTCCAACCTACATTGAAATTTAATACTATAATGAATGCATTACTTTGTATCGGATGTGGAAAAAAGAATGGGCGTGCATCTTTGCGTACCTGTCCTGTGGATTGTATAATATTTGTCAAGAACACATTTCTGACTTGTTTAGATTGAAGAGTTGCAGCAACTGCTCTACGCTTAGACAAATCAGCTTTAAGGAATAAAGCATTTATTAAAGCTATTGCATTCTGTTGTATTTGTGGGCTCATACTTTGTAAATGCATTACTAAATTCGGAAAAGTCACTTCCTTTTCAACCTGACCATACTTTCCGGAAGAATTCAATACAATATTTTCAAGAATGCTGAGCGAAGCTTCAATAATACTGGTGTCTTGTGTGATGGCTTGATTGTTCACATAACTTGCTACTTTATTAATGAAAGGACTCTCTAATATGTCCCATGAAACAATCCCATGATCCATTAGTTCTACAAACGATTGAAGTGAATACGCAAGCACATTTCCCTTATATTTTTCACCTTCCACCTGTGATAGAATGCAACATAAAGAATAAAATATCAAGCAATATAATTAAATTGGATGGGACATTTTTTAGATACCTGCGATATAATTAATGCTAATCCTTGTTTATTGATGAATTCCAATGCAAATGTCATATCTGTGCTAAGAGTGCTCAATTTTTGCAGGGCTGCCGTTTTCTCTTCCACAGAACCATTATTAAGCTTCGTTAAAATATCAGAAGCGGTTTTCGAAGGCGAAAACTCTAATCTTAAAATACTACCATTCTTCACTTCATTCCGATTCTTTTCTGTGATATAATTCTGATTATTACTTTCCGAAAATTGTAACGAATACGAGTCGGGATCAGAAAGTCCCCACCCATTGCACAATTCCTATTAACAATAAAATTATAATATAACTTTTCCTTCATTGACTCTTATTTCCATATTAATGTCATAAACACCTCAAAGTCTCTTGAAAGATATAACTGACAAATACTCCCGAATAATTTGTAGTATCAGAAATTAAAATTGTATTCTAAATACCTGAATGATTCCAGTGAGTGGATGTTTCTGATTAAATTCTATAAGCTGTGGAACTTGTTCCGTCATTTTAACAGCGATTTTCACAATGTTTGAATCCTTCTGGACCGGCATTTTGATTGTTTGCGTGTACATGAAGGAACCAAATACGATTTTTTAATTGGTACCACAAAATTCGGATATATGAACGCCGATCCGGTCTGCTTTTCGATATATTACAAATCTGACATATCTCTTGTCATAACAACGTGACGGCCATTATACTGCTTGCGTATTAAACGGCCCTCCCCCTCCATGCACTCTTCAACACTGACGTGCGTGACATGTCGCGCGTCTGACTGTGAATGTATTGCAACGTGTCCAACTAGCATACAACTTATTTTGTTTTTTACAATTAGGTAATTATTAAATGTAGTGTGCAGTCATGTGAAGTTTTTGCACGCTTTACAGTGCTAACAATAATAGGATAATAAAAAGGGGGATCCGCAATAAATTTCATTAAAAATAAACAATTTTCTAAAGCTTTTTATTATTCAAATTATATTATTTGTATTGCGTGATTTTACAAAATATATATATTTTTTCTATTATTTGTTCCAGTTCGAAATTCATATAGAATGTATTAAGATTCGTTACAGTTACAATGGTAATTACATTCAACATGCTAATATAATTTACAATGTACAATGAATTATTTGTCTTACTAATATTCTCGGCAAAGCATGGTCAAAAAATAATTTGTTTTGTACTTCATGCCCTATATTATTTGTCATTCTATATAATGCATATATATATATATATATTTGTCTAAAATTAATAAAAAAATAATGCCTATCACTTCTCTATCACATATATAGCATATACAATAATTATTATCAATGAATTATAATTTATACAATTCACTATCGAAGTCATCGCATTAATTGGCAACAAGATTGGAAACGGTAAATAGAAAACAGTTAAAGATATTTTACAACTTAAAGTTAAAGCTTCCAATCCCATGGTATACATAACACACCATCACTCATAACAGAGTAATAATGGGTAACCCAAAGCATAACATTTTTCAACAATGGCGCTAATAAATTTTTATGCAATAATAAACGTTCACAGCATTGTATCATCAAATCTGGAGTAATGCTATCATCCTTATTAAGAACAGTCAAACCTAATTCTCGAGCTGCTTTATCATGTAATTCTCGTTCTACATGTTTAATACTGAAACAGAATGAAATATAAAATAAGACTATAATGTCTAATGTTGTAATACGTCGATAAGTCTTACTTATTATAATGGAGCAATCTCTTGGTTGCTTCTTCTAAATTTTCGGTAATAAAATTGACTAAAAGAAAACTTGGACACGACGATGGAACTATAAATTGTCCAGTAGGAGAAAGCATTAGCGGACCTGCTTCGCTGAAAATCAAATTCATTTTAGCTGAAATTTTCTATCCTCAATATTATAGTTCAATATACGGTACTTACAAATTATCTAAACCAAATAAATTTATATCATACTCACAAATGAACTAAGACAAAAAAGATATGGATATATAAAGTATTTTAAATGTTGCGTGAAATACTAACGCTTCGATTACAATTTCGTACGTAGATAAATCGTTCGGCCATACTTTCGGATAATTTCGTCGTCCTCGATAATCCGAGAGGGTTGTAGTAAGCTGCCGAAGTTGACGTTCATACTGGCTAACCATTACTTTTGGCATGAATTTCCTGCACATATAGAGCACCCTGAGCCTTACCGTCACTCAATTAATGTGTTGTATTACGCACCGTCGACCAACTTTTATGTCAAGAAGTACTTGCGAAACAGCCTTCTCGAAAGCTGGCAGTCTTAATAATACCACATCGTATTTCTGAATATTTTTAATTAGCTGAAAAAGAATAATCAGCCATCTAAGAAACAAGAATAATTCGTTTGGTAGATTGAAAAACATCTGCTTACATCAAGCCAATTGTGTCTGACTTCACCAGAATTTAGCATAACATTTCCCTCTATGCTTATGCCTGTATCATTGGCAAATACAACTGTTCTAGTCTTCAGTACCTCCATTGGTTCAGGATGGTGCTCGGCTAATGCCTTAAAAGCTAACAAACATCCTCTGTAATGGGCTATGTTCCATCCACAGTCCCAAATAATATGTTTTAACCCTAATTGAATGCGTAATATTTTTTCTAATTTTTCTACTTCCTCTCGTATTGGCCTGCATGCCTCTAGCTTCACGTGTACTTCGTTAATGTGCTTATCTATATATGCCCTAAAAAAACCATAATTATGCGTAATTCTTTTTACAGCAGCAATTATTTGTATCAAATAATGATTAACAGCTTTACTTAAGTGTGTCTGGTTCTGAATTGATTTTTCTTTTCATTAGAATAGATGCATAAATAGGATCGTTTTCCAGTTCTGAAAAATCAATATCCTCTCCGGCTCCTTTCCTTTGCCAATATTTTGACATATAGTTTCTACTATTTGGCGGCTTTTGTTCCTCAATTTGATCAACGAACGTAGTCGGCAAATCGCATGTCTTAAGAATGGATAATACAGTTTGCCTGAGATCCTTTTCTTTCAGTTGGATCTGCACTAAAGTGAATTTTCCAGCTTTAAGTTCCTTTTCGTCCTTTGAGCGTAAATAAAAGGGCAGAGTGATGGGCCTTGTAGGTTTTTGCTGTTGCAAACTTTCTATAATAGAACTTAGTTGTTTTAAAGAATTTTCGTTCACTGTCTGAAACATTCAAAAGTCATACAAAAATCATTATGTTAATATTTAAGATACATTTTACTTTATAACTGAAATAAAATGAATTTATCGTTTAGCAGTCATTGTTCATATTGCGCAACGTATGTTCTGCAGCTTAGTGGACTTCCTTTGTTCTATAAATAATTTGGACTCTAATCAAACAATAAACTGCATTGCCAACGTGTAATCCATCTAAATCTTTTCTCTTATAGAAACTTTAACTTTTTCCAAGTAAATCGAATCGTTAGAAATGGATATATACTTACCCTTTGTGTCGGATATTGCCCGAAAAGATCCGGATGAACAGTAAAATAAAAAGGTCGAAGCGCAGTAGATATTTCACCTGTACTCAAAGCTCTTACTGCATCTTTTCTGCAGATACTATAACGAAACGGAGGTTATTAATATTATTCATCGTATTAATACGATCTATTAATATTTTTAAGATGTAATCAAGTAAACTTATTTACCATCTTCCTAGTGCACAATACATTTTCGTAGTTTACCGCAATTCCGTCAGACGTTCATATCAGCTGATGATTTGCGAGTTAAAATGCGATAAATATCGCATTTATCACTCATTGAACTTATTAACCATACATCAAAACACAAATAATGAATGTCGCGCATTGGCCGTAAAATGTGGAGGATTAGATGTACAATCTTTATAAAACGTATCGATACACGCTTCCTTGGACACTGTACATATCTTTATACCTTGTTGGAACGGATACTCAAATAACATTGGACTTGAACATCTACCTTTTTGCCCAATCAATGGTGGGATCTATACAGTACAGTTGAATAGATACATGGCGTGTATTAGTCAACATGTACTATTAAAAATAAGTAACCCGGTGTTTTATATCAGCTGAATTACTGCATTCCAAACGCTATGCAAAAATCAGTTTTTATTCGTGGAAACAAATAATACTAAACTTAATACATGACGCATTGCATTGTTACAAGTGTACGTCACTGACGCGTCATGTGTTGGTGTGTTCCGCAACAGCTGTTTTCACATCTGAACGTGTAAACGAATATGCAATGGGGAAAGGAATGCATGAGGATTAATATATAATACTAATGCCGTAGCATTTGGTTCGCGTATCTGTGCTTAGTCACAGGTGGTCGATGAAAATGAGTAACATACGTTATGTTGAGTCTTTCGAGGCTAAAACAATAACGTGCTGAAAAATATTGCCAATAGTCCCACGGACTTGATTTACTAAACATGCTCCTCGAAAATTTTTATGCATGCTAAAACGTGCCAATATTTCGAAGAATGTGCATCGATTGCCTATCACAATGTAATTATTGTTTTACGTGTACGTGAATTATCGTCCAGTGACAACTTTTTGGGCAATTCCATATATAAAATATCGTAAGTACATTATTTCTTAAGACTAATTAATTGCATAGCCACTGAATACGGATTTTTCTTGACAAGTGTTTATTTCTTTTAATAATGTGTAAAATAATACAGTGTTCTAAATCCTGTAAATTTTCAATTTTCTAAACAATCTAATTGCTTTATGTTTTAGTTTCATCATGGCATATTCTATTAATAGAAGACCTTTATTAGGTGGTGCATCGGACAGCGAATTTGAAGATGATTTAGAAACAGAGGTCGACGATCCTAATATTTCTGTACCCGATGAAAGACCTTTCTTAAAGCTACATGAACCTTATGACAAGTAATATATTACAAGTTGAAATATTGAAGCTTATGTTCTCAACTATGTATTACGTTATCTTTCTTCAAAGTTGTATTAAATTTGTTTAATATTTGTTTTCATTTTTTAGATATAATATTGCATACATTGTTTTTTATCTGCTTGGAATTAATACATTAATTCCTTGGAGTTTTTTCATTACGGCTGACGATTATTGGATGTATAAATTTAGAGAAGTACCAAACAATTTGACACAAGCTGTTAATTACACGCATATAGAAAATATGGAGAAAAGAACCGATTTCCAAGCGAGCTTCACATCGTATTTAAATGTAGCAAGTTCATTGCCAAATACGTTCTTTTTAATCATAAACGCATTTATTAGTAAAAGGTAAGAAAAAAATATACTCTTCTGTTTATCGACTCGGAATGAATTATTCTAATTAATAAGCTAACACAATTCTGACCATTCAAAAATGTTGAAACAGTGTTCCCTTGCGAGTAAGGATGGTTGGCTCTCAGTGCGCAATACTATTATTATTCATTTTAGCAACAACATTTGTGAAAGTAAACACGGACAAATGTAAGTTACAGAAGTAAAATGATTTGTATTCGAGTAATACATTTTACATTTAAAGAGCTTTATTTTGTTTAGGGCAAGGAACATTTGCAGTAATTACATTAACCACAGTGGCATTGGTAAACGGTAGATATCTAAAAATTAAAGTATTACTGCCAATTGGGGTAATTATATTATGTAACAAGGGTAACGATTGTTTTGCAGCTGCGAGTGCAATTTTTGGGGGTAGTTTAATGGGGATTGTTGGCCGTTTTTCACCGAAGTACATCACTGCTATGTCAAGTGGCCAAGCCCTTGGTGGGATTTTTACTGCTGTTGCCGAAATATGTTCTTTATGGATTGGCGCTAGTCCTGTACTTTCAGGCCTAGTTTATTTTATTATTGGAGATATTATACTGTTTTTATCTTTAGTTGCATATATAATTTTGGAAAAAGTAGTAAGTAACTTAACATCTTAATAAGTATGCTATAATGAAATTTACGACACAAGTGTTCTATAAGTAGATTATGATAATTGTACAGATGTATAACATGTAATATGTTATATGATAGATTGAACAAGAAACTAAATAGTCTGATGTAAATGATATCTATATATTGTCATTTTTTTAAACATCAGGCATTTTTTAAACACCATATGCTGGAAAAAATACCACTAAATGTGGAGGCAGATTATTCAATAACAGGAGAAGTGACATTCTCCCATGAAACTGCAGTGTGTTATATGCGTATCATTAAAAGGATTTGGCATTATGGAATCAGTGTATTTTTAGTGTTTTTTATATCACTATCTGTCTATCCAGCAGTTACTGTATTAGTAGAAAGTCAATATAAAGGCAAAGGATACGCATGGAATGGTAAGTACTCAAAGATGTGTAGTTCAAGTTTACTTTGTTATTTTTCTAGGATTTCAATATATTTTTCAGATGTTTATTTTGTGCCCGTGGTGACATATCTCATTTTTAGTACTGGCGACTATGTTGGAAGAATATTATCAGGCATTTTTCAATGGGTTTGTATAAAAAAAGTATTTTGAGTTGTACAGTCTTTTATAACGAATTTCAAGTATCTTTGTAATTAAGACTGAAAAATTTAAGCTTATTAATGAAGTCGCAACAATTGGGAAGATGAATAGTCAATAGTTGTTAAGAAATTAACAATTAACAAATGTTTTCGATCTATTTGTACTTGCGTTAATGTTAATATTTTGTGAACTGTTGACTCTCTTTTACTAATATTTACTTTTTTTTCAAAATAATTACTTAATGTCTTTAATGTTTTAGCCGAAAAACAAACCATGGCTGGTCATCTTTTTGAGTCTAATGAGAGTTATCTTTGTACCAGCTATTATGTTTTGTAATGCTCAACCTAGACATCATCTTCCAGTTCACATTAATAATGATTTTTATTACATTTTAATAACTATTGCATTTGCCATTACTAATGGCTATTTATGCAATCTGACATTTATTTTAAGCCCCACGTAAGTATTATAAATACAAATATTAATGAGCACGACCAATTTAATTTTGATACCAACAATTTTTAAACAGGGTTGTAGATCCTCATGAGAAGGAAATTGCATCTGCTATGATGGGAGCATTCTTAGGCTTGGGTTTAACGACAGGTGCTTCAGTTAGTTTACTTATGGTTAAAGCACTTTAATCATTGTTATAGGCAGAAGAAAACCGATAAATGACATATATTCATCTCACTGCCCGCCATATATATACATACATATATATGTTTAGAATAAAGTTGGACCACAGGACACGATGTCCGACAGTGTTAAATGGATACACTGATTTTATCCATATAATGTTTTGTACATTACGATACATTATTTTTTCAACATCTCCTTACGTGGCTATGCAAGGGAACTTGACCATTCCAAGAATATATATAAAATGTTTTATGTATAAAATGGAAACTGTTCTCCGCTAGATTACAAGTAACAGGTTTGAATGACAATGCTAATACGTAACAAATGAACCAGTTATATGAATGATATACCTCTAGTCATTATTTACTTACATAGTGCATTTATTTATAAGGAAGCAAAGTACAACAAATTGATGATAAATGTTTTAACCTTTATTAACGAAGAATGCAACATAGTTCGTAATAACAATAGTTTATATCAACATTTGTGTATTAATAAAAAAAATATATATACAAGATAAATCGAATCTTTTGAACAAGGTAAATTTTGTTAATATCGTTGCGACTAGAGGAGCATTCTTCCAAACACATTAATGCAAGTTATATGTACAGTTTACATACTTTTTCTTCATTTTCGAACTGATCTATATATATTTTTAGCCAAATTATATGTAATTAAAGTTATATACTTTAAAAATCATTTCATTTAATTCGTGAAAGAAGCTCATCTATTGGAGCACACATGCATCTCATAATGGATATTGTTTATTTTTACTAGTTAGTGGAATAAAAGAAACGCTCCTGAGAGACTTCCTCTTGACTCCTCCATCTATTGCTTTATCAAACTGCCATAACGTATGTTCATGCGGGTCTCTACCAATCGGTAATACCAAGCGCCCTCCAAGCGCTAATTGGTCGAGCAACTGCTCAAAAATTTTTGTACAAGGCTAGTGCATTTTTACATAACAACGTTGTAATTAAATGTTTTTCTTACAGCTTTTGGCAATTCCTTAGCAGCAGCGCCAACATGAATGGCGTCATACAGTGCTCTTTCTGGATATCCTAATCTCCCATCTCCGACTGCAATATTCCATTTTCGTTTGTACAAGATGTACAAAATTTAACATATATGCATATGATATTAGAAAACAATTACCAACTAATTCGATACGGCCACTTTGAAGAAGTTCTGGATGATCTTTTTGAATGTTTTGCGTAGCCAATGTTGTAAGTTGCGGAATATGATCAATGCCGATAACTAAACCATCTGAGCCAACCATCATTGCCATACACGCGGTCAAATATCCAGAACCAGAGCCAACATCCAATGCTCTTGCACCATTGTGCAATTTCTCTTCAAGTACTTCCAAAGCAATTGCGTGCTGAATAATTCTGATTCATCAAGCTTTAATAATAACAATACATTGCAATTTAATTTAAAAAATTAAATACCATATGGGGAGCACTTATAGTAGCGCCGTAGCCAATCGTTTCTGGTGAATCTATGTAAGCGGTATTCAGATTGGTATAATTTCCTCTATCCACAGCGCACATTGCTTGGTAAACCCTTTCAGACTTAATCAACCCTGATTCTAGGACAACATATCTATTACTATCAGGGTATACACCTTATTTCATATGCACAAAGGTAAAATGATACAAGTCGCGCCAGTTGTACTTATACTACTCACTTTTAAGATGTTGCATAAGATCACGATTGTTCTTTCCATGAAATTTTCCGGACCATGCCATTTCATGTGTTGAAATGGAAAGAAACAAACTAATCGTTATAAAGTTATAATACGTTGTTGAATGTTGGCACCGAGTTTTGAGACCTGCTAATTATATCGTAGTTATATTGTGGCAACTTATCCTTGCAGGAATTTGCTAAAATTCGTTATACATATCTTCAAGTGATATGGCAGGAATTCTTAAAAAAGAAAAGAAAATTTGTCACTTCAAGGAGATATGTGTAGATGAAAATTTGTACAATATTATGGCAAGTTCATTGAAGCCGGTTAAAATTCAGAATAGTCACTTTAAAGACTAACGACCATGTGAAAATAAGTCATTTTAGGCAACGAACATATGTTTCAATCTTTTTTTAATAATGTGGTTGTTACGCTGATTGTGTTAAAGTTATAGAACTTGTCTAATTCTAGGCAAAACAAAGCACCACATATGTCAACCATTACGTCGTAGATAAACTTCAATTTAGCAGCTGCGTGCATGTGCGTCGTTATAATCATGTACTACTCTATCTCCACTGAAAATAGGGCACCGACCAGATATACGAATAGACCAATCATACAATGCATTCGTACGGCCCAAATTTCCGGGGTATTACCATTTCCATGTCACTCACAACGTTACCAACAGAATACAGAATACTAACGAAGTCCAGTACAGCAAACTATACAATTAGTTATGACAGTGTATAATTAACGCAACTATCTCTTTCGTTGTAACAATTTTATTTGTTTTTCTGTTAAGAAGTGTACCCTATTGCTGTATGATCAGTGTTGCGAGTAGCTGTACCTCAAACGAGACTCGTTTGTGCTGCTATCTAGCGGAGAGAATGTGTATAAGCGGGGCGTACTTGCTTGATTGCGTCATAAGAGAAACTGATTTTCCTAGGTAGTCAGCCATATTGACTCGCGCGTAAGAACATCGAAAGCAGTCCCGTATTCACTGTGCTTCACAGTTAGAATTAAAGTAGTGCGCTAGTATCACAGAAGTTCCTCAACCGAGCTGGATTTTTCCATGAACTGTGATCACTTGCTGGGCAAAGAATTTGGAAATATCGAGGTACGTAGGCAATAATACTTGTATTCATGAGGGGACTATTTGAAAATGGTGCGAGTATGGGCCGTGGCCACATCCAGCGTCGCCCCTCGATTCGACGGACCTGTTTCGTATTCGTAGCTGTCGGCGGAATTGGAACAAGAGTTGTTTATGTGCTTGTAGTAGGAAGTTCTCCGTTATTTGTACGCAAAAAAACGATTAGTGCAAAAGCCCAGTGTATTTCTTCTTATTACACTTTTATTTACGATTTTTTTATTGTGGTGCATTATTTAAGAGAAGAACGCGTCTACGTCCTATAGGTGAGTTTATTAGTTTTGTTATTGCATACCTTCGTGACACAGTGCGACAAGAATTCGTTCGAATATTTTATTGAAGTATAGAGATACTTCTACTTTGAAATTGGCGGTCAGTCAATCATCAATCCGTATTGTTATGTTGTTCTTCAGATTGTTACATACAAGTAATTCTATGCGACGAACGCGTCTTATTCGCATAACCTACTGCGATGTCAAACAATTTACGATAAGAAGTGTCACAGTTTATTCATTCATTCATTACGCGTGTTAAAGAAAATGTTTTTAATTATTGCACGCACACCTTTGAAATAATATATATTTCGATCAATGATGTTCGGAAAAATCTACTTGGTCCGGCAGATGGAAATTTCTGACAACAATTTTAGACTCTTCTTAATAAAATAATCCTTTCCCTTTGAGTAGTTTTCCCTTGATAGAACATAATTGTTACGTGGAAGTGTAAAGCAAAATATATTAGTAAATATTAATTAAAATAAGGGAAATAATTATTGTATTAGTAAGACTAATAAAATAATTTTTTTATCGAAGAGCCCAATTGCCACTTTATGATATTATTATGATATGTAAAATAAATGCACATATGGGCAGGAATTTTATTTACGAAAACAAGAAGTTTTGGGAATGTTAAACTTACGCCCAGTAAATATTACAAATTTCATTCTTTACGCGTAAAAATAATTTCATTCCAAACTTTCGTATAAATATAGTTTTCGCACGCATCGATTTAGGTCTCGGTACCCGAGAAATCTGAATTAGTGAAGACCATATTGTAAACACGACACGATACGCAACAAACAATCCTGAGCTTGAATTGCATCTCAGGTACGCAAAAGATTCGGGTATGTAGCATAAACCCGAAAGCTTCAGGTTCCCGAGCATTTGTATGTCTCCGAAATATTTTCGGGATGCATATATCATTTACCGTGTGAGATAATGTAGATCAAATTAGCGAAATTAGTTAGACAAGAATATATGGTTAAGTGGACTCACGTCTAATCAAAATTATTCTCAGATACAGTTAGGTACAGTTATCAAATTTTTATGCAACATTATATTTCGACCAAAAAGCATTATAATGCAAAAGAACCACTCAGGGTTTATCGAAAATCGCTGGTAAATGAAGATCAGAAAGTTTAGTGCCATAGTTTCCAGTTTCATGTGCAAGCCTCAGGCTAGAGTTCCTTTGCCGCTCTCTCTTTATATATTCGATTAAAACACGATATTTTCTGCGATTTGTCGATGCTGACTTTTACAACCATCTGCTAAATCTATTATTAAAGTCTAGGATCCACGAAACCTATAATTCGAATTTGATCCAGTGCATAGATCATATTTCGGATGAACGAAGGTATATTGCCCGGTCGTAATGCAGAGACCCCTAGGACCTTCGACCTTCGTGATTTCGTCATTTTTCGGCATACGCTCATTAGTGGCAATTAGGTCAATTATGTACTTTGTCGCGGAGACGCCAGCCTTTTCGAAGGTTGCCTTTGCTCTGCAGTTTCGTTTCTAACCGACGCCAACGATAGATCGGAGATCCTCTTCGCTTTCCTCGATACAAAAGTCTCGCGAATATATTTCTTTATACTAACCTTAGGCTTGTATTTGTAATGTAAATTACATCAATTTAATGAGAACACGTCACGAAAGAAACATGCCGATCGTTCGACGTTGCAAACAACTGCGTCGGAGGTCGAATGGAGCGTAATTTAGCTAAGTATAGATCCCATCGTGTACTTAGGATTGTTACTACAAACGGTGCATAACCGTTAACCAGGGCAAGGAAGTGTATTCGTGGCTGATGCGTAGGGAGGTGTGGCGTTGATAGGAGGTGATGCACAACATGACCAAAGTTACAATGAACTTGGGGGAACGAGCTTATCCACAACTCTAACACACCGTAGTACAACGTACCTTTCTCTTATTCACGAGAGACCGGTGCGTGCTCGTGAACTATGACACGGGTACCGCTTGGATACGTTTGGACCAGAAATTTCCGTGATACCGAAGACGGAATAGAGTTTAACTGAAAGCTACGACGAAAAGCATTGGCGTTATCATTTATCCAAAATAATAGATTTGTTCATTCAACGTCTTTTTATCAGCCGATTCAGTTTATCCTTATCGAGTATTATCCAAGCGAAACTCGAAGAACCACGGGATCGTAGTACGTGGTAGTAACGCCAGACGTATCGCACCTGTTAGCGTAGTATGTCTCGCGTGGCCGGTCGATTCACGTAAAATTTAATTGTACACTCGACCGGCGTGTGCCTGTCGCCCGTAGAGCAATCGCCGGAAGTTTCGGCGATACGTCTGCATCTCGCGATGGATACTAGGAAGATAAGCGCGAACAAGTACAGTGGCATTACCGCGATTGGAATAGTAATTCGCGGTTGAATTGAAATAATTCTGCGTCGAGTCAGCTGCGCTGCCGCCCAGAGCGGCGTCGCGCATTTCGAACTTCGGTTCATTTCATTCCTTTATTTGCATTCCTGTCGGCGTTTTACATGTTGGCAACCGTGTTCACAGACGGTATGGTAAAAGGTACGCGGTGCTCGTGCTTGATTAAATCACGCGTGTAATCAACGCGATGCCCGATTCCTTTTTTCCTCGCCTCTTCTATTTTTGTCATGGACGCTCGGCGGGTCTGATCGGCGATCGAACGTATTTTCTCCCCGACGAATTCCCCGCGGCTCCTAATCCGCCCGATCGTTCATCCGTATTTATTTCTGACCGCCTTCGTAGAGAACGCGAGCCGTGTTTCCGCGGGAACTGAGCACTTTCTTTTCCATCGACGAACGGAGAAAGAGAATCGCGTGAAATCAGGGACGTGGGACGTTTCCACGCCCGGTGGCGGAGATGATTTTCACGAGCACAAAGCACGGCGTAAAGACCACGATCCGAGCAAACGGGCGTAGGTACCGGGAACGTGAAATGATTCAACCGAGAAAAAGCGGAGCGCAATAAACGCCGAGCCTTGCCGTGTAACAGCGTCGGTACGTTACGGTAGGACACGGTCAATTATCTCAGTTTACCGGAGGAAAAAGTGCTCGTAAAACGCGGCCATTGTTATTGCACGAAATCGCCGCGAAGGCGGAGGAGCAAAACGAGAGGAACGTCCCATCGTAATTCGTTTACATTCGTACGTAGAAATTCCATTGTTTTCGAGAGCACGAAAAATTAAGGGATACAAGCGGAACCGGTTGTCCTTGTTATAGAAACCAAATCTACTCGTAAATGAACACGCTTCCGTTGCTTTCCAATTTATACCATTAACAGCATTGCCCACTGGGAGTTCGGTTGCGTCGAAGCTCGCTCCGCTATAGAAAATTGTTATAAATTCTAAAGTTGTACGTGAGTCACGCGAAGCGGAGCATGATGCACGGTCGAAGCGGTATTATACACGTACACACGTGTTTTCGTCGATAACGAGCATTCGAGCTTTTCATTCTACACGCATGCAGAAGTCCCCCCCCCCCCCCCCCCCCTAAACCAATACTATCCACAGGTGGGGTCTCTTACGCGGACGTGTTTCCCACAGCGCATTATTACTGCGAGATAGGGAATACTCTGCAGCTATCAACTTACTTTAAACGGTTCCGAACAAATCTTCGCGCAAGGATTAATTAATTAAATCAATGCGGGGACCGCTGGCGGACCCTTGAACCACCAACGCTCGGGGTCGGTTATTTCACGCATGAAAAACTTAATTGACGTTGACTCTGTACGTAAAGTGCAAGGTGGCCGTTCGAACGACCAAAAGACCGTCGCGTACGTGACTCGTTGCGCTGCCTGAATTTATGAGCAATCAGGTAAACATAGCGTCAGCTCGTTTCTCCCGACAACGGGAGAAATAAAGAGGTGTAGGTCTGCGAATCCCGGTTGGCGAAATTTCGTGCGACGTTTTTACAGCTTTCAGCCCTTTAATTTCACGCATCAAGGAATCCTCGTCACCCCTCGTGCCTCCTCGCTTCCCTCAACCCTCTCCTTGTACTTGCCCACCCGCCCCTTCCGTTCCCACCATTGAAACTCGCGACAGAAGAAGACCTACGATGAATGCCGCGCTTGCGAGCGCGATGAAAGAAAGGGTTGAACGATAACAAGAAGAAAAAAAACGCGCGAGGCCTTCCCCTTGCAAGCCGTGGGGTTGCAGCACGTCTGCAACGACGCCCGATAAAAACTGTCCCAACTCGTGTATACGTATATTCCCTCGAATCGGCCGTTGAAGACACCTCAAAGTGTCTGCGCGTACGCGAAAATCATCGCCACCCCAGGCCGCACCCACGTAAAAGCCTCGAACCCTTTGTCTTTCTGGTACTTATGTTCCGCCACGATTTTTACAACCGAGACTTCACCCGCGGCGTTCTGGTGTTCCGTTAATTACTCTCGACACCGAACACCTTTGAATCGCGCAGGTTAGTCGAGGGAGAGGAACGCGCGGTAACGATCGACGGAGGCGGAAATACGAAAAGCACCGGCAAAGTATTCCCCCGATGCATCGACGAATTAACCCGAGTCGCTGGAAAATTCAGGCGGCGGATTCAGACGAGTACGAGACGAGGGTTCCAGAAGTTGTTCTTGTTGGCTGTATCAATTGCACGCGCGGACCACAGTCGAGGCACGCTTCGCAGAAGCTGTTGTGCGAATAAGCTGCGAACGTGGCTGAAAGTCTGGCCGTATCTCAGCGATCGTTTGTCGCTATTCGCCAGCCGGAAAATTGTCAGCTCGCACGTAACCGGCTGCGACATAGGAACCCCGATCGATCAAACATCCCCTTGAGATGGTTCATTCTGGCCGATCGTACTTGCGGGAGTACCAAGGGATTTCCATCGATGCGCTCGAAAACTCGTGGTACGCGAGGAGTCGGTACGAGGCATTTAAATGCCAGCGCTCGAAATGATCGCGTCCGCTTTTGCTCGAGCGGAGCAACGTGTATTCATTCACGTATGATTACGAGTCCCCCACTACTGCTGGGTTAAGAAACCCTGTCATGAATGTAGATTTGCAGAATCAGCTCGTTTTCTAATAACATCCTCCGCACTTCTCTTCTTCGCGCGAGCTCAGCTGGCAGAAATAAGGATTGCCTCGTCACCACCGGCGTCGCGTACACGTCGATACGTGTTTACTCCAGATCGAGGCTCTGTTAGGGTTCCGTTAACCGGAAAATTGCGAGCCAGTACTGGGACCCTTGCGTTAAACATCGTGATCGGGGATTCGAAAGTGCATCGTAATCCCCTGCGTATCGTACGTTCCAGTATTTACCTTCGTCCTAGACTTTCTATATCTCTTCGATCATTATTTCGACGATGATTTCTTCTTTCAATTGGACGCGCTCTGTTTCTTGTGTTTTCCTCGTCAGGCCACGCCTATAGAAGTTTACCTAAGGTTTTTCTGAATTCGATTCCGTTCGATCGGTTCGAATTTTCGTCCGTTCCATTCCCACTGTCGAATAACTGGCGTAAAGAAGGTTGCTCCATCTCGTATCTCGAGAGGTATGAATTCATTCATTAAAGACGATGGCTCTTTAAATGCGGACGGAGGAATGAGAGAAGCGTGGCCGCGTAACATCACGGAGCCGTGTGTACACGGGCTGTGTGGGCGTGCGCCATAGATCACGCAACCCTCGTTACAATAAGCCCTTTGACACACGACCAAATGGAGCCCACGCGTCTTTGAAAGGATCTCGCGAGCGACGGGCAAAAAGCGGATTCTTTCAGGCCGACTCGCTCCATTCAGCGGGCCTTCAAAGTTTCAGCTGACTCGTTAGCGAGACGAGACGATCGACCGGTTTTCTTGCACGCTATCTCTCGGATCGGAGCTCCCCGTTTTAAGTTTCCAATGCTTCTCTGATATCTGTCATGGTCTGGATCGCGGTCTACGCAGACAAAAACGTGCACCTTATCTGCCGGTATCTGGTATACCGTTCGTTCGTCAATTTGAAATTAAGTTGGTCGATCGGGCGGGGTACGCTGCGTACGTATAATATAATATTGGTCACCGCGTCAGACTGTCCGTTAATCGGTGGTATTACTTCATCGGTTTAGCAAAAGAGCACGGGTAAAGGTTGTCTGCTTCCAGCGATGACGACATCGGGCTTGTCGAACTTGCAGCAAACGAGCCGTTCTATGAATTCCTTCGTGATTTCTACGCGTTTCGAGAGACGATTCGAGTTCTCGCCTTTAAAAGCAATTCCATTGGGGCTGGCGAGATACCATTTTACCAAAGGATTTGCTATTTTATTTCCTTCCTCTCCTATCAATCGCAACACGTTGCACAACAACGGGCGCAGATTTATGTAATTACTCTTTTGTCGAGACCGACGGCTGTGTACGTAGCCGCGTAACGAGATATTCGGGTCGGAATTGGAACGTTAAACCGTGATTTCCGTTTAATGATACACGCAGGCTCTCCCTTCGTGTCTGTCCGTGCATGATTCACTAGGTCGAGGCGTCGCTCCGAAAACTCCTCTCGCAGAAACCTCGTGGAATCGCTGCGAATGCATTTATCCGCTCGTTCACGGCGAGCTGCGCTAATGGTATTTGTAACGACAAAAGGCGGCCCAGTATGGCTCTGATTCCATGCAATTGAGGTTGAATTACTGTTTGCTTGCTGGCATTGCGTAAGGGGCTGCATCGGAGGTACTTTACATTAGCCGCCGATTCGAACAGCAAGTCTGGACGAAGCGGTGTGGCGGTCAGGGTCGTGTCGCGCGTTACGTATTTCGCTATTTTTTAATCGCGAAATTGAACGAGAAGGGTTCACGGATCCTTCTCGTCACGCGTTACGATCAACCGTATATTCTTTGTAACAACTTTACCGCTTGACGCAACCTGCCCGGGTATATTTTAATCCGCAAAGTATTATAAATACCCTTCCCTGATTGGCTTTTGTATGGAAACTTGGCTCTCCCATAGCGGTTATACAGACGTTCGTTCTGTCTATCTGTCGAAGGGCCAACGACCTGCGGTAATGCATACATGTGCCTGCACACAACACATAACTGCAACCTGCCCTCGAAGTTTCTTACGAAATCTCTCGTCTAGCTCTATTTTCTCTGTTATTTCTTCGCTTTGTACGCGCACTTGTGCTCTTGTCGGATGTATCATTACGGCGTAACAGTACATCGTGTGTGCAGTGGTTTTTGACGAATGAACGCGGCTTCTTCGGGGTTACGTGTCCGTCAGTCGCGTAGGTCAGACGATGATAGCTCGTTGGAGCAAGAAAAAGATTTGATTTTGGGGAAGATGAAATCGGCGTTGAGTCGAAATTATTCTTCTTTTATTAATACTGATCAGCTCGTGTAGGATTATACGATATACGCAGGACTCTTGTTTTCAAGTTCGCTGAAGTTCCATACCTTTTTTCTCTATATATTTCCCACGTCGTTTATTAGATAGAAGCCGGGGTACGTGTAACTCGAAGAGCTCCGGCAAATATTGATTATTTCTCTACATGGCACTCTCTAGTCTAGACAGGATCTATGCCCGAATACACTGTACCGGCACGCAATCCTTTTCCCAACCGATGATTAAGAAAGCAGATTTACTTAACGGATTGTATTATGTTGCGCGTCGTTGCCGGCAAGGCGATGAACGAGCTTTACTTTACTGAACGAGCGAATCTTTTTAGCGCAGGAGTGAAATATGCCGGAGGAACAGAAGTCTGCTGGTGGGCCACCAGAAGTAACGGCAGAGAATGGAACGGGAACGAATTCACCGTCGAAAAGTCCAGTCAGCAAAGGCAAAGCTCTCGCGAGGATCACTCTCCTCGATGGAACAGTCAAAGACTTCCCCACAGATGTAAGCTATCGTGTGATTTCTCTCGTTTCGTTGAACGAATGTTAAATTGTAACCGACGGCGAATTGATTTGATGACAGAGGAAGGCAAAGGGCCAGGAATTACTTGACACGATATGTAAAAGTATGAACTTGTTGGAGAAAGATTACTTCGGGCTTATTTACGAGGACAGGCACGACACACGAAACTGGTTGGATCTGGACAAGAGGATCACAAAATTTGTGAAAAGTTTGTTGCACTATTTCTTGTACGCGTAACACGCGCCAACGTTGGTGGAACGGGTGATCCTAACTGTGCTGTTTCTTTTTCCAGATGAACCGTGGAAATTTAATTTTGAGGTGAAATTTTATCCGCCGGATCCAGCTCAATTGCAAGAAGATATAACTCGTTATCAGTTATGCCTACAGATTAGGAACGATATTATCACGGGACGATTACCATGTTCTTTTGTGACTCATGCTCTTCTAGGTTCATATTTAGTTCAATCAGAAGTTGGGGATTACGATCCAGATGAGCATGGCCGTACATATTTGAAAGATTTCAAGTTTGCCCCAAATCAGACTCCCGAGTTAGTGGAGAAAGTAATGGACCTGCATAAAACGCATAAGTTAGTCTCGTCTGCTAATTAGCATTTTATCCGTACGGTGCTGGGACCAGCTTGCGAGGAATGGTAAAGTAACCTTTTTCACATTTTTAGAGGACAAACACCTGCGGAAGCAGAGCTCCATTATCTCGAGAATGCGAAAAAATTAGCGATGTATGGAGTTGATCTCCATCCTGCTAAAGATTCCGAGGGCGTTGATATAATGTTAGGTGTGTGTTCATCGGGCCTTCTCGTTTATAGAGATCGATTGAGAATCAATAGGTTCGCCTGGCCAAAGATACTGAAGATCTCGTATAAGAGGCATAACTTTTATATCAAGATCAGGCCCGGTGAATTTGAGCAGTTCGAGTCGACCATTGGCTTCAAGCTGGCGAACCATAGAGCTGCAAAGAAATTATGGAAAGTCTGTGTAGAACACCATACTTTCTTCAGGTAAATGATTACCCGATAGTAATTTATATTGTTTAGCTGTGGCAATGTTCAAATTGTGTATGCCGTTGCTCTTCTATTCAAGGCTCATGAGTCCTGAGCCTGTAAAGAAGGTGGGTCTGATACCACATTTGGGTTCCCGATTCCGATACTCTGGAAGAACTCATTATGAAACAAAGAAGACTCCTATTGATAGACAACCTCCACAGTTTGAAAGATCTTTAAGCGGTCGCCGCCCCACTTCTCGCAGTATGGATGGTAAAAAGGTTTTTCATACTCGCTAACTTTAGGTCTATTATCTCGCAAGTATTTTATTATACGTTTATAGCAATATTATCCCGTTAAGATTTATGAAATGTATGTGTACTCTGTG
Organism: Nomada fucata; assembly: GCA_948146005.1. NCBI lineage: Eukaryota > Metazoa > Arthropoda > Insecta > Hymenoptera > Apidae > Nomada > Nomada fucata. Next base: position 1,129,583 of record OX411282.1, read on the forward strand.
TAGCGCTAGGGGGTCCGAAACAAGTTGAATCTTACGGTTCAGAACCAAGCAAAAGACATACAATGAGCTATGAACCGGAAATGATTCCTGACATGGAGCACATAGATCAGCGGCCTAGTCCAATTAAAAAACAGAAAGAAAAGGTAAAACAGAATACACGTAATAAACTCTAAATATAATGATAGTTAGTAGAAGGTGCATGAAAATGTCATGCAAATTGAAGATAATTTCGTGAAAGACCATCATATACAGGGAATATTTTTGCGGTCTACGCTTTCAAATGAAAGCTCAGATTTTGTCAGCTTTGCTGATATAATATGATACAATACCTTACCATTCTTGTGAATCGATATTCTTGAAGTAGGAAAAAAAGTGATAATTATATTACGGAGATGGGAAACTGAGGAACACCAATTGGATCACACAAAAAACCATAAAATGTTTAATTGAAAAATAGGAGTTATCATTATGCACTACATTTCTTCGAATAAATAGGCAATGTTTGTTGTCACGGCATGCTGATAATTGACTGTATGCCATGCGTTAGACATAGCTGTATGCGTTAGATACTTTAATGCTATATTAATTCGAATATATCGGAACAAGTCAAACAGATCCTATGCAATTCAGTTAACATTTACTTGAAAATTGCACCAGGAAACTGAAAATTTTCATTGAAAACTTGTAACTCTTAATTATTAACTTGTACGCATTTATAGAAATTTAAAAACTTCTATGCCAGGAACTTAGAAAATTTAAGATCTTGCAAAATAGTATCTTATAATTGTCACTGAGAAGTGAACAAATGGCACTTGCATATATAACAATTTTATTTTACGAACTTGAATTCAATATTCACCTCGTAGTATTTCAATCATAAAAAACTAACCGACACCTAACTAACACCGGTAGCTCACACGCAAAACAAGCGCTGGAACAACATCAGCCAGCAGCACCAGTAGCCTGGAAGGAGAATATGACGCAGATCGTGGCAAAAAGGTATAGAATTTCACCTGGAACATACTGTCATGCATTAACCAACATACTTCTATTTGTATTAATATATGTGACCATTTGGTGTTTCCCTTTCTTTTTTCAATGCATGTTGCTATCTTTCGTTTAATTATTTATTTTTTTGCATACATCTTACGGCCATCGCCTCAAAGCTGAATTTTCGAAGCGTGTGAGATTCAATTTTTCACAACACCCGTATCAGCATGCGCAGGTGCAAAGAATTGTTATAAATTATTCAACTGCGGTGATGCTTATATCCGCATGCAAATAGCAACTATTCGTTGGATTTCGGGGTTTAGAATTTTCAGAAAATAATACTTTCTTCCTTTAAAACTGAACTTTAATTCACGAAATCTTAGAATTATTTAAGAACACTTGAACGATGGATGCTTCTAATGTTGTTTCGTGAATTGTCCTACGTGCGTGACTCTTCCGACGACGTTCGATATCAAAGAGCTTATCGCAAACCCTGCTGCATCCTTTTTAAGGGGTTTGGAAAGCAAGTATGCGAGGTAGTGAAAATGGAAAAGGCTCTGATAGGAAAATTAGGGTTTGGGGCGTATGACTTGGAGTTCATGCCTGTGCATCATTGTGTAAGGGAGATAGGAGATAGGACGATTTGCTATTGCTCATCTTAGTCATTGTAAACTATGAAATAGTTAGACACGTCGATAAAAAGTTGCTCTTTATTGAATATAAACTCAGCTCAGGAAAGTATACCTTTATTTAACAAATCGACGACCAACATTTCTTGAGAGCGCAGACCGTACTGAATTTTCAAGCATGAAATGCGACGAGAATGTAAAAACACGTAGTTGATGATAGCTTATCAATAGAGTTGAATCGTGCTTATTGCATGAAGCAATGTGTGACTATAAATTTACTTATAGAAACCGGTCGGAGGTATTGCGGTCCTACCGCCCGGTGGTTTATCTAAGAAGAAAAAGGATAAGCAAAACGAAAGCGAGAAGGAGAATCATAATGATCTCAACAATTTCGATTTGATAAATGAAAGTGCTATTCTTGACAACAGCGATATGACCACGCCAAGTAAGAAAGAGCTGAAAAAGAAAGATGAGGAAATACCAGAAAAGAAAGATAAAGAAAAGAAAGAAAAAATAAAAGTAAGTATAGGATGTATAAAAAAAAATTATGATCACGGATGGTTCTATACCTTTGCACTTGTGAAAGAAAGAATCGAACTAGTTTATACTTAAATTATTTTATCTTCGTCATCTCTACACGATGAGTACAGAAAAGGTCTGTAAGGAACCTTCCAAAAGTGTTGAAATATTTTACATTTATTCATATACGGTAGAAATTTCCTGATCAGCTAATAATGTTAGAATTTCTTAGACGCTCGTTCTAACGAGGGTGAGATTTTTATTTGTCGCTCTCGCCTGTTAATGAATTTTTGCAATATGATAGAGAATGCTACACTGGAGTTATATATGTACGGCTTTGATGGTTAATGATTATAAGATTACAAAATATTTCGCATTAAATGAAATATTAACAGGTGGGTGTAACCGATAATGATCTGTCTCTGCTAGACGGTTCTGGGTAAGTATCTTGTTGAGGAACACAGTTCTCTGATCAGAAAGCACTCTCACCGTTCCGCTCTCGGGGGCCTTTAACAAAAATACAACAAGCCTGACCTGCCGTTTATCAACGGCCGCAGCATGGCTAAAAATTTGTCTTAAATCGTACAAAAACAGAATATTATATATTACTGTGCACGGCTGTTAATACAATCTCGTATACAACTGTATTAGATTTTTATTAGCTTTATTATGCTGCAATGTTTTTTGTTCTTTTTAATGAAAATTTATCCTTGGTTCCACAATTTCCACAAGATTTTTACACGTTTCTTTACGCATTCTGTAGGATGACAAAGCAGAACCCCGATCAGTTAATACGCCATTACTGTATTTATGCTATCGCAGGGAGAGAATAAATTTTGGCCCTTAGAGGATCAAGCTAGACAATCGGGAATTTCGACTTTATTCCTAGTTTATATATATTTGTAATGATTAAGAGAAAAACGTTTTCCTTTGTCTAGCAATGATTCCGAGGGTTGATCTCCCAACAATTGGCTTCCTTTGTCATATATTTTTGAGAAACAATTGCTAGATATAATAAAAAATAAAATTGAGTGATCAATCACTTTTATCGATAAAACAACGACCACTCAATTTTGTTCGTTTGTGTCTCAATGTATATAGCATGTTTTTGGTATTGCATGTTCTTTTTGTTTTATTATATGTAAGAGTCCAGTTGGTGGCTTCTTATTTGGCAAGAAGGACAAGGACACAAAGCAGAAGAAGCAGAAAAAGAATAAGGAACCAGAAGAAACGATGAGCAAAAGTGATACGGAATCAAATTTGTCTACATCAGAAAAACATACCAAACCTTTGTCCGAGAAATCAAGTAATGAAAAAACTTCACAGTCGCCTACTTACACCAAACCTTACGATTACGAAGAAGCAGAATCGTCCCCAACCAAAAAGCCTTTCACACCGCATGGATTTTCATACGAAGATAGACCGGCATCGCCGGAAAAACAAAATCAACAATACTCATCTGCTGGAAGTCGTAAGGCTACAGGTTTAGCTTTTAATTATGCACCAGGTGAAGAGAGAACAGTAGCTGAGTCAGCAGAGAAAAGAAAAGCCAAAGAAGTGGAAAATACGTCCTCTTCTGTTGGCCTGAAGACCCCCGGTCTCAACTATGTGGAATCTGCAGGATTAAAGGAACAACAAAAGGCGACATCCAAACCAGACATCGATACAAATGCATCAGCAGCTTTTATTGCGGCTGAGCAAGTGCAAGATGGTGCTAATCGTCAAGAAATCGTGGGACAGCCATCAGTTACAGAAACCAAACTTGAACACCACATCTTACCACTCCCAGATGGTTCTAAAATTATTGGAGGTGTTATCTATACCAAAGATGGTAAACCATTAGATCAGAATAGTCTAGGGCCTGAAAATAGCAAGATAGTGAATGGTAAAGTTTGTACACAAGATGGAAATTCCATTAAAAAATCCGAATTCGGTCCACAAGGTATTTACATTAACAACGGTATACTTACGACCAAAGATGGAAAGCCGGTGAATCAGGAAGTTTTGGGCGTGGAAAGAAATTTTATTAAAGACGGCATCGTATATAAATCTAATGGGCAGACACTCGACCAACACTTAGTTGGCCTAGAGCACACAATAGTCAAAGAAGGTAAAATCGTTGCGGAAAATGGAAAACCTATACAATATAACAAATTAGGTAGTGATGGTACATATATAAAAGATGGTCTTATATTTACATCTGACAACAAACCACTTACGCAAGGGTCGTATGGTATAAATGAGGATTATATTGTCGGAGGCATTATATGTAATGAAAATGGAAAACCATTAAATCAGTTTGCAGTAATACCTGACGAAGCTTATATTTCTGATGGATTAATGTACGGACGAGATGGTAACGTCATTTCTAATGGTGTTTTGGGGCACGAAGGCCACTATATAACTGAAGGAAAAATATATTCCAAAGATAAAAAACCAGTAAAACATGAAACCTTCAATTCAGATGGATCTGTTATAAAAGATGGTATAATTTATTCAAAGGAGGGGAAATTTCTGAATCAAGGATCACTGCTTCCTTGTGGCGCATATTTAAAGGATGGAAAAATAGTTGGCAAAGATGGAAAGCCAATAAAACATGCATTTTATAAACTTGATGGGAGTTTTGTAAAAGATGGTATTCTGTTTGATAGTAACGGCAGGCCTCTGAGCCGGATACCCCGAATAGCAGATGGAAGTTTTATTAAAGAAGGAATTATATACGACGAAACTAATAAGCCGTTGTCGCAAAGTCTGTTTAAACCTGATGATATCGTAATTAAAGACGGTATAATTTATGATACAAATGGCGTAACTTTGTCTGATGCTTGTCTTGGGCCAGATGGTTTAACTATTAAAGATGGAATTATACTTGGAAAAGATGGTAAACCTGTTAAACAAGAATCTTTTGGTTCAAATGGTAGTTACATTAAGAAGGGAGTGATTTATTCCAAAAGCAAAAAACCTTTGAATCAAGATTCACTAATATCCGAAGGGACATCCATTAAGGATGGCAAATTGTATAGTAAGGATGGAAAGCAACTGAAATTTTCCTTCTTTAAACCAGATGGAAGTTACGTCAAAGACGGCCTTGTACACGGTAAAGATGGTAAACCCATGAACCTGTCCTCGGCACTTCCAGAGAATACCTGTATTGCAAATGGCGTAATTTTTGAAAATAACGGTGTATCATTGACTAAAGATATGTTTGGATCTGATGGGTCGTATGTCGCTGGTGGCTTAATTCATAACAAGGATGGCAAAATAATTTCTGAAGGTGTGTTTGGACCTGACGGTAACATTATTAAAAATGGATTAATCATTGGAAGAGATGGAAAACCATTGACTCAAGATGATAAAGGACCAGACAATTTGGCAGTTAAGGACGGAAAAATTGTTGATAATCAAGGAAATCCTAGAAACTTGGCGTCTCTTATTCCCGATGGATGCTACATTAAAGATGGTATCGTTTACAATAAAAATCAGTGCCCTTTAAAACAAGGAGCATTCAAACCTGATGGTGGTTACATTAGAGATGGACTTATATATGAACAGGACGGGTCATTGTTGAATGCTGGCACTCAATTGCCTGCTGGAACGTATGTTGAAGTAGGTAACTCCTCCATCAAATTTGACGCAATTGAACTTCTTTCTTTGGGGAACACTGAAATACATTGTTTATAGTACAGGGTGGGACATATTACAAATTAAAAGTTTGAGCCAACTTTCGTACTTCTTAATTATTTTGTTTTGCATTTATTTGGCTTTTATTATCCATTGCTTAAAAATTGTTTATAACTCATGAAATCTAAGAGATAATTTAAAAATATTAATATTGATTATAGTGCACTTATTATTAGTAGTTTCATAACATGCATCTTAGATAATGTTCTGTGCTGGTAGTTTTTGAGTATATTTAACTATTGTATGCAACAAATGTATGTTAGCGATATAAACTACAACAGTAGTTACTAGACAGAGAGGATTATGGTCATCTTGAAACCAGTGCAAGTACTAAAAATATACATAGCTCTTTGAATTTTTTACATTTATCATAATTTTGTGTAAATACATCTTACTGTTTTGTTGTCGTTTATAACTCGTAAGGCATTAGTTACACTGTAGTTGTATTTAGGTACAGGTACAAGGCGATGGTACAACCCCATATATGACAGCAACCGCTGTTACTACACGCACCGCGACTATGCACGAGGATCTTGAAAAAAATCAAAAGACCAGTCAGGTTTGTAGTTATATTTCAAACAACCTAGTGCTGGTTTATGATTTATCATACAAATTTCCTTAGTTGCTATCTATCCAAAACACGTATGTCTCTTAGATAGTTAGTATCACCTTTTATATTTTTTTATTTTTTTATATATTAGGTAGAAGAAAAAACGGTAGTACACACAACGGCAACCAGTGCAACAAGACAAGAACAGAGGGTAGTTACACAAGAAGTACGAGCAACAAGTCATGTACTGTCTGAAGAACAGGTAATAATATATTATTAGCTCGAATACATATTAAGCTGACAATTAATTAATAGATGATGCATGGAAGCATTTATATAAACGACCATCTGTCACGTCTTGGTTAATCCTAATATTTGAAATATGTATGGTATATTATTTTACTTGCTAGTAGTGTGGTCACTGCACAAATTAAATTCATTTCTCTTTCGTGTATCGAGATTCGCATAACAGTATAAAGCTTATGGTTTTTTTTTTATAGTGTGTACTTAATTCTAAATATATACAGATTCACTTATATGTAATATATGAATATATAAAAGATCATGCACATTCAGTATACATATCACAGGATCATGTACGTTTAAATACAGGGATCAAAATTTTTTTTTGAATGAATTAATATTACTTAACTCATCCAGGATATCGGTTGATTAATATAGTATTTAACCAATGCTATTTTTCATTTAATTATTTTTTTTTATTTTTGTAATTAATTTCGCTGGCTTGGTTAACACATTGCATGGTGTAGCTGTACTCACGAAGGCTCAGTACATCCAGCTCAAGCAGCGATGATTCAGGTACTCCTATTGACTTAGAAGATGACCAACAGGCTTTCTACAACCAATATTATCAGGTAAATTTTATAGGGGGAATGTAATAACAATAATGAAGCTACATTTGTTTAGAAACAAGCTGCTACATATTCATATATACATAGGTGTAGATTAAAATGTTACTTTAACAATTAAATTCTGAAGAGGAATCTTTATCAACGTTAAGTATATTAGCTATGCAAAAAATATTCTCATATGGATATGTTTCTATAATACCGCACCTCTGATATTATTGCTACTAATACTAACATGGTCATACGAGTTTATGTATTATTTAAAGTATTTAATATACATCGTATATTTTTAAGCAGTAATTTCGTATTAGTACCTATTGCTTAAGCTTCATGGTAACAAAAAATAACATTCATAAAATCATGAACAACAGAATATAAATGTACCCTGTATGTCAGAAGCGCACTGGTTTTAAGGTATTAATAGTGGTATAATAAAGTCAACCAAGTTTTATAGTAGTGCTTTGAATTTATATTTATAACATGTTAATATAATTGTACAGCATCGATAATGTATGTCATCTTTAAGATTAATATATACTTCGTCATTTAGTTTTAATGTAAAAAGGAAAGGACATAATATGTATTTGATTCAGGGGGATCCAGCCGGTGTCGTTGAAACGGAAACTCACGTTTACAAAGCAGAACCAGAGAATAACGTAACAACAACAACCACAGTTCCATTAGTAGCAACTGAAACTAGGAAAGTAGCTGTTGAAAGTGAAGACGGTATGTACAGCGTAGCTGGAGAAATTGTCAGTTCTCAGACAATATCCAGTAAAACTCGCACTGTTGAAACAATAACGGTAAGCATTCGATGTTTTCTAAATGCACCAACAATTTAATATTGCGGTGATCCTGGTGTACATTACTTATTGCATTTTTAGTACAAAACTGAAAAGGACGGAGTTGTAGAAACTCGAGTAGAACAGAAAATAACAATACAATCAGATGGCGACCCAATCGATCACGATCGCGCTTTAGCAGAAGCAATTCAAGAGGCAACTGCTATGAATCCTGATATGACAGTAGAAAAAATCGAAATCCAACAACAAACAGCACAGTAACTGGTTACAAATCTAAAATCGCTTTCTTAGAAATTAAAAGGGCACTCTCTGTCTAAAAGATATAAAGGTTACGAGTTTAAAAAACGAATGCATTTTATCAATGCGCAGTATCAATAATCTGCTTGTATCTTAATATTGTAAAAATTTGTTTAAACGTTTAATTAACTGAAAAGAGTTAATCAGAAATAACATTCATCTTCTAACAGTGGGAAAACACATTTTCTTGTAACAAATGTGGCCCAATATTATGAGCTTGAACTTGATTAAAAATCAAGTTATTTAATACAAAAAAAAATGAAAAACAGCAATCTTATTTTTTTCTATAAAAGTCGCGGTACCCTGTACCATAAACTGCAGTGTTCATATTCGTTGTATGTATTATTTGCATACAAAAAGGCATAAATGTATATTATACATATTATGTATACATAGTAATGTATGTACGTAAAGAAAAAAAAAAGAAATTGTTCGTTGTTGTATAAATAAGACAGAGAGCCCTATAAACTCACGTAACTAGTTCACGGCGGATAGAAACATGATATTAATACCATGTCTCGTGTGAGAATTATATTACATCGTTTATCTAAGGTTTGTTTAAATAATATCAATGCCTCGTTCAACAATGCTGAAAAAGTATTCATAAGTTCAATTTTTTTAAAGCATTTACAGATATACTTCCCTTCTTAATTTAAACTTTTATTTTTAAATCTTCGTCGTTGAGCCTAATATAGGTAAGAAATAAAAACAACTGAAAAAATATTGAAAACGTTTTGACAAGTCAGAGATATGTAACTATATTATTATTATTATGCGACTGAATTACACAAGCAGTATAATATACTTATACATACAATGTAGTTCTTATGGACCTATTAACATAAACCAGTTACTCAATGATGAGTATGCAGAAAGTAACACACGAAGACTTATAAAAGATGCAATTTTTTTCGTAACGCTTTGTGCGATTTAAATATTCTTTTTTTTTTTGTATAGGTTGATTATTTGTGACATATTTTGCAAAGTAAAAGTTACATGATGTTTTATTATGTGGCAGCACTCTAAATATGAATATTAATATATACAGTAAAAAAAAATATATATACATGTACACAACACTTTTTCGTTAATTAATGACAAAGAAAGGAATCCATAAAGCTTCCCTTAAACAAAGTATTACTATTTAGCATTGTGAAACAAAAAAATATATGTTGTTAACATTGCTATTGTATACAACTCTTATTTAATAATTTAAAGATATGCATTTGGGGGCTATGTGGATTTTCTTTAATTATATACTTTAAAAAATTATAGGATTTATTAATAAGAATAAGATAAAAAAGATTATATGTATGTAACTTCATACCAAGAGCTATGATGCATTGGTCAGCGTATATGTCTAAATTTAGCCATAACTTCTGTAGTTTTAAGACTACAAATTCGTATAAGATTTTTTTTTGTTTAATGGTTTATATTTAATTTTTGTATGGACAACACAGAAATATAGCTAAGGAGAAAAGGCTGAAACCTGAATTTACAATAAAATTATTAAGATACAAGTCATACTTTGCAACAATAAAACTATATAAAATATATATAAAATTATAAATATTACAACATACCACAGCTTCATATAATTACGTATGGATCGTATATATTGTATACGGTGGAATTATGAAGCAACATTAAAATATGCATATCACACTGTAGGAGGCTTGTTTATACCTTTGTTCTTCCAAGTGTTGTTGAATATCGCTCTTGTATTTTGCGCAAAGAATTCATTTTCCTAAACTAAACGATACGTTCACGTGTAAACGATAAACCACTCTTTTTACTTTTCTACTTTCCACAGAAAATTTAACGAATAGAATCAAATATCTGTCTATACATAATTAGTTTGCTAGTTGCTTATATTTATTGCATCCTCCTGGTGATTCAATTTTTCTTTCAAAGTTATGGGTACCAATAGGTGTTGTTAAATTATATTACATTTTATAATGTATTTGCATTTCTGTAGAACAAAGGATAATCATTGACCATCTACGTGCGAACTGCATTTCTTCTTGTATGTTATATTTCGTTATACACTGGCAGCTAATGAATTGTTTGAATGTTATAAAATATATACTTTATATAATTCTCATTTTATTTCATAATATTAGTTCGTATATTCGATATGCTCAACCGTTTCATTAATTCATTGTCTTATGTATGAGCAATATTAGACATTTAACAGATCGTTTTTTATGTTTCAATATTATAAAAGGCAGTAAAGTTATGACAATGAAGAAACTGATTTTCTACTTGTACCTTTTGTACTATGTAATTTTATAAATTATGTATTTCTTTTTATTGTATCTAACATTCCATGCTTATAGTGACTAACAGTTATGTATCATAAATACCTGTGTCTTTTAAAGTTTATTTATTCGTTTGTTAATAAAATTATAACTATAATTTTATATTAGCTCTGCTTGAAGACGTCGCCATGGAATCATACACAATGAATTACATAAACCACAGTTTCTTCATCACATCCAATTCGAATGCTTTTTGAGTTTTACATGCTGTACGATGTTAAGCTTTAAACGTAAGATATTATGGATCTTCAAGCAGTGTACAAATGTAGTTTATAGCATTTTGTACTTTAATACTTCTATGGTTTATTTAGTGATAACATAATAAGTATAATATATATACTTAATATTATAGTTCTTTGATATAATTATACAATAGTATTTTATGTGTAAGAACGTCGGAACTGTTTATCTTTGCACGTTTTGTTATATTTAAATTGAATTATCGTTTTCCACGCATGAATATCAATGTACTTTATTTTAGCTATGAAAATTTTATGTTACTGCACATATAATATAAATTTCGCCTAAGTGCTAGAAAGTTGTACAAAATAATTGTTATTAGTTTAACGCCACAGCTTTTTTTTACCATAATTTGCCATACATTTTCTTTCAACGCGCATTTTGATCGTACACATTATTTTCTTCCTTATGCACGACTTTTCAGCAGCCAGGCAATAATTAATCGTTTATATACAAATTATTTAATATATTACGTACATTATAAAACAAAGTTAATTGAAAATGAAAAATTGACGATAAATAATTTTTTAAGAAAAAGAATATTAATAAACAAAAATAATACCTCCAATTGAAAGATCTTGTTTTGTTGCATGCGTATTGTGTATAATTTCGTAGCATTAATATATCGGAAGATGATTCAGATTGGTGGTAATTTAATAGCTTTATTATTTAGTAAGGGCTGTTCACTGCGATGTTCTTTAGTTTTAGTTATGTTACTCCAGAATGGTCTTGGTGTAATATGACCATTTTTTACAGCACTTGCGCCTGTTGCTAAATCATAGTAATCGGTCAGTGATTAGTAATGTCTGTACAAATAATTATTAATGATTTATAACCGTTTAAATAAATTCTTGTATTAATTTACCTATTTTCCACGACGGAAATACGCGTGATTGGGTTTCATTAATTGCAGATGATATTGTGATAGGCAATTTTGGATTAGGATGTTGAAGTATTGCTCTAGATATCGATTCCTTTAATGCGGGTGGTAAATTCAATGAACCTATGATGCGTAGAATGTCAATACAAAAAAATATCTGTGTTGCGAAAATTTTGTAGATTCATACTTGCAATATCTTCATCCTGCGTAGCGGTTAATGATTTTTTTGTATGATACAGGTGTTTCTTTATCTTAAATCTTTTCATGAAACATCTACATATGTCTGTCACCGTTTTTCCGTCGAGAGTTCCTGCGAATTAATGCCATTTGAAATAAAATGGTGATACGAAGGAAAACTCGAAATACAAACATACTTATTGTGTCATTATTGGCGATAAGATTTTCTTTATATCTATAACATTGAGTTACAGGATTGCCTTGTAAAGATAAGTCTGTTAAAGAAACGAAGCAGCTTATACTTTCTGTTAAATCGTCGATATTGTCGATCAAATTATCCTTAGCATCTAAAACCTCCAGTTTACGTAAATCTCTTATATTTTTTAGAGATGTTATTTTATTACTCGAGATATTAAGTATTTTTAAACAAGACTGGAAGGAAAAATTTTATCATAAAACATATAGTATCTGAATAATGAAAATCCAACACTTACGGATAATGTTAGTATGCTTCGAGGGTCGAGACATAATGATTCTCCAAACGTGAGTTGCTGATTTTCTATTTGTAAAACAGCTAAGTACTTTAATTGTTCAAGACCCTCTAACACCTGTATTTTATTATATCCTAAATATAGCGTTTCTAACTTCTTCAAAGAATCCACATTTTCTATTTTACTTATTACGTTATGCTGCAGATACAGATGCGTTAAATTTGACGCGAACTGCAGATTTTCTATCATCGAAATATTGTTATTTTGTAAATATATTACTTTAAGATGTTTGTAATTAACAAAGTTACCCTACAGTAACATAATTAAATGTACAAGTTATTATTCATTGTTGTTACATTCAATAAAAATAACTTACGATACTGCTGATAAACATATTGTTCATACGTAAGTGAGTCAAGCCATACAGTTCTTCCTTTCGTATCTTTTTACTAAGGGATTTACTTAATTGTTCTTCAGAACACTTCCTTTCTATATATTCCGCCGTTAATCTCACCATGACTGTAAAATTTTATCAAATAATAAATGCAAACGGACTACGCATTCCCAATTGATCAAACATTTCTTAGAACGACGCGCCTTTTCCACGCGACATCTGTAGATCTCTTCATGATCAACCGTGTTCTGTTTTAGCGACATCTGAGATTGTTTTCAAAATAAGTTTTTAAAGAGAGATGATCATTATTTTTCCAGTTTTAAATGGTGTGAAGTTAAAAACGATGCGATGATGGACGTGGATTTATTAAGACCGGGCACAGTGCCGATATCTCCCGATACAATTCTTTGGTTTGAATTTCTATTAAATCCTTCTTTGTTACAAAAACATTTGTCCAAACCTTTTCCAGGTAACTAAACGTGTAACCTTAATTATTTTGTCTAATATAAATAGCGTAAAATGTCTATCAAAATCGTCGCTTCAATGACATAATCGTGAAACTGTTATTTCAGATCCTTCAGCTACGGATTTAATAATCAAATTTATGACAATAAATTCTGAACAGAAGGAAAGTGAAGTGAAAATTGTTGACGCAGAATCGAACGATACAAAATCAACCACTACAAATAAATGGACGCATCGAAATCTCGCTTTGAAAATTCTTTCTTTAAAAGTAGCGGCGCATTTAAAATGGGATCTAGATATTTTAGAAAAGAAATTACCATTGCCAATACAGCTAACGTTACTGCAAGATCTTCTTTATATAACGTCCGATTTAATTGTCGAGATACCAGCTTTACCTGAGTTTTCGTTGCAACCAATTTCTGATCAGGTTCTATTTACAATTGTTCTATACCATAGGTGGCATATAAGGGCAATCATTTATAGAGCCTTGAATAATAAACAGACAAAGCAACAATTTCTTCATATGTAAGATGTCAAACATTGTATAATTATAATACGTACGACTTTAAGATTGCGTGTGTAACTTTTTTAATGGCAAATATTTATCACGCATCTTAGACCAGGTATCCAGGAATCTGCTTATGTACTGCCTGGTATAATAGATGATATAATCAGAAAATTGGACAGCCAGGTCCCCAATAGTGTGAATGTTTTGAATAATGTTCTCGAGAGTAAAGATATAAGTCCAAAAATGTTGTCCTTCGATACTTTTCAAACATTGACCGAAGATAGCACAGAGATAAAGCAAAATTGGGAAAATATGCATCCTATAAATTTGGATGAATTTAAGTGTCAGGTACGATGTGCTTTTGTTATTATTATACAATATTATCTTTTATACTGTTTCGTTATTCCTGTCTTTTAGATACATTATGATCTAGCAAGATTTCATTTATTGAAAGAAGAGTACCAAGAAGCTAAGCGACACATCATACAAGCCAAAGAATTGTTTTATAATCTTAGTAATTTAGAAGATAGGTTGTATTGCGTGGTTCGCAAAGAGTTTTTAGATGGTTGTTGTTTGGCATGCGAAGTACCTATAGAAGGAGTTACTTCCAATCTTACGCAGCAGCTGCAAACATCAATTGAAGATCAATATACTGTATGCATTTTGAAATATGATATAAAAAGTAACTTGTGTACGAAATTAGTAACGATGTTTTGTTTCAGAATATATTACAAATTTTGCAAGTGGACAATGTATCCAGAGAAATTCCACAAGTGTACAGAGATAATTTGGAACTGGACGTACAAGGAGGATCTGTGAATAGAAAGATTGTAGTAGCCCGTGATCTTTTGCTTCAGATACAGTGTTTAAATTTAGTTAGAAAGGTTTTAGATGGTACTATTATTCTTGGCGACTATGTAACAGAAATACAAGCAGCTGGCAGCAAAGGGATCGATGTATTTTTTGGGGTAAAATCATTTTCGTGTTGTCATAGATAGGTACATTTACTATCACCTTATTGTACATTTTGTGTATTAAAAATTCTCTTCAGGCTTTTGGAAATGTATTAGAAAAAGCAAGTGCTACAGATAAGAAACGTATTTCCCGTTACCTTCTGTATCTTGTAAATACAAGTAACATCGAGGGTATTGCTTCCAAAATACTCAGCGATCCACTATATATAGCATTGTTTGATGAGAAAGAATTAGATGAAATTCGAACATCAGCCAGTTCCGAGGAGTTTGATATACCAGATTTATTGCTAAAAAATGATTGGGGTGTACCATTAGTAACGTATACTCGTTAGTACATATCGATATAAATTACATATTTTAACATGGCGATTAAGAATACAATATTGTTCTCACATACAAACTTTTTGCTTGCAGAAAGTTCAAGGATAGAGATATTTGAATTGGAGCAAAGATTAATACATTCATATGATACAAGTGAAATTCATGAAATACTAATACACTTAGATGGTAAACATCGAATGAAACCTTTATGGCATGTAAATAGTTGCTGGGAATTACCTATTCCTTTACAGAGCGTTGTAATGTCTTTACCTAGAGGGTTTCTTCAAGATTATTCATATGTGCTGTTAGCAAAAAGTAGAGAATTAGTAACGTCTAAAGACTTCGAGGGAGCAGTTGAAATTTTAACCATATTAGAGAAAGAAGCACAACAGCATTCGCAAAGTAGTAACACATTAATATTTAAATTGTGTAAACTGGTAAACTGGGAATGTCTTCTTGTTGAAATTTGGAGATGCCTCCATGCTTGGCCAGCAACAAATATATGTAAGCATATTTGAGTTCATCATTTAGTTTCTTATAAATAAATTAATTAAAAAAAAAATTCAACAGGCGACACACAAAGCTTAGTAACAAGATGTAAGCAATGCCTAGGAGCATTGCAAGCGACAGATCAAGTTATTCCGCGACAAGAAATTATCGAATATTGTACGGTATTTCTTTTAAACATGGCAGAATGGGACTATTTAACAAGCTTAGAGAAACGTTGGAGTTACTCTGAATTTGCGGCGGCTATTAGTAGTGTTTGCCAAGATATTGTTAAATATAAGGGAGGAAGAAAATTTCCAAGAGAAGCGTGGGATATGGGTTTGTTTCATGATACCATATAAGAACTTCAGTATCAAATTTTTAGTATAACATTAAATTGTCTTTTGTAGTCTTGGCTGCATTTGGGCCAAGTAGGGACCAGCCGCAAAAACGAAGTAATAGTGGTAACAGCGGGACAAGTACTGGTAGCGCATCGAGAGATGTTATCGCTAGCATTGGAGGGACTCTTAGTAGATTACGAGAACCTATGGTTCTGACTGTTGTTATTTCATTGTTGGCACGTTTACGAAACGTTTTACGCGACGAATCTAGTCTTGAATTACATACACAATATTTATCTCTTTGGCCAGCTGGTATACCAAAGTAAGTTTTCATGAATCTATATTGCTTAGCAACATTATACATATAAGTAAATATGAATTTTCAGTGCCAATTCCTATAACATCAGAAGCATAGGAGAATTACTGTTTCAGTTATTATCGCAAGCATTGAAATATTATCCGAGTAATGTTCCTTGGCTCAGATTGATGGGAGATCTGAATTTTGGTACGTGCCAATAATAATTGGAATATTCCGGAATTTAAAAAATAATTTACTATTTTAGTTCTAGGATATTATGAGAGTGCAATAAAGTATTATTTAGAAGCTATTATGGTAGCTAGCGATCTATTTAGCCAACCAGTACCACGATCACAGATCGATGATCTTGTTTATAGGCGTATGATTAAATGTTGTGCTCATTTGCAATGTTATACTCAAGCCGCAGTATTGTGTCAATTTTTAGAGGAAGTAGATTATTCTTTAGCATTTAAAATGGCAGCCAGTGATCAGAAGAGTTGCGCACCAGCCGATGCTATGGATGCATATTACCACTGTATATGGGATACTACAATACTTGAGTATCTTATTCATTTACATACGAAACGTGGTGAACATCATCGGAAGCAATTAGCGGTTTGTAATTAAATGTAATTTACTTTCAAATATAGATATATTTCTATAAAATGTAACCTTTTTCAGATTAAGGTAATTGGTTTGTTGGAACTGAATTCCAATAATAACGAAGAAATACAGAGAGAGGCAGCGAATATTCGGAAAGCAAAATTTTTAAGAGCATTAGCAAAGCAGTATGTTTATTGATAAAAATCAATATGTACAGAGTTTTGTATGATTGTTGAATAATTTCGTATCCAGTCAAATATAACATTTTTTACATCTATAGTTACAGTTGCATTGAGGCAATCAAATCTCCCTCCCTTTCTGTGGACAACTCGTACCAATCACAGCATTTTGTTTTTTGCTCTAATCGATCTAATGAAACACGGAATTGATGAAATAACATTAATTTTGTATAATTGTTTATTAAATTAACATCGTGCAGAAAAACATATTTTTTTAAATATAAAGGATTATTTTGCTTGTGTTGTAAAATATTATAATTGTTTCTTATGTATCATTTTTTTTAAGTGAGTCATCTACGATCACCCCTTATCGTTGAATACATTATTGTGTAGCTCGACAAGTGCATATTATAAGTGTACGTAAACGTATACATTAATTATGTTTGTACGTTGGAAAGAAAATTTAATATACAACGGAGGATTGCAATAAACAGAGCAATCGTGTAATACGTAAGAAACGTGCATAGTACCGTTGAAATTTACAAATCTCATGAAATTGTCTTCATAAACAAGGCGCCATGTTCTTGCAACGCCATAATACTGTTATACGACGACGTTTCGTTCTTACGGACGGAGAATGTTTGTAATTAAAACCGCATGTGAAATATAAAAGGCCCAGTCTGGTTCTAAATAGTCTTCTGCGGCAGCATACATTCTAGGCGTTTGATTTTGGTGAGTAACGTGAAAAAGTTTGTGGATACTTGTTGAAATTCTGAAAGTTTTGAATACCATTGGTCATTGCAAATACCTTGACTCTACTACGAAAAAGACGAGTGAAAGAGATAGAGCGCGAAAGAGACAGAGTAAAGTCTTATAGTGAAAGAAAAAAAGAGAAGGGGAGATTATGAACGCTACTAGTGGCTACACTGTATTACATGAAAATTTATTCAGATATTTATCGTATTCGTAGAATTATCATTGAGAATACGATAGAATCAAGTGGTGTAAATCAATAAAATTCATAGATATTTTGATTTGATTGCGATGGTGAGAAGTTGGCGTCAAGAATGGGGTAACAGGAGTGGGAGTTTGTAGTAAAAACAATGCTGGATCGCTGAGCAATTCTACGTAAGTACATATGTATAATTTTATCATTCTTTATTTTCACTTTAACATATAAATTCTTTATATTTATCATACTAAAGATATTATTGATCTATCTTATATTTCGTGTATACAATTTACCAAACCTATCAAATGTCTAACCTCACATTTAACATAATATTTATTTCTTTATCTAACAATTGCTTAACGTTTGTCTATATCAATGAACACAACCCGAATGATTCGTAAATATTTTCTTTACGTTCAATTGATATGCAGCTTCGCAATTTTAGAAGCAAAGTAATTAGGCGCAAGTATATGAAAGTGTACGTTAGAAAATTTTTTTGTTCTTGGTAACTGATACGATTATATTATATTGCAGGTTGTTTCAAAGTAGGAGTACCACGAAAAAAGTCATAGGTGTAGTTTACATATTACAGTATTTATTAACATGGATGATGAAGAAGGGTCATCAAGTTCTGGACCTATGTCTTCGTTAAACAGTTTGTTCTCGTTCACTAGTCCTGCTGTAAAAAAGTTGCTTGGATGGAAACAGGGCGACGAAGAAGAGAAATGGGCAGAAAAGGCAGTCGATTCTTTAGTAAAAAAACTAAAAAAAAGGAAAGGGGCGATAGAAGAATTAGAACGTGCCTTAAGCTGCCCGGGTACGCCTAGCAAATGTGTAACAATTCCAAGAAGTTTAGATGGTAGATTGCAAGTCTCGCATCGCAAAGGTTTGCCACATGTAATATATTGTCGAGTGTGGAGATGGCCGGATTTACAATCGCATCACGAGTTGAAACCATTGGAACTATGTCAGTACCCTTTCTCTGCAAAGCAAAAAGAAGTTTGCATCAATCCTTATCACTATAAAAGAGTGGAAAGTCCAGTGCTGCCGCCGGTACTAGTCCCTAGACATTCAGAATATGCACCTGGACATTCATTGTTACCGTTTCAACAAATAGCGGAGCCAACAATGCCGCACAATGTATCCTACTCTTCCAGTGGATTTAACGCTGGATCTGCTGGTGGCGTAAATCCAACATCGCCAATGTCCTCTGTTGGATCAGTTCCAAGTCCAGGAAGTACAACATCGCCAAATCCGCAAAGTCCATATGGTACTAATGGATTACCAGAAACTCCCCCACCAGCATATTCTCCGCCTGAGGATGGTTCACAACCTGGACAATCACCGCCTCCTGATCCAGCAGCAATGGATACAACAGGATCGGCAGAAGTAGCTCCAGTATGCTACCAGGAACCGCCTTATTGGGCCTCCATTGCATATTATGAATTAAATTGCAGAGTGGGCGAAGTTTTTCATTGTCATTCTCACTCTGTCATTGTGGATGGTTTTACAAATCCAAGCAACAATTCTGATCGTTTTTGTCTTGGACAGTTGTCCAACGTAAATCGTAATTCTACTATCGAAAATACAAGAAGACATATAGGCAAAGGCGTACATTTATATTACGTAGGCGGGGAAGTCTATGCAGAATGTCTATCCGATTCTGCTATATTTGTGCAATCTAGAAATTGCAATCATCATCATGGATTTCATCCTAGTACAGTTTGCAAGATTCCGCCAGGATGTTCATTGAAAATATTTAATAATCAGGAGTTTGCCCAATTACTTTCACAAAGTGTTAACCATGGTTTTGAGGCAGTTTACGAATTAACAAAAATGTGCACTATAAGGTAAAACATTTTACATAATAGTTAATGTTTAAGAATCTATAAATATATAATATAAAGATATATGCTCTTATACATGTATTTGTTGTAGAATGTCATTTGTTAAGGGTTGGGGTGCTGAGTACCATCGACAAGATGTCACATCCACACCCTGTTGGATTGAAGCACACTTACATGGACCTTTACAGTGGTTGGATAAAGTGTTAACACAAATGGGTTCACCCCATAATGCTATAAGCTCTGTATCATAATTTTTGTGCTTCATGTATAATAGTAAGGTGAGGAAATTAGTGAAATGTAGGAAAGAAACTGATGATTCTGGAGCAGTTCTTAATATTATATAGTGCGATAATATAAGAGTATCATAAGAGATTCAAGAATGTATAATGAGAGTGGTAAGTGAGAAAATGCTATCCCAAAATGATGAGACTTGTCTCGCATAAGTAAAATAAAAAAAAAAAGATTGATAATATAATTCGTATGAAAATACAGGATTAAAAAAGTCAATGAGTATTGAAAGTGATCCTTATTAAGCAAATGTTGAAGATCATGATGTGTACGCATAAAAGCTGTACAATGTTTTGGCTGTTATATAGGGAGAGAAATATAGTAAAGATATCTTCATCTTGCATATACATATATATAAAGAACAATATTTTTCAAATATATTCACTTACACTTAATATTTTATTTTATATGAAAAAATTGTTATAGAAATATTTGCAAGTGCTATGTCACAAATGCTTCATTAAATCGTTCGGAGACTTTTATTGAAATCATAATTGAACAATTACCGTTTACTATACACAATTAATTTCGGTGTGACATCGGAGAACATTTTACCGCCTACAATTTTAAATACAATAAGCATGCTTCTGAAACATTTTGATAGGTCTAACCAAGCTTTAGACTATTCAAATTGATTGACTATAAAGACTATAAACTATAAACTAAATGTAATTAATTACGATTTTACTAATGATAATGCAATTAATATTTCAATATAGACATCAGATGCTGATCTCACGTTGACATTTGAAAGTTAACTGTATGTGATGACATATTGGGATATTAACTTTGATGATACATATAAAAATATTTTTTTTGCGCAACGTTCCCTAACATTCGCATAATGTAAGCCTTTGGATGTAGCCTTATAAGAATATAATGTGACAACTAACATAGAGTCATGTTCTTGCTACTTGTCAAATTTGAGAGTAATATAAGAATATAATGTTAGCATTGCACTTTTCAGAAGTGTTCATAAATATGAGACTTTAGCAAAAGTTCGTGTACATATAAAAAAAGGAGATGCTAATTGTGTTGTGTCATGTGCAATTTTAATAATTGGCATTACATTCAGTTTAAGAAGTACGAAAATTTTATGAGTCGAATTCTGAAAAGTGCCAAAGTCGTACGTATGTGATGTCATTCATTTAAATCGTGCCGAAAATTATTTTTGTTGGCCATTGATATGAAGTTTATGTTTTATTTACAAGAGAAGAGACCTGTTCAATTAAAAAGGGGTGTTGCTTGTTTGATATATTTTAACGAATGACACGCGAATTTTAAATCATTGTTATAATATCGAATGTAAGAGTCATGTGTCGCATACATTCGGTAATGAGCTAGACGGGTCATGTGAATATTTAGTTGGGATTAAGTACAATTGAATCATTGGAAAGTGTTTGCATCGAAAGTTCATTATAAGTAATGCTCTTATCTGTGTTCTTTTTACGTATTTATAACAGAACATTAGTTTTGAGGTATATGGACGTTCATTACATACATAAACGTCTTTTTAATTTTGCATTGAGATACACAGGTAATACCGAAGCAGCACAAATTCAGAATTTTAGTATATACAATACCTGTGACGTGGATATTCGAATGATCTTCT
Source organism: Nomada fucata (assembly GCA_948146005.1). Taxonomy (NCBI): domain Eukaryota; kingdom Metazoa; phylum Arthropoda; class Insecta; order Hymenoptera; family Apidae; genus Nomada; species Nomada fucata. Next base: position 1,151,298 of record OX411282.1, read on the forward strand.
GGCTTGCTGATAAACGCACGATTATATTTGAAAATACTTTTATGTATGCTCTACATATATTGCAATTATAATTATGATGGAGGTATACGGATCATATAACTTTATTCAAGAGAATTGTGGAACCGAAGTCACTGCCGCTTGTTATTAATTATTTGTCAATGTACCTAGCTGTGATTCTTTGCTACCAAATTTAGCAAATTACGTATGGGTGATCAATGATGGCAAAAGTATTTGTTTCGTTAAATCAATAAAGGATAGGACGCCTGTTTGGATTTAAAAGCACAAATCGTACAAGAAATTATGACAATAATCCATTAAAAAAGAAAAGGAAGACCATTTTTTACATGACGAACAAAAATACTAAATCAGATGGACGTCTATCGTACCACTTACCGTTCTTTCGTGATCACCTGTAACATCTGTTTAATGAGTGAAAAAAAGAGAGAGAGAAAATATTTTGTATCGAAACAACGCTGTAATTGGTATTGATAAAATCTAAAAACATGTACATCAAGAGAAGAGATGCGAATTAATGTCTTAGGTATATCGAGCTTGTCGCACTCATAACGAGCACCACAATGCTTAATCGCAACATGTATGTATGAATAGTTACATATGTATTATCTGTATTTAGACCTTTTATTTTTTTGTTGGTATCTTTCTTCATTTCTTTGTTAACTAATGCACCGTATATTGCAAATCTCGTTTCCAAATCACCTAATGTTTTTAATTGCAATTTTTACAGAACGGTGTAGATGCCGAACGAATATTACAATAATGCACTTTGATGCTCTACGATTTATACATATACTTAAATACGTGCCGCCCAAGTTGTGCCTTGGATGCTTTTTATATTGTATATTCTAATATATATATATATACATATAGATATAGTGGAAGTATGAAATTTATGGCAATGTGTAATACCGCTTAAATATGTGAATTGTGCCACGTGAAATGCAAAAATACGTTTCTGCTTATAACGACAAGTCATAAATATGAATATATGTCCGACAATATAACAATATTAAAGAAAAAAAATATATATATACATATATCTATGTATGCATAAATGTATATAAAATGCTTATTGAAATTGGTGACTTGGAAAGAGACTTGTGATTACTTTAGGTATCAGTCAGTGTAAATAAATTCTTTTAGTTGTAAAAAAACATGTGCAGAATCCATTCCACATTTTATCATTTAAAACTGATAGCCACAAACTCTCCTTGCAATATTTCCTTTGCGTTTTTGGGGGGTATCGACAATATGTAATACTGTAGACAGTGTGGATAATGACAAAATGCGTAACTGTCTGTCTTGACCAAAAGTACGATATCGTATGACTTCTGTATAAAATTGTAATGCCTATCGATACAAAATTTGATCAAATATAAAAAAAAATGTATTGAAAATTGCAATCACTTCTTTAATTTTAGAAACTAACACTTATTCTCCGCCCGAGTGAAATTTTTAAAATAATCAGCCGTACAAATTTGTTACAGCAGTCATAAATACGATATCGTGGAAATCAGCTATTGTTATTAAGATTATGAATTTCTTTAACAGTTCTTTAAGAGAGATTTCATACGAATAAGAATATTGTCCCAAAATGTACTCCTTTTCTGCGTATCCTTTGAAACTGAATGATCGGTCTTTTTGCGATAATATGTAAAAATCTTTATTTGTGCAAGTATATCTGCATTTCTATTAACAACTGTGTTGTGCAGCTATCAAGTATAAATAAAAAGATGTTTCCTATCTGTGTATCTATGTGCAAGGAAAATATTACAGTTTTATTAATGTGACAACCGTTTGACATAATTCGTAATACATATTCTCGAACTATAACCAAAGCATCTTTTTTACTATGATATTTTCTCTCATATAATTGAATATAATAATGAGCAATAGTCCATAATAATTAACGATTGCAACAACCTTTCAGTATTACAAATTTAAATGACAAACAAAAGGGCGGGATGTGTACGCGAGAATTACTATAGGTCAATTCATTCTCAAAAGCCATTGGTTTATCCATAATGAGCGATTAATGGGATTCGCTGTTTTTCATACGAAACGTTGATTTCAAACTATTAACGACTGTTGTGTCAGCTTTTCTACTTCAAACCTGTCATATTAGTCTTGGAAAAGCGTATTGCTCGAACATTTATCATAAAATCATGTGCGGAGAAACAATATTCAGCTAAATGGTCGTGTATACAATTACGGTTATAAACTATTTGTACCATAAGATGTAAGTGGAACTGTACATACTTGGAAAGTTAGGAGTCAAAACCAAAGAATCAAAATGGATGGTATGGTAAGTTATGTTGGAATAATTATTGCGAAACGACGTACATATAAAATCTAGCTGTATACTCATTCATTCTTGCGGATGCCCTGAATGTAGCCTTCGTATAAAAACGATACATGAACAAAAACAGATGCGAAGTAAGAAACAGTGACATGTATTCCTAATGGTTGTACCGACATATACGGGATAAGATTTTAGGGATACTAATCACATGTTAGCAAACGCCTATTTTGCAAAAAGTCATGAAATGATTAGACAAATTAAGTTTTTCGCATCCTTATTTCCCCGAAACTTAAGAGCAAACGGGGAAATAGGGTACAGAAAGAGATAGGGAGAGAAATAGATTGGAGAAGTCGGCGACATTCGCGAAATGATTTTCGGCGGTGGCGCTTCAGTTGTTATTTCCATCTCCCCTGGTACCATCGCCGCCACCTCGAGCACTATCTCCGTCACCGGCAAATCCACCCCCTTCTCCATTTCGCGGGTAGCGACGCCTCCGCACGGCGTCGATCAATAATGTTGTTCTCGGCGACGCCGACGTCGGGAGCGTCGCTGTGCGAAGGCATCCGCAAGCAATAGACGTGTCACCACGAAAGTTGACAACGGGTGCGATCGAAAAGGAGCGTCGCGTAGAAAAAAAAACGACTGGGAATGCGACCGCTGCATTTACCGCTGTTTTGCAGAACTGGACTTATGTCAAGGAACTGCAACGGCAGCATACGGACCCTGGGCCAGAGTTTTTTGGATTGGGACAACCTCTAGGACCCACCCACGATACGATGGCTAAGGTAAGTTCCATTCAAAATAAAGGATTAACTGTTTCTGGTCTTGTCACCGTAACACTATTCGCTCTATACAATCGTTACGCTTTTGTGGTTGATTTAGCGATCCTCGGTTCGCTTTACGCGACAGGAACGTGCTATTGCTAGCCTGTCAACAACTGTTGCTGATTCCTAGGATGCATCGTTTCATTTAAGACGATCGACTGAATTTGTTTAGTCATTTTTAGAGCGAGGAAACGGTCGCGTTGCGTTTGGTTACGAGTTGAAATGCGTTTGGCGCGATATCGGGACGGTTCGACTATGTGGTCAGTAGTCGTGGCCTATCTCGGCAGAAAAAGTAGTTTGGCGCCGTCATGATCAGCCGGACTGCCGCACATAGTCGACATTGCTATCGAAATATGAGAAAGAAAGTGGACGCTTCTGTGGCGATAATTACCGAAGCATTTGCATGATCTTTTCTTTTTTGTAATAATTTAATACGATTAACATATACTTTCGTAAACTTGTTCACTTACGAATCTTGTTGATTACACGAGCACTCGGTATATTCGTGCAGTATCGAATTTATACATCAATACGGTACTCGAGATACACGTGCGACTAATGGTTTCTAATTTTGTTTAATTAACGCCGTGCAGACAGAATTTATCACCAGATCCGTGTATCGCTATATACCTGTCCATTTACGTATGCGTATACGGTGTATGCGGCACTGCAATTGCAGGAAAAAGAGTTTCGTTTTCGGTCATGTGCAAAATCTTAAGGACCGTAAACACTTATTTACTCGCAGTAGCGCGAAACCGTGACGATCTGATACAAGCATTTACTTGTGCATTCAAGAAATTTCTTCGCTGCAACAATAATCCATTTAGGAGTGAAATGTGCATCACCTTCATTCCACCGTGTTGGACTTTAGCCGTTGACTATCCTATGCCGAGTTTCTTTATGATTTTTTTTTTCGACTTCGTCAGTTTCAACTCAATGCGGCACATTTGTTGCAATGCACTGTCATTCGTATCGACTACATCGCGAGCTGGTTGTGATCGATGAACAGTGCATATACGCGCGCCTCGTATAATCGGCACCGAGTTCATTCCCATAGTTTGTTGAACTTTCAGTATCTTAAAAAAAAAATGTTTTTCCGCGATCGAAGCGAAACGTAAATGCTTCGAAACAGTGGTAACTATTTTTGTTTCATGCCGATTGGAGTAAACATTGGAAAATTCGTCGTGCAACTTCGCAGTAACACGCGGAACAATGAATTCGAAGCGATTCACTCAGGGTCCTCGATCGAATTACAATTACAATTTAACAGCAGAGCGCCGTAATCAGTTGTGTCGATCGTTAAACGCCATGTAACAATCACCGAACACGTCAGATGTATGGATAGAAGAGAAAAGACACGCGAACTGGTTGTAAAAGCAGCGTTCACGGGCTGACCCATTATTCGTCGAAGTGCTTTCTTCATAAAATTTTCACCGTGTTTAACGGTCCTTCGGAGACGTGCTCGCTTATACGAACCGGTACACGTGCAAATAAACTTTTTCTCCCGTGCGGCGTTTACAAATCAGGCATTATGCATCGGGACGTATTGGAACCGAAGCGTGGAATTCATGGTTTTCACAATTTCGGATGCCGCGTCCACAAAATTTCGTAGACACCGCAACTAACGCTTTCGAGTGGACCTATATATATATATATACATATAATAGTTGGCACCAAAACGCGTTGAATTGCGGTCAGCTGTATTATATTTTCGTCCGAAAGAGCGAACGGTCGTAGGTGAGATCGGGGTGGCCGAACCGATTATGACATTTGCTCGAAACAGAAAGTTCGCAATGCACGTTGCTGTTCGATTATGGTTTATTTGATACTTACAAGCTAGAACGACGTATTTAATGCAACTCGGGAGGATAGATCCGTTACAGCAGTTTTACTGGAAGAGACGACACTAGTGTCTCTCGCATATACGTATGCGGCATTGCATAAAAATATACCGACTCGGCCAGTCGGCATGTCGAGGCTAGGGAGAGGCCTTTCAAGGTCCTCCTGGGATTTTTACACGGCTGGAAGTAGGAACGGATGTACATAAAGGTCGACGAGGACCGGTCGTGTAGCTATAGAACGAATTCGATCCTAAAATCGATATACGTGTCAGACCCAGAGGGATCGTTCGTCGACGCGGAAACATTCGTACTCCAGAGCGTCGCGAAATAGCAAAACCTGCATGGCACGCACCGAGTTAATCGTGGGCCACATTTTCTCTCGGACCTTCTTATTACAATTCATCTCTGCGTGTAGCACGTGCCTTCGCTTGCCAGTTTTATCAGGCATCGTTGACTGCGTTCTTATCGCGCGTACAGCGCAGATAATCGTCGGTGAAAGTTGTCTTTGAAGTCTATACCGTGTCTCGTCTATCGTTCGCTCGTAGCATAATCATCTATGCGGCAAAAACGGAGGAAAAAAAAAGGCACGCGCGAAGCTCGCCAACACGCGTAAACAGTTCCGTCGCTTTCCGTATCTGCATCGTGCCCGTTGATCAGGAATATAAAGTTTCCTCTGTTCTGCCGCGGAAGATTGAATTCTAAGAGAGCGTACCGCGAACTGCCGAAGGTACGATAAAAAAAAAAAAGAGGAAGCGTAGTCAGGCTCGCAAGTTAAACGTAGCCTTGTTCTCCGGTTGATGACGTTCACCGTGTACGTGCAGCCCTCGTGTACCCCGGCGGTGCCGTGTGCGCTCGTACACGGATTCACGGGCCGGTGAATGCAGAAACCGTGCGTTTCCGAAGAATAGTAATCGTTGTTGCGGAGTGTCAGTCCGCACCGCTCGTACGGTGAAGGTGTACACGAGGACGTACGCGCGTACTTACGCGCATCTGTCTCTGTTTCTATCGTTGTGTCAGCGTTGGTGGATGCACGGTGGTGGCAATAGGTAGTGCCACGGGGATCACGGAGCGAATCCGGAACGTTTCATTGTCGTACACGCGGCGGGCGCATCGCGATCGTGCTGTCCCTATCGATCCGGCGGTCGCTTCTCGTTCGTAGTTGGAAAACTTTCCCGCGTTTCCCCGCGGTGGAGGAAAATTTTCGTCCTGCTTCCGGTTCGGTGTGACCGTCGCGATGTAATTGCGCGTCGCGTTCGCGAATTACCGGAACGGGGGGTGAATCCTCGTCGCCCCGTGAGTCACGGGCGGGCAGAAAGTCGGCTTTATTAATAGTTCACTTGTGGATTATCCGAGCAGTGTTTTTCTGCGAACAGGGAAAGTGGCGTCGATCGGAGTTATGAAGCGGCCAAAGAGGCGTGAAGAGGAACGCTGAGGCGATCGTGAGTTCAGCTTCTCTTTCGCGTGATTCTACTCGTTCTCGCTTTTATCCACGCTTGTATGCATTCCTTGCGGTGCGCGCGATGCGAAATGTGGAGGTAACACGTTACACGTATACGGTAGCTTCGCGTGTTGAATTCGGTGTTCCGAAGATTACTGTTACGCAAGTGAGGACGCGCTAACGGTCGTATGTGCAACAGTAATTTGATCGTTCTGCTTTTACAGCGCTCCGCGATACTCGACTGTACACGTGGAAATATTGTTCCGCCAATGGGAGCATACATATTTCCGTGTTCGATGCGAGCACCATTTGGCGAACCTTCCCCTTTGATCCTAACCGGCGCTTCACGCGCACTTAGAATATAGATGGTACGAGCAGATCGATTATAGTTTGCGCATAGCGAAGCCTGCACAGGTGCGGTAATTAATTCCATTGAAATTACGACAAGCCGGAATTATGTGACCACGGGATCATAACACGCGTCACGTGTACTTGTTACTTACGTGGTCGCGCACAGTGGATCGAGTAAATTGCATGCCGACGTTGCCAAACGCTGTCCGCAACTTTGCCTGTTAGCTAGCGAAATTATGTAAAACCGCAAGTTCTTTTTCTCCTTCTTCTAGAGCTCTTTTTTTGTGTTTTTTAACACGGATTAATGACGACATCCGTCGAGCAGAACAACAACCGACCGCGTAACTGCGTAGCAATCTGTAACTCTAAACACTGTTGCCTTTTAGAAAGTCCTTCTGCTTGTAGAAAGCGTTTCAGACATTTTTCATTCGGATGTTGATTTCGCTGAACGGCAAAAAAGAGGAAGAGAGGGGAAAAAAAACAAATCGGCGTAAAACGGTTGCTAGGTCGTGCGAACGCGTCTTCTTTGCTTTTGATTTCTGTGCCGTTCAACGGCATTGTCTCGCCGGCGAGACACCGAGGATTTACCGTGATTCCGTTAGATCGACGAAAATCTAAACGAATGTGCTCCTAATTAACACAGTTGCCCCGTCTCGCGTGGCAAGAGATAACGACCGGGTAGGCGGCCCAAATTGGCACAAATTAAGGTCTAATAGAATAAAGTTATGCTCGGGCTTGGCCCTTGCTCCTCCCGCCGTCGACTCGCCGACGCGTACACGTCGATTTCGATTCCCGACACGTTTTCTCGTGTTTCGACGGCGTCGCAAAGGCAGTTCAATATTAACATTAGTCTTCGCCTCGTCGATATCTTTCCGTTGCCCTCCCCGGCCGTGACATTTCCTCCTTGATCGATAAGAAGCAAATAGTTACGCGGCTATCGATTAATTCAGAACCGGCGAGCGCGGTTGTTGCAACGAATTGAGAAAAAAAATAGTGTGGATTTACGTCATGCATATAGATAGGAGAACGAAGCTACCGCGTGTGCAGTGCGATAATTCGCAGTCCTTGAATAATTTAACGTTTCCGTGTAAAAGTTTGCGTACGAAATATGTATTATTGCCCAGGTGATGTCAGCGTGCGAAGAGCGGCGGGGTAAAGATGAATAAAAGAAGAAACGTCGCGACGTTTCGACAGCGATTTGCGTGCAGCTTTCGCGTTGACGAGTAGCGGTTCGCGAGTAAACTCGCGCGCGATGTAACCCAGTTCTCAGAGACGACGCTGTTCAACAGGGTCGACGGTGAACGCACTCTATTCCTCCGGTAGCCGGTTCCTTTGCTTCGAGAGCGGGGGCATCGGCAACACTATTATTAGTATCGCGCTAATGCAGCTATTCATTCCGCGGGGCCTAATCGCACTTGTGCTCGTTTTTATCGGTCGGACCTCGAGCAAATACTCGAAATTCCTGGCGTTCAAACTTTGATAGGAACGCGCCGACTGGGGTGTTTGCCCGTCTTAGATACGCACGGACAAATTACACGAACAGATTTGTTGCCGCAAGATAAAGCTGGACGACCACCGACCGTTAAACGGACCTCAAGGGACAGTGTTACGCGTGTTCTTACGCGGTAGGAAGAGAAACATAGAGTGTTCGGTAAAGGCGGCCGCGAAAGAAGTAACGCGGACCGGGGCTAAAATTAAGTTAGCCAACTACGAGAGAGACACTTCTGATTCACCACGGGACGAAGGGTTTTATTTGGAGATGGGCCAAGGGCAACGGACTCTTCGCGTTCTTCTTCGGTTCAAGCGTCTCGCTTGACCTTGAAAAGTGCAACATTTTTCTACCGAAAACGTTCGACAAACTTCGTCGGACGGCGTCTCAGATCCGTCGCGTCACCGCCGAGAAGTCTTCGTCGGATTTGATTCGATTGCCGCAACGCGATTAAGCCTGTCTATATTCAGTTAGATAGCAGCTTCGTCGTATAGAGCGGACCGACTAATTGGAGGATAAATGAAGGAATTCGTGGCACTCTTGATGGAATGTACGTCTGTCGGGCGGCGAAACGGATACGTGAAATAGTTTTACGGTAACCCAATTCACTCGGGGATATTTGTCATTCTTTGCGTCTCGTTGCAGAACGTGGGGGAGAGTCGGATACCAGTTCCACGGGCGGCTCGGCCGTCTTTCTTCCCGAAATCGAGGGTACTCGGCACGTCAACCCTGGTACCCGGACATCGACGTTCACTGGTGCTGTCGGGATGTTTGCAGTTCGTCGACGGCGAGAACGAGACCGCTACCCCTAAAACGAAGTGCGGGTCTCGCACAGCGTCCACACCGACGATCGAAGGTGATACTAAATCCTCAATTGTCAGTTTAACATTTTTCTTGCACGAGAATCGCGTACCGACAAGCGCGACAAAATTAAGGGCAACCATATCCTTCTCGTTAATTGACAGACTCGGGGCACAAGACGTTCACGATATCGCCCGTGTGGGACATTGACAAAAATGACGTGCAACAATTGGTTCATTTTGCCGAAGAAAAGAGCAAGTTTTTCAGGTACGTTGTACACTTTGTTGTTTTTTTTGTTTCTCTCCTCCTTTACGACCAATATTAACCACTTTGTGTCGCAAGCTTGCTCCACCGTTGGGTTGAAAATCTGTAAACGACGAGTTGCGCGGGGGCGCACTGCAGCCTTTCGGCTAATAAGAATGCTGGGACAGCTTTTACGACGTACAATTTAACACAGCCCGGGCTGTGCTGTAAGGATATCCTAGAATAATAGCGGACGGGGCTTGTAAATGCAAATACGCGTCGGACCGTCTGCCACGGGCAGGTATCAGAAGTACTATGCACATACCTGGAACTCGCGCAAATCGTCGTCGTCGTTTACAGAAAAATAATCCGTTCCTGCAGTCAGGAAACGTGTACGCGCAGCGGTAAAACTAATATTGTTCCTCTGTACCCGTTCAGCCTGCTCGAGAGTTCTCAGTTGAACATGATCGACGACACCGGCGAGAGTTGCCTCTTGGACGCATCCCTGGGCAATTACAATGATAATACTACAGTGAACCCGACGGCGCACTACTTAATGCTCAACAAACAGAACTCTTTCGAACACGACGAAAGTCTCGGTATATTGACACCCGACCAGATGACCGACTTCACAGTGGCTCTAGAATGCTCTAGGACACCATCCTGCGAAAATCTGACGGGTTCGGCGGGTTCTAGGTTGGCCCTGACCAGGGCGTCCGCGTCTAGACCGTCGATCGACGTCGAGCCAACCGAGGAGGGCTCCAGCGAGAGGACGCCGTCACCGGAGGAGCTTCCACTTGATCCTAAGCCAACGGAGCCCGCGAGAGGCACTGTCCCTACCAGTTTCGTCACATCGGTGACGAGTATCACCAGCCTCGAGGCTGGCTATCAAGGGGACGGTGAAAACTCGAGGCCTGCTAGTCGCGGTGCCGACCCGCCATCGGTTGCGCCGCCACCGAATCTTCCGGCGCCTTGCAGGCAGGATCCCATGACCGATTCCGATTTCTTCACGGAAAGCGATGCGGACGCGTACGAAGAAATTGTGCGCGGCGACAGGAAGGCTCAGGTGATCGACGGCACCCTCTTCTGCGCGCCAGGCGGTCGAAGATGCCCGAGTTTCACCGGGGAGGAGATGGACTCGAGCGGGATTTATTCGGATCTCGATAAGAGGCAGGACGAACTTCACGCACCGGAGGAAGCGGTCGAGGAGAACGAGGATCACACACCTGACACGATAGACACGGAGGTTTCACAGAGGAGCCAGCCGACACCGATGAAGGCGGACGTCTCTCAAGTTATCATGGATTATTTGCAGGCGAGATCATTATATTCCCTGTCTGGCACGAATGCACTTTTTTCAGGCTCGTCGCGAGAATTTTGCGTAATCGATATTGTTATGTTAGGCGCCCATTAATCCTCTGGACGGATCGACCGATTCCAACGGGTCATTGAACCCGGCCGAAGTGACGGTGATCGAGGTGGACATAACCAACGACAGTATGAGGACGAAAATGCAGGGCAAAGCTGACTCGGTTCCGTTGAAAAAGTACAAGATGCCAAAGAGGAACGTCGTCTCGAAAATCAAGGCGATGATCGAGTCCGGCCCGAAGGACGAAGCGGAGAAGGAGGCTCGACGTACGCAGCGATCGCCCAGAAAGGGTGGACGTTGGGACGCTGTTATGAGTAAAATCGAAGCTGGTAAAAACGAGCAGAGGTCCAGGCCTACGAGGAAGGAAGTGAAGTCAAGGGTACTACAGAGCCTTGGTCAGTCGTCTACGGGACCAATGCAGAAGAAAATTGGCGATGCCAATAACAACAGTAATAAGGATAAAAGGTGAGACGATTAGTAGCCGACAGTTTTCTTTACGCGCGACCGTTGTTCACGTAGCTTTGCTAAGACGTTCGGAATTGGCAGGCGAATACGTGGCCGGCAAGAGATGAAATCGCCGACTCAAGAAACTGCCAGAAGCTCTGTCCGTAGCTCGTTGAGCGATCTCAGCAGCGGACCTACGAAAGACCCGACAAGTAAGTCGAATTGTTCATTTTTAAATGATTTCGTGTTAAACGAAGCTACGGTGGATCCCGCAGCGTTAACGATTAGCGCGACCCGTGCCCCAAATTGGATTTCAATCGTCGAATTCGATACAATTTCATTTACGACTATTTGCTTTCGTTCGAGATTTATGACGTACAGACAAAGGGATAGAAGGACTTCATAGAACAATGGAGCTCGACTAAATATGACGTCTAACTAATTTGCGATATCGACTTGTCCTTAACTGCGCCCCGTGCGTTCTTGAAAGAAATCACAAAGTTAAAAAGAGTCGACCAAACGAGGAAATTCCCGGTTCAGATAACCTCAACACGCATGCACCTAGACGGACCGTAATTTCGTCTGCGTCTCGCCAACGAAAAGGCGTCGCCAGGGCCGACTCTCCCCGCGCACAAATATGAAAATTCGCGCAAAAAGAGCCAACGCATGTTGCATAAAAATATTCGTCCCGAATCCGCGTACATTCGGTTTCGAGGCGGGCCAGGTGAATTTCGGCGTCGAGACACGCGCACCCCTTTCATTCCAGGGCTGACGCGTCGCTTAGGTGGCCCGTTCCGCAGAGAGGGTGGGATCTTAGATGTGGGCGTAGAGGGGTGCTTTGTATTGACCCGTTCGGGGTGTAGACGTAGCTCATTGTCAGACGGGGAAAAGAGCGGAGGCGCCGGGGCTCCTCTTCTGGCGCCACTGGACAGTTTCGTTTCCATCGAATCGAGGCAGGCGCGAGCAGCCTAGCCGCAGCCGCAGCAGCAGCATCCAGTCGGCAGTCCTCGTCGGACCTCGTGCTCGCTCGGACGTTGTTTATGCACGCGTGTTGCATTTCCGGTCCCCCTCTCCCTTAGCTGGTGCCGCTGTTTCATCTTCCCCTCTCTTATTCTCTACAACCCACCCCCCCTCTCCACCTCCTCCTCCTCCTCCCGTCGCCTTTCTTACGATCTCTTGTTCCACCCCATTCGGGTCAGCGGTTCTATCGAGGGTATACGGGAGGAGTGCGTGTGCGCGACAAAAAGAAGGATAGGATCAGCGAACAGCCGGTGCGACGCCGTCAGTGAATGCCGCAAGGTGACGGTGCAAAGTGCATCCTCGAGTAACGAGGAATCGTTCTAATTGCTGTTCGCGAATCACCTCGCGAGGATCCGTTCCGTCAGGTGGAATTTCTCTCCTCGGATCGGGTTCGCCGCCGTTTCGTGCAGTGTCACCCGTGTCCCCGCGACCGCGCACCGACGTGACCTGATTCGCTCCCCGTGTCACGGAGCGTACGCGTTTTTTTAGCCCACGACACCGGGAGGAACGATCGAAGAGAACAGTTACTCGCGATAGCAACCCCGCTCGTGCAACGCCTGCAATATGTTACTGGATACTCGGTTCGATCGTCGAAGGAATCTCCACTGCAACGCCGAATGCTTCGAGGCTGGATTTTACTGTCCCCCCCTCTGAGTTCGTTCAATGAAAGTTTCCCAAGATACCGTTACCGAGGAGGAATCTTTGGCTACGTTCCTGGGTGTACCCGAACGGGTCTAGAGGCAAAGAATAGAGGGATTCGAAGCGATCGGACTTGGTCTAGCTCTTCGTGTACATTAGCAGCCTCGCGACGAGCTCGCGGGTCAACGGCACCAGTGGTTTATTTCCGGCATTGCCTTTCTTCATCGGGCACCTCGTACTGCACGTATACGTCCTTCGCTCGACGCCGGTGGTTCTCTGGTGTCCCCACCCTTTTAGACAGGTGCACCCGTCGACCACGTGCGTTTCCAAGGCCGACGACCACCGGTACGCAACCCGGTCCGATCTCTCGCTTACGCAATCGCCAGCGGAGTCAGATGTTAAACCCACATGGCTGAGAACATCGTCGATAGTGCCGGTGAAAGACACGCGTTATTATACCCCGGGATTCAGGTCGCGGCGAGAGCGCGCAACCTGCGAGCGAGCGAGCGATTGTCCGACAGATTTCCAATCGAATTCCTCGAGGGGCCGTGCGAAATCGCGCGGCACGTTTTGGAGTGTAACGCAGCGAAACAGAAGGGACGAGGCTTGGTCTCGATCGCCGCCATAAATTCGCCGAGATACGAGTTTCGATAAAAGAAAAAACAAAAAAGATGCCGGGGACAGAAGGATACCACTGGCATACGATCGCTTGGTCCGGCTGGATAGCGAGCCTCGTCGTGGGCCTCGAGGATACCACGGGGTGAAGACGAGCGCCACGGTGTTTGGCAGGATCCAAATAATGATTTTATCGGGGACGGATTGTCGATGAGGCTACGGTGAAAGTAAGACTTAAACATGGGGCAGCAAGGATCGAAGGGTAGGCCAGCTCTGCGGACAGATTTCGTCAGAGACTCGGCGAAAATGCGGCTGGGCAGTTTCAAACGAGGTACGGTCGTATAAATGATATGCATCGGGAATTAGCCACTTAAACAGATTACCGTGTCCGACGACACGGAATGAACGCAAATCGGCGGATAAGCTTCTCGTTTAATTCCTGTAACTTTGTTTCGCGAAGGGAACAAAAAGAAAAAAAAAAACAAAAACGGTGAAAGGATATCCGTAGTAATCCACCACCTGCCCCTTTCTTTGTGCTTCATTCAACGCAAGAAAGTTCGAGCAACGCGATCACGAGCGACTGGTTCGCCGTCGTTGCATAGGCTTTCGAAAAGGTAGATGGGTCGAACGGTTTCTCTTGAGCGAATCTAAAACGTTACGGAGAAGGATCGAAGGTACCCTACTTACGCCACGCTGCGGGATTTACACCGGCCGTGGATCTTTCTTATTAGCATGATTTTAAAGGAAGTAGTTCGATCCGTTATACGTAACACGTACGCGTGTCCCTCCTCTTTGTCATTAGTATATCTCATAAGCGCGCAGAAATCGTCCGCTGGCCCTTAGGGTTACATCGAGGCTAGTTACCGTTATCAGGATCAATTTATTATAAATAATACAAACTGTTACAGGGGGTGGAATTGCTACTTAAAGCTGTCGATTATCGCTGCTCGTCACGGTTGGAATATTTATTCAACTAGCTTCATTTACGTGCGAGATAGGTTCGAAATATTATGCACGCGAGCTAGTGCAGGCCGTTATATGCAGAAGCCTGCAGGCAACGGCTACGTGCAGCCTGGTGTACATAATAAACGTTTTCTTTTCCTCGTTGGTTTAATCGACGAGCACGGTTCAAACTTAGCTCTCCTTGCCGCCGCACTATCTCGTCGAGCACAAATTCCGATGATGCGCGAAACGTTATTACAAAGTAACTACGATTGACGAGGGAAACGAAATTCCACGGTCGATGAACTGTCGTCTAACACGTAATGCTATGCGCTATGAAAACTGTGCTGCTGGTTTCCCCAATTCTCTGTTATAAATAGACACAACGGAACACGAACAACACTATCATTATTTTATCGTTCATACGGACGATGCAAATTTATGTTCTATTATAATTTTGTAGAGAGGTCACCAACGTCGGTAAATACACCAAGAAGACTGGTAGCCAACATAAATGGTCGTGGTAGTCAACAGAATCGTGTCAATAGTTTCGACACGAAGAAGAACTGCGTAGAAATTTCGCCCATCAATCTCGGTGAGTGTCGGAGGGTTCAGTTCGTGCGCCCTAAATTGTGAGACCAGTTTGCACATATCCTGTTCTCGCATGTGCGCTTATATGCCTACTTATATGAATGTCTGCTAGCCGCTGATTGAACAGAGGAAACGAAAGGTCGAGGGCACCGCTGCGTACTTCCGGTTGGAGACCTGGTGCGACAAGGAATCCGCTTTTTCATTTCAATGCGTGCCTCAATTCAACACTCTGCGTAGCCTGTTTGCCTTAATGCGTAAACGTACAGACGTTCGACAATTCGCATCAATAGCCATTGTATCGGGATAGTTCTATTTTCGTCGGGACGTGTAGCATTGAAAATATTGGCAAGCGGCCGCTCCTGTTCCGGCCAATCAGTATATTGCGTGTTATCCGATTTTTATTGCAGATTCGTCTAAGCAGTGATCGATGTGCATATAAAGTCTTCTCGTGCGATCGTTGCGCACCGTAATTTAAAAACAATCAGTCGATACGTTAGCTCGAGCGTTTATAATCGGGTGCCGTTCCAAAAATTCCCAATTAGCAGCCGTCAACCTTTTATGGTGGTATTTACCAGTAATCGTGTTCAAGTTTATTAAAGCGACGCCGTATGACTGTCGTGATGATTACCCGTGGGCGTTAGAACCAAGACGGCGGCTTTGTTGGGCCAGGTCAGAATTATAACGGTATGCAGCCCCCTGCAACAGCTGGCGACGCTGTTGCACATTTCGATAGCCCTTCGCAACTTTAAAGTAGGAAAAGAACGCCCGTACCATTCAGTCTAGCAGAGCGACCCGTCCCGAGCGGGTCTCTGAAATATTCCATTCGCGGAAGGTGACTCGTGAGCCAGTTGCCTGTGACAGAGATTCGTGATTCGACGATCTTTGAATGCGGTCTACATACGATCGCGGAGTGCGATTACGGCAGGAGCACAGTTTCTCCAGATACGGATAGTTGAGAAGGGCGTATGACCGGAAGATTGGCGCGTAACCATGGTCGTCACGTACTACCGTAAATATACATAGCTGTGTTGCGTTTTATATTTCGTTTCCTTCGTTGAATCGTTAATCGAGAAGAAAAGTACACTTGCATTTGACAAACGTTTTCCTACGATTTGATATGCAGCTTCTGACGTCGTTAATAAATCGACGGGATACCGCAGTAGACAAACCCGATAATACATCACTTATAGCATTAACGGCGAGTGTGGAATACGCCTCTTGTTTAACGCAGCGAATTCTGTTTCCAGATAAGAGCCCGTCGGCGACACGAAAGTCGACAATAACGAGGAGATTAACAACTACTGTTCCAGGGAAGCACCATAGTTCAACGACATCGACAAAAGGTACATTGATATACTTGCGCCATCGTGCGATCGGTGGAAAAAAAACCGCAACTATTTCGATGCATCTTTTCCCTATCGTTCTATCGATTATTCTCGCGAGGGGCCTGTTATTAGCGCAACCCCTTTATCTTCGCGAGAAATTCCACGATCATTTTGAGCGGCGTTCTTGCGTTAGCGTGTTAATTTATACGCTCGAAATAAAAACACTCTCGCCGGTGCAGCCTTTTGGAAAAGATAACACCGAGAGGAAAGATCATCAGGTCGTGCTTTCTAATTCATTGACCGCGCTACAGCGGTAGCGGCTAGTTTCTAAAAGTCTTACGGTCATTTTGCGGTGCGTGCGTATGTACATGTATACAATCGTTTCTTCATATGCACGTGAACGCACACGTGCGTATCTCACCGTGTTGCTTGTCATTTTGAAGAAAGTCATAGCTTTCACTGGTCTTCGGTTCCGAATCCTGTTCTCCGCGTCGGGAGGGAACTGTTCTCGCTTGGAGCAGCTGGAAACCCCGCCGGATATTCGCCCAGGAATAGGTATCGCGGTGAATAAATTTCGGGTGGCGAGCGAAAGTGATCGTTTGACCGGCGGTTATCGAGATAATTCCAGGCGATTTGCATTTTTTTTTACTTTCGAGCCATTTTTTTCGCCACCTTTTGCGTTCGATTGCAACATTTTCGGCTGATTAAGACAGAAATTACTGCCAGCTCGTTGTGGTAATGTTTTCACTCGCCTGCGCGTACATGTGTCTCTATTTGGAGCAGTTTGCTCGAATAAAGATCACTATCGCTGACCGTCCACGTCCTAGAAAACAACCGAATTACGGGTCGAGTTTCTACGAGTCACGGTCTTGTACTTCCTTTCATTTTAATTTATTATACTATTAATCATTCATGAAGCTTCTCGCGGTACGATGCATCGATAGCCAAGCAAATTGGGGGAATGGTCGGCCAGAGTTTCTGGAAATTGTTTCGCGTTTATTCATCGACTATCTCGTGCGAAATACTTTCAAGAAAGTTCGTCCAAATTGACAGCGCGCAATGTTATTTTCGGGTCCGCCCGTTGAAAAGAAGAGTAACTTTACCAGCCTGGGGACGAACATGTTTCAGGGGTATTGGTCAAGTGATTACCTCTGATATATTATTCCTTACACGCTAGGATATGACGGAATGGGTATCGAGCAGAATGAACAATTGTTCGCAAAGATCCTGGCGGAAGAGCTCTATCGATCGTCGATCATTCGGATCATTATCGCGGGATCTCCTGTGCCCGTGCACACGTGTCGCCGTTTCGTACGAATACGGCTAAGTGCCGCCATGTACGGACAACCACTCCCAAATGGATTCGCAAATTTATTCGATGCACGGTGTTTCGCAATAATTCATAGCTCGTTCGCGCGACGATTTTCATCGTCTTCTCTTTCAAAAAGTCTCGCTCTTTTCCCGTTGCCACGAATCTGTAACACCGCGGTAACAGAATTTTAATTCGTTCCCAATTTCGTGTGCCGTAAACTTGAACAATTGAACGATGAATAAAACGATAACTGTACGCCAGCTGCCCGTATTACGTCGTGCGTTCAGTTTCGTGGAAACTTTTCTCGAGCGAGAAATAAAAAGGGGGCGATATTAAAACGGTCATGCAAATGTATGCAGACATTGTGGGTCATATTCGAGTCGTGTGTACGGAGTGCGCAAAGCGCGTGTCCGGTCGGACACGGCTTTCCGCGTGTGTCCATCGTGTTCGTATTCTTCGAGGTTGCACCTCATTTCAAGGTGGTAGGAGTGGTCGGCAAGGAGGAAGGAGGGGTATATCGCGCCGCGAGGCAGCCTGTGGCTCGTGCTAATTCAGTCGAAGTGCGGACTTGGCCAGCAAATCGTTACAAATGACGATCCAGATTAGGTCTCTCCCGTGTCTGTAACTTCATTATTATTGTTCGAAGGCTCTCGTTGCGATTGAACGCAATTGCGTTTTTCCGCGGAATCGCCGGCGCGATATGAATGGGAAAAAGTTGATCGAGCGAGAACATTTCGTTCGCGCCATGGCAAGAATTGATACACCGATCGAGTAGTGTCGCGCAATTTGCGAGGCATTCACGTGTGTGAAAAAGCGCTGAAATCGAGAGAGCATGGCACGATGTCGGGGGCGTTAGACGAACGATGAATTTCATGGATCGAATTCGAGTGTAAACAAGAGTATTCGATATTGCGTAGTCCCGGGCCGAAAATAATCTGATCCGCTTTGGGGAAACTTGGAAGCAGACAATTTCGATGTTCCCATTAAGGTGGTCATTAAATCGGTTCCTTGGGCTTTCCGTGTTCGTGCCACGGATATCGTACAGTTGACCTTAACCCAGTGCGTCTTCATTGACTGGCCCGTGCTCTTGAACGTATTTCCCTTAGTCTGGCCGTGGAATTAAAATCGGTCGATTTATCGCCGGCGCGAATTTTTTCGTTCGGTCCAAGGTGGTCGAAAGGATCAAAGGTGCGGCGGTGCGGGGTCGCGGACGTGCCCGCGTGCTTTCACGTACATCGGTAATAATGGGAGGATGAAGCTCGAGTGACGTAGCCAGGCCAAAACGTCGTTACGATTTAATAAAACCGTCTGCGCGAATTTCACGCAATTACTGTGCTAATTGCATTTCCTCCGCGGGCCTCCGCATCTGCCGCCAGGGTCTGCTCGTTGGATCGGACAACTGAAATATCCTGATAAACAGGTAGCCCGACTTTCCAAGACCGGCGTTAAACGGTTTTCTCTTCTGGAAACGAGTTTTCCGCGTCAACTTTCTTCAATTATACATCTAAATCGATCCGCACGAGATGTACAGAAGCGGTCAATTTCATCCGAACTTTCGCCTCTGCGATCCGGTCGGAGCCGAGAAATGACTGGGTTCGCAGTTCGTCTCGATAACAATGATATTACTTAAGGGGCGACGGCGTACGATTGAATCGTACGTTTAACTGATGGAAAGAAATATACCGAATGAAAGGGGCGTGACAACCTGCACGCGGAATAAATTTCATTTCTGCCGCCACTTGATGAGGAGTCAGAATGGTGATGGGACCGGTTGCATTGGTTGCAGATCGCGAAACTAAGGAACATAGTAATAGCTACGTCGTGACGAGGGCATCTTTAGAGACACGGGATCAGGCCGCACAAACAGACATACCTTATGATATACTTCGCGTGAAACAAGCGGAACAAGTTGTGGAAGCCCTTTCCATCACTGTGCAGTATCTGGCCTATGAGGTACGTTTTCCTTAATATTCTTTTTCTTTTTACGTACGCATCATTTAATCCACCTTCCCCTTCATCAATTCTTCGCGACTGATCATTTTCCGTTAACCCTCAGTTGGATGCCTTTTCTACCCCAAAATTGAAAAAAGATTGCGAGAACATGAAGAAAGAATGGATATCGACGTGCATGGAGATAGAGGAGTTGAGAACTAGAAACCTCGGCATTGAACAGAGACTAGAATCGGAGAAACAGAATCACCGAAAGGCCTTGGACCAACTTCGTGAAGATCGTAAGTCTTGCCAAGAATTATTTCTGTTTCTTTCAGTATCCTACCTTGATATGGCGAAGAACTTGAATGCCGTAACGCGTATATGTATATTTTTTTTAACATTGATCTACCGATACTCCCGATTTCTGATCAAATTTGGAGTGCAGATTTTAGTTTTTCAAACATTTTTACTGCCCCCTCGTTTAATCGAATTGTTTTTTCTATCAAGAAGAACGTGAGCGAGATATACGTGTACATATATATTTGTCTTTGTGCACTCTGTGCCCGGTACAATGTGTTGTATCGTATGATAATGATATTCTCTTGGTAACAAGCATAATGGCCCCGATGTCGTGGCAAATGGTACAGCCTTAAAGTGGAGCAATTGTTAATTAAAATCTGCGGGGCTGGTGTGCCTACGCTCACCTCGCACGGTACTAAATAATTCGGAGATAGAATTTTCAAAAGTGGACACACGCCCGATAGTTCACAAACGCTCAATTTAGTGGCCACGTAACGTTGATCGAAGTTAATTATAGGTTGGCACGTTCGACGGACTTAATCTGTTCTCCCGTCTTCTAACTTTGTTTTTCTTCCGTTTTCCCATCCATCCCGATGACGTCAGTCAATTCTTAGATAAAAAATTATCTTCGATTTTCTTAGTGGAGGCACGGCACGCGGAGCAGATCGCTAGCCTGGAAGCAGCCCTGCAAGAAGAGGGACGGAAATGCGAAGTCAGATTGCGGGATTCCCTGAACGAGGCGGCGAAGGAGCATCGAGCTGCAATGATGAAGCTGCGAGCCGAACAGGAGGCTGAAGTAATGCGGAGGGAGTCGGAGTTGAAGAGGAAGTCTGTCGTTCACGACCAGGGTGCCGCCCTCACGGCGGAAGTCGAGTCTTTGAGATCGGTGCTGGAAATTAGAAGCCAAGAGAACGCCGCGTTGAGATCGGAACTAGATAATATCAGGCGAGAAATCGAGGACAAAGAAGCGTTGCAGCAACGCGTAGACACGCTTGAAGCAAGATGCGAAGATTTGAAGGCGCAGCTTCAATGCAAGGAAGCCCTGGACAGGCAAATATCTCACGATAACGAGGTACTGCACGAATCGATTCACCAGGTTTCCAAACAGAACAAGCGGCTGGCGCAACGTAACGAAGAGCTGCAATGGAGGTTGCGGCAGAAAAGCGAGGTAGTCACCGTTCTTGCAAACTTGACGCCTAGGCTATCGCGTTCACTGGGACCGGAACACGTGGAGCACACTCTCTCACCTGACAAGAACGGCCCGCAGTCTTCGTCTATGGTCAAGTTTATGGTGGAAAAGGGCGATTCAGTGTCATGGACATTGGAAATCGATGATGAACTTTCAAAGGGGGGATCGGATACGTCGTCTACGGCAACACCACCGAAAATGGGCAGATCTGAAACACCAACAACGGTATCGAGGCAAGGATCGCTTAGGCTAACACCTAGAAGGTCTTCTATTGATATGAGAGCCAGGTCGAAAAGTATTTCAGTCACAGATTCTGCGCGAGTAGAGGAATCTGCCTGGTCACCTTCGTTCAATTCGACGCCGATTGCTCGACGAAGACCTAGAAGTGATCCATCTTCTTCGTCTTCGTCCACCTCCTCGACCTCTAATCCTTCTTCGACAGCAGTCACAGCGAATTCCGCGGTGGCTGTTGCTGTCGCGGCGGCTGCTGCGGCAGCTGCTGAAGACTGCAGCGCAGGTCAGAGGCCTCAGGAAGCAGGTGGCGAAGCTATGATTTCGGAGGAGACATCTGCTACGAGCAGCGAGGATGAGTCCTCGACGAGTAGCGATATTCCTCCTTTGCCTATACAGTTTGCATGGGGTAAACCGATCAAGTAACGTTCAAATTCCATGATATTTCGTGGCAATTACATCGGCTATTTTAAAGGATAGTGCGTTATCCCTTTCAGCGAAAACGAACGTTCATACGGCTCTTTCAAATGTTGTACGCGCACTTTTTCTATTACTTCTGTACCTGTATCTTGTATATTCGATCGCGAGCAAATGAGAAGCGTATCTTTTAGTAAAACTGCAACATACTTTCGATGGCGTTTTGCACGATTGTATATTTGGCAGGATCGATGGAAGGTAAAGAAGTTCGGTCTTTGTTTAAGTATTTACATTAGAGACTGTGTTTTTATGATGTTGCGGTGTTTGCGAATGATGACTCTTTATGCTAATACGACTACTCTGCCGACTTCTCTATCTTCGTAAGGATTCTGCCTCTTCTCGTTCTCGGTACGTCAGTACACGGAGGATCGCACAATCGAAGGTCGTTTGCTACCTATTACGTGTTGTATCAGATTTTCTTTTAAATATATACGTATATATTTTGCGTATTACAAAGTATATTATTTGCGATCTTAGGTACTAAGAATTTTGTTATCTATTTTTCTTTGTTGGTTTATAGGAGGTGTGAATAGTGCGAAGTCGATGCAAGTTTTTATTCTACGTATCTCACTATCGCTGTATCATTTAGATAGAAAAAATGCGCGTAGAAATTCCATTAATTTCGATTGAAAATTGTTTGTCAGTTTCAATGTAGTACGTAGATGTACGGGCTATTGGTGTCCACGAGCCGCGTACATTTCAGAACCGAATCGAAATCGGTTTAGTGTTTGTTTGATCCGCGACACTTTTACACATGTCCGTTTTATAAGGTATGATGCGTTTATATTACGTCTGTACATAAACAACAACGATGTTTATAAATTAGTTAGTCTTTATCGCAAATATTGTAAATAGACAACGACCGTCAAATTGATCCTATCCTCGAAAGAAAAGGAAGAACAGAAACGTCGATGAGCCATTCACTCTGTTTGCAGGAGAAAGCTATTTGTCACTGATAAGCAGCTTACCGAACATGTACGATTTTTGTGGTTTGTTGCATCCAATCGATTACACGCCAGTCCTTCAAAATGCAATTAACATTAAAGTTACGAATTTTGTAACGTTAAAATTTGATTTGGCGGTGATAAGCTTGTGCAAGGATGTAGTACATTCATAATACATTTTCGTATTACGTAAAAGGAGGAAATGAATATGAATAATATTCCTAATGTCATACGTTTTAATTGCCAAATGCTGATGAATCGATACATTTATCTGTAGCCCCCTTTTATGTACATCAGATCTACAGATGCTATGCTATTTCAGGTGCGACTTTGATAACCAACTACTATACATGCAAAAAATAGTCAGTTGGATAAAGAGTTGATTAAAAAAAAAAAAGAAAACAATGAAAAGAGAAACTCCGTTCCATGGACAAGAAGAAAAGTATGTTCGGTAGCAGTAAGTAGTGTAGGAATAATAGGAGGGTGTCGAATATAAGAAAAAGCAAGTATTATTCGCCGAGAAGTGTGTTTTCTCTCACATGTGCTGGCAAATTCAATGTATTATATACCTATCAAATAAATATTATCTGGATTAAAACAAATTCAGCAAATGTTGCTCTGTTCCCGTTCGGTGATTCTTATAAACTTGCTGTCGCGTCACGAAAAAATTCGAACCTCGAACGCGTATGAAATAAATGACTTCCTGTTCGAATATACCACGAGATGTCGTTTTCACGTGTTTATTACGGGCCTTGTTTTTACCCCCTTAACAGGGAGTTTCATTGAACATTTCTAAGCTCGATTTTCCTCTTATAGTTCTTTCATTTGTCGTTTTCATACATTCACATAGTAATTCATAAGAAGATGCGAAGAGAAGTGCAATAGCACTGAATGACTCGATGTTTGTTTTTAGCTCGCTTCGAAAGAGAAGAATAATTTTTAACGATGGAAGGTTCGAAAGTGGGAAAAAGAATAATGCCAGACGATACAGATACAAAATTTCTTGAACCCATTTTAGTGAGGATCGATAAACATAGCTGTGCCCCGCGTGATATTCATATTGATAAGGACGAGGTATTAATACATATACATACAAGTTTCACCGCCTTGTCAGCGGTGTCGTGCAAGCATTATTTTTCTCTGCAAATAACATCACATAAAATGATCAATTGTTTAACAGTTCAAGATAGGTCGGGCAAGGGACAACGATGAAATTATTCTGGATGCTATGATATCTAGGAAACATTGCATTTTAAGATGCGAAGGGAAAAATGAATGGATCATTAAGGATTTAAGTTCTTCTTTTACATTTGTGAACGATGTTCCTCTTACATCTGGCAAGCGTCAAAGACTCTACGATAAAGATATCATACAATTTAGCATATCCGAGAAATTCAAATATAGATTTACTCTGTCTGATCAAGACGAACCTAAGGCTAAAAAGCCTAAGTTAAGGGAGCAAATATTTGACATAGAACAAAAAACATTTGCGGAAAGCCAAGAATGCCAGAAGAAAGTTCTCAAAGACAAATTACAAATAAAGCAAAAAGAGCAAGAAGAGCTGAAGCAACAATTGCAACATCTTTTAAAGCAACAAAGCATTACAAATGAGAATACTGCAGATCTCAAAAGGCAAATTGCATCATTAGAGAATAGGATAGAACACGGTGGTATTCAAGAGCAACACATACAAAGTATGTATGCCGAGTTATTAGAAAAATTGGGACACGAGAGACTCCAATTTGATGAAATATTGAACAGTGAGAAGGAGAAATGGAAAGAAGCATTAAGCTTGAGTCAACACGAGAAGGAGATGTTGGAAACAAAAATGATAGAGCAAATGGAAAAATGGAGAGTGGAGCAACAAATGGAATGGAATTCTGCTATGGAGAATAGGGTGAAGGAAGAGAAAAATATACAGGCTCAATTGTTAAGTGAGAAAACTATCTTGGAGGAGAAACTAAAAGAAACAGAGAAAGCACTAAAAGAACAGGCAGCTAAAGTGAACACAGTGCAGAGTAATGGTATGATTTATTCCACAATTGATCAATAATTAAATTATTAAATATGTGACCCAGTTCCAACTATCTTAATTACATTTGTTGTGCGCAGTTGCAGGCCCTTCTGACAGTACAAACGACAATTGTATATTATTGGAAATTGTGGATGATCCATCATCCGAATTTCAAATTATAGATACAATAGATTTAACAGGTGCTACTCAGTTCACTGTAGTTAATGAAGAGAAAGAAAGTGTTCTTAATAAAGTTAATGATATAATGGACGAACAACTAACTTGCAGTATATGTTCAGAGTTATTTGTTAAAGCAATAACATTAAACTGTATGCACACGTTCTGTCAACACTGCATAAAGTCATGGAACAAGAAGAAAAAGGAATGCCCAGTGTGTAGAACATCTGTATCGTCGATGAATAGGTCTATAGTTCTTGATAACTTTATCGAAAGCATGTTAGAAAATTTACCTACGCTACTTAAAGAACGAAGAAAAGAACTACTACAAGAAAGGCAATGTAGGTACACAATGTGGCAAGTAGTAAGTTTGTAAAAGAATATCCCTGAAAGAAATTTTCAATGTTTCAGTAATGGAGCGGAAGAGGAAATATCGATGAGAAATCACTGCGGGGAAGATATGTAATTAAACTTAATATATCGTAACAATAATATGTTTTATTAATATATATATATTGTTTTATTAACTTTCGTCAACAAATGTTAGTTCTACAAGCCTACGATTTAACAGTGGAAAATGTATTTAAATGTTTATTTTTGCTATAAACTTTTTTAAAAAAGAAATGCATTCCTAAACATAATTTTTGTGCGATAGTTTCTCGGTGTAGTGAATGAATGACGTTTGAATTCACGCGGCAACCTGGTTGGATGAACGACAAAGGTGCCCTCTGTAGGTAATGCATCGAATGATCGTTACATGCACAGATCCATGCATACAATCGTAATCGTGTGAGATTCCATGAAAATCTGCCAGCAATCGCTCGTCGTCGACATGCGCACTTATGAAAACACGACTTCTAGAGAATTGAGATTTGTGATACGGAACTGTACTGAACGTCGCGTAAATGGCGAAATATATACTACGACACTAGGGTAAAGTGTGATCCTTTTGTGGGGAGGAGTGCTTTATCGGTCCGTTGGTGCGATAAACTTTTCGTGTCGCTGACGGACCAGGCACTTACGATATTATTACGTTGTTTTTCGCAGTGGAAAACGACACGTCTTTTGGAAGGATGGCGACCTGACCCCTTCCGAATAATGGAATACTGTGCACAACGGTACGTTTCCCCTGTGTAAGCAGGTCGTCTCTACCAAACTATAGATTAATTATTCCTTATGCATATTGAATTTACGATGTGCACCTGCACACAGCAACTACTCCTCCGAATTCCCTGAAGGTTACGTGGTGTTATTAAGATAGTGTCACGCTTACAGCCGTCGTCATGACAAACTTTTTTTCACCTTTCTTTGTACTTCAACGACAAAAATAATTTTGCGGCACATAATTCGTGACCACGTGCCTTCGTTTATTGTACTTGCAAATCCTTTGGTCGCGATTTCCATTCGCTTTGTAAAAGTATTTACATGTTGCAATTTTTCTAGAAGTTGTGTTTCATTAGGTATGAAGAAGGAGCTTAAGGATGGTTGGGGGGTGGGGGGAATGCTGTCAACCTAGCTCTTAATATAGATACATCATGAGAAGTTTACATATCTATCTTTTTTTCTTTTCATTTCGTATCTTTCATTGGTATCCGTATAAATCCAATATATAATATACTCTACGGATTCTTCAATTATAACATACAAGGAATTGGGTTTTATAACAGAATTAATGTTACGTTAATTATATTTGTTGCGTGCTATAGCTTTTTTTTAACATATCTTTATTTCATTTACAGATTGTCAGTTTGAAATACATACAATTGGTGCTATTAAACTTACAAGGCAAGTTTTAGTTTAATGCGCAAAGATTCGTAAACATAAATGCGTATCTTATTCCTTTGTATGCCTCTATAAGTATAGAAATGTAATATTTATTTGTTCTTTTGAGCAGCATTGAACGGTACAATTTTTTATCTTTGTTCTCTTTTCTAATTTATGTATATACAGATGGCTGATGTTGATCCCGAAACTTTACTGGAATGGCTCAGCATGGGCCAAGGAGATGAAAGGGACATGCAATTAATTGCCCTGGAGCAATTATGCATGTTGCTTCTCATGTCTGACAATGTAGATCGATGCTTTGAATGGTACGTTGTATGCACGTGCAAAGATCGTAATCAAATGATATATAATAGACAATTTTTTATTCATATTCCAGCTGTCCTCCGCGCACATTTCTTCCTGCATTATGTAGAATTTTTTTGGATGAACTCGCACCGGATAGCGTTTTAGAAGTGACCGCTCGAGCCATTACATATTACTTTGACCTTTCTCCGGAATGTATACGCAGAGTTATAGCTATGGAAGGCGCTGTAAAAGCTATTTGCAGCCGCTTATCCGGAGCTGGTTTGGGCTCCAGAACTAGCAGGGACCTAGCTGAACAGTGCATAAAGGTAGTGCATTGTTAAATTGTTCTATGCAATATCGGTGTAATATGCTAATATAATGCGTTGTTTCAGGCATTGGAACTGGTTTGCGCAAGGGAAGCTGGTGCTGTCCTTGAAGCAGGCGGCCTTCCATGTGCGTTATGCTTTATTAGAGAGCACGGAGCACTTGTCCATCGTGATACATTGCATTCAGCAATGGCTGTGGTTACCCGTTTATGCGGAAAAGTAGAGCCTCAAGATAAATCTTTGCCGGATTGTGTTGAAGCATTGTCAACGTTGCTCAGACACGAAGATGCGCATGTTGCTGATGGAGCACTTCGTTGTTTTGCCTCACTGGCTGATAGGTTTTCAAGAAGAAACACAGATCCTGCTCCGCTAGCTTGCAATGGACTTGTTTCCGAACTATTATATAGGTAACATGCTGATTTTGTAATCAGTAGGATGATTTCAAAGAATTGCTATATATTTATACTTAATTGCAGGCTGTCTAATGCAGCAGGGCCTGGTACATCAATAGCAAATACTTCTGGAAATCCAAAAACTCCTCCTCCATCTAGTACAGCTTCTACAATACCTGCACCGGAAGCAAACTCTTGCGCATCGGTTTCTACTATAATTAGTCTTCTGTCAACGCTTTGTAGGGGTTCGCCTTCTATAACTCATGATCTTTTACGTTCCGAATTACCGGATGCGATTGAAAAAGCATTAAAAGGGGATGAACGATGCGCCCTTGATTCCATGAGATTGGTCGATTTATTATTGGTTCTACTGTTTCAAGGAAGATCAGCATTGGGCCGCAATGTAAGCGGAGGTTCCTCGGGTCCTTTGTTACCACGATTTAGACGGCCAGAAAGTGCCGGGGAAAAGTCTCACAGGCAACTGATAGATTGTATCCGATCGAAAGATACCGATGCTTTAATAGAGGCCATAGATTCAGGTGGCATTGGCGTTAATTTTATGGACGATGTTGGGCAAACATTGCTTAATTGGGCGTCTGCCTTTGGAACTCAAGAGATGGTTGAATTTTTGTGCGACAGAGGGGCGGATGTTAATAAAGGTCAAAGATCGTCTAGTCTGCATTATGCCGCTTGCTTCGGAAGACCTGCTATTGCTAAAGTATTACTTAGACATGGGGCGAATCCCGACTTACGAGACGAAGATGGAAAAACACCACTAGATAAGGCTAGAGAACGTGTAGATGAAGGGCATAGGGAAGTCGCAGCTATATTACAATCTCCTGGAGAGTGGATGTTGCCGAATCAAGAACACAGAAAGCCAGAAACAGAGGCAGAATTCACAGAACCGAAAGGCGATCCTGAAATGGCTCCTGTTTATTTGAAAAGATTATTGCCTGTATTTTGCGCAACGTTCCAATCTTCAATGTTACCGAGCGTTAGAAAGGCCAGCTTAAGTTTAATTAGGAAAATGGTGCATTATATTCAACCCGAATTACTTGTTGAAACATGTGGTTCCGATAGAACAGGGAGCTGTGGTGCTATGCTCGTGGAAGTAATAGCCAATGTACTCGATAACGAGGTAAACTTGCAATACTTTCTAAAGTTTGATTTCTCAGTTTATATGAAGCTTTTTAGGTCCTATAGGATAAGTGCAAATTAGTAATAGAAGATTAAAGTAACTTTTAAAAATCTTTAGTATTTATGCAGGCAGACAGGCAGCCAAACAGACAATGCTAGTGATTTAGTTAAGATTGTTCACAGGAGCTTGAGATAAAACCACCATCACCACCACCTCCGCCTTTCAAGCCGATAATTGGCCCAAAATTGCGTTGTCTCTCATCACGCAAGTCTTCCAGTTCCCTGAACTACATTGTTGATAAGACGGTAACGTCTGTTATATATTTGTCAGTCTCTAGTTAAAAAACATCCTTTGTGTCCCTCACATGCTATCGGTAAACCCCATGATTTTCTTTTGCTGATATAATTAATTATGCAAAGATTTAATTTGCCATTAACATGATGTGTATTTATGACACAATTCATCAAAGAGGGTGAGATCTAACAAATTTGCGCATGTCATTCCTTTGCTGACGAAATTTTGTTTTCTTTATATTTACAAATACCACAAACATATTTATAATGTGGAGTGAAAATTTTCGAACTATGTTCATATTGGTATATAGAGCCGATTTGCAGTTCATTCTATTATCACGAACTTGACGTAAGAGGACAATTTGCAATACAGATTCTGTAAATAGTAACAGCAAAGGACACATAGATTTTTCAGTGAATGGCCAGTGAAGTTGCTACAGACAGGTGTTAATCGTAATAGATTACACACAAAGCTGGTTGTCCACTCCTATTGACTGTCTGCCTGCTGCTGATGGGATTAATAGGCATTTGCTTGTGATTTCAATGATGAATGGATCAAGTAATCGTTTTGCTCATAAATAAATTTGTGCTGTTATATTCGTACCATGCCAGTATGAGTGAATAAAACAATCATAGACATATTATATAAGAAGTTGTGTAGCACTTATTTTATGTTGAACTAAGAAAGAAGGACCACAAATCTGTGTTTGATTTAATTGGATTTTAGATATTAGCAGGACGTGTATTTAAAATGCCTACATTATTTTAATCTTTAATAGGAGGATGAGGATGGACACTTAGTGGTGTTGCAAATGATACAAGATTTGATGATAAAAGGAAAAGATGAGTTTCTAGAACATTTCGCTCGCTTGGGAGTTTTCTCTAAAGTTGCTGCACTGGCTGGACCGCAAGAAACCACTCCAGAAACAGAAGCTGAATTGAATCAGTCCGAGGAACAAAGAATGGAAGATGCAATGGAATTATTAATTGGAAGAGCTTATCATTGGAGAGATTGGTGTATTTGTAGAGGACGAGATTGCTTGTACGTGTGGTCCGATGCAGTTGCCTTAGAACTATCGAATGGGAGCAATGGATGGTTCAGGTTTATACTCGATGGAAAATTAGCAACGATGTATTCTAGTGGAAGTCCAGAAGGAGGAACAGACACATCAGGTGCGTTTACCTTCCTCTTTCTTCGTTTTATAATATCGACACGAAATTCATCACCTGTGTCTTGTCCATCTTGCCACTGTCTTTCTTGTTGAAGTGTTCCTTTCACCTCGACACACCCTACGCAACATAATAAATTGACTCTGTCCGGGCCACTTTTTGTTATTATCTTTTTCAATTGTGATTAACTTCTGCGAGGGGAATAGTTTAGTAAATAACTGGTTTTACTAACTGCCTACAGGAAAAGGGAGGAACACAGAGTCGCTTACCGCCGAAGGTAGGTACACATACTATGTTCAGCTCTCCTAGTGTGTGCACGCTATCTTACCCTTCAATGTATGTCACCAGTCGCACGGGAGTTCCTTTTATTTCTGCACGAACATTGTTTCATTAAAAAATTTTACACCATACGCGCTTCCCTTGACTGTTTCGATTAACAGGACAACACGTTTTACAGAGAACCGTGGCGAGTTTTTGGAGAAAATGCAAAGAGCTCGTAGCCAAGTGAAACCAAATTCAGTGAGTCAACCTGTACTATCATTTCCCGGCACAAAACGATTAGTTGTAGGAAATTGGGCATTATCTACTATTAAAGAAAGCGAGTTATGCATACATAATAACGATGGCCAGCAACAAGCAACCATATTACGAGAAGATTTACCGGGATTTATTTTTGAATCAAATCGGGGTACAAAGCATTCCTTTACAGCAGAAACAAGTTTAGGTAAATACGCGCTATATCGATTACATGTTTTTAATTCTATCATTGAGACGTTTACATTCATATATATTTTATATCCTTTATTTTTAGGCCCAGAATTTGCAGCAGGGTGGGCCGGTAAAAGAGGAAAACGATTAAGATGTAAGATCGAAGCTATCAAACAAAAAGTTAAGGTACAAGCCCAGGATATTTACGAATGCTATTTTAAAGCTGCACAAGCTCAACCGCGCGGAGTATTTGCTAAGCTGGGGATAATTGTTACTCAAATAGAAAAAGCTTGTCAGATGCAGAAACAACAATCTGGAAGTCGCGAATGGCGTACTATATTGCAGAGTGCGTTGGAAGAACTTAAAGGTTTATTGAACGAAGAAGGGAGAGTCTCTGCATACGAACTTCATTCTAGTGGTCTCGTGCAGGCTTTACTTTCGTTGCTAGCAGCCCCATCAGGGCCACAGCCGCCAACGTTAAGAGCAACGAAGCTGAGAATGCAAAGAATAGCAGTATTTAAAAACTGTTTCTATTCAAAGGACATTAATAAAGAACACAACTCGGCCAAAATTCTAGTCCATAAGTTGGTTTCAGTGTTGGAATCCATCGAGAAATTGCCCGTCTATTTATATGATACACCAGGCTCCGGTTATGGTTTGCAAATTTTAACGAGGAAATTGCGTTTCCGATTAGAAAAAGCAGCTGGCGAAAGCTCCCTAATTGATAGGTCTGGCCGTAGTTTAAAGATGGAACCATTGAGTACTATTCAACAGTTAGAAAATCATTTACTTAAAATGGTAGCAAAGCAATGGCACGATCACGATAGGTCAACGTTTACGTTTGTTAAAAAATTGAAAGAAGGGAATAGAATAAGTTTCAAATATCAATATGATTTCGATGAGAACGGACTGTTGTATTGGATTGGTACAAACGCAAAAACGTGTCCCGAGTGGGTCAATCCCGGACAGCACGGTTTAGTAGTCGTTACATCGAGCAATGGACGAAATCTGCCATATGGTCATGTTGAAGATATTCTGAGTCGTGATCCAGCAGCTTTAAATTGTCATACGAACGATGATAGACGGGCATGGTTTTCTATTGATTTAGGAGTTTGGATTATACCAAGCGCTTACACGTTGAGGCATGCAAGGGGCTACGGGCGAAGTGCCTTACGAAATTGGATGTTTCAAGCATCAAAAGATGGTGTAATCTGGATCACGTTGTATGCTCACGTAGATGACTCGTCACTGAACGAGCCTGGTAGCACAGCTACATGGACATTAGAGCCACCGGCCGACGAGACACAAGGATGGCGGCATTTACGATTACAGCAAATTGGAAAGAACGCTTCTGGGCAAACGCATTATCTATCAGTGTCTGGATTCGAAGTTTATGGCGAAATCACCGGTGTTTGCGAAGATTTGGGACGTGTAGCGAAAGAAGCGGATGCCAGAATTCGAAGATTACGAAGGCTAATTAAATATCAAATTCTTCGTCATTTAGTTGCTGGCGCTAGAGTGGCCAGAGGTGCAGATTGGAAGTGGCGAGATCAAGATGGTGTTCCTCCAGGTGTGTTTATATGTAAATTGAAAATCAATCGATTAGACGTTATTTATATTTGATTAGTGTTCGAGCTAACAGAATTATTCTATCATCCCAGGTGAAGGCACAGTAACAGGGGAATTGCATAATGGTTGGATAGATGTAACATGGGATCACGGTGGTTCCAATTCTTATAGAATGGGCGCAGAAGGAAAATACGATCTAAGATTAGTTGGTACTGGTCTCGACACAGACACCGGAACAAAGAGCAAAAATGGAGCCGGTGTTTTAACTGGACGAAAATCTAGTAGCACTCCCAGTTTACCAGACTGTACGGACACTACTATGCGTGGTTCGGTAGCTTCAACAGACCAAGCAGCAAGCGCAGATAATCTGGCAGCTAAGGTAAAACCTAAATATGTTTCACCATCTCATATATAATTATGTGCGTGTTTTAATGTACGTTTTACGTAAAACATTGAAGCCCATTGTGTTATTATTTAATTAGCGTTGAAAAGCACTCGATTAATATAGTTCCAATTTCGAATTCGCGAAAAGCAGCAAGCCGCTGAATCGATAGCGGAAAGTGTGTTATCGGTTGCTCGTGCTGAGGCGGTTGTTGCTGTAACCGGTGAGGGTGGAGCAAATTCAACGGGCGAACTGTCCGTTGTACTACACCCCAGGCCTGACACTACCGTGACAAGTGATTTGGCAACAATTGTTGAGAGTCTTGCCCTTAACACTGATTGTTCTGCCAATAGTAACAGCAATCGTGCATCTAGTAGTTCAAAACCGCTATTTGCAACTGTGCGTGGGAATAAGGTATGAAACTCGCATTATCCTAATCAATTGTACATATCGTATGTACGCAGCGTTGATAATAGTTTTAAGTTTCCATTACTTTTACAGCAAGGGTCAGGTTTATTGAGCTTGGAAGCCACCGAGGTATTAGACCGAGTCAGGGAAGGAGCTGACAGATTACGCAATAACACTAATAGCTTCTTAAGCGGAGAGTTACTTAGCTTAGTGCCTGTCAGAATTAGTGTATCGGGTGAACTAGAAGAAAATTCTCTAAGGATTAAGTCCGTTCAAAGGCATCACTCAGGAATTACCGATGGTATGATTAATAGTTGATCATGTTGTTCCACCTATACGCTACATTCTTCGTTCTTTCGTTTATATTAAATAATTGTAACATATAACACAGATTTCGTTGGCCAATAATTTGAACTGAACGTATTTTATTTCAAGTGTTTATAATTTGTTTATACTGGTTTGTTGCTATTTACACAACTTTTTTTTGTAATTAATCACAAGACTAAGTGTGTTTCCTTAAAATCACAGCTGCCAAAGAATGTAGCCGTGACAAGGAAGCTAGCTCGTCTACGCAAAATACAGCAGGGGGGTGCCCTGTTGTCGTTACCAATCCTATGTCTGTGTCTGTTCCCAACCTTGCTTGTTCTGATGCTAACAATACTTTGGAACCAGCCGCTGCTACTGGTTTATTAGGGACCTTTACCGAAATAGCGCAAATACGAAGATTGGGTCAGTGTCTATGCTTAGCAGTGTCTTTGCATATTAATCAGTTACTTTTTAATGGTGTAAGAATTATTTGTATCTGTTTGATAATCAACTATGCTGGTAAATCGTTTCAGCTTCTACAGGTGGACAACACATCGCTTCGAACTCCAATACTGGTTCAAATTCACGCGGACCCAATTCCGTATCAAGTTTAGTTCGACTTGCTTTAAGTCCTAATTTCCCTGGTGGCTTACTCAGTACTGCCCAAAGCTATCCAAGTTTGACCAGTAGTGGTCAAGTAGCTGGTAGCGGTGTTACAACAACGACTGCACCCGGATTGGGACAAGCACTTACAATGTCATTGACTAGTACAAGTAGCGATAGTGAACAGGTAAAAATTAGTAACAAATTAAAAATCCTCTTTATTCAAATAGCATTGCTTCCATTGCCAAATAATTTCTGTCGCACACTCTATTGTACATTATGAATACAAAGTGTACATTGGCACATATGATTCTATATAATGTAATAAGCAGTTATGGCTACAGGTTAGTCTTGAAGACTTTTTGGAATCGTGTGGAGGTATTGCAAGTTGTAGCGCTACTGGGGGTAGAACAACAGGTGGACCAACCCTTTTGACTGAACTGGACGATGACGAAGTTGGCGTCCTCGAAGAAGAAGAAGATAACGATGAAAATGATCAAGAAGTATGTGTTGAACAGTACTGTTATCTCCTAGGAAAGAAGTGTCTCTAATTGTTTTTTTTGTCTTCTTAATAGGAAGACGATGAAGAAAATGAGGAAGAGGGAGATGGTTGCGATGCCGATTATGAAGAGGTAATGGTAAGTCGCAATCTCTTGGCAGCGTTTGTGGAGGAAGAAACCCCTCAGAGCAGTAAGAGACGTGCGTGGGATGATGATTTTGTCTTGAAACGACAATTCTCAGCTCTGATCCCCGCCTTCGATCCACGACCTGGCCGAACTAATATCAATCAGGTAAATTGAATAAAAATGGAAGATTTCGTGTAATTGTGAAAAACATTTTCTTTATTATTATAACGTTTTTACAGACAACTGATTTGGAAATTCCACCGCCTGGTAGTGAAACTCAATCAAATACTCGTTCAGGTTCATTACCAATGCCGAGACTTTCTTTGACACTAAAAGGGCCAGGTCTTCCGGGTGTACCAGACGTTGAATTAGCGCTTACTGAACCTCATACCAGTATATTCCAACAAGTACAAGAATTAATACAGCTAACAGAACTAGGAAGTAGACAGGAAAAACTAAGAAGAATATGGGAGCCTACTTACACGTAATACATTTATCGTTTACATAATTCATACGATAAATAAGTTTCGAACTGCCTATTTCATATGTATTTTTTCATTTCATTAGCATAATATATAAGGAAGCAAAGGATGAAGAATCATCTGGACGAGCAACACCAGTCGTGACATTATATTCTCGTAATACAACACAAAATTCTACGGTGTGCAGCGTAGAGGATGTATTGCAACTTTTAAGGCACGTTTTTGTATTAAGTACTACTCGCGATGATGGCAAACACGCCGATTACGATGACTCCGAAGAATCAACATGTTGGGTTCATCCAGATGACTTTACTTCAAAGAAAATTACAAACAAAATAGTACAGCAAATTCAAGATCCCTTAGCACTGGCGGCTGGAGCTTTGCCGAACTGGTGCGAAGAACTGGCAAGGAGTTGCCTATTTTTGTTACCATTTGAAACCAGACGATTGTACTTCAGTTGTACCGCATTCGGAGCATCGCGATCAATCGTGTGGCTTCAAACTCAAAGGGATGCTGTTCTTGAAAGGCAAAGAGCGCCCGGTTTAAGTCCTCGCCGTGATGACATTCACGAATTCCGTGTGGGCAGACTTAAACACGAAAGGGTCAGTGTACCTAGGGGAGAGAAATTGTTAGACTGGGCAGAACAAGTAATGAAGGTAACTTAATTGTCAGATCAATTTCACGCGACTGTAATGGTATCACTATTTGCACTTAGAGTAAACGGAATTTTTATTTTAATTTATAGGTACACGCAGGCCGGAAGAGTATATTAGAAGTCGAATTCGTTGGCGAAGAGGGAACTGGTCTAGGTCCAACATTGGAATTCTTTGCGTTAGTTGCCGCCGAATTGCAACGTAAAGACTTAGGCTTATGGTTGTGCGACGATGAAGAATCATCCGATACAGATCAGTCTCGATTTTCTGGAGATCAGATTCGGCCACCAGGATATTATGTAACGCGGCCAAGTGGATTATTTCCTGTTCCCTTGCCACAAGATTCTGCAGCTTGTGATCGTGCGGTTCGATATTTCTGGTTTTTGGGCGTGTTCTTAGCAAAAGTCTTGCAGGATAATAGATTAGTGGACTTGCCATTATCCCGTCCTTTCTTAAAGTTAATGTGTCATGGGGACATTACGAATAACGTGAATGAAAAGATCGGTCTCAGTGGTGTAACTCAAGAAAGTATGTCTTCGAGTATGTCGAGTAGCTTTATATCGGAAGAGGGAGAAACAGATACCGCATATTCTTTATTAGAACCACCTTCTTGGTATGCTGGATTATTGGATATCGAAGATTTGGTACTGGTCGACCCAGTGAGAGGTGAATTTTTGAAAGAGATACAGACAGCAATTGCAACACGCGATAGAACACTTTCAGACGGTCGTAATTCCGCTGACGAGGAGACATCGTTAAATATTACACATCCGTCCGGGATGTCGGTACCTATTGAAGATTTGGCTTTAACGATGACATATTCTCCAAGTTCCAGAATCTTTGAACATGATCAAGTGGAATTAATAGAAGGTGGTGCGGAGGTTCCCGTTACTATGGAAAATGCAAGAGAATACGCCGATATGACAATTAATTATTGTCTTGACCGTGGAATTTCTAGGCAACTAGAATCTTTTAAATCCGGGTTTTCGAAAGTCTTCCTAATGGAAAAGCTTCATGCATTCAGCCCAGAAGAAGTAAGAGCTATGCTTTGCGGAGAACAAAATCCACAATGGACCAGAGAGGATTTGCTCAATTACACCGAGCCAAAACTGGGTTATACAAGAGAGAGGTAAAAATATTTGAAGTATTACTAATTTTACACATTGTAGAATATATATCATGCTGAAAATGGAATTCTTTGTACAATTACAGTCCTGGTTTCCAAAGATTTGTCAACGTTCTGCTTTCGTTGACTGGTCCTGAAAGAAAGGCTTTCCTGCAATTTGCTACTGGATGTTCAGCTTTACCTCCGGGAGGATTATGTAATTTGCATCCTAGATTGACTGTTGTGCGAAAAGTAGATGCTGGTTCAGGTGGTTACCCCTCTGTTAACACCTGTGTTCATTATTTAAAATTACCGGAGTATCCTACCGAAGAGATACTGAAAGAAAGACTATTGGCAGCAACTAGAGAAAGAGGATTCCACTTAAATTAATCTTGTTTCTGCTTAGGCAAGGGACTGCTACGATAATATTAATCCGAAATACTCGCTCTTAATGTGTGCGAATCGAACTTTGCTCTACAGATTAAATCGCGCACTCTATGCGCGAAAGCAGAGTTTGGCCTTGATGTTATTTAAAAAAAAAAAAGCTAAAACCATTGTCCAATAAGATTCAGTGCAGATTTATAGGAACGATTTAATGCATAGCCTGGAACGGAATTGTTCTCAACATTTCAAATCGCTATAACGAAATTTCAAGGAAAAATTCCTCGTGTACTGTAGCTTTCTTCTAAATATGTATGCCACGTGTTTGTTGTGTGCTCCGATTTCTCAATTTTGTTGGAAGTTTGTATAATGTAACTTAAAACGAATTACATTACTTTAAGAACTGATTTAAATTAATATCGTAAAATGCATGACAGAAGAAACCACGTTAATTTAATGGTGGACACAACACAGATATTAGGTTGTGAATGATTAAGCTTGTATAGGTTCTCCGTTCCAGGTATTGGGTATACATATGTTATGAATTTTGTCCAAATACAATAGAAATTGTATTTTCACGAGAAATGTAATTTACGCGAGTGTTTTCAAGTATATTTGCTGTCCCTGTGGAACAAAAACTTTACAGTTCCTCATTTTAGAACGAATGTTCGTATTGTCTTCTTTGTGAAGTATTGTTGTGCTTGGAAAGTGATTCATATGTAAAGAAAAATGGAGGCACCTTTTGACGAAAATTTCTATTTTCTTTATCAGGCTGCCTCTATGGTACACGTGTGTAGCGTTATTAAAACCAGCTAGAAAATGCGGATCAAAATTGACTTGTTCGAAGTGCTGCGTTTTTATTAATCACAATGGAAATGATGTTTTTTAGCATCTAGACCAATTTTCACAGCTTCAAATGTTTGTCGTTTTAACCAAATATCAATACATCACCAGACTTGTAAAGGCACTCTAGTGTCTAAATATATATGGCAACAAGCAAGAAGGAAGGTCGAAGTATTTGAAACCATTTTGATGAAAAGAAGTTCTGAATACATGGCAAGCTGAGCACTCTGCATCTTTGTACAATATGCTACTTAATGCTCACTCGATAATTATAATTATAGGCGGAAATCAGTATAATTGTAATAATAGTGTCTAGAGGAAGATATAAAAATAATATAAATGTGAAAAGATTGATTAATGATATCGATATGAGGAATAGTTACTATTACTGTAATATAAATTATTATTGATTCTTGGGGAAAGAATAAAACGAAAAAAAAATGTTATAAAGTATAACATGTCTTTCAATGTAATTTGTTACATGTTTTATACAATCTATGAATATAAACGCATGTATTTAACAATTCCTGTGCCACTTAGAAAAAGTATATAGAGACCTTGTTACATTCCATATAATATATAATTAATATACATGTATATCACTAATATATTCGGGATCAGACCTATCTATTCCATTCGAAAAAAATTTCATTGGACAGCCATACTTTTTATATTACATGCCACTTACAATGTCATGCAAATAATTTCGTAATTTCAATTTTTTACAATTTCGCGGAGACGGGTGAGCGACCTGTAGAATCATTATCTGTTGATCCTAGTCACTTCTTCTGCAATACATTATTGGCTTCTGTACGTTCCTCTTCCAATTCGTTCGATGTAGTGTTCAACTTCGATCTAGCGAATTCGCTTATAGGAAGCCCCTGAAAAATCATGTAAAATATAACTTTCTGTTCTCTTTCCAAAATGTACTCGAACGGAAAACGTTACGAAAATGATATTTACTTGAACAATCTTGTATTGTCCATTTTCTATAGTAACTGGGAAAGAGAATACAATGTCCTTTGGAATTCCATAGCTGCCATCAGATAGCACACCCATGCTAACCCATTCACCCGGTTTCGTACCCATCCACCAATCTCGCATGTGATCTCCGGCTGCTTTAGCAGCGGACATCGCGGATGACATCTTTCTCGCAGCAATTACAGCTGCGCCACGTTTCTGTATCGTTTCGATAAAAGCGGCATTCAACCATTCATCGTCGTTCAGGGCTGCAGTCACGGGCTTAGTGCCGCTATCAAGAGTGACGGTGGCATGCGAAGCATCAGGATATTGAGTTGAACTGTGATTACCCCAAATAATAACATTTTTCACGCTGAGAACCTATTTAAAAAGTAATAAATTATTCGCTCAGTTTACAGATAATTAGTATACCCATATAGCATGGCAATAAAAAACATGTACCTGCACTTTCAAACGTAATGCTAAAGCTGCCTGAGCACGATTCTGGTCCAGTCTTGTCATAGCTGTAAAATTCTGCTTCGGGATAGATGGCGCGTAATGAGAGCAAATCAGGGCATTTGTATTAGCAGGATTTCCAACGACTAGAACCTTAACATCTTTTCTCGCATATTTGTTCAGAGCTTCTCCCTGCACTTTAAAAATTTCTACATTTGCTGCTAAAAGATCTTTTCTTTCCATTCCTTCCTTTCGGGGCATTGCACCAACAAGGAAGGCAGCAGCCACATCCTTGAAAGCCACAACCGGATCGGCAGTAGGAACGACTTCTAAAAAATGAAAGATGCATACATGAAGTAAGATATGTAGTAGAGCACATATTTTCTTTCACTACAAAAGGTGATGTAGTTGTTATGTAACATTAATGTTATGTAAGATTTTTCTAATTATATTCATCAGGTAAGGTGTATATTTTTAATAGCTTTATCTGATACAATGTCATATCTTATTGGAGCAGTTAATCAAAGATAATGGATAAATTTTGGAAATATACATTGAAAGAACTGATGAGAAAAATGGTGCGGCTATCAATTCATATTTGTACCTCTCAAAAGTGGAAGAGCCAAATCTTCCAATTCCATAACTACGCCGTCCAATACTTTCATCATAACTGGAATATCTAATAAACGAAGATTAATTGGTTGGTTGGGACCAAAAACTGTACCAGCAGCAAGCTGGTACAGCAAGGAATAGGCAATTTGCCCTGCAGCTCCCGTAACCACCACGCTTATTGGTTCAGTCTAAAAAAATTGTTCAAATCATAAATACAATTACATATGCATAAATCTTATTTTATGGGATTAATAATACTTTTGGCCATAATTATGTTTAATAATAAATTTGGTTGGAATATTATATATAAAATTCTTGTTTAGCGTTGAGTAATGATTTTACTGATACAGGTGGTTCAATCATGTAACAGTATATCAGAGCAGTTAATAGATAATACGTTGCGAATACTCAACATTTTGAAAGACTGCTGAAGGTCAAATGTAGGTTAAATATTCATTATAGCAAATATGGAAAGTTTCGCAAGACTTTATACCTATTTTCGTAATATGAAATAAAGTGCAATATTATTGAGCCTTACCATGTTTTAGCACTGATGATTTGTAGCAAGCCAACTTTAAAATACTTCACAGGCGATTATCGAACTCTCCAGGAAGACTAAGGTCAATCACTATGAACTGTGCAATATATTGACACCGGTTGGACTGGAAGTATAGATACAAAATTCGAATGATAGTATACTGGAGAGCAGATATTCTAATTAAGTCATTCCATACTTTGATCGATACAAAATTTGTATTATTCAATTTATATGGAATAGAGCATGTATATTTTCATTTTAGTCGAATAAGTTAATGTTGTACAGAAAAGGCAATACTGTGTGAAAAGTAATTGGCAAATTAAGCTGCCGTTTTCTCTTTGCACACGTATGTATAATTGCGTTCGAAATTAGTGAGCTTAATATAAATAATACACCTGGAAGACTTGAAGTAACTATTTTTCCCTTCTTGCAATGTGAAGGAGATGAATTGTAGGCAAACTTTTATTGCATAATATTTGCAAATATCGTCTAGAAATTTAAAAATTTATGGAAGTCAAATCCTAGAGAAATGTACTGTACTGCCATCTAATCAGGAGTACTGTAAAGTAAATAATTTTGTTCTTAATTAATAGAATGTTTCTTAAGCTAAATGCTGATGATACCGTGGCATCAATTTAGGAATAATACTGATATTTTGAATAATTCTTGCATTCTTATGTTTGAATTGTTACTATCTGTCGTATGTATCTTCTAAGTTACCTGAATGGTATTTTATACGGAAGTTCTAACATAGACGGGGTATAAGATAGACCTAAAACGCAACTGTAAATATGTATCGGACAGACGGGAAGATATGTAGCCCCATAGCAAACAAATATATTCATACAAGACTCTTATCCACCACATTGCTGCTGATGATCAGTGTTCAGTTGAAGAATTATTATTTACTGAAGTAGTGTCGGGTCCATGATTAAAATCGGCCCAGTAGAACCCGAGATAACAGAATTTTTTTAAAGGCATTACCAACAGATACGCTTACTTCAACTTGTCGGCGAGCTACATTAATGACCAGACAACATTAAAGATCGCAGTACAAGCTATCATCTCCAATAGGTGTGAAGCTTATTCCATGTGAGGTTCATCTATTATAAACAAATATAATTTTTAATCAATTATTATGCGTAAGGGGATGAAGTTACAGCAATTGTATATTTTTTTCTGTGTAACTTAATTATTTCCCTTTCATTTGACAGCCACTTTTTATACAAAATACCTATGTATGTATTTTAATTCGTAAATTAATTAATATCTGTAAAGTTGTGCTTGAAATTACGCGGTTCTCTGCCATACCTACAGTGCCTACTATGGCATTGCCATCTATACAGAACTCCTTGAAACAACTCGCGTCTGCTATGGTATTGCCATCTATACGGAACTCCTAGAAACTACTCGCTGCTGCTACTGTATCGCCATCTACACGCAACTCCTTGAAACTACTTATGCCT
The DNA here is from genome assembly GCA_948146005.1 of Nomada fucata. Taxonomy (NCBI): domain Eukaryota; kingdom Metazoa; phylum Arthropoda; class Insecta; order Hymenoptera; family Apidae; genus Nomada; species Nomada fucata. Next base: position 1,193,613 of record OX411282.1, read on the forward strand.
CTTATTTACCTTAAGTGTAGATGTCACAGAGGCCCGAGTGCTTTCAAAGAGTTCCGCATAGATGGCGATACTAAAGACCACTTTAGGAGTAGATAAGACAGGAATACGAGTGGTATGTAATTTCAAGTAGTTGTTTATAAATAGTGGTACGACAAACTGAATAAAATTTGGTTATATGAGTCCTCATTTATAAAATTAAGTTAATAATGCTCGAAAATCCTTTCGTACCCTCATTTATATATAAATAAGGAGTTAACAAACACAGTATTTCAATCTATATTAAAATTAATACATTATAAGTTCCATTGTTCATTTCTTTCTACAATAATCAAGCTTGTTAGCAAAGGTAAATACATTTGCCAATATTTTCTTTTGTCAAATAAATTTTTCTGCATGTGATAAATACATACTAATACTATCTTAACTCTTGCACTTTCATCTTCCGTTTCACTGTTCCTTTTCATTCCTTTTCTGCCTTACGTATACATTATTTCTTACCTCTTTATCGCATATCTATTATAAATCTTTCCATTCCTTCTTGTTTAATTAACAAGTTCCGTTGTTACTTAAGTATTCTAGTAGTGTTGCTGTTGCAATATATTTAAACCTTCTATTATATCTTGCTTTTTTAATTTTTATGATTCGTCCCTGCTGTTGCATTTCATAGTCTCTACTGTTAAGGCTCTGCGACAATTCCTTAACTTCCAATCTCATTAAATTATCTCTTAAGAGACTTGTTCTATTCCTTTTTAAATAATTCTTTCCTTCTCTTATGTTTCTGGTTTGGGCCTCCCTTCTTTCTTCCGTCTCCTGTTACATACTTACTAATATATTTTTTATGTGTGCAGGTTTCGCAGGCAAAGAGTAATGAGCATTCACTGGCACTTCCCATCACGCATAAGAATAAGAAGGAAGATAGAAGAAGTTTTGCCACATACTTTAGTTATCCTTTAGTTATAGTAAATTGATGTATAAAAATAGTTTGTAACTTTTAACACATAAGCTTAATTTAGAACAATTGCGTAATTAACTATTCTGTATATATATTACATACTTCATTTTATATTCAGTGTATTCGGTAGATCTTATATAAACTGCAATATTACTCATACTACTATTACACGTTCTACCGAATGTGCTAAATGTAAAATGAAAGATATAATAAACACTTTACATATGTACACGTTACACGATTCTTGTAATTGATACAAGATTTAGTTGTAAACTATATTGTAAACAGCATAAAAGAATAGTTCCTAAGTATTAGCATGTAAATTTGAACTACAATGTTTCGGTAACTTGTATCTTCATTGATTAATTTAAATAAATGTTTAATGAAAGGAATTCTACTGCTCTTGTTATTTTCAATCCTTAACAATCCTTGAAAAGACCCAATTCCAACTCCTTAAACAAGTACTACCGTGCAGGAACTTGAAATGCAAAGTTCACAAGCGGAAAACTTGTCAAAGTAGACCTTAACATTACTAAACATATTGCAACCAGGTATACATAAGGCGCCTCACCAAGCTTCAACCAGGTTGTAAAACAGTGCCTAGCGAAAATGAAATTCGGTTGCAAACAGCGCCCCGCGAAAACGCAACAAAGTTCCAAAAACTCTGGAAAAAATTTTGCAACAATGTTGCGCCAGAAATTCTGCAACAAAGTTGCAAAAACTCTCGAGAAACATTTGCAACTTTGTTGCAGAATTTTTGGCGCAACATTGTTGCAAACTTTTCTCGAGAATTTTTGCAACTTTGTTACGTTTTCGCGAGGCGCTGTTTGCAACATTGTTGCGTTTTGTTAGGGCTCAATTTTCGACATTGTTACGTTTTCTTGGGACTCAATTTGCAACTGTGCATGCTATGCGACGAGGTATTTGATATTAGCAATTCTAAGAAATGACGTCACGTTCCAGGAATTTCGGTGTGCTTAGTTTTCTGGAGCTCTCATCAAGACGTTACTTAATTTCTGGTTATTAGCGCAATGTTTAATAATGTTCAGGTCTATTTTTACAAGATCTCCGCTTATGAACTTTGCATTTAAAGTTCCTGCACGGTAGAACTTGTTTAAGGAGTTGGAATTGGGTCTTTTCAAGGATTGTTAAGGATTGAAAATAACAAGAACAGTAGATTTCCTTTCATTAAACATTTATTTGAATTAATTAATGAAGATACAACTTACAGAAACATTGTAGTTCAAATTTACATGCTAATGCTTAGGAAGTATTCTGTTATGTCGGTTTACAATATAGTGTACAACTAAATTTTGTATCAATTACAAGAATCGTGTAACTTTGTGCATATGTAAAGTATTTATTATATCTTTCATTTTACATTTAGCACATTCGGTAGAACTTGTAATAGTAATATGAGTAATATTACAGTTTAAATAAGATCTACCGAATACACTGAATATAAAATAAGCTCATGTGCTAATAACAGTTACAAACTATTTTTATAAACCAGTTTGCTATAACTAAAGGATAACTAAAGTATGTGGCAAAAGTTCTTCTATCTTCTTTCTTATTCTTATGCGTGATGAGAAGTGCTGGTGAATGCTCTTTACTCTTTGCCTGCGAAACCTGCAGACAGAAAAAATATACATTAATAAGTATGTAAGGAGAGAGAGAGAAATTGTTAAGAGATGTTTAGAGGAAAAAGAAATAGGGGAGGGCCACACTAGGTGCATAAGAAAAAGGGAGGATTATTTAAAAAGGAATGGAATGAATCGAGCAAGGATAAATTTAAGATGAAGGGAAGGTACTTCATAGTATACTATGAAATACAACAGCAAGAGCAGAACAGACAAAAAAGGGGCAAAATACAATGAAAGGTTATTAGAAATATTAAAACTGCAACATTGCCATAGTACCAAAGCAAAGGGGTAATACGAAATTTTAAGGTGTCGGTAACATAGTCAGTGACATAGAAATGGTACGGGAGCTTCAGCGCCGTACAGCAAAACAGGGTCGAAAAAGATACATTATATGATAGACTTATACTATACCTCGTCTGTGGTATTAAATCAAACAATAGTTACATTTGAAATAATAAATTAGTCTACATCCATATTGTACCTTAATTCATATAAAGTATTTATTCGTAATGTATCAAAGAGCATGATACATTCCTTAGCTACAGTAAAACGGTATTCGATAAACAAAATTTATTAAAAAAACTAATTCAACGACAATGAATTTAACAGCTGATTCACGTAAATGTATTGCCTATGGGGGTGAATTACTAAATTATTATGCCGTTTAATAATTAGCTAAGACGGGACCATTTGAAAAAAAAATATTCGCCATTGGTGCCACCACTGACATGCTGTGCCGACATACATGAATCGTTACGGAATGTATTGCCGGGGGAAATACATTTCTACAGATTTAATAAACGATCGGAAGAACAGTTTATTTAGCGCACAGTACCAAATACATAATTCTCAGAATTTAAAGAAAAGGGTGCTTTTATGGTGACGATATGTGTGTCAATCCATTAAAGAAAATATGCCATTGGGGTCCGCTTACTGCTCTCGGTACGTAAATTAGGGTTCTAGATATTTTTCTTTCTACACTAATTTCTATTAAACAAATTGTTTCTCTATTTGCTATGAAACGTTGAGGGCGGCAATAATACTGTGTTAAAGCACAAGAACGAAACACTGTAATATCGTGGAATGTAAATACAAAAACATCGTGAACGCACTTGACAGATAGCTGCTCTCATTTTGTTTCGCAATACATACATCGGGATGGAGTACCGCGAAATTTAAATATAACTTTGATATTTCTTTATTGTTCTTCATTTCGAAATCTACACGTACTGTACTATTATATGTATGATAGACATTTCTTTACGCGATTTCTATTCGTTTGTATTAATACCACACCTTTTTTTCTTACATATCTTGTGTTGTTTCAGGAATAATAAAAATAATCACTCTGATGACAATACATTGTAGTAGACAGTGGTGGCCACCACAGGAAAGTTTTTCCGGAGCAGTTAATTTCATTCTCTTCTTTTTCCTTAGTGGATCTACACTCTTCCATTTTATCAGTGCAATTTATGAAGGGCCCGGCTTTCTTCCGCTGAAATGGATGCCGGTATTGTGATATACTTTTGAGAACGCGACTGGTTAATCGGAAGGAGAATACCTTTCAGTAGAAACCTCTCAAGTTCTTCTTCTTTTAGGAAAAGGCAACGGATACACAATTCTTGCAATATTGTACTGTGTGCAATGGCTACAAAGCGCCGAGATCTCATCATTGCAGAAAGTGTGAGATTATACGTAATTAAATAAGATTGATACGTACAGCCTCAGTATTGAATCAATTTGTTCATTTTCAGGTAGCCGTTGCATACTGAAAATGGATCACCATTGTCCGTGGATAAATAATTGCGTAGGACATTACAATCACTGTCATTTCACTGCGTTTCTAGCAAGCGCAGTTGGCGGATGCTGCGTTGCTACTTTCACGCAAGTATCTTGGGTGATGAATGTGCTATCTCTGAGACCATTACTATTTCCACCGCCATCTGTATTTATTTTGATAGTGGTGATCTTCAGTATTGGATTGTCTATTGGTGTCATTCTTGCTGTTGGAACATTGTTTTATTTTCAAGTGAGATTTTAATCTTACACTGCTGCGCTGAGGTTAATACAGTATCCATTTATATTTCTTTTCTTTCTTTACCATAGCTACTGTCCATAATCAGAAATAGAACAGAAATAGAAGCCTGGATTTCTGAGAAGGCGCATTATCGACGATTCGGAAGTGAGGACAAATTCATTTATCCTTACTCGAAAGGATGGCGTTTCAATTTGCGGCAAGTTCTCACTTGGGATTGTACACCAGTGGGTGATGGCATTAATTGGCCTGTAATCGAAGGCTGTGATCAGTATACGTTAACGGTAAATACTTGTCCATCCTCGAGTATAGATAGTTTGACAGGTGGAAAAATTTCAATGACAACACCATGGTATTTCAGCGAGAACAATTGGGCCAGAAGAAAGATAAACGGAAGAGAGCTAAGACTTACAGAGTTATCAAAGGAGCAACTGGATCCTGGTTCCCGTTAAAACATGGATGGGGTGTACTTTGTCATCCACCTTGCACAGATGAACCTCGTATCAAACTTAAAGTCGGAGATATTGTACTCGTCACGCGGTGGAGGAAGTACGTTCGCCTAAAAAAGAAATATAGATTAGTTTGCGAGGCTATATAATTGATTAAATTTTCAGATATTGGATGTTTGGCGAGAAGATGAAAGGCGACGAAAATGGAAGGCAAATACGAAGTAGGGGTTGGTTTCCGCGGCCTTGCACGATCGAAGTGATCGAAAACGAAACCTACTCTTCCGCTTTAACGAAGTCGGATTAAAACATTCCTCCATCGAGTGGAGTTCTTAGAGATTATTTATGAATGCATCATTGAACGAACGACAATATTTTTATTTAACATTTTTTATACGCAATTAATGTTTACAACGTACGAGTCTCTCTCAATCGTTTTGGTGATTTAATGTGGAACAAGTCATTGTTAGAATAATAGTAGCAGTGTCAGTCGTTAGATATTTATTTTGTGGATAAAATGTTTTGGTTTCGTCCAAAAAGGTTGCACAAAACAGAATTCTGTTGTACTGTCCGTTCTTTCTTCGTTTTTATTTTTTAATTTTTTTGGAGGGGATAAAAATAATAATGTATTTTTGTACGTCAACCTCGAATGACGAGGATCGCAGTGTTCATTGTACAATTAGGTGTATATATCTTAAATTTAATTGCACCTGCTGTAATTAATGTTTTTCACATAGATACATATATATAAAAGACAAATACCGTGACGAATCGCAAATAGTATGCAATTGTAAAGTGGTACATTTGAAATTCGTCCGAGAACGAGAATTGTGGCAACATAAATTTACACGACTCTCTTTTCTTTAATTTTTGTAAGTGATTTAATAAACGGACAATTGTAAAAGGGTGCTCTTCATTTCGTACATTTTTATAGAGAACTTTTGTAATTGATAAATAAATGTCTCATTAATAAGTGATTACCGTGTTTTTTATTTCATGCATCTGTTCGCGAATATTTTTTGCGATTCGTGCCGTTTCACCCCCCAAAGCTAGAAAATCAATAGCACTGTGAAAAGTAACAGTGACGGACGGAACACACCATAGTTTCACATGAACGCTATAATTTTAACTTGGAACAGGCGATTCACTTTTCTGCGAATCAATTGAACACGGGGCACAAGTGACATGCGATTGTAGCCTTGCGATTCTGATCAATGCTACTATGTATTCTTTATATTTTAAACGATACTGTTACAGACAGAAATATTGTCACTTTTGCGCAATCTAGACTACGCAAAAATAGTCATAAATT